>CAWUFW010009516.1:0-600000 GCA_963921515.1 Calotriton arnoldi
GGAATCGACCCCATAATGTAACAGTATTTGTTCTAGTACAGGTAGTGTTCGTGAGAAGCTCCCTGTTGTAGAGTTATGAGAGAGAGTCTAAATGTATTTTCTTCCAACTGTTTCACTCTGTTTAGTTCTGATTGGCTTAATTTGTGGGAACCCTGTACAACCGTAGTGAAGATATGCAATCCATTGTTGTTGGAAAACGAGGCATTATCTGTGAGGCCTGCACAAATAACATGACTACATTTGTCCTTCACTGGGAATCAAACACCCAATTGTAGCGCCTGACTCTCAGAGGGTAGCGTTGCAGAGCAGTCTGAGGCTTACTCAAGGGAGGTGGTGTGGGCTAGTAATCGCCATTTGCAGGTGCGCAGAGATAACACTCAATAATTGATTGTCCAGTCTGTACTTTGCTTTATAAAAGTAAGAGTACATTTATTAAACACACACACTACTCAATACTATGCACCAATTTACAAATATACATAAGCTGTTGGAATTACTTTGTGACATTGCATAACATCTCCACCCCTCCCGCAGGGGGGTGGGGTCTAGTACCACCACTCCCATGTATGCACATCATCTTGCCCCCTAATGCAGTGTGTTGAACATAACCTGGAGCGAGGGCCCTGCGCACTGGCACCATCCCAGTGGCGACCCCCCCCCCCCATTATCTCAACGAGCATTAAAAATAGGTACACCTGCCCTGGTGACACATAACCCTGACTGAGCATCTCATATTGTCCATACAGTATGCACCCTTACATCTTCAGGGCTAACAGTCTGGGTTGTTCTTCACTTAAGCGCAGCAGCAAGAATACCTGTTTAAGCATCACTCTAGAATGACAGTGCTTATCACCTTAGTTGATCATTATAATGCATTGCAATTAAAGCCCCTAAAAGGCATCACAGATGAAATCACAGGATTAAGTATATACAGCCAGACACCCTAGCAGGAATGTCTGGCAACATAACCCCACTTTGCTTATGACATCACCTTACACAGGTACTTCACATTACACATGTGACCTTCATTCCCTTACACAGGTACTTCACATTATACATGAGACCTTCAGTCCCTCGGAAAGGAATAACGTTAATAAATGCACAACATGTGCAATTACACCTCTTTACCTCCAGGGATGAACTCCTCCAGACATCCCCAACTCAGCCCTTCACTCCTTGATGCACTTCTCCATACACCCTCAGCTGTAGAACAAAAGTTCCAACCCAAAAGGTGTTAAAATGCTGGCTGAGCCCTTGAGGGGTTATCCTTTTCAAGTCCCCATGAGACTTAGGGAGGGACTTCTCTTCGTGCTGGGGGGAGACTGCGCTTCTCCAGCAGCTCCCCCGGCACCTTGTCACGCACGTGGTGGTGACCCCGTCGTCCTGGGGCCACCAGAAACAGAGAAAAAGCTGGTTTTTCCTTGCAGGCCGGTCCAGGCCTGCAAGGCATTATGGGGTGATTCCTCTTTTGCAGTGAATATTAGAGCAGCGGTTCTCCCGCTGCTTCGGGGAGAGCCGCGATGTGGGCCTCCAGCCGCGTCTGGGCTTTGTGGGAGGGTCCGGTCCCACCCGGACCCCCAGGTGAGGGATGGTAGCTCGGGGAGCCCACCCCCGGCCGCTCCAGCTGATTTTAGGGGGCCCTGTCCCACCCGGCCCCCTGGCACCTCCTCGTTTCCATCGGGGTCCCTGTCCCACCCGGGAACCCCGCACCGCAGGCTCACTGGAGAGCCACTCGAGGAGCCCACCCTCGGGGGCTCCCGCCGGCTCCCCGTCTGGCCAGCACCCTCACGTGCTGCCGCGGGAGCCGGCATCTGTCTTCTGGTCTGCCCGCTCCGGCGGGCAGATACAGCGACTCCCACCCGTCCAGCTGGACCTCGGGGGAGTGCGGCGGCACTCCCCCGGCCTCCTCCTTCTCTGCGGGGCCTGGGGATGGGGTCCCGGGCCCCTGGGCCGTCTTCGCGGAGGGACGCGACGGCGCCCCCCCTCCCGCTTGGCTTCATTCTTCGGGGCTCGGAGTTGGGATCCCGGGCCCCCACCAGGCATCTTCGTGGGGAGCGCGATGGCGCTCCCCGACTTGTTTTCTACATCGGGGCCCGGAGTTGGGATCCCGGGCCCCTTAAGAGCCTTCACGGGGAGCGCGACGGCGCTCCCCTGCTTTTCCTCACGTGCGAGGGGGGTTGCACGACGGCGCGCCCCCCTCTTCCTCAGCGCCGAAACCGGGGGCCAGGGTGGGCTCCTGGCCCCTTTTTCCAGGGCACTTTCACGGGGAGCGCGACGGCGCTCCCTGACTTTACTTCCTCGGGGGCGCGGCGGCGCTCCCCCTACATCACCGGGGGCCAGGGTGGGCTCCTGGCCCCCTTCCTGGGACTTTCACGGGGTAGCGCGACGGCGCTCCCCGACTTTGCTTCCTCCTGGGGCAGCCCCCGGGACCTGACCCTCCCCGGGGGCATAATTGCGATCGACGGCGGAGCCCCACGCGCTTCGTTGTCGGTCCCATGAGGGGTCAAAGGTCGCCTACCTTCTGGGGGGCATATCTCGGCCCCCAGGCTGACGATTTACACCATTCTGGCCTCCTCTCGCTCCTGACGGCCAGCTCTACCCATCTGGAGCACTTGTCGCCGCCCTCTTCGCCTCCGAGAGGGTGAACTTCAGCAGAGAGCTGTTTTCACTGGCTCCCTGCGCCAGCCTTTCACCTGGCTCTCCTCCTGGGCCTCTCTTCTCCCTGCGCAGAGGCCCCTGCTTCTGCGCACTGGCCCTGGACTCTTCTCCTGGCGCTGTTCAGGATTCTGGAGCAGTCAGGGGGTTCCTCCTTCCAACTGCCCATTGCGCAAGGCTCCAGCGCCTTCTGCCTCAGCAGACCACACCCCAGAGAAAGCTCCTCTTCCTGTGCAAGATCTTTTAAGAAGTTGGGGAGGGGGCTGGCAGGAAGTCTCTGTTTTCCCTATCACACAGGGACACATCACTTCTCTGCCCCTGCTCCCTCCTTCCTGCCCAGGCCTCTGGGTTTGTTCAAAATGGCGTCGTCCAGGGTCTCCTGCCACATGGTCTCTGAAAGCCCCTCCCCCCCCCAGAACTGCCTTCCCCTTCGTGCAGCTTGGTGCCTGGCACCCAGTGACAGCTGCTGATGGATTAGCCTGCAACTCCACCCATCTTCTCTCCTTGGAGGGAAGATCTTCGCTCTGGGAAGAAAGGTCATTAATCTAACCTGCCAGGGCCAGACCCCAGCCAGGTCCTGGTTATGAGCTGACTCAGAGAACTATAACATTTATGGATGACCCAAAAGCAGTACAAATATGACTTTGGACTCTGCAGAATATTACCGTGGACTTTAGTGCGTGTCTGGAATTTGTAGGCCTTAGGAAAGTAAAACTAGCCCATGTGCTCCCTATCCCCATAAGAGAATAATGGAAGACACACTGTAAAGCACACTGACTTTCCCTGGCATATTTCTTCCCACCGTATAAAGCCCATTCCATGTCACCACCCAATTCTGCCTAAGTCCTGCCACACCATTCACTTTGTATCTGCTCCTGGGCTGCGCACGCCAGGAATCTCCCCTGCGCAGCCCCTACACGTGTGCACACGCATGTACACAGGTGTCTGCATGTAACCAACCCGGTGCCCCTTACTCCAGCTGCTGCGCAGCGGCCTAGTCAAGCTAGGGGGACACCAGTAAAATCCACATGCAGTCTCTTTCACCATGAGTTCACTGGGGGTGAGTCCCAATTTATGAGGCTCTCCCCCAGTAAAAGCTCACCAAATAGGTGCTCAAAAAGCGAAAAATCCGGGCGGCCCAGAGTGTCAGAACCACCTTCTAATAATTGTTCAGAACCCTAGAAAATTATGCTGTTTTTGGATGCGTTAGAGGCCTTTCTTTTCAGACCCTGGGAGGTGAATCCATGCCGGATTGCTCCCCCATCCTATACTTTGTATTTTACTGACCTAAACTTTTTTACTGAGTTCTAAGAATAAAAAAAGCCTTTACTGAGTTCTTTGATTTATTCTGTACTTTAACTCAGCTTGCCTTCTGTTTTATTTAAACATTTTGACCATATTAACTTATTTCTGTATGACAATATCGGAAAATAAACCTTTATGGTTTGTGGATTTTGCAGGCCAAAATGGGTTCCACGTGCCCAATTGAAACTATTGTTTAGAATGCTTTAAGGAGACACTGGTTCTGCAAGGAGCGCCAATATCCATAAAGGGATTAACCCTGCTCCCACTCCATCAGTTGCGCAAACAGAGCATGGTGGAGCGTGACCTCGCTGCATTCTCAACCGGTGCTGACTAAGGAACCGTCGGGGCAGTCAAGCTGAAATATGACTCTTTGTGATTACACAGTGTAGGTAGAGATTACGGTTAATGGGTTTATTGTTTGCAAACCAAAATCAATCGGAGGACGCAGCAGAAGCATAAACTGAAAACAAATGCGTCGTCCCAGAGGATCGAACAGCAAGGCACTCATTTTACGAACCACAACCAGAGCTGCGAAAATGCGGTTATTTTTTGTAACCCGATGCGCCAGTTTAATACCTGGGACGAGTGCAGAAAAGAATCTAATTGAATGTTCTTATTTTTTAGTAAATTATGCAGGCCATTTCAAGCACCACAAATTGAAGCTTTCTTTCAGCGATAAATGTGACGTCTTTCGACACATCTGGTTTGTAAAAAGGATTTGGAAGACATGAACAATACTTGATTTAAGTGACAAGTTGGAGCCACGCCAGATTTTAAAGATGACTTTAGATCATGTAAACGATTCTCATTTCGAGTCATTGTATGCAAATATATCGCATGGGGATGTCATAAAGCACCGAGATGGCTTCCACTCTGGATAACCTTCATGCAAGTGAATAGTTCACCAATTTGGGCCTTCATTTCGAGCTGCTGAGGTATTGTTTGTAGAGTAGGTAAGTAATGGGACTGCTCAAGATGTGCAATCGACCTCATTATGGAACAAAAGAAAAACAATTGTAGGATGGAGGAGCCATCGCATCTAGGAGACGCATCATTGCAGAGAAAATGAAGAGTCTATGGAATACATCTCCTGTAGTGATGGTCTTAGCAGCCACAGCTAATATTTAACAAGCCAGTAGGTCTGTTTTTAATGGGGAAATGCAGGTAAATGCAGACATGCACAGAGACACACAGACTATTTGTGCCGGGTCGCCTGCTGATAGAGACATGATACATGCTGGAATAATAGAGCCATATGTATCTTTAAATTGCTATGTTATCTAAAAAGCCAACAGCAGGCCGTGAAATTCTTGGAACATATTCATTTTCATAGCTGCCGTAAAGCATAACCCCTTTTTGCGCTATACATTTTGCAACAGTGTGATTGTAAATAGAGTTAGAAATATTTCTTCAATTGTAAAGAACTAAAAGACAAAACTCCAGACAATAGAAAAAGATTCCACCATAGAACTACAGCCCATAAAAGTTAAAATTAACCTTTTATTTTGCATTTAACGTTACTTAGATATTAAATGTATTTATTTAACAGTTTTATATGGTGCTTCTTTAGACCTAATTATATTGCAAGTGCTTTACAGATAACATCCCTGAATAACGTACGTTGTGTTGCAATTTCCAAGTATTATATATTAAAGCCCACATTTATTTATTTATTGTTTGACCAGGTTTATGTTGCATTATTGCACTACAGGTACTCTACAAGCAACCACACAGAATAGGTTAAATGTTGATGTACAAAGATAGACGCAAAATCAGATATCTGACCATCAATTTTCATAATGTAGGTCAGACTTATAGCTATTATTACTAAAGTAGGCGAAGAGACGCCATAGCCCAGTGGTACTGGGACTCAGGAGTAGAAAGGGCGCAGAGCACGCCAATAATGGATGCTTTTCCACCCCACCAAGGGGCGGTTGGACATTTTCCTTGCTTTCATTGGGGTTCCTAACACCATTAGTATGGCTATGTTGGGGGGAAGCATTCCTAGCATCCCACTAGTTTATGTAGTCAGGGGGGGTCACTCATAGATCTTCCTTTTCCCTTCACTGCAGTTCTGTTGTTCCTGGTTTGCATTTGCCTACCTTTCTCTTGCCTGTTTGTTTCTGAGTGTTTGTGGCCCTTTTGTTCTCTCCCTATTCCTGCAGCATTGCATTCTCACCCAGTTCAGTGTGTCAAGAGAAACCCACACGTGTGGTGATAAAATTAAAGTAAAAACCAAATCACCTAGTTAAGACATCCATACTATACGGTTAGGAATAGTCCCAAATGGAGGCAATGCTCATCATTAACCCAGATTTCCTGCATTGGGGACTGGTCATTGCCAGTCCTATGTACATGTGCTTGTGTATCAGTACTCCTACTTGCTTACTTGATGGTTCACACACCTTGTAATGTTAAGTTTGTTGAAAAAATACTGAAAATCAACGAAGAAAATATAAACAAAACTCAAACCAAGCCAAAAGGAAAAGTAAGACAGGCCATCAGACCTGGACAATAGTATCTATAGAGCTCTCTGCAAGTGTCTTCTAAGAACTCACGGGTTTCACCCATATTATCTAAATAAGTACTATTCCAGGGGGTAGCACAGTTGAGAAAAAGATGTTTGATTTTGAGAGCCATGCTAGGTGTCTCAGTCAGAGCGGATAATTTTTCGATGAGCTCCAAGGAAGAATGGGGTGGAGACGGCATAGTATAAAAAAACACGAATCCCGAAGAATATAGAGTGGGCTTCTGCAATGCAAACAGGAATGGATTACATGTTTCTGGCAGGCCGTGAATGACTCCACACATATACTGCAGCGCATTAACCCATAAGATCCTCTGGTGTACAGTGAGACAAATGTGCTGGGTGCTGTATTCTGCAGCATCCTCTTTGAGAAGACCTGGCCTCTAGCACATTTTGGTTTATGCTGAATGTGCTGGTGGGTACCAGTGAGATGACATCAGATAGTGGGTTATTGGAAGTGTTGGGACGACGGGCACAGCACATTTGCATGGGGCAAACCAAGTAACTGGGAGCATTACATGGATGTCAATTCATTAAAATGCCAGAAGTAGTGTAAGTGACATCACCCACTTTGACACACCCCTTATGATATCACAGGAAGTGATCTCATGGCACTCATCATTGGTTGTCTTTCCAGGAAAGGATATCATTGTACTTGAGAGGCCTGCAATAAAAGCAAGTTAGCATAATAATAGAAAAGACATGAAAGTAGATAACACTATTTAAGTTTTCACCCACATATAAAGGATGTTGCATTGTATGCCCGAGGTACAACAGTGAGAAACAAACGGCATGCCACCATAGGCACAACCATCTAATGCTCAAGCACAATCATCATATTTCCACACATAGCCTCAAATGTCCGGACATAAAATCTAATGTCAAATCACATAGTTATATGCCCATGCTACTTCATATTTTCACTGAGAACCTCCTTTTGCCCAGACTCAATCTCTATTTGACCAGGTATAGCCTGACATGCCCTGGAACAGCCTCATAAAAACATATGGACAGACAATTATTTGTCTCAAGACCAGTCTGTACACACGCTGCATGGACCCAAACCACGATAATAATAATAATAACAACAACAATAAAAAAACAATAATAATAATAATATTAATAATAATAATCATAATAATAATACAGACGCCACAGTTGAAAAGCCTCTCATAAATATTTTCTGGATCCGTTTATGATTTTGGTGATTTTGGGACAAGTGTATGTAGCATATTTGTAGAATAAAGTTTGTTTCCTGGTACGAAGCGCTGTATAAAAACAAGTAATTATTATTATTATTATATAATATGAGAATATATACTACTACTACTACTAATATTAATAATAATAATAATAATAACAATAACAATAATAATAACTTGTTTTTTATAAATAGCTTCAACCCACATCTGTGCAATTTCTAAGCACTCTAAGCTACAGATATTAGTGTTATCAACTCATGGTAATAACATTTTTACCAGTTAATCCTTAAGGTGCTGAAAATAGCTGACCCAAAATATCCACTGTGATCTATTTTCATCAAAATGCTTTCCTCTTTGTTTCAGCACTAAGTAAATTGCATTTTTGCCAGTCAGGTCTTAAGGGCCAACTTCAACAGTTGCTCTATATTGCTTTAAAAAATACAAAAGCACACAATGTGTTGACTGACCTGCTTGAGATCAGATATGTCTTTTGCAGCAGCGGTCCTAGTCTGGCACTGCCAAGCAACTTTTAACACCTTTTGCTCTTTGTACACCACCACTCACTTTTCAGCATGCACATCGCGATTCACCTCTGTGGCGCCAAGCTCCAGATAACGGTTTCCTTACTGAACTTGTGACCTGTCAGTTCATTGCTTATAGCAACATTGCATGCAATCACTTAACACTGGCTGAAACCAAAACTGAAAGCAAACATGGTAAATGTTTGCCAGGAGCTGTAGCTTTGTTCAGTGCTTTCAAAAGAAGCACTGAAATTCATGTTTTTCTTTTTCAGAAATTAAACATGACATAGCGAGCCCTGTAAATCAAGGTTGTATGACAGAGGAATGCATGGCTAAACCATGCGTGCCTCTACCACGCAGCCCGTACAACGAATGAGTCTGAACAATGCATTCCTTTACCATGCATGCTTTTACCACAGATTTTTTTACCACGCAATTTCATGGTAAAGACATGATTGGTAAAGGGATGTGTGGGAAAGATCACATCCCAGCCCTCTCTGCCCTGAGCCCTAAATCCCTGGCCCTGCCCTATAAACAACCCTACCCCCCTGAGCCCTAAAAACTAACTCCATCCCTAAAACCTAACACTACCCTGAGCCCTAAAACTCATCCTACTGACCTATAAACAACCCCAACCCTCCTGAGCCCTAAAAACTACCCCACTCCTAAAACTACCCCATCCACCAAAACCTTGCCCCAGCCCCGCTTACCAGTCTGCGTACTCTCCCGATCCTTCCTCTTCCTGTGCCCGCCCATCCATGCATCTAGACAGTGCACTGCCTTAACCACGCACATGAGTGGTTAAGGCATATGCGTGGTTAAGGCAAGTGTGGTTGCGCTTGCGGGGAAACGGCACGCATGACTCTGCCCGCGTTGTAGAGGCCATTTCCCGTAAATCAGGGGTCACAGGGTCTCTACCAGGGGTAGCATAGGGCAAACCAGGGGTCGCAGTTGCCACCCCTTGCGACCCCTGATTGATATCCATGGAGAATTAGACATTCAAAGTGAGTCTGTTGAAAGAGGAAATAATGAGAAGAAAAAGACATATTTCTCCTTGTTACGCCTCTGTTGGGAGGTCTACCATTTTGACGCATTCCAAGGTTTTCAAGTCTTTGTAAATTGGGGACTGCACCAAAATCCATGAGTGGATGCATGGGAAATCCCGTACTCCACGAATGGAAACCTTCCCAACGCAGAATATCCCAAGGCAGCGATATGCGCCAGCTTGCGTTACTATTGATTTACTAAGTCATGCAGAGCCATGCAAGGTGGCTTTGAATGACTTAGTAAATCTCACTTAAGCCCTTGTGTTGCCTTGTGTCACCTTGCGTGATGCAAAGCCTTGCAAGGACTTAGTAAATCTGGCCCCTGTTTTTTTTAACACACCAAGGGTGTGCTCTCCCTGGGAAGACTCTGCACCTTTTCCCGGTCCTCCGGAGGTGGAAAAAATGGTAAGTTCCCCTTTTCTTCAACTGCTGGAAAAGTTCCTCTTGGTTGCTATTGCAGTCCTCAGAACCTCATGGAGGGATCCTAGACGGTAGGCCTCTCTTCAGCCAGGATCCAGCAGCGTCCAGTCCACAGTGGTCATCTGGGCCATCTTGGAGTCAGAAGACCTTCTACTTTTTGTGTCTTGTGTGTCTGTGGAGCAGGTAAACAAGAGATCAACCACCTGACCCTTGGAGAGTTGTTCCATTCCCAGCTTTTGGGAGGGGGAGGAGTCAGGAGTCATTTAATCTTCTTCTTTCAGAAGCCCGGCAGAGTCCTCTTGTTGAAAGGTGTTTTCTTTCCAGGTCTAGGGTTGTCTGAGGTGAGGTGCTAATCTTATCCTGTGCACTAGCTAGTGATTGGAGAATTACCTCCACCAATCCTATTTCTCTCCAATCTCCCACCTCCTTTTGAAACACTTCCTCTTTTGATTTACTACATACCTTCAAATGAGTGCCTAAACAAGTTTCCCCCTCCACCCTCTACCTGATGAAGCTCTGGTTGTTCCCCCAGCTGCTCAGTTATTTTTCCTACTGCCGGGATTGG
Organism: Calotriton arnoldi; assembly: GCA_963921515.1. Classification (NCBI taxonomy): domain Eukaryota; kingdom Metazoa; phylum Chordata; class Amphibia; order Caudata; family Salamandridae; genus Calotriton; species Calotriton arnoldi. Next base: position 10,242 of record CAWUFW010009516.1, read on the forward strand.
AGCCCGAAAGTCCAGGAGTGCCATTGGAATGAATGGTAGAAGTTTCTGCTAGCCCTACTTGGAATCTCCAATTCAATGGAAGAGCTGCTAAGTCTGCCCTTTGTACTGCCAACTGTTTCTGTCCACTCCTGTATGGCAAATTCCTGCTAACTGACTACTTGTTGACAACACCCTAATCTTCCTGGCCCAAAGGCTAAGCCTTTGCTTTCCAGGAGTAGGGTCATCATCAACAAACAGATAAGGGTTATTGATATCTCAAGTAGGGCTGAGAGGCAAATTGGTTCTAATCCTGTTTTTTCTCAGGCAGCACAAAACGCACTTACTTAAAGGTACTTTTCCACTGAAGTTACCAAAAATCGTCTTCACCAATTAATTAGATTTTTGATACTTAGTGAAAAATTACTTTTAATCATTGCTCTAGTGGTTTGTTGGGCAAAGGTATAAAATAATAATTGTATTTATAGCTAGGCATGTTCATGGAAAATGCAGTGTTACCTGCATAGTGAAAACAGCTTTTAGAAAAACTTTCATTGTGAGGGCATACTAAGGGGGAAGATGTGGCCAAGGGGCTAGAGCTGCCAAATTTGGAAATGGGGAACCAGGCTTGAATCTCAGCCTCTGTTCAACATCCTTTATTCTGGGCAAATCTTCCTGTTGCCTTAAAATGTGTAACGTATTATGGTGCTCATGTAAAACCTTCTTATGCCCTCGGGCCAAGTTCACGCTATTTAAAACTGCAAAAAATAAAATACTATTTCCAATATGTAGTATGCCACATTTTTATATATTAAGCATAGACCATTGTGTGCTTACAGGCACACATTTAAGGTGACTTATCCGATATATAAAAATAGGTTTTCCTACACAGAAAAGGCATCTTCCCTTGCCATGTATCCCTGCAGCATTTTTAAACTGCAACCCTGCCAGCGCACGATGGTGCAACTTGGAGCCATACATTTTGTCATATAAGTGGGTGGTATAAATGCACAATGCAGCCCACATATGGCATTTAACGTTCAGTCTATTGGTGCAACTGCTGTACCAACAGCCTTACTGAAAGATTACATACATTGAAAGGTTAAACCAATTATACAGTACTATTTAAGGAGCAAAGTACATGCATTGTGGCATTGGATGGCAGTGTCACAGTGCACAGTCCTAGTACCAGTAAAAAGGAGACTGAGAAAAAGGTAGAAAATCAGGGGTAGCTATGCAAAAAGCAAAATGTTGAAAGAAACCTTTTCTACTGATTTCCAAAATTTGTTGCTTCCGCATTCAATGGAATTTACTATGTACTGTGGTTTTGTGCTTGGAACTAGTCCTTGAAAACTCAGGGCCTTTCTGATTTCTGTGGCATTTATTATGCCAACTGTCACATGGCTTCTAAGGACTTTGTGGCTGCTGCAATTACCTTTAAACCACTGGACACAATTCATAAACTGTAATTCTAAAATCAAATAATTTAAGAACTTGATCCAGGAGCAGTACCACTGCCAGCTAGCCACTCATTGACTGACACACCCAACCTAAGTGAGGTCCTTTGTCATTTTATTGGCAAAGTCTGATCTTTGACTGCTGAGTGAGAAATAATCTATTAACCCATCATGGGGTTTCATAAGGTGAGTTGAGCCTTAGGTCCTTACTTAGACCCTTGCAAAAAGAACAGATGATGGACGGAATACTGAACAAATCAAACATTCACCCCCAGTCACAGATCTTGGTTAAATCCACCATTTTTTTGCACACCATGACATTCCAGTTTAGACCCAGCCATATGCAAATCAGTCTTGCCCTGCTTCCCTTGGGAACAGTCCAGCATGAAATGCCAGGCTAGGGTCTCCTTGGAACAGAAACAAGCATCCTGGGACCAGTTTCGGGGTATCACTTCTCATCAGCCAGGCTAGCTTGAATCTGGTGGCGTAGCGAGCACGGGACCCACGCCTGGACATACCCTTCTCACTTAGGGTGACAAATGCAAAAAGAACCGATGATGGACGGAATGCTGAACAAATCAAACATTCACCCCCAGTCACAGATCTGGGTTAAATCCATTGTTTTTTTGCACGCCACACCATTACAGTTTAGACCCAGCCATATGCAAATCAGTCTTGGCCCTGCTCCCCATGGGAACAGGCCAGGTCCTCCCTGGACCAGAAACAAGCATCCTGGGACTGGTTTCGGGGTATCACCCCTCATCATCCAGGCTAGCTTGAATCTGGTGGCGTAGCAAGCATGGGACCCATGTCTCAGCATACCCTTCCCACTTAGGGCAACAAATGCAAAAAGAACAGATGATGGACGGAATGCTGAACTGCCTCGTGGCTTCTAAGGACTTTGTGGCTGCTGCAATTACCTTTAAGCCAATGGAGACGATTCATAAACTGCAATTCTAAGATCAAATAATTTCGGAATTTGATCCAGAGTCAGTGCCTACGCCAGCTAGCCACTCATTTACTGACCCACCCAACTTAATTGAGGGCCTTTGTCATTGTAATGGCAAAGTCTGATCTTTGACTGCTGAGTGAGAAATGATCTATTAACCCATCGTGGAGCTTCCTAAGGTAAGTTGAGACTGAGGGCCTTACTTAGACCCTGGCAGAAGGTCCGTACGATGATCCATATCCAACTATGGTGCCTACCAACAGGGCCGGACTGGCTGTAGCGGGCACCGGGCGTTTTCTTGGTGGGCTGGAAGGGTGGGGGCCAGTTTTCAAGCAGTGGGGGCCGGTTTTGTTACTGGGGGCTCCCTGTAACAAAGCCGGCAGCAGTGCTAAAGCGGAAGCAGTGCTGCTTCTCATTAGCACACCCCCCCCCGGGCCTTGCCAGGGCTGGTTTGTGTTCCCAGTCCAGCCCTGCCTACCAACAATGTCTCGTGCAGTCCAGCTAGATTAAGCCAGACGATTTGCTCCTGAGTAGACCCTTACAATCAGAAGGGGTAGAAACATCGACATATATCTCTGTGCCCTCTGATTATTTGTAATACACATCGTGCTGCATTGTATGCACATGTATACCAAGAAACTTATTGACGAACCAGGGGTTCCTATGGTGTCTTTTGTATATATTTTATGGTGTTTATGCACTCACTTAAGTGCTATGTCGTCTGCACTTTGTTGATATTAGTTGTACTGTCATTGGCATATATATTGGAAGAGAGAATATATATAACTGCAATAAGAAACCTTCTCAGTCTGAGTATTATTTATTGCACTGGCAATCCAAGTGAGAACTACCACTGCTTTGTTGAAATAACACATTAATAGGTGATCTCTTCAAACAAATGTTAGGGGTGGGCCTTCTTCTTTAAAAAGAGACCTAAGGTGTACTCTGTTCATATAGCTAATATTGACCCTGGTCCCAGTGGGAATATAGGGTTGTATAATACACATTTTCCTGCATTTACCATTTGTGCGTGTAGCCTATCTCTAGTCTCATGACAAGAAGTAGCTGACAGTTGGGCTTTGTGCATTCTTCCTAGTCATACTCAATAGGGAGATTAGGTGTGCTTGGATGCATCATCACTAGCAGGGTGGGAGGGCAGAGCTGGGCACAGCCCTACTTACACTTGAATAGGCTGTGTCCTTCCGCCACACAAATTGCTGCATATCCCTGTAGTTAGTCTGGAGCCAGGACAGGGAAGGCAGGATGCGTGAGGACTTCAAAGGGAAACCTCTAGAAGATTCTCCGCCACTTCAAATGCACAACTGGGCATAAATACTGGATCTCAGATGGCAACTCTTAAGTGCACTCCTGGACCTCTGGATACTCTGCCAGGAAGAAGGACTGCTGGCTGTTGAAGGACTGCCACTCTGCTGGACTGCTGACCTGCTGGACTACTGCCTTGCTGTGCTGACCTGCTTCCTGCTGCCCTCTTGCCTGGGTGAAAAGGACTGTGCCTGCATTTCTTGAACTCAGAATCCCAGAGTGACTCCAAGGGTATTTGGCTGGCCTCCTGATCTGAAGGCTCAGTGACACAGCAGGCTTCCAACAACCTTGCACCTGCACCTGGTCTCTGCCATATGTGAGTCGACCATGCCAAGTGGTGCCACCCAAGTCTTGGACCCTTGGAAGTGGGCCTAATGTGCTCTGCCCGCCTCTGTGCACCCAGCCAAACCGATGCATCTCCTCTGTGGCGCAGTACAACCCTGAACAGAAGCGATGCTTTGCTGCTGCTGCATGGGTCGGAACTGTCGCCAAGTCCTGCATCGGAGCCTGTTGCCGCCTCATCGCAACTGCCGCTGCACAACACATCCTAAGCACAGGGCTTCACAGCTCTTGTTGACTGCAGCCTCGATGATGGACTCTGCATTGCAAGCCCTCGTCAACGGGATCCACGTTGATGCTGATGGACCTCGCACTGCAGCCTCGCCGCATCGCCTCTGCTGTGTGACGCATTTTTGACATGGATCCTCGCAACGATCCGCAAGCCAGGATTTAAGGTGCTTTGTTCAGCAGGCCTAACTGTTCCCTGTAGCCGGCACGTGCTCCCTTGTGGTCATCCTGAACTTGTGACTTTGTCCCGGCCTGGTGCAACCAGATATCCATAGTTGGCACTTTACACCTTTTGGTGCAACTTTTAGTAAAATCTTTAAAATTGATTATCTTCAGTTCTATTGATTGGCTTTTTGTCATTTTGGTCTTGTTTCATTTTTTAGAAATTACAACAATTTTCTAAAATTTGTTGTGGGATCATTTTGTGGTGTATTTTCACTGTGTTACTGTTTCAGATCCTTGTAAATCTGGAGCAGTGTCAAAAAGCAATTGGTGTTGCGTGGAAACACCCAGGGCAACACCCATTGCATGCCCCTTTGCCGCTGAAAACTGCGTTGAGGAGGACCATATTTACAAAGCGGCATTAAGCCATGCAGAGTGGCTTAGCGCAGCCTTGTAAATGTGGAGCAGGGCACAGCGCCACTGGAGCGTTGCAAAAAGTGATGCTCCGGTGGGGCAATGCCCTTGTAAATATGCCCCATGCTTTGGAGCGTTTGGCTCATGAAAGGAACCTTAAAGAGCTGGCACCCAGGGCAAAACAAGCAGATTCCAGCAATGGTGGCAGCATTTCCTCAGTGTCTGAAGGAGATAAGAATGTCCAGATCCCCAAATACCTGGTACCCAGTTATGTGGTGGGGGATGACATTCATAAATAGTTTTCAGCTTACAGAGTGACCCTGAGAGTACACACAATCCCAGAGGAGCACTGAGGGGGTAGTCTGTGGAAGCATATGCCTCCAGTGGGGAAGGACACTCTTCTGACCCTAGAAGTAGAGGACTAAACCAGATACAGCCCCATGTAATCCATACTTCTAGCTAAATTTGGGCTGACCCCTTAAAAGTATTGCCAGATGTTCAGGTACAGACACAACCCTCCCCCCCCCCTTACCACCTCCCCAATAAGTCTTGAGTGGATTTCCTGGACTAATCTAACAAGGCACTGAATGGCTGGGTGAGGGGCAGAAAAGTTAATGATTAAAATTGACTGTACAACTTGATTCTCAGGGAGCACATGCTCAATATTTGCTTTACAGAGCTGCACCAGTACCTAGTGGACAGCAAGCTGACTGACGCCAGGAATGTTGCCGATGAGATGGACCTCTGGGCCAGCACAAGAGTGTCCAAAAAGGCATCTGTTGGGGACTACCAAAAGGTTGGTCAGGGGTCCCACCAGAACAAAGAGGGGGAGGAGAAAAAGTAAAGAGTTCTCAAAAGACCCCCAAAATAATTTCCAAGGGAATCGTGGTAACCAGTCCTAGTCTGAACCCAAGAAGAAAGGATTCTTTGGCAAGCAGACAGGGAGGTTTGTCCCCCAATGCTGTTACAAGTATTGGCACTCCAAGGGAGACAACAAATGTCCCAAGAGGGCACAGCCCCCCACCGGTGGGCAGACACTTGGGTTGGCAAGTGTGGTGCTTGGGGAGGAGGTGGTCCCAGTTAACCTTGGGGACAGACAGAGGTGACCCTAGTGTCCCTAGGAAATATGGAGATGGTGACAAAAGCCCATATCCCTGCCAATACTTCTAAGTACAGGCAGTGAGTCACCATCAATGGACAACGAGTGGAGGCTCTGAGAGACACAGGAGCCAGCATGACTACTGTAAGGTGTCAGCTAGTGTCCTCAGAGCAGATTCTCTCTAACATGTTCCACCAAATCATAGTCGCAGACAACTGAGAGAGTCATCTGCCAGTGCCTCTGGTTCCCTTTGAGTGGGGCGGGGGGTCTCAGATTATCTAAAACTAGCTGTGAGCCCTGCCATGCCTGTAGATTGTCTGATAGACAACGCCCTGGAGCACACTATCTGGAAGGAGGTAGAGCTCAGGTCACACTTGGAGATGTTGGGATTCCTGAATGGGTCTGTATGACCACAAGGTCTATAGCTGCCCAAAAAGGGAGACAGGGGCACCGGGAACCTGGAACAATTACCCAGGCAGCTGCCAGGAAGAGTGGGAGCAAGGGGTGTGAGAAACCAGCCCCATAAGTTCCTGCAGTCAAGGTTGATGAGTTACCTCAACTGGGGGAGGTGTGGCGGTGATCCTCCGAGCTGGCTGGGAAATTTCACATAGGAAGATCGAGAATATGGGGCCACTAGAAGCCATGTTCTTCTGTGTCAAGTTTGCCCCAGGCCTCGCAATGGCCGGGATTTTAGTCTACAGACCCCCCAACGCCCCAGTCGAGCACTTGACAAAATGTTATGATGCAGCAGCTGACCTTTCGCTCAAGCATGCAAATTTTACTATTCTAGGGGAGTTCAACGTCCACATGGATGATGACAACTGCACCAAAGCCAGACATTTGGCTGATACTATCGACGGCCTTAACATGACACAGCTGGTTAATGGCCCCACACATTCTGCCGGCCATCCGTTAGACCTTATTTTTTCTAACAATCCCAATCTGATAGTTGAGCACACCTTACCGATCACCTGGTCGGATCACTACTTAGTACATTTCAGCCTGGCACTGAACTCTAGTATTTCCAGACCTTATCAAATCTTAGAAAATAAAAGGCTGTGGCGCAACATCACTATAAACAGCATGACACCAGTACTCGCTACTTCTCCCCTCCAACTATCAGGCAACCCAGACTCAGATTCAGTAATCTTCAACAGCTGGCTATCTTCAGCGCTAGACATTGTTGCCCCTCTTAGACCTGTCCCTTCCTCTAGGCAGAGACCATCAGCCCCTTGGTTCTCCCCTGAGCTCTGTGCTGAGAAAAGCCACTGCAAAAAACTGGAGCGCTCCTGGAGATTATCCTATGACCCCGCGGCAAAGATTACATATAAAAAAGCCTTGAAAAACTTTCACAAACTCAAGCGCTCCACTATGAGAGATTATTTCTCCAATAAGATCCAACTAGCGGGGAATTCAGCTAAAACTCTCTTTAAAATTGTTCAAGAGTTCACTAAGCCTTCCGCCACTGCCTGCACAGTGCTCCCTACCGCTGCTCTGTGCACAGGACTGTCAGACTTTTTTCAGGATAAAATCCACACTATATACACCACCTTTCCCCCCCCTCAGTCCACCTCAGAGCCTACAGCCCTACCGGTCAGCAATGATGTAATGACCACTTTCCTCCCTCTCTCTCTTGATGCTTCACTGCGAAAACTCTTAACTTGTAAATCAGGGTCACCCGGCGATCCATGCCCGGCTCAGTTTTTTAAACTCCTGGCACCTAGCATCAATACCCCACTGAATCAGATATGGAATTCCTCGTTGAGTTCAGGGATTTTCCCGGCAGTGTGGAAACAGGCTTACCTTCTGCCGATCCTCAAAAAACCGGATGCTGATCCTGCTGGTTTAAAAAGTTTTAGACCCATTTCCCTGCTACCGGCACCTGCAAAAATTCTCGAACAAATAGTCCAGGAGCAACTCTCCAACCATCTGGAATCTAGTAATCATTTTCATGACTCCCAATCCGGTTTCAGAGCTGGCTACAGCACGGAGACTGCCCTCCTTGAAGTATCCGAGAGTATTTGCGAGAGCATCGATCTGGGCAAAGCAGCTATGCTTGTGCTACTCGATATGTCCGCGGCCTTCGACACGGTTGCCCACCCCATTCTTTTGGATAGGTTAAGAGACATGGGTATTCAGGGCACGGCTCTGTCCTGGATCCGGTCTTATCTGGGGAACCGGTCTCAACAAGTCTTTCTCCGTCCTTTCATCTCGGACGAGAAGCCCTTGCTCTGCGGGGTTCCTCAAGGCTTGGCCTTGAGCCCTCTCCTCTTCAACGCCTACCTTTCACCTCTTGCGGCGTTGGTGGAATCGTGTGGGGTGAGGGTGGTCTCCTAACGCTGATGACACCCAACTGGTGTTCTCCTTCGAGGAGCACTCGGAAGCTGCCTTTTCCAACTTTAGGAATTGCCTGAGTAACATCTCGGCTTGGATGTCATTGAATTGTCTCAAGCTTAACTCGGACAAAACCGAGGTACTTTTTTTAACCAAAAATCTCCGCCCCCCCCCCCCCTTGTGCTCTGGTGGCCACGGGAGATGAATCCTCCTCCCGAGCCTGTTGACTCAGCGAGAAATCTCGGCTTTAGATTCGACAACGAACTCTCCTGCAAAACCTAAATCAGGCAAGTCTCCTCCTCATGCTTTGGGAAGCTTCGCACGTTGTGGAAATTCCTACACTTCCTTCCGCTGGAATGTCGCCGCACAGTTGTCCATGCTCTAATCACATCCCACCTGGACTACGCTAACAGTCTCTATCTGGGTGCTCCAGTCTATATGACTCGGCGTCTGCAGATAATTCAAAACGCTGCTGCCAGATTGATCGGTAAAATACCTTTCCGCCACTCCATCACCCCCCACCTGAGGATCCTTCACTGGTTACCTGTTGTCAAGCGCATTGAATTCAAGGCCCTTACCCTGGCATTTAGAGCATTCCGGGGACTAGGCCCGGCCTATCTGAGAGCTAGACTCCAACACTACCATCACAACCGGACCCTACGTTCTAACCACCAGTGTCTCCTTGCCATCCCCCGTTTTTGCAAGGCCAGGACGGGTGGCAGAGCCTTTGCGGTCAGAACCTCTAAACTTTGGAATGCCTTGCCACTCTCCATCCGCTTATCGGAGTCAGAACTCACTTTTCGGCGTGCCCTGAAAACCTGGCTTTTCACCAGCACCTAGTTTTCTCTTCTCGCCTGTCTGCTTCAGTGTGCCTCAGCGCCGGGACACCCCCGTTGGGGGTAGCTGTGCGCTCTACAAATTCCTTAATAAATAATAAATAAATAAATACCTGAGGAGGATTCCCCTGAGTCTTCTGGGGAAGGACATTGCCACCCTGAGTGACCTGTCTGAGCTTGCTAGATGGCAAGTTGATGGTAGGCCCACCAGGGAGGAATTCTGCAAAGGTGCAGAAAGGGTGCCCCACTCTAGAGGGCTTGAGGCGTCAAGTTGAGGCCCTGTCATGATCCCAATGCGGGCTCTATGACACTTGTCTAAACTTGGTGCTGAAAGGGTCCCTTATAGACCCAAGACACACATTATCCGATAAAAAACCCACCCCTAGCCTGTGTGACCAGCACTACCAAGAATTGTGTGTTGTTAATTATACTATAAGGAGATACATGTTATTGGGAATTGTCGTGAATTCATTGTGGAATATAATGTGGACAGTGATGACTAGAACGATGTGGAATCTCACGGTGTTGTCATTGGTAAAATCGTTTGCACCTTATAGGATCCATTGTTTGCCATACAAGTGTTGCGGCAGAAACAGTGAAAAGAAGCTTACTAAGTACTCTCTCTCCGTGCACCTCACGCTTTGTGTTTGCTGCGGGGAAAACAAGAATGGAAACATTGCGGCACAACGTAATGCTGAGCATACATCTACGTGGCAGCCATCTTGGGTGTGGCATGAGTATATAATGCCACACCAGCTTCCAGAAGGTGCTTAGCCTTCCGGACGTGCAACGGTTGTCATCCAGTATTTAGGGACGCTTACCTGGTAGTTGATGCGGTGTTCTTCCTTCGACTTCCTGATCCTTGGAGCACGTCATCCTCGTGGACATCGGAACCTATGGAAACAAAGAAGGAGATAAGTCAATTTGCAAAATAAAGGCGCCCACCGCAAGTAAGATGTTCTAGCTTGTAAAACAGTTTTGGACAATCTTAATCTTGTTGGACAATTTTTGAACAATGTTTGGGAACTCTTTGACACAAAACCACGTTGTCTGAAGAGATTACAAACTTGATTAATAGTTGGAATTTGGACAATCTTTTAAGTGCCTTTGTACAGTGTTATATGTATCTTTGCAAATTTTTTTTTTTTAGTTCAAGCTTGTAAAGATTCAATATCGCGGATGTTAGATGGTGTAAGTACATACATAGTTTATATATAGCCAAAGCGACATTTAGAGAAAAAACAGCATAATAAGAATGTGTTACTATTTTTATTCATAGTGTACATCCATCCAGGTTTACTAAGACGAGTGATGTGAACGACGCCATCATTATACAACTCCAGATTGTCTAGAAACCACAACTTCAAGCTCCACGGACGCTTACTCGAGATACCTTTAAATCGCAGGTAGGAATACTTTTAAAAAGGCATTTAGTTACACATTGGGGAGATAGGCATTTAGTTACACATTAGGGAGATAAAATAAGTGAAGAGGAAGTTGTGAAGATTAAACAAAAGTGTTCTTGTTGCCTCGCAGGTCGCCAACAAGGATTCCTCAAGCGTCCATCATCCGGCCCTCCTCCTTGAACCCTACTAAGTTTTCCTAGTGATATACATACAACACAGGTTATAAGGTAGGGTACTGGGAAGTAGGTCCATAATTTCTCTGCGAAACACAACTTTGCGGACTTAAGGTAAGAATGCATTGTTACCTTGACAGAAGGTTAAGCCCAAGACGACAGTTTCACCCAGACATTTTGGATCAAGCCCAACAAATCTCCCTTCAAGATATTGCTACTGTGTTAGCTGAGATTCGGTCTGAAAAAGCTGCTTTACGGCGAGACCTTTCAGCTTTACAAGCCAATTTACATACACGTCAGACATGGGGTTTACCCTCACCAAATAAACCAATCCTTAAACCTTCTAGTTTTCAAAATCCAACTAGTACCTCCGAGACTAATACTAATTCTCCTACACAGATATAAGTAATAACTCCTACTCCCATACCGCTAGCGCCTCCTGGAAGATTTCATGGAGATAGTAATAAATGTACAATTTTTTTAAATCAGTGTCATTTACATTTTATGGCAAAACCAACTGCTTTTCCCGATGACTCATCCAAAATTGCCTTCATTTTATCATATTTAGGTGGGGATGCAGCCTTGTGGTATGTACCTTTAATAGAAAAAGACGATCCAATATTGTATAATTTTAGAAACTTCAAAGAGACAATGAAAAAATTATTCATCAAACATGTCTTTGTACAAACCGCAGATAACGAGTTACTAAATTTAAAACAAGGATCGTCTGACTTACTTCATTATATCTCCACATTTAATAGATTGGTAATTGAAGCAGAATGGCCAGAAGAAAAAAGAGTATCTGTCTTTTATAGAGGATTGCGTGAAGAGTTAAAAGATATGGTAACTCAGATTTTAGATCCCCCAGACAATTGCAGTGACTTTATAGATTTAGTAGTTAAATAGAATCATTGTTTATCAGAACGTAAAGACGAAAAAGGAAGAGCAGATCATAAAGTATTCATATATAGGGAAAAAAGTGGTAATAAATCTGACTCTGTTACTAAGACAGATCTTGGAGAACCAATGCAAATCGGAACTATCAGAGGCCCGCTTACTAAGGAAGAAAAAGACAAACGTAGAAGGTTAAATAAATGTTTATACTGTGGTAAAACAGGACAATTTGTAAAAGAATGCCCTAGTCATCCAGTAAAGAATAAATCTAAAGCTACTGATGTGGTTGTAGTTCAACAGACGGAAAACTAAACAATTCGACAGAAGACGAGGTCAGTTTGTTGGGTTTATCATCTAGTTTGCCCTCTACCACCCCTGATTTAGCTCCTCATCATCTCAGTATTCAAGTGACTCTACAATCACAAATAAATAGTAAAACATTGTGGTCAGTTGATGCCCTAATCTATTCTGGAGCTACAGGTAATTTTATAGATACAAAATTTCTACAAGAGTTAGGTTTACAGGTATTACCCAAAACCAGAACAGAAATTGTAAGAGCAGTAGATGGTAGGGAGTTAACTTCTGGTTTAATACAACACCATACAGAAAAACTTGTCATGATTTGTACCAATGACCATAGAGAATATATTCAGTTTGATGTAATAGACGCCCCTCAATTTCGTCTTATATTGGGAATACCATGGCTTGTCCAACATAAGCCCTGTATTGACTGGATTAAAAAGACAATAACGTTTTGTTCTGATTACTGTCGTCATTCTTGTTTCAAACACAATCAGATAGAACATATAGTACAAGGTTATGACTTCCCAAAAGAGTCAAAAAGTGTGTTAGTTGTCGAAGGAGTGCCCAAAGAATATTCAGATTTACTTGACGTATTTGATAAACATGAATCAAACTGCCTTACCATCTCATGGAGATTATGTTTGCCAGATTGATTTCGTTCCTGGGGCTACCGTTACCATGTAGTCATATATACGCTCTTACTGAAAAAGAGAATGAATATTTACGTACTTATTTGGATGAGTATCTTGCAAATGGTTTAATTAGACATTCAAAGCACCCTGTATCATCCCCCTCTTCTTCATACCTCAAAAAGGGGGAGCTTCAGTACGTGCATCAATTATCATGCTTTGAATAATGTTACCATAAAAAATCGGTATCCACTTCCCTTAATACCCACGCTATTTGATCAAATAAAAGATGCTACCATATGCACCAAACTTTATTTGCGAGGAGCTTACCATCTGGTGCGAGTCCGTGAGGGCGATGAATGGAAGACTGCATTTCGTAAGAAATTCGGTCTGTTTGAATACCAAGTCATGCCCTTCGGACTCTGCAACGCTCCAGCCGCATTTACATTTTTTATAAATGAAGAGATTTTTTAGACATCTGTTGTGTAGTGTATATCGATGTTATACTGATTTACTCAAAAACTCCTTCAGAAGATGTTCAACAAGTACGAGCCATTCTTCAACAGTTATTAAAAAATTCTTTATATGTCAAATTGGAGAAAAGCATGTTTCATGTGTCCATAGTTGAGTTTTTAGGATATGTAATTAGCCCAACAGGTATAGAAATGGACCCCAAAAAGATAGAAGCAGTCCTCAATTGGCCCAGTCCATCCACAACGAAGCAAATTCAAAGCTTTTTGGGACTTGCAAATTTCTATAGGCGGTTTATCCATAATATGTCCAAGATAATAACCCCTATTACTAGATTACTCCATAAAGGGGTTAAATTTGAATTGGATGATCAAGCTGAAAAGGCATTTCAGGATTTAAAATTACAATATACTTCAGCACCTATATTAATGCATCCTGATCCTTCCCGTCCCTTTATTGTTGAAGCGGATGCTTCACAATACGCCATAGGCAGTATCTTATCATAAAGACACAGGACAAATGCACCCGATAGCCTATTTTTCCAGAAAATTATTACCTGCTGAAATAAATTATGCAATTGCAGATAGAGAGTTACTAGCCATTAAAGCTGTATTTGAAGAATGGTGTGACTACTTGTTAGGAGCCAGGCATCCAATAACTATTTACACTGATCACCGTAATCTCCAATGTTTGTGATTTGTAAAAACACTGTCTGCTCGACAGCTCCGATGGACATTGTTTTTTAATGATTACAATTTTGTCATTACTTATTGTCCTGGAAAAGAAAACAATAAAGCCGATGCTTTATCACGAATAGGGATAGAGGACACTTCTGATCAACCGCAGAAACCACAGTCAATTCTCCCTTCACATTGCTTCGAGGCAGGTAGTTACAACAAAGATTTAGTACAAGAAATACGATCTGCACGAAAGACAAAGAAATTAAAAGAGTGGCAAGATAAGTACCCCTCAATTATTTGGAAAGATGATTTGTTATGGATGAGCGATCAACTTTTTGTACCAACGTTGGCATTACAACTTATTGTTATGTAATTAAGTCATGATTCACCATTATCAGCACATCCAGGCCTTACAAAAACATACCAGTCAGTAAAACGCAATTTCTGGTGGCCCTCCATGTTTAATGACATTCAAAAATAAGTGGAATCATGTGCCGTGTGTATTCAAAATAGGTCTTCGCATCAAGCCCCTAGTGGCCTTCTTCGCCCTTTATCAATACCTCCTCAACCTTGGCACACGGTATCCCTTGACTTTATTGTTGAACTACCGATAACCAAGGCAGGCTATAACACGATTTTAACTGTAGTCGATCATTTCACCTGTATGGCTCATTTTGTACCACTGAAAAAACTCCCTTCCGCATCAGATTTAGCACAAATATTTACTCATAATATCATTCAATTACATGGAATTCCTTCCATTCTTCTTTCCAATCGAGGCCCTCAATGTATTCCCCAATTTTGGCAAACCTTGAGTAAGTCAATAAGCATGGAAGTACGCACATCATCGAGTTATCATCCCCAAACCGATGGTTTAACAGAACGTACCAATCAGACCATTGAGCAATACTTACGCTGTATGTTGACCGATTGTGATCAAGAATGGGTAGACATTTTATGGGCCATGGAATTTGCTTATAATAATGCTGAACATTCCTCCATTGGTATGTCTCCAGTTTTCTGTGCTCAAGGTTTTCACCCAAAAGCTATTCCTGGGAAAATGCATTCAAATGTGATGATTCCATCTATTTATGATTATTTGAAAAAATTAAACTATGTACAACAACAAGCACAATTTCAGTTGGCAAAAGCCAAAGAAAATCAGAAACGTTTAGCTGATTTGCGTGTACTCCACAAGCATCTTATAAAATAGGTGAAAAGGTATGTTTGTCCACAAAACACATACGTCTTAAGGATAATAAAAAATTATTTCCTCGTTTTATCGGACCATTTCCCATACAAAAGATATTGAATCCGGTAGCTGTAAAATTAACTATGTTTCCCATACAAGTGTTGCGGCAGAAACAGTGAAAAGAAGCTTACTAAGTTCGGACTCTCTCTCCGTGCACCTCGCGCTTTGTGTCTGCTTCGGGGAAAACGAGAATGAAAACATTGCGGCACGACGTAATGCTGAGCGTACGTCTACATGGCGGCCATCTTGGGTGTAACATGAGTAAATAATGCCACACCCGCTTCCAGAAGGTGCTTAGCCTCCCGGACGTGCAACGGTTGCCATCCAGTATCTAGGGACGCTTACCTGGTAGTTGATGCAGTGTTCTTCCTTCGACTTCCTGATCCTTGGAGCAGCACGTCATCCTCGTGGACATCGGAACCTATGGAAACAAAGGAGATAAGTCAATTTGCAAAATAAAGGCGCCCACCGCAAGTAAGATGTTCTAGCTTGTAAAACAGTTTTGGACAATCTTAATCTTGTTGGACAATTTTTGAACAATTTTTGGGAACTCTTTGGACAAAACCACGTTGTCTGAAGAGATTACAAACTTGATTAATAGTTGGAATTTGGACAATCTTTTAAGTGCCTTTGTACAGTGTTATATGTATCCTTGCGGAATTTTCTTTTTTAGTTCAAGCTTGTAAAGATTCAATATCGCGGATGTTAGATGGTGTAAGTACATACATAATTTGTATATAGCCAAAGCGACATTTAGAGAAAAACAGCATAATAAGAATGTTTTACTATTTTTATTCATAGTGTACATCCATCTGGTTTTACTAAGCCGAGTGATGTGAACCACGCCATCATTATACAACTCCCGATTGTCTAGAAACCACAACTACAAGCTCCACGGACGCTTACTCGAGATACCTTTAAATCGCAGTCAGGAATACTTTTAAAAAGGCATTTAGTTACACATTGGGGAGATAGGCATTTAGTTACACATTGGGGAGATAAAATAAGCGAAGAGGAAGTTGTGAAGATTAAACAAAGTGTTCTTGTTGCCTCGCAGGTCAACAACAAGGATCCCTCAAGCATCCATCATCCAGCCCTCCTCCTTGAACCCTACTAAGTTTTCTTAGTGATATACATACAACACAGGTAATAAGTTAGGGTACTGGGAAGTTGGTTCATAACGTCTCCGCGAAACACAACTTTGCGGACTTAAGGTAAGAACGCATTGTTACCTTGACAGGCCCAGGCAGCAGGTGATACCTCTGGATATCACCTTATCTATTGGGAGAATTACCTCCTATATAGTGAGCCTAAGGTTCCTGGACCTGGGCAGCCCGTGTTCTAGTGGTCCCCCAGTGTTATAGGGCCTTAATATTGAGTTTGGCTCATGATATTCCCCTGGGAGGGCATCTGGGGCAAGACAAGACCTTCACCAGGCTTATTGCCCACTTCTTTTAACCCGGGATGTAGATGGCCTCAGTTGCATTCTGTAGGTCCTGTTCCACCAGCCAGGCCAGTGGAAAGTCAAGGAAAAAGCTCAACATACTGGCAAGTATCAACATTGTTGGACCCTTGGACCCCAACACAGCTTGGATAACAGGTTCATCCTGGTCTTGCAGGACCCAGCCACTCGCTACCCAGAGGCCTTTCCTCTGAGGTCAGTGACTGCACCTGTGGTGGCCAGGACCCTGATGGGCCTTTTTATCTTTGTGGGATTCCCCAAAAAGGTAGCATCTGACAAAAGCACTAACTTCATGCCAGCATACATGAAGTCTATGTGGGATGAGAGAGGAGTAACTAAGAGGTTCTCCACACCCTATCACCCCCAAACAAACAGTATTGTGAGAGATTCAACATAAACCTCAAAGGCATGATAATGGGCCTACCCGAGCCCATAAGGTATAAGGGGGACATCCCCCTGCCATGCCTTCTCTTTGCCTACAGGGAAGTACCACAGAAGGGAGTGGGGTTTTGCCCCTTTGAGCTCCTTTATGACCACCCTGCTAGGGGACCTCTTAGCCTTGTCAGAGAGGGGTGGGAGCAAGGTCAGAGGAAACCCCCTCAAGATGTGCCAGCAACATGCTGGCCCTCTGCAACCAGATGCATTGCTGGAAGAAGGTGAAAAGCAATCTGGAGGCCAATTAAGAAGTTATGAAACTCTGGTATGACCAGAAGGCCATAGTGTTAGCGTGTCAGCTTGGCCAGAAAGTGTGGGATCAAGGAGCCCAGAGCTCTCCAAGACCGATGGACAGGCCCGTATGAGGCAAAGGAGTGGAAGGGGAAGTTCACCTACATGGTGGATCTCAAGACCCCCAGAAATCCTTTAATGGTGCTCCACGTGAACTGCCTCAAACCACACTTTGCGAGGTCAAAAGTCAGTATGCTCCTGGTGACATCTGATTGGGTGGAGGAGGAGAGCGAGCCTCTCCCTGACCTCCTGTCTGCCCAAGAGCACAATGGGTCAGTAGAGGGTGTCAACCTCTCACCTACTCTGACCCCGGAACAACAGAATGACTGTCACCAGTTGCTGGGGCAATTTTCGACACCTGCTCTCCCTCACCCCTCGACTCACACACTGATGCGTTCATGACATTGACACTGGAGATAGTCCACCTGTTAAAAATAAAATACATTGGCAGTTAGACAAAGTGAGGGCCAGTATCAAGGAGGAGGTCTCCAAGATGCTGGCGTTAGGGGTGATCGAGCCCTCCAACAGTCCCTGGTCCAGCCCTACGGGGCTGGTGTCTAAGGCTGCCCTATCAGGCACCACTCCAGATCTTAGGTTCTGTGTGGACTACAGGGGACTCCAGTGGCAGCTGCTTCAAATAAGAAGTGGTGGAGCAATGCGGGTGGGCGGGGCAATATTAATTTAAAAAAAGGACTTGCCTTCTGTTGACGTGGCCGGCCGCCTTTGTGCTCCTCTGCTTCTGGCAGTCCATGGGCCACACAGCACAGGCTCCCAGAGTCCCCACCCAATCCAGCCGCTGCTCTCATGCTATTACCAAGCATGAGAGAAGCATCGGGATTGGCCTGAGCTGGCTGGTTTAACGCTCACTCAGGGACAGGGAGCCTGTGCCTTTTCTCCACCTGGCTGTGCAACACAGCTAGGTTGGAGAAATATAAGTGCTCCTGCCGGTTTGGCTGGCCTAAGACAGCCAGCTAAACTGGCCTGTGCACTTACGAGTGCCACAACTCCTCCTCCCTGCCGATGTCCAAGAGGATGGCCCTTGACTTGCATTGGCTGAGTCAGTGAAAAATAAAAAGATAATAGCTAATGAAGATAATGATAGCTCATCTGCTGGCTTTGAGCAGGGGGGCAACGTTCCTCCGCTATTACAGAGGGGACTCAGTTCTATCATGAAGACTAAAGCACATCCCATCCCCCGAGCCGATGAGCTCATTGACAGGCTAGGCACTGCAGATTGCTCTGACTGAGTAGGAGAAAGAGACGTCTGCATCCTAGACCCCATAGGGCCACTTTCAGTTCAGGGTGACGTCCTGTATCTTAAAGAATGATTCCTGCCACCACTCAAAGGTTGGTCTACAGGGTCCTAGATAGGAGTGCGCAGAATTTTTAATTCCGTTTGCGGAATTGGAGGAATTTTGTAATTCTTGCGTTATTGTTATAAAGTGGAATTACTAATACATTTTGCTGGTCCGCCTGCAGAATTAATCACACTGTTTGATTTTTAAACAGGACTGAAAGAGGGAGTAGTCCCTCTATATTTAAAAACAACTGCAGAGTAAACTTTAATGTGCAGTGATTTTTAAACATAGAATGACAGCTTCCTCTTCTGGCCCTGTTTCAAAATGACTGACTGCACCGCTGTGCATACCCCTCGGCACCCTGACATACTCAGTGTATATAAGACTTATATATTTGAGTATGTAAGGCACTGAGGGGTAGGCACAGAAATGCAGGCCCTCTTACATACTCTGCAGTTGTTACTGCAGTGTATGTAAGGGTGCCGAGGAGTATACATGCGCTACAGTGCATACCCCTTACAAAAATTTATGAAAGGATGCATGTAGCGCTAAGAAATAGCGATGCCAAATACCAAATGCACTTACAGTGCATACTCCTCGGTGCCTTTACATAGTCTACAGTGATTACTGCAGAGTATGCAAGGGTGCCGTGGGGTATGCACAGCAGTGCTAAATACCAAATGCACTTACAGTGCATACTCCTCAGCGCCCTTACATATTCTGCAGTAATCACTGTAGAGTATGTAGGGGCACCGAGGGGTATGCACTGTAAGCGCATTTGGTATTTGCCAGCGCTATTTCTTTGCGCAACATGCATCCTTTCATCCATTTTTGGAAGTGAGTGTGCATTTTAGCTAAGAAAATATCGCCAAATGCCTACTCCACCCCTCAGCAGAATTCCGTTGAATCTCACAGAATTTTATTGTAATTCCACTGAATTCCGTGGACTCAAATTACGCCCACCCCTAGTCCTAGCTGGGAAGAAGGCGTTCTGGGCCACCTACATGGATGACGTAGCTGTCTTCAGCTCCAGCTGGGAGGAACACCTGTACCACCTTCAGGCGGTGCTTTAGGCCCTGCAGCATGCGGGCCTAACTATCAAGGCCAGAAAGTGCCAAATAAGGCAGTGTTTTTATGGTGTATCAGGGTCACCTGGTGGGCGAAAGCAAGGTGCAGCTTCTCCAGGCCAAGATTGAAACTATCCTGGCCTGGCAACTCCCCTAAAACACAGACTGAGGTGAGGGCCTTCTTAGACCTCCCAGGATACTTTAGGAGGCTTGTAATGGGATATGGCACATTTGTTGGCCCTTTAACAGAGCTGACTTCGAAGAAGCAGCCCAGAAAGGTGATCTGGACAGAGGCCTGCCAGAAAGGCTTTCATACCCTCAAGGAGGCCATGTG
Organism: Calotriton arnoldi; assembly: GCA_963921515.1. Taxonomy (NCBI): domain Eukaryota; kingdom Metazoa; phylum Chordata; class Amphibia; order Caudata; family Salamandridae; genus Calotriton; species Calotriton arnoldi. Next base: position 30,054 of record CAWUFW010009516.1, read on the forward strand.
TACAGCACCCGTACTCAATGCTCCTGACTTCTCTAAGGAGTCCATAGTGCGACAGATGCTTCAGAGAATGGCATAGGGACTGTCTTAGCACAGTTAAATGAGGAGTGTCTAGACCAACCGGTAGCCTTCATTAGCAGGATGTTACTTCCATGGGAAAAGAGGTGGAGTGCGATTAAAATGAAGGCCTTTGCTGTTGTCTGGGCATTGAAGAAGCTGGGACAATACTTGTTTGGGACTCACTACCGGGTTCAGACAGACCACAGGCCCCTCAGATGGCTCATGCAAATGAGGGGCGAAAATCCCAAACTGTTGAGGTGGTCCATCTCCCTACAGAGAATGGACTTTACGGTGGAACACCGTCCTGGGTCAGAGCACGCAAATGCTGATGGTCTATCCAGGTTCTTCTGCCACAAAGATGAGAGCTCCAAAGGGGTTGGGTAGTTCTCCTCACTTTCAGCTGGGGAGAGGGGGCACATGTTAGACTTGTCAGCCTAAGGGTGTTCTTCCCCCAATAGTTTTGGCTTTCTCATCCCTGTTTTGCGGATCTCATTTTAGCTGGCCTTAGGACTCTGCATACCTTACCACTGCTAATCAGTGCTAAAGTGCATGTGCTCCCTCCTTAAAACATCAGAACATTCTAAGATGTTTGGAGGTTCGGATTTGTGCTGGAAGGGGTGCGGAGAGAGGGTCACTTTTCTACACACATGGGAGTCATGCTCAGTGATCCGGACTTTCTGGGTTGGGATCTAGAGCACATTGCAGATCATAACCAGCATTCAACTTACACTTGAGCCACTAATGATTCTCTTGGGCGACCCGGGGGCTGACAGACTTTTTGCCAGATTGACCAATCTGGGCCAACTGCACTCCCACCTACTTTTGGCGGAGCGGCTATTTGTGCCATAGATTTGGAAGCAGCCACTTCCTCCTTCTTTAAATATGTGGTGTGGGAAGGTGTGGTCCATCTACACCATGTAGAAATTGACTGATATCATTCGAGACCGGGTGGCCAAATTCAATGCTATGTGGCACCCATTTACTACTCATTGTAAGCTCCAACAGTGGCCAGGAGGGCTTCCCATGACGATGTTCAAAATAATATGCACCTCTGAAATTCACAATATATCCTCTTCCGACCCTGAGGAGGAATCTGTTGAAATTTAATTTTCATGTTCATGACCTGGGTGGGCTGGCATGTTGCACTGATTTTTTCATTACGTCTGGGTGTGAGCATTCTGCTTTCCTATCATTTTTTAGCACGAGTTATTATTCCTTGAGGAATTGTAAGATGTGTCATGTTTACTTATTTTCTTTTGAAAATGCAAAATAAAATTGTTAAAATAAAAAATCATAAAATTGGCTTATCCCCAGTTGGCATATTATTGTACTTGAAAGTACCCAGTAAAGGGACACTACATGTGCTCAAGGCCTGTAAATTAAATGCTACTAGTGGGCCTGCAGCAATGATTGTGCCACCCACTTAAGTAGCCCTTTAAACATGCCTCAGGCCTGCCATTGCAGCATGTGTGTGCGGTTATAAACTCCCATTTCGACTTGGCAAAATAAACCTTTTGCTAGGCCCGAACCTTGCTTTTTAACACATATAAGTCACCCCCAAGGTAGGCCCTGGATAGTCCAGAGGGCAGGGTGCAATGTATTTCAAAAGTAGGAAATGTACTTTTAGTTTTTACATGTTCTGGTAGTGAAAAACTCTTACATTTGTTTTTCACTACTGCAAGGCCTACCTCTCCCATATGATAACATTGGTGTTACATTGTTACATTTAATAAGGTGTAATTTCCAAATGGGAACAGAAAACCAGTTCATGTTTGGTGTCTTTAGAATTGTAATGAAAAATCGTAACTTATGGTGACGTCAGATTTTAAATTACAATTTTGAAAATGCCACTTTTAGAAAGTTGGCATTTTCCTGCCTTATCCATTTAGTGTCTGCAGCCTGTCTCTGGTCACATGACTGGATATTGCTGACAATTGGGCTTTTTGTATTCCTCCTAGACTGCCACACAGAATAGAGCACTTAGGTGTGCCTGGATGGGCCATCACTGGCAGGGTGGGAGGGAGGCGCTGAGCACAGCTCTACTTACACTTGAATAGGCTGTGTCCTTCCTCCACACAAAGGGCTGCATACCCCCAGTCTAGATCCAGAGCAGATAAGGTTTTCAAAGGGGAAACCTCTAGAAGCTTGTCCCCACTTAAAATGCACACATGGGAAAAAATATTAGACCTCAGACACCAACTCTTCAGTACACTTCTTGACCTGTGGATACTCTGCAAGGAAGAAGGACTGCTCTGCTGCTGGACTATTGCCCTGCTGGACTGCTGCCTTGCTGTGCTGACCTGCTGCCTGCTGCCCTCTTAGAAAGACTGCACCTGCATTTCTTGAACCCAGAACCGCAGAGTGACTCCAAGGGTAGTTGACTGGCCTCCTGATCTGAAGCCTCAGGGACACAACAGGCTTCCTACAACCTTGCACCTGTACCTGGACTCTGCCATCTGTGAATCTAACCTGCCAACTGGTGCCACCCCAGTTCTGCACCCTTGGAAGTGGGCCTAGAGTGCTCTGCCAGCCTCTTTGGACTCAGCGGAACTGACACATCTTCTCTGCTGCGCAGCACAACCCCAAGCAGAACTGATGCAACACCACTGCTGCATGGGTCGGACCCTTCGCCACGACCCGCATCGCATCGCAGTCCACCGCCTCATCGGAACTGCCATATACTAGGCTCAGGCCCTCACATATCTCGCCAATGGCAGCTTCGACGACTACTTCGGACTCTGCATCACAGCCTTGCAGCTTCTCGAAACCAAAGCATTGCCCCGCCTGTGTGGCGCATCCTCAACACCGGACTTCACATCGCACCGGTACAGTACAACCAGATATCCACAGTTGGCACTTTACACCTTTTGGTCCAAATTTCACTAAAATCTTTAAAATTGAATATCTCTGGTTCCACTGATTCAATTTTTGTCATTTTGGTCTTGTTTTATTTATTAAAATGTACTTTATTTTTCTAAAATCTGTTGGTGGGTCCTTTTATGGTGTGTTTTCACTGTGTTACTGTTTTAAGTGTTGCACAGTTACTTTACACATTGCCTCTAAGTTAAGCCTGACTGCTCTGTGTCAAGCTACCTGAGGGTTGAGCACAGGTTAATTTAGGGGTTGCTTTTAACTTCACCCTGAGAACGATTGGGGTTACTACTTGGGAAGGGTTTCACCCTCCTCAACCAGTAACCCAATTTCTCACACCTTGCAAGACTTTGTGTCATGTTGCACCACTTTTTTGTGAAAGTCTTCAGTCCTCATTACAGCCTCATAGTGTATGTTTATGATTTATAGTAGTGTTTCCTACTCCCATACCGCTAGCGCCTCCTGAAAGATTTCATGGAGATAGTAATAAATGTACAATTTTTTTAAATCAGTGTCATTTACATTTTATGGCAAAACCAACTGCTTTTCCCGATGACTCATCCAAAATTGCCTTCATTTTATCATATTTAGGTGGGGATGCAGCCTTGTGGTATGTACCTTTAATAGAAAAAGACGATCCAATATTGTATAATTTTAGAAACTTCAAAGAGACAATGAAAAAATTATTCATCAAACATGTCTTTGTACAAACCGCAGATAACGAGTTACTAAATTTAAAACAAGGATCGTCTGACTTACTTCATTATATCTCCACATTTAATAGATTGGTAATTGAAGCAGAATGGCCAGAAGAAAAAAGAGTATCTGTCTTTTATAGAGGATTGCGTGAAGAGTTAAAAGATATGGTAACTCAGATTTTAGATCCCCCAGACAATTGCAGTGACTTTATAGATTTAGTAGTTAAATAGAATCATTGTTTATCAGAACGTAAAGACGAAAAAGGAAGAGCAGATCATAAAGTAAATTGCAGAGGCCCTCCATTTAATGGCTGCTACTTCGAAGACTGCTGGAAGCAGGCCTATCTACTATCCTGGAGATCAGTGCAGACATTCTTGCAGCAAGATGTGGAAGTACGAGGCCTGAATGCTATATCAAAGGTTCCACTGGCCCTGGTAAAAGTAAAGAATATGGGCCCCCATTTCCCCATGTGGGTGGTGAGAAAGAACAAATATTGGGATGCAAAAGACTTATCAGATCTCTGGTGTCCGGTGCCACCTGCAGCACTATTGATAGCTATGACCCGGCTAGGCCCTATGTGGTTTGGCTTCCTCCAGTTTGAGATCCTCCTTCTGGGCATATAGTGCCCTCTTTCAACCATACTGCCCCTGAATCTTCACAGCGCTCAGAAGAAAAATGGCTCTTCACTTGAAATCCTCCATGACAATTAACACTGCAAAGATATCAGAATGCACCATTTCAGGCATGACTACCTCATCCAGTCTCTTGTTTGATTTCTCTTTGCATTCTGGGGCGTGTAGCCTTGCATAAATTATAGCTGTTAGAAATGGGATTTCTGGTTGGCTAGGGCATGCGCTTAAGCCAGGCAGAAACCACCACTCTAGTCAGGGCAAGGGAGCTACACGCTGAAGATAACCCCTGCTCACCCCCTTGGTAGCTTGGCACGAGCAGTCAGGCTTATCATACAGAGGCAATGTGTAAAGCGTTTGCGCAACACACACACACAGCAGCGACACACTAGGCACACCATAAAAGAAACTCCACACAAGGTTATAAAAAAAATAGCCTTTGTATTACTCATAAACACATTAGATCCTAATCACAAATATACACTGTGCCACCTGGCACTAGGCAATACTTTACAGGGGACTTATATACAAGACAGGGCCAATCGGGCCACTGTCATAACCATTAGAATCACAAGTAGTGAACATAAACCAACCAGTAACTACTGGCATTAGCACTTAGCACATATCACATTATGCATTAGCATTAGGCATAAACACATTAGGCATCATTACATTTAGAAGTGTACCACAGTAACACTCCCCAGGTGCATACATCACCTTAGGGCCTTGCGCCCTACCAGCACCTCAGGCGCTCACAGGCCATCTGGCCTTCCTCGGGGGCCCGTCTGTGACTTCCCCGCAGTGCCCTATGTCCATCAAAAGTCAGGGCGCTAAGCTGCTACTGCAGCAGGGTACAGGCCCAACAGGCCGGTACCAGAATTATGGGTGCGAGGGGTGTAACTCACCCTTGTCTCTCCTGAGACACAAAAAGCTCCCCCAACGTTGCAGCTGTCGTGAACTGGCGGTTCAGCTGTGTGCAAAAATATGCACCAACAGTGCCTCCTCAGCCCCCTTACTGGGGCTTCTATTGTGGGCCCAAAAGGAGGAATGCCCCCATCGTTGCAGCTGCCCGCACCCTGGCGGTGCAGCTGTAGAAATGAGCACCGGCACCAACAGTGCTTAGGGAGCACCAGGTCTGCCAAGTATCACGCACCCGGCGTGACTCTAACGCATTTCAGTGTGGTGTTCCGCATCACCGCACTGAAATGCATTGTCACGCATTTTAATGCCACTGTGGCTCTCTGATGTACCAGCGCTGAAGCCAGCCACGCCAGGCTGATAGCGCGCCTGCGCCGGCTCTGCTGCTCCCCGCAGACAGACTTGCCTGCCCGGGCGCTGCCACCAGCACAGGCTCAGTATTGTAACAGTTTACCACTCTGCTGCGACAATGTATCTTATAGCTGCAGTGCTGCATTGAAATTCCTGCCCGGGCGGGTCTGAGTCACTCAGGGGGGGGATCATGTGACCACACGTCCTGGAAGGAAGTGAGGTCGGCCGGGGATTCAGGAAGCGGGGACTGGAAGCGTGCTGTGCACCGTCACGCAGTCACTGCGTCTGGTCAGTGGTGGCTGCTTTCCGCGTCCCGGTGTCCGCATTAATACCAGACAGTGCGCAGCTGACTGCGCACAATTTAAATTACCGTCAGGACTAGCATCAGCATCATGGCACCCGAGAGGCCTCGGCCGGGCTGTGGAGTGCGCCGACGTTGGCTGCGGCTCACCGACCCGGACCGAAGAATGCCCCACGTTAGACTGCTGCAGCGGCCTATGGGAGAATCAGGGTTGTACTGATTGCCGCCAGTTTGAGTTGCCGTGCTTGCCTGCCACCCCTGCAGCAAAGTGTAAGTGGAGTGCGGTATCTTCGCTTTCGTTTTAAAATCAAATAAACATTTGCTTTATAATAAATAGCGATCCGAGCGCTGATCAGCCAGACTCTGCCTGCAGTGTCACGAGTCCTGCACACTGCCCCAACATCATCAGTCCCCAGTGCTTGTGGCCACCAGACATCGGTAGCAGCTCCCCGCCTGCCGGCCCGGTTATATTAATGAACTTTCATATAGCGTGACTCACTCGAAGGGTATCTCGGCGCTGCAAGTACTTAACAATCATAACCCAGGACCCCCATTCCTGCTGAGCCAAGCCCTGTGAAAAGCAGCCCTCACCAATGCAGCCCCAGCGAGCTCGGCACATGCACACATGAAAGCTCCAGCTTCCTGCCTACACCATAGCTCCCAAATGAGAACATGTCAGACCGGACCAAGGCCATCAGGGGGGCACAAACAGAGAGCAGCTCAGCGCAGTGGCAGTGAGGGGTCACTGCACCAACCAGGCAGGCCAACCCTCTTAACAGCACAGACAGCCAACTTCAGTCAGTCTACAACACTACTGCCTGCAGCTTGCGTGACCCTCTTCACAGCAACCTGGTAAAAGATGCTCTGGCTCACCCTGGCACTGCAGGAGGACATGTCATGGGGGCACAGGTGAGAGAGCACTGAAGTAGTGCAGTGGGATGTCTGTGCGAGTGTCAGATTGGGGTGAATTATGGTTTAATGGGCAAAATATTCTGTATTGTTTAGGTGCACATATCGGGGATTTATAGGTCGTGGAAGCACGCTAGAAACCGGGTCCATGGGAGTGGGTGGGGCTGGCAGAGGGTCTGTCACTGCAGGAGGCCCTGAGCCTGCCCTGGAATGGATCTGAGTCGATTTCAACGAGCTGAACTGTCATATCAAATAAAGATTTATTTGTAACACGAGGTTGGGAAAACAGACAGGAAGGAGATCTCTGGTACACTGGCAAACTTATTGTTTCGAACCACGCAGTTTGGATGTTTCTGGATTAAATAAAACATCATAGTTTTATGTCTTGTTTAGTCTTATTTACTTCTGATTCTTTGCCTGTACTTGTAGAAAGAGCGCTTGCTTGAAATCCCTCATTTCCCTCACCGTGAAAAGTCCTGTGGACTCAGATCTCTGCAGTACGTGCTCTGACTGAACCATTCAGTTTTCTTCCCAGCCCCAAACCAATGTTCTTCACTTTGATGGGAACATCAAGATTTTGGGGACCTTTCTAGCGTCCTGTTCTCAAGATGACGAACCTTCATTTGGTGACCTGGGGTGCACTCACTTGCTGTGCCCTTATTGTCACACCAGTGGTGAACCAGTTTTGGACTAATTCCAAGATTAGGACACTGTGTACCTGATCCTCCCACACTGCCACTGCAGGGGGGCTGGAAGGTTTATAGATGTCTCTCTAGCACACACCTCATCCAACATGAATCAGGCATGTTCACAAAACATGTATTTTATGAGGATTTATCTGTGAGTTACTGCTTTTTGCTAGATTAGTGCTCATCAGTTTATGGTGATTTACAGCAGTTTTAAGATCTACCTGGAGTTTCTCGTTGCTCAAATGGGTGTAATTTCTGATATTTATATGTTTCCCTCGTCTTCATTGCTTGATTTTGCTTGCGAGAAAGTGTCACTCATAGTCGTTGAATGTCACTCATAATTACATTGAAATTAGGAAAATGTCACACATAAGCAATCTGAAACCTTTGCAGCTATGGAGCACCCCCTTCCCGGGGCTCCTCTTTCGGGTACTCTGATGCCTCAAATAGGCACCCGCAGTGCCCTGCACAGGCCCCACTCACCAGGGCTTTCCTCCGCCTTCCCCCGACTTTGGCCTGGCTTCCGCAATTGCCGGTGGGGCATCCAGACCGGCCGTCTCCCCTCTCCAGCGCGATCCTCAGGTCCCGTCTGCTTCTCTCGGGGACGGCCTCACGGGCCCCGCCCACCGTTGCTCCTGCCTGACTTCCTTCGGCCGCGTCTGCCCTGATTTGTCCGCCGTGCGGGGCGCGGCCCCTTCCACAACCAGGCAGCCCGCCTGGCTTCCTGGACGCCGCAGCATGGAGGGATCCCCCACGTCGGGATTCCTTCTCAGGGGAATTCCGCGATGGGGCAGGCTGCGCAACACAGCGCTTTCAAGCGCTAAAACTTCTGGCACGTTCCTCGCGCCTTGGCGGTGCGAGCCCACACCTGGGGCTCCGACCTCAGAGGAAAGGGGGGCGCTGCCCACGTTGCAGGGCACAAAGCGCCCCTCTCTAGTTCAGCCACACGCTCTCCCCGTCAGGGCCAGGGAAACAGGCCACACACGCAGCGCTTGCCAAATGCTCACACCTGCAAGCACCAGCAGGGAGCAGGTAGCACTTCCCTCCCAGAAGTGCACAGGCAGGCCAGCACGCTGGGGATCCAAGGTGGCCAGCAGACCCCTCAGCTGCCTAGCAGGGCAGCAAGTCCATCCCCAGCGGCGGTTCCTCCTGGCAGGCTGGCAGCCTGCCGGCCGCAAGTAAGCACCAAGCAGCACCAAGTAGGTCCCACCTACATGGGGTCACAGCCCCAATATTTATATTTCTTGTGTCCTTTGTTCTGCCCTGGCACAGGGCTTGGGGGTCCAGTCCCAACTGGTTCTGGGGGGTACAGAAGCATTTTATATACAGTGCTCACACCCTCCTTTGTCAGGTTAGGCTCTGGCCCCAGACACACCACAGGGGGACGGAGCAAGCATTGTACCAGCCAGGCACAGACCTATTCAGGGTCAGGGGCTACTCCTCCCACTACTCTGAATGTAGATCAGGTCCATTCAGCCTAACGCTGACTCACCCAGCCCCTCTGGAACGACGGCACCTCCCTAGTCCCTGTCACTCCAGAGCCAGACATGCAATACACATCAGGCAGGCACAAAGACACATAACACACAGAAATGCCAACTTCTAAAAGTGGCATTTCTAAAATAGTGATAATAAATCTGCGAACACCATTACGCAACATTTATTATTACTATTCCAAACATACCAAACTTGACCACGCTGCTCCTCTCCTATCAGGAATTACCACTGAAACACTTATCAGGGAATTCCCCAATGCATTCCTATGAGAGGGCAGCCTCACAGCAGTGATCAATCAATCAATCAGGTGTTTGTTAAAGCGCGACTACTCACCCGTAAGGGTCTCAAGGCGCTGGGGGGGGGGTGCAGGTTCCATCCATCAAGGAGGGGGTCTGTCGAAAAGCCAGGTTTTGAGGTTTCTTGCGAAGATGGGGAGCGATGTTGTCTGTCTGAGGTGGAGCGGAAGGGCGTTCCATGCTTTGGCCGCGAGGAAGGAGAAGGATCGGCCTCCCGATCTGGTCTTTCTGGTGCGGGGGACCACGGCGTAGAAGAGCTGGGCTGATCGTAGGGTCCTTTGGGATGCGTGGAATTTGAGTCGGCTGTTCAGGTATGCTGGTCCGGTGCCGTGGAGGGCCTTGTGTGCGTGGGTGAGCATCTTGAAGGTGATTCTCGCCTCGACAGGGAGCCAGTGGAGTGTGCGCAGGTACTGGGAGATGTGGCAGTGTTTTGGCAGGTTGAGGACCAGTCTTGCGGCGGCGTTCTGGATGTTCTGTAGCTTGCGGGTGAGGTTTTTGTTTATTCCGGCGTAGAGTGCGTTGCCGTAGTCGAGTCTGCTGGTGACCAGGGCGTGAGTGGCGGTCTTTCGGTGTTCGAGGGGGATCCATTTGAAGGTCTTACGAAGGAGGCGGAGGGTGTGGAAGCAGGAAGACGAGACAGAGTTGATCTGGCGGTCCATTTTGAGCTCAGAGTCCAGGATGATTCCCAGGTTGCGTGCGTGGTCCGTGGGGGTTGGCGGGTTTCCGAGGGCGGGGGGCCACCAGGTGTCGCTCCAGTGAGAAACCAAAATGGCTTTTTGTCACTACCAGGACATGTCACACAATTGAGGTACATGTCCTACCTTTTACCTACAATGCCCTCTGCCCATAGGGCTAGCTAGGGCCTACCTTAGGGGTGACTGACATGTAGTAAAAGGGGAGTCACAGACGTGGCACCCAATTTATGTGCCACGTCACAGCGACAGTAAACTGCGTGCACAGGCCCTGCAATGGCAGAGACCTGAGACAGGTTTGAAAGGCTACTTTGGTGGGTGGCGCAAGCAGCGCTGCAAGCCCACCAGTAGGATTTAATTTACTAGCCCCGGGTATATGAGATACCACTTTACTGGGGATTGATAGGTAAATTAAATACGCCAAACAGGTGTGAGAAAGTGCCATCTTTCTTACATGGTATGCCCCCACTTTTTGCTGAATGGCTGATGTACTTTGACTGAGTGTGCCCTGGGCTCCTGCCAACCAGGTACCCAGGGCCTGTGTTCCTTCCCTAAAATTGCATTGATACCTACACCCAATTGACATCCCTGGCCACAGGTCAGCCCCTGGTAAATGGTACCATGGGTACCCAGGGCACTGTGACCAGGGAAGGCCCCTAAGGGCTGCAGCACTTGTTGTGCCACCCTTAGGGACCCTGCACCTTTACACACACACACTGCCTTTGCAGGCTGCGTGTCTTGGTGCAGAACAAAGTGAAGAGTCGACATGGCTCACATCCCTGTGTGCCATGCCTACAAGCCACTGCCCTGGCCTAGGTCAGCCACCCCTCTAGCTGGGTGCACTATGCCAGTGGTGAGGGCATAGAGGCATGAGCCCTGTGCCCCTACAGTGCCCAAGTCCATTCTTGGGCATTGTAAGTGCAGTGCTGCCATTAAGAGTATATGGTGCTGGGAGTCTGTCATTACGAACTCCACAGCACCATAATGGCCCCACTGAAGACTAAGAAGTTTGGTATCAAACTTCTCAGCACATTAAACCCCCACTGATGCCAGTGTGGGATTTAATGTAAAACGCACTCCAGAGGGCATCTTAGAGATGCCCCCTGAAACCAACCCGACCTCCAGTGTCCGGACTGAGTGGCTGCCCAGGCTGCCACCACCAGACATGTTTCTGGACCCCTGGGTCGAGAGCCTCTGCTCTCAGGGGCCTGAAACAATGCACATCCCGGGACGAGGTGCCAAAGCCTCCTCCCCCAGGATGGGCAGGGGGAGCTTCAAAGGCCTGCCGCCTTTGGAGTTTCCCCAGACCATTTGCTGCTTCCAGCAAACTGGTCCCCACTGGTTCTACCCCCACTCCTGGCGGGAGAACCGGCGGGAAAACCAGAAGCAGGAAATGGGTTGTGCCCACCTCTGCCAACTCCACCCCTAAGGTGGGGGAGGCGAGGTGAAGCACAAACTCGAGTCCCCGCCATCTTGAGGATGGGGGGACCTGGCCAACCAGGGACAGGCTCCTGCCCCCCTCCCACTGGAGAGGAACAGAATAGGGGGTGTACCCACCCCAGGGAAGGGACCCATTGGTCCCTGCCCTTACCTACCTGTAACCACCCCTAAATTTAGTATTTAGGGGCTCCCTGAACCTTCCTTCCGCAGTTCCCAAATCCGAAAACAAGAAGAGAAGACGAAGCAAGAAGACCAGCCGTGCAGCTGCTAAAAAGGAGGCGACAACAACTGACTTGGCCCCAGCCCTACCGGCCTGTCGACCTCTGAACCTGCTCCTGCGGAATCCCGGCCTCAGCAACCTCACAAACCCCGGAGGACCTGACTTCTGGGCTACAGCCTTCGACCCAGGGACTCCCACGAGCAGTGGTACTGCTCAAAAGAAAACCTACCAAAGACCCGGCCCTGGCACGGAGCCGCGAAACCTGCACACTCTGCACCCGCCGAGTCCAGCCTGTGCCTGAGTGACCAAAGACCTCGAGGACGACCCCCGGCGATTCTGACCTGGAATCCAGTGGCCAAGGACCCTCCTCGACGACCCAGACGACGCCTGCAGCCTCAGGACAAGGGACCCCTCCAACCGCGACCAGCAGGGGGTAAGATTTCCCGACCTCAAAAGACACCCCTGCACCCGGCGCCCCACGGCCCCCTGTGCCCAACTCCTGGGTGTCTACCTATCCTCCAAGACCCCAACTTACCTCCTGAAGTGTTGGTCGTCCCTGAAGAATCACCGTCCCCGAGCCTGCAGCCTTTCTTCACCTTTCACGACCTCTATTGTTTAACATTGAGCGCCCGAGGGCTCAAAAGCACCCTGCACCCAGCCGCCCGAGTGCCCCTGGAAGTGCAACCTCTATCCTAACCTACTTCCCTACTTGCCCTGAGCAAGTGACCAGGAGCCCAGCTCCCACAGTCGCGTGGCCTGCTTGCCAGCAGCCACCAACCCGGGGCCCCCCGCCTGCCATAGGATAACATTGGGCCTTCTCACTCTGCACCCGGCCGCCCCTGTGCCGCTGAGGGTGTAAAAACTGTACTTACCTGATCCTGGGGGACCCCTGAGTCTTACCCAGAACCTTAACCCTGCCAGTCAAGTACTTACCCGAAATCCGATAACTCACTTTTCTTCCATAGGGTTCCATTGACTGGTTTTCTGCGAAATTTCTTCTAAGTGTGGAGTTCTGAAACTTTAGAATATTCACCAAAAATCAACCGAGTCACGAAAACGAAAATACTCACCTAGTATTAGGAGGGGCCTCAGTGCTGGACCCGAGTGCCCAACACTGGCCCTAAAAAGTAATCGCAACGTTACTTACCGTTAACTCACTTTTCCTTCATAGGGATCCATTGACTGGTTTTCTGTGAAATTTCTTCTAAGTGTCGATTTCTGTATTTTACAAATATTCTTTAAAAATCGAACAAACTACAAAAACGTAATTACTTACCTGTTTTAAGTAAATGTCCCAGTGCTGAACCTAGGAGTCCAGCACTGGATTACAAAAGTAACGTAAACATACTTTGCTTGCACACTGTATTTCCTTTCATAGGATAACATTGGTAATTTTATCCAGAAAAGTTTCTAAGTGTCAGCTTTTGAAATATAGTAATATTCTTCAAAAATCACTACAATAACCAAAACGCTTTTTCTTACCTGTTTACAGGAAGTGTCCCAGGACTGAATCCAGGATCCAGTCCTGTGGTTAGAAAAGTGCTCTGCAAAGTAATCAATTGTAATTAAGCATAATTTTCCATTGAGCTCAATGTTGCATTGAATTTGACCCTGTGTTGCCTCTTGCACCAACTGTGATTACCACTATCTAAAAAGTCTATTGCCTATCTGTAAGGTGAATAACCAAAGCATCTCATACTGAGAAAGTATATTTTGACCCTATTGTCGGTTCTAAAATAAAACAAGCATATATTTTTTTATATACAAACCATTGGCCTAGAGTTCAGTTCTTGAGTGTGTGGCTTCATTTGCTGACTGAGTGTGTACAACAAATGCTTTACACTGTCCTCTGATACTGCCTTACTGCTCGACCAAGCTACCACTTTGGAGAGTAAGGTTATATCTAACTTTAGCCTCTGTCAACCCTCTGGGGGACTGTGGACTCTGTACACCCTGAACCTTACTTGGGTACAGTATATACACAGCCACTTTCCTACATTGGTGGATCAGCGGTGGGATACAAACTTGCATTTGTTGGACTACTTGGTTACCATCTGATCACACGACAGAACTCTTAAATTGCCTTTAGAATTCTGATTTTTTTAATTGGCATTTTTTTTTTACCAAATTACTAAAAGTCTTGTTAGGGCCTTGCTTAAGTCCCTGTAGCATCTTAGAAAATAAAAAGTCACTATAGCCAAGGTTAGAGGGGTTAGATTTTTTTTTTTTAAAAATGTCTCAAGACAAGAACCCAGCTACTAGTGAAGATAATAATGACATACAGGAACTGGTTGAGGAGCTCGACCTCACCCCTTATCTTCATTTGTCTTTCAAAGAGATAAGGTCCTTATGCAAACTTAAAGATATACCAATGGGCCAGCATCCAACCAAACAAGGGCTCCAGGAGCTCCTGGCTGAGTATGCTAAAGCCCACCCCTCTGAGCATGGTGATGACCCAACAGAGGAGGAAAGGAATGAGGAGGATGGGGATGGTAACCCACCTCCATCACTTCCTAGGGAAGATAGGGTCCCTGCACCCTTAACTCCAAGAATAGACCTCTGGGGACCTAGGGGCCACCTAGGTGGTCCTGGTCCCAGAGAGGACACTGAGGATACCCTCAGTGAGGAGGACAACTTGTTAGCCAGGTTGGCCAAACGACTGGACCTAGAGACCAGACTCCTGGCTCTAGAGAAGGAAAGACAGGAGATGGGTTTAGCACCCATCAATGGTGGCAGCAATACTAAAAATAAGGATAGGGAGGAAACTTCTGAACCTAAAATCCCCAAAGGGATTGTCCCTAAGTTTGAGGAAGGTGATGACATCACCAAATGGTTCACAGCCTTTGAGAGGGCTTGTGAAATAAGAAGAGTAAAGAAACCTCTGTGGGGGGCACTCCTGTGGGAACTGTTCTCTGGTAACTGCAGAGACAGGCTTCTGACCCTCTCTGGGCCAGATGCAGGGTCCTATGACCTCATGAAGAGTACTCTGATTGAGGGATTTGGGCTCACTACTGAGGAGTATAGAATTAGATTCAGGGGGGCTCACAAAACCCAGACCCAGTCCTGGATTGACTTCGTGGACTACTCAGTAAAGACACTGGATGGCTGGTTAGCTGGACATAATGTGCATGATTTTTCTGGACTTTACAATTTGTTTATGAAGGAACACATACTAAGTAATTGCACAAATGAAAAGTTGCATCAGCATTTGGTAGACCTAGGTCTAATTTCTCCCCAAGAATTGGGAAAGAAGGCAGACCACTGGGTCAAGACTAGGGTGACAAGGACAACCACTGGGGGTGACCAAAAGAAGGTGGTCACCAAACCCCCCAGGGGAAAGGTGGTGAGAATCCCCAAGATAAAAAGTCTGAGTCTTCCAAAGGGCCCCAAAAACCTGTTCAGGGGGTGGGTCCCAAACTACTCCCTATGTGCCTCAACCCTATAGGGGGAAGAACTTTGATCCCTTGAAGGCCTGGTGTAATAACTGTAAGAAGTCAGGACACCTCACTGTAGACAAAACTTGCCCCCACAACAAAGCCCCTAAGGCACCCAGTACAGCTACTCCTGGGGCAGCAAGTTTACAGATGGGATCAGAAGTGTACCCTGAGCAAATCTGGGAACCCACTGAGGCAAGTCTGGTCTCCCTAGGGGAAGTGGAATTTGCCACTGTAGCTGTGTGGCCACCCAACTTAAAGAAGTATTTGCAATACCCCTGGGTGAATGGAACTAGAGTAGAGGCTCTGAGGGATACAGGTGCCAGTGTCACTATGGTGAGGGACACACTGGTTTCCCCTGAGCAATACTTGATTGGGAAAACTTACCCAGTCACCAATGCTGACAGTGTCACCACTAGTCATCCCATGGCCATGGTGACATTAGGCTGGGGGGGTTACTGGCCTGAAGCAGGTAGTGGTCTCTCCGAAGTTACCAGCTGCATGTCTGCTAGGAAATGATCTGGAAACCTCAGCCTGGGCAGAGGTGGAGCTAAAGGCCCATGCAGCCATGCTGGGCATCCCTGAATTGGTGTGTGTAAAAACAAGAGCACAGAGCAAAAGGCAGGGTGAAGAAATAGTGTTGGAGCCTGAAATGATGGCCCAGCCTACCAAGAGAAAAGGAAAGAAGACTGGCGGACCAGCTTCTACACAGTCACAAGAGCAGGACCCCTCTCCTCAGGGAGAGAACCTGGAAGCCCCAGAGGGAACTGAGCCCCTAGAGCTTGACCCTTACCAGGTTGAACTCTTGGGCCCAGGGGGACCCTCTAGGGAAGAGCTGTGCCAGGGACAGCAAGACTGTCCCACTCTTGAAAGCCTGAGGCAGCAAGCTGTTTCAGAAGCCAAGGGAGATGTCAGTGGTACCCACAGAGTCTATTGGGAAGAGGGATTACTGTACACTGAGGCAAAAGACCCCAACCCTGGAACCACCAGGAGAGTGGTAGTGCCCCAGAAGTACAGGGAGTTCCTCCTAACTTTGGCTCATGACATCCCCTAGCTGGACATCTGGGCCAAACCAAAACTTGGGAAAGGCTAGTTAGCCACTTTTACTGGCCCCAGATGCACCAAAAGGTGAAGGAGTTTGTCAGCTCCTGTGTTACCTGTCAAGCCAGTGGCAAGACAGGTGGCCATCCAAAGGCCCCCCTGATACCACTACCTGTGGTGGGGGTTCCCTTTGAAAGGGTAGGTGTGGACATAGTGGGTCCACTGGAACCTCCCACAGCCTCAGGGAACAAATTCATACTGGTGGTAGTGGATCATGCCACTAGGTATCCTGAGGCTATTCCCCTTAGGACTACTACAGCTCCTGCAGTAGCCAAAGCCCTCATTGGTGTCTTCACCAGGGTAGGGTTTCCTAAGGAGGTGGTTTCAGACAGAGGTTCCAACTTCATGTCTGCTTACCTGACCCACATGTGGAAGGAGTGTGGGGTGCAGTACAAGTTTACTACACCCTACCACCCACAAACCAATGGCCTTGTTGAGAGGTTCAACAAGACATTGAAAGGCATGATCATGGGGCTCCCTGAAAAACTCAAAAGGAGATGGGATGTCCTACTACCATGCCTGCTTTTCGCTTACAGAGAAGTGCCACAGAAGGGGGTAGGTTTCTCACCCTTTGAACTTCTGTTTGGCCATCCTGTGAGGGGACCACTCTGTCTTGTAAAGGAGGGCTGGGAGAGACCTCTCCAAGAACCCAAACAAGATATAGTGGACTATGTGCTTGGCCTAAGGTCCAGAATGGCTGAGTACATGGAAAAGGCATCCAAGAACCTTGAGGCCAGCCAGGAGCTTCAGAAGCACTGGTATGACCAAAAAGCTGCACTGGTTGAATTCCAACCTGGGCAACAGGTATGGGTTTTGGAGCCAGTGGCACCAAGGGCCCTCCAGGACAGATGGAGTGGCCCTTACCCTATCCTAGAGAAAAAGAGTGAGGTCACCTACCTGGTTGACCTGGGCACCAGCAGGACACCCAAAAGGGTTATCCATGTGAACCGCCTAAAACTCTACAATGACAGGGCTGACATCACCATGCTGATGGTGACAGATGAGGAACAGGAAGCTGAGAGTGAACCTCTCCCTGATCTCCTCTCCCACAGCCCAAAAGATGGGTCAGTAGATGGAGTTGTCTTTTCAGACACCCTCACTGCCCAACAGCAGACTGACTGCAAGCAAGTCTTGCAGCAGTATGCTGGGCTCTTTTCCTTGACCCCTGGTCTGACAAACTGGTGTACCCATGATGTGGACACTGGTGACAGTGCACCTGTCAAAAACAAGATCTATCGTCAGTCAGACCAAGTTAAGGAAAGCATCAGAGCTGAAGTCAGCAAGATGCTGGAGCTAGGGGTTATTGAGCCCTCTGAGAGCCCCTGGGCTAGCCCAGTGGTTCTGGTCCCCAAACCTCATCAAAAGGGTGAAAAGAGAGAGATGAGGTTTTGTGTGGACTATAGGGGTCTCAACTCTGTCACCAAGACAGATGCACACCCTATCCCAAGAGCTGATGAACTGATAGACAGATTGGGTGCAGCCAAATACCTGAGTACCTTTGACTTAACTGCAGGGTACTGGCAGATTGGCATGGCCCCAGGAGCCAAACAGAAAACAGCATTCTCCACACCTGATGGGCATTTTCAGTTCACTGTTATGCCCTTTGGTTTAAAGAATGCCCCTGCCACCTTCCAGAGGTTGGTGAATCAAGTCCTTGCTGGGTTGGAGTCCTTTAGTGCAGCTTATCTTGATGATATTGCTGTCTTCAGTTCCACCTGGCAGGATCACCTGGTCCACCTTGGGAAGGTTTTAAAGGCCCTGCAAACTGCAGGCCTAACTATCAAGGCATCCAAATGCCAGATAGGGCAGGGCACTGTGGTGTACTTGGGCCACCTGGTTGGTGGAGGCCAGGTACAACCCTTACAGCCCAAGATCCAGGCTATCCTGGACTGGGTAGCTCCAACAACTCAGACCCAAGTCAGGGCATTCCTTGGCTTGACTGGGTACTACAGGAGGTTTGTGAAGGGATATGGGTCCATTGTGACTCCCCTCACAGAACTCACCTCCAAGAAGATGCCAAAGAAAGTAAACTGGACAGTCTGTTGCCAAAAGGCTTTTGACACTCTGAAAGAAGCAATGTGCTCAGCACCAATTCTAAAAGCACCAGATTATGCCAAGCAGTTCATTGTGCAGACTGATGCCTCTGAGCTAGGGATAGGAGCGGTCCTATCCCAGACCAATGATGAAGGCCAAGACCAACCTGTTGCTTTTATAAGCAGAAGGCTTCTCCCCAGGGAGCAGCGTTGGAGTGCCATTGAGAGGGAGGCCTTTGCTGTGGTCTGGTCCCTGAAGAAGCTGAGGCCCTACCTGTTTGGAACTCACTTCCTAGTTCAAACTGACCACAGACCTCTCAGGTGGCTAATGCAAATGAAAGGAGAAAACCCAAAACTGTTGAGGTGGTCCATCTCCCTACAGGGAATGGACTTTGAAGTGGAACACAGACCTGGCACTGCCCATGCCAATGCAGATGGCCTTTCCAGGTTCTTCCACTTAGACAATGAAGACTCCATAGGGCAAGGTTAGTCTCATCATCTTTCGTTTGGGGGGAGTTGTGTGAGAAAGTGCCATCTTTCTTACATGGTATGCCCCCACTTTTTGCTGAATGGCTGATGTACTTTGACTGAGTGTGCCCTGGGCTCCTGCCAACCAGGTACCCAGGGCCTGTGTTCCTTCCCTAAAATTGCATTGATACCTACACCCAATTGACATCCCTGGCCACAGGTCAGCCCCTGGTAAATGGTACCATGGGTACCCAGGGCACTGTGACCAGGGAAGGCCCCTAAGGGCTGCAGCACTTGTTGTGCCACCCTTAGGGACCCTGCACCTTTACACACACACACTGCCTTTGCAGGCTGCGTGTCTTGGTGCAGAACAAAAGTGAAGAGTCGACATGGCTCACATCCCTGTGTGCCATGCCTACAAGCCACTGCCCTGGCCTAGGTCAGCCACCCCTCTAGCTGGGTGCACTATGCCAGTGGTGAGGGCATAGAGGCATGAGCCCTGTGCCCCTACAGTGCCCAAGTCCATTCTTGGGCATTGTAAGTGCAGTGCTGCCATTAAGAGTATATGGTGCTGGGAGTCTGTCATTACGAACTCCACAGCACCATAATGGCCCCACTGAAGACTAAGAAGTTTGGTATCAAACTTCTCAGCACATTAAACCCCCACTGATGCCAGTGTGGGATTTAATGTAAAACGCACTCCAGAGGGCATCTTAGAGATGCCCCCTGAAACCAACCCGACCTCCAGTGTCCGGACTGAGTGGCTGCCCAGGCTGCCACCACCAGACATGTTTCTGGACCCCTGGGTCGAGAGCCTCTGCTCTCAGGGGCCTGAAACAATGCACATCCCGGGACGAGGTGCCAAAGCCTCCTCCCCCAGGATGGGCAGGGGGAGCTTCAAAGGCCTGCCGCCTTTGGAGTTTCCCCAGACCATTTGCTGCTTCCAGCAAACTGGTCCCCACTGGTTCTACCCCCACTCCTGGCGGGAGAACCGGCGGGAAAACCAGAAGCAGGAAATGGGTTGTGCCCACCTCTGCCAACTCCACCCCTAAGGTGGGGGAGGCGAGGTGAAGCACAAACTCGAGTCCCCGCCATCTTGAGGATGGGGGGACCTGGCCAACCAGGGACAGGCTCCTGCCCCCCTCCCACTGGAGAGGAACAGAATAGGGGTGTACCCACCCCAGGGAAGGGACCCATTGGTCCCTGCCCTTACCTACCTGTAACCACCCCTAAATTTAGTATTTAGGGGCTCCCTGAACCTTCCTTCCGCAGTTCCCAAATCCGAAAACAAGAAGAGAAGACGAAGCAAGAAGACCAGCCGTGCAGCTGCTAAAAAGGAGGCGACAACAACTGACTTGGCCCCAGCCCTACCGGCCTGTCGACCTCTGAACCTGCTCCTGCGGAATCCCGGCCTCAGCAACCTCACAAACCCCGGAGGACCTGACTTCTGGGCTACAGCCTTCGACCCAGGGACTCCCACGAGCAGTGGTACTGCTCAAAAGAAAACCTACCAAAGACCCGGCCCTGGCACGGAGCCGCGAAACCTGCACACTCTGCACCCGCCGAGTCCAGCCTGTGCCTGAGTGACCAAAGACCTCGAGGACGACCCCCGGCGATTCTGACCTGGAATCCAGTGGCCAAGGACCCTCCTCGACGACCCAGACGACGCCTGCAGCCTCAGGACAAGGGACCCCTCCAACCGCGACCAGCAGGGGGTAAGATTTCCCGACCTCAAAAGACACCCCTGCACCCGGCGCCCCACGGCCCCCTGTGCCCAACTCCTGGGTGTCTACCTATCCTCCAAGACCCCAACTTACCTCCTGAAGTGTTGGTCGTCCCTGAAGAATCACCGTCCCCGAGCCTGCAGCCTTTCTTCACCTTTCACGACCTCTATTGTTTAACATTGAGCGCCCGAGGGCTCAAAGCACCCTGCACCCAGCCGCCCGAGTGCCCCTGGAAGTGCAACCTCTATCCTAACCTACTTCCCTACTTGCCCTGAGCAAGTGACCAGGAGCCCAGCTCCCACAGTCGCGTGGCCTGCTTGCCAGCAGCCACCAACCCGGGGCCCCCCGCCTGCCATAGGATAACATTGGGCCTTCTCACTCTGCACCCGGCCGCCCCTGTGCCGCTGAGGGTGTAAAAACTGTACTTACCTGATCCTGGGGGACCCCTGAGTCTTACCCAGAACCTTAACCCTGCCAGTCAAGTACTTACCCGAAATCCGATAACTCACTTTTCTTCCATAGGGTTCCATTGACTGGTTTTCTGCGAAATTTCTTCTAAGTGTGGAGTTCTGAAACTTTAGAATATTCACCAAAAATCAACCGAGTCACGAAAACGAAAATACTCACCTAGTATTAGGAGGGGCCTCAGTGCTGGACCCGAGTGCCCAACACTGGCCCTAAAAAGTAATCGCAACGTTACTTACCGTTAACTCACTTTTCCTTCATAGGGATCCATTGACTGGTTTTCTGTGAAATTTCTTCTAAGTGTCGATTTCTGTATTTTACAAATATTCTTTAAAAATCGAACAAACTACAAAAACGTAATTACTTACCTGTTTTAAGTAAATGTCCCAGTGCTGAACCTAGGAGTCCAGCACTGGATTACAAAAGTAACGTAAACATACTTTGCTTGCACACTGTATTTCCTTTCATAGGATAACATTGGTAATTTTATCCAGAAAAGTTTCTAAGTGTCAGCTTTTGAAATATAGTAATATTCTTCAAAAATCACTACAATAACCAAAACGCTTTTTCTTACCTGTTTACAGGAAGTGTCCCAGGACTGAATCCAGGATCCAGTCCTGTGGTTAGAAAAGTGCTCTGCAAAGTAATCAATTGTAATTAAGCATAATTTTCCATTGAGCTCAATGTTGCATTGAATTTGACCCTGTGTTGCCTCTTGCACCAACTGTGATTACCACTATCTAAAAAGTCTATTGCCTATCTGTAAGGTGAATAACCAAAGCATCTCATACTGAGAAAGTATATTTTGACCCTATTGTCGGTTCTAAAATAAAACAAGCATATATTTTTTTATATACAAACCATTGGCCTAGAGTTCAGTTCTTGAGTGTGTGGCTTCATTTGCTGACTGAGTGTGTACAACAAATGCTTTACACTGTCCTCTGATACTGCCTTACTGCTCGACCAAGCTACCACTTTGGAGAGTAAGGTTATATCTAACTTTAGCCTCTGTCAACCCTCTGGGGGACTGTGGACTCTGTACACCCTGAACCTTACTTGGGTACAGTATATACACAGCCACTTTCCTACAACAGGTGTAGACCAATCTTACCATGTTTTACCACAGAGAGCACATGAACTTTACACTGGACAGCAGTTCTAAAGTGCCCAGAGTCCGAAAACCACCAACACCATGTCAGAAAAAAGACTAGGAGGAAGGCAAAAAGGTCAGGGATGACCCTGCAAAAAGGGCCAAGTCCAACAATAGCCATATCAAAACTAAGCTTAGTAGAATCTAAATAAAGAAGCCAGTGCTAAATAAACTGCTCAGAGCTCCCAGGGAAAAACATGAGAGCTCTGATGCTTTGAAGAGGTTGATGATGATTCGGCTGATGGTGACCACCCACCACTTGTGTATCCCTCCGAGGCTGATCCAATTGTACCAGGGCCTTAATGGCAAGGAATGCCACTGAATCGTGCAGTCTTTGACCCTCCAGTGGCCGTTGGTTTAATTTATAAATATGTCTCTGCTGGGAATATGCTCATGTGGAATTATAAAAGTGTTTGAAATATCAGCATGCAAAATCCATTCGGATGCCTTTATTGAAAATAAAGTATATTGTTAAAAAATGAAATGCAGTGCATTTTTACATACACTGTAATAACGAAAGGTGTAATACGGAGGCACTCTTTGTGGTAAGTTTTCCCTGCTAATCTTTTACTTCATCCATTAACAAGCACAAGCAAAGCCGATAGTTTTGGCCTTGGGAAACCAGCATTTTTTTATTCCCTGGATGTAACATAACATAACATGTGTATTTGTACAGCACACGTTCACCCAAGGGTATCTTGGCATTGAATAACAGATGTTTATTGTTATCAACCTCAATGGTACTCATTTTATTGACCTCAGAGGGATGAAAGGCTGAGTGGACCAGCTGGGATTTGAACCTGTGACCATGAGGTCGAACAGAGGCCCCTACAGTGTGTACATTAGTGCACTAAGCCACCAGACCCAGATGTGCTTATGTCCACAAGTGAAAAGTCATCACTCACAGTAAAGAGAGCCAACGGCTGAATGAGGCTGAACTATTGCCCCATGATGTTTGCCGTTATGATGAGTGAAGGAATGTGAAGGTAGGGTAGTGTGTATAGTGAAATGTGTTTTTAAACTGCCTAGGGAGTATCGTTTTTGGTTTTAATAAAGGGGTCCCCTTGGCAGGGCTAAAAACGAAAATGTGAGTGCTGTCAGTGGGATATTATGAACCGTGGCAGTCTCACAATGTATCTACTAAGGTCGACATGTTTCACGCCTAAACGGTTCAGAAGGCCAAAACCATACTCCTTAGGCAGTTTTAAAACACATTTACCTATACACACTACCCTAACTTCATATTTCCTCACTCGTCTTAATGGCAAAAAGAGAAGCTCTCCGACAAGAGCCTTCTCCTGGGGCCCGTGGGGCATTGCAGCGCTGGCCCCACGAGGACCAAAGTCCTATGATGAAGCATGACACCCACTTGGGTGTGTGAGGGCTATATCTTCCTATAAGGAAGATCCTCCTGATCACAGCATATTTCAACCACCCCCCTTCACTCTTTTTTATAAGAACAGCTACCCTTCTTTTGTGTGGTCTGTTTAAATTGTGACATATTTTTATTGTGACATAGAGTGGTGGAGGGTAGGTGTAAACCTTTATTTTTATTGATTTGTGTATATGCAAGGGCAGCATTTGCACAAAGGTACCACATGACAATGATATGTGATGTGGTCAAGGGGATGGGAGTTTCGACTATGTTCTCGGGGGTATCGTTCGTCCCTGGCTAAGCAATACTGGTCCTGGGTTTTGAGTGGGATCTGGTCTATTGCTGGTGGGAGTTGAGTGTCCCTGAAAATTGTTGCTGGGAAGCAGATGTACCAGGAACATGACTGGTTCCTACGGGTGTGATAGGAAGTTTCTCGATCTGAGTTCAGTGTCTTTATGCCTCACCAAGTGAAGATATTCCTTATACAATGCCAGAGTGACCTGAAGGAGCATGGTCTACTCCTTCTGAAGTCAATTCTGTTCATGCAGGTTGGAGTTCTTGTTTCCCAGTGTGTAACCATGGACCCTATGGACTGCTCCATCTTTGTAAAGAGAAGCTCATAGACTGCATATTTATAATGTATTTATTGGAGCTTCAGGGTAACAATCAGCAGAGAAAACAGCCTAGAGCAACTGCCAAATATTCATTTGGCATTCTACATTCTGTATTTCAGTCTAACCCTGGGTCCTTGTGGTCCTCTAAATATTACAAACAAGTCCCAACAGTTTGTCGGATGATGCTGCCTGGAATCTAGATGGGTGTTAACATTCTTCTCCCACAGTGCTAGCCTGCACCAAGTCACTGCTCCACAAATGTGTGGCCTTCTCTGTCTGCTGGTGGTCATACACGAAATGGAGGTGTGAGTTGAGCTGGGTGTGAAGTGGTGATGCCATATCTCACCTACATTTGCAGTCCAAGACTTAGCAGGACACTGGAGAAGCACTTTGATGTGAGTGTAGGTTGGGGTAATCATCTGGTACCTGCAGGGTGAGAGGGGTAAGTCCTGCATAGTTGAGACAAGCTGATGTGGACATGGTCCATGCATCTGTGGACTTGCAACTAGAAAGAATCTTAGACTGATGTCTGGCAACGTGCCACAGAAGGGTTTGCTTGAGGACACAGGCTTGGTGGTAGGTGGAGTATGCGCAATGTAGTGTGTTGGGGGCACAATGAATATCATTGTCCTCACAGTGTGCACAGTCGAGATAGCAGTCTGCAGGAGCAGGGGGGTTCCCTCCTGGGATTGTTAATTGACCAACACTTGTTGATGGAATGTTATGATTACATTTCTCTCCCATAGGCGCTGTACTCTGTTCATGAAAGAGACACACATGTTATTCAATGGAAACCTAGTAGTTTGTAGATGTCAACATTTTTGTTCCAATGTACATTACATCATATTACTTGGTGACCCCTTAAGGAACAGAGAGTATTTCTTATCACACTGACAATATGCTGACACACTGACAGCTGCTGCAAGGTTCTTGATTTGAACACTGACATTCAATCAAATTATTTTTACCTGCCAGTGCCCCAGGTGGTCTATGTGTGGCGATTACAGCACCCAGTAATAATGACCAGGTGTGATCAATTCTGCATCCTTCATTTAATATCTGGAGGTATGGGGGCATGGCTTGGATGCGGAGGAAGATGGTGGCGTGAGCGCTCGGCTCCGCTCTGGAGGAACACGCTCTATTGGATATCGGCGGTGTTCTGGGACGCACCCCCTTGGAAAGGGAGGTCCCGTAATAGCAATGCTCAGAGGCTCCACCCGGTCTGATCACATTGACTGAAAACGGAGGATTCCATCGGATTATGTGCGGCTCCTGGTCTGCGCTGGAGGTAGGGCCGCGAGGGTGGCAAACCACGTGGCTATCAGGCTCCCTTCTAGCGTGGCTCAGGGCCTCCTAACCGGCACCAAAAGTAAGCGCAAGTAAATATTTTTAATAAATAGGGCACCCGACCCTGATTTCTGCACTTAGTCAATTTCAAGGAATTCGGTGGAACTTACCGGAGGCTCATTTCGGTTGCCTGATACCATTATGGCGGCCGCTTAACAGCGTGCGCCCGTTTTTCTATCAACTCAATGTGCTAAGTGGCATTTTACAGGAACTAATCCACACCAATCCACACCACAAACAAAACGCTGTGCATACTTGACTAACTTGGCAATTTTGGAAGGGATTTCAAGTGTTGATCACCGAGCAGCTTGTCTCGGTTGCCTGACCTTAAAATGGCGGCCGTTTAATTGCATTAAAACAATGTGAGCATCAACTGCAACATAGTGGAAATAAATTCCCAAATCCACATTATAGTCTATATGTAAGACATGCAATGATCCTGATCTGATATAACGATGATGTAACATCAGGTTTCTGCCGGTCAGCTCCTTTCAGTGTCCTGTCCTCAAAATGGTGGAAGGCTGACTATCCCGAATCAAGCAGTTCATCACACCATCTCCCAGTCTCACTGCTCCTCAGTACCTGACTGGGTCTGTCAGCACCAGTGGTCATAAATGTGAGCAAGATCCTACTCCTGCATCTCCGCCTGCACTTCTGGATGCCTGACCTTGACACCTGACTCTAAAATGGCGCCCATATCAGCGTTGATCTGAATAAGCAGTCCTCACTTAGTACTGGTAACCAGATCTCTATTTGTGTACAACTACTATGCAGCCATATGTTACAAGTTACCGACTTGCTCATCGAATCTAGCAAATCAAGATTTGAGCTGTACATGAAAGTGCCAGTATAAAGTAAAATTTTAAAAAACAAATCTAACTCAGCTTATCCAGTGCCTTTTCAGGATGAGCTAACACAACACGATCTCAGTGCAACCTCAATGTAATTCCAGTCCCACCTCGCTCACCTCGATCTCCTCGATCACCTACAGTGCCATTCTCGGTTGTTCGCACTTGTAGCTTCTCTAGTCATCCAGCAGCAGCGGATAATGGCGGAAAAAGACACTAAACAATCACTAAAAAGAGTGAAAGCGGACCATCCGCACCCAGACTCTCCATTAAAAGCAAAACAGGACATTAACACAACAATGGAAATGATCCTAAAAAAACTTGCGGATGTTCATGACTTGGCTAAATTGACAACAACAAATATTGACATCATGCAAAATGAAATCGCAGCCATTCGTCAAGATATGAAGAAAACAAGCTCCAGAATAGCAGAGGCGGAAAACAGGATCAGCCATCTGGAAGACAATGGGAATATAATGAAGAAAAAAATTCAAAATCTCAGTAATGCCTCCCGTTCTTTTGCTAAAGAAGTATCAGAATTAGAAGACAGAAACCGGCGTAGCAACCTACGTATTTTTGGCATGCCAGAAGGTGAAGAAGAGTCAGCCCACTCTTGCATTGCCTTTCTAGAGAAATGGTTCACCCAGGCAACCAATTTGAAATTTGACAAGGATCTGGAATTTGATAGGGCCGATAGGGTCCCAACACGGCTATCTCCAAAGCACCTCGACCCATAGTATGCAAACCACTAAGATATCAACATGTAGAACTCATCCTAAACCATATTGTTGTATTCCTCTTAGGGTATCCATAAACGGGCTTTCCAGTATCATGTCCTTATATAGGCACAATTCGCCCTACCCTTATATAGGCATAAAATCCCAGCCCTTATTTCGGCATTAAACCATGCACTCCAAATACAGGCATGGTCTCTGACATCCGTCCACCCTAACGTCACAACGAGTTCATGAAGAACAGACCCTTAGGCTGCGGGAGTTTCTCTAGACCAGGACTATTGATTTCTTCAAGGACTCATATATTATGCATGAACCATTATTCCTTAGGGGTTCATTCATGACGTCTTTCGCTGTCCAACTCACGTCAATGCTAACATTCTTAGGTGCTCTCAGGTATAAATATACCTTCCCTAGCCCCTGTAAACCAGAGGAGACCTCGACTTCAGAGGAGGCCGTTTCCCGGCCTGACGCACTCAGAGGACGCTGCCTTCCCTGCACGCAGAGAGCCCAGCTTCCAGCTTCCAGTGATCTGACTTCCCTTGCGGGGTGTTGGAGTTCGAGTCTGGCAAAGAGATTCCTACCTCTCTCATTCTTCAGGTATGGAGCTGACTAGAACCTAGAGGGACTCTTGGCATACTAGGCATACTAGGCATACTAGACTTAACATACTCTTAGTATACCGTAGTAAGGAATACTTCACCTACTTCTTCCCTCTTCCTACACCTAGGTCAGGTTAGGTACATTGGGGTAGAACTAGCTTAGCAACGCATCGTATGAGTACTCGCATTTTTAGTCTGTGTTATTTATGTAACAGCATATGTACTAAAAGATAATGCTATCGCAGTATTATTTATTTCTACTGCTCACCCTGTCCATTATTTATCTCGCATACTGTCTTGTGATCGTAACAGCACATTTTACTTACACCAGAAACAAGACTGTTCAATAAACCCTTTATTGAAACGCCTGTCTATTTCTTTCTGTGTAACTTGGAGAAAACTAAGCATGCACGACTGAGCTGGGTGAAATAGTTATCTATTGTTTCCACGACTCTGGGACACATTCTGATTCTAAAGGGAAACACAGTGGTCATGTTTTGCGGCTGCCAGAAACTACTCCCTTCTTGTTGTCAAGAAGTTTCTAGTGGCCTCTGAGCTAGTTGGCACAAGTAATTAAGTTTAATATACTCGATAGGGACATACTGACCGTAGTCCTATGTCAAACCTATAGGATATATTATTCCAATGCGCAGAGCCTATTAGGGAAATAGGAGCTACACTACATGGCGCCCAACGGTTTGGTAAGGCAGTAATTCAACGTTAGATACTGAGTAACTCAGCCGTGCTTTTTCTCTCAAGACCCCTACCCATATACTCCAAAAGACGTCTGGAGTGGGCAGGGTTAGGTATCCACCATGGCTACATAGGGCAGTACCCTATATATTAGCTGTTTGGTTTGCTCAACGTTGAAGGATACAGTGTTCCACAATATTGTGCACCTTATCTTTGTTTCCTTGAAACTTGTTCTACATTTTTCAAACAACAAAATGCCTGGCTCCGACAATGAAACCGGAGACGGTGTAACTGTGGCTGATCCAGCCCTACCAGCAGTTTTTAACATTACCGGTTTAAATGAAACCGAGGAGGGTGTCATAGACATCGCTCCAAACTTAAGAAGAGCCATCACTCTAAAACTTATAAAACATGGCCTACCACCAAGAGGCGGTAGAGCAGTTTTCGTGATAGAGGCACATGAATCCTTTCAGACAGAGGTATTCTATTCATGGGTAATATTTCCTGAATCCAATCCAATAACACAGATGTTTCACTTCTACAAAGAAGATGAACCACCAGAGGAATACATTCCTTTCGAGGATATAGAAATTCCATTAACATACCAAGAGCATCAGCTCTGGTTTAAAGGCGCCCTAAAACATCACAAAAACATTACCAGGCTCGGTCCACTAGGTAGACCAGGAGCAACATGGCCGATTTTAGCCAGCTACACACCTCATCCAGACATTGAAGAGATGTCAGATGAGGAGTTACTTACTCAACTCACAGAGTTAATAAAAATTTACAGACAATTGGTCCAATATGTCATGCAGACTTTTACAGTCCGACCACCATTGACATATCCAAATCCAACTCCCCAACAGGGGAATACACTAAAAATTACACCACAGACTCTATACGCAGTCATGGGTAAAATGCCCACAAAACGTGAGCAAATTCCATTTTGGATAGCTCAAAAAATTACTCAAATCGAAGCAGTATTTCCAAATACTAGCCCGCATGAGAAGCACAGAATCCTAACAATCAGTTTACCGATGGGGATCACACCACAACTGGAAGACTGCACCACTTGGGGCTCAGTCTTTGCTGCCATCTATACTAAAACACATGGTATTCCATCAATTGCGGTAATACCTGATGTCCTAAAACAAATTCAAAACGAATACGGGGCAGAGCCTGCTCTAAATTTAGGTATGAAATTACTGAAAAATTTCGACCAGGTCTCAACAATAATATTGTCTAATATTAAAGGGGAGGCAGCAGCAGTGGCGATCCGCCAAAAATTGAGGGAATTCGATGTTACAGAACATCAAACAGAGCTACCCAGAATAATAGAACAATCTTATGCAGAATTAGGCAGAGATAGTTTGGGTGGAAGACCAGTGAAGCTGAAACTATCTGAAAGTCCTGAGAAGGACTCAATAAAACAAACTCCTACATCTTCTAAAAAGAAGTGGGAGTCTACTAAACAAAAATCAAACGAGAAACGTTCTCAATCCCGAGGTAGGTCTCCTCAAAAGGAGCCCTCTGAAAGGAGGTATAACCTCAGGAATAGGGATAATTTGAGAAAACCTGATAGGTATCAAGATACTGATACACGTTCCTCTCGTCCCTTTCAGATCTCACCACAGACTTCGGAAAGAAGAGGACGAACAGAACATAGAGAAGAACGCGTGAAATCGACAGACGACAAACACGCTTCAAAAACCAAAGTAAAACCTCAATTCTCCAAAAGAAGGTAGCAGGTCTGAAGATCAGACATGCCGAGAATACTGAGAACACAACTCAAGAACGGAGAATGGGCTCAGACCATGCTGGACAGTGCAGCAGAAGTCACAATAGTTCGCCAGACCGTGAAGGAACTTCTGGAGATAGTGGACTTGAATGAGTACATTACAGTCGAGACTGTAGACACCAGGGTTAGTAC
Source organism: Calotriton arnoldi (assembly GCA_963921515.1). Classification (NCBI taxonomy): domain Eukaryota; kingdom Metazoa; phylum Chordata; class Amphibia; order Caudata; family Salamandridae; genus Calotriton; species Calotriton arnoldi. The sequence continues at coordinate 60,141 of CAWUFW010009516.1, forward strand.
TCCACAAAAGTTATATGAAATAACACTCCGGATGGAGGGAGACAAACCTAGACAGGTGAAAGCACTTTTTTGGGAAAGACTATCAAGAGGCTATGACATACTTCTAGCAGAAAAGGACTGGCCACCACAATTTGTCAGGGAGTGCCCACACGGCGAGGACATTATTATGCCTGCCTTCTCCAACCATATTCCTATACATCTAAAATATACATATGCCAGGAAATGGGCAGTGGCCCAGGCCCCAGCATTATATAAAAATCATGTAGGATGGGATGAGGACTCACCTCAACATAAAATACATCTGAAACATGAACCAACTGCACAACGGCAGTACCCAATAAAGCAAGAAGCTAAAAAAACAGGTCAGGGAGATCTTAGATCAACTTGAATATCAAGGGGTGATTGAAACATGCACCTCCTCAATGAACAATCCTTTGTTTCCTGTCTCCAAACCAGACAATACATATCGTCTAGTTTTGGACTACAGACACCTAAACACTTGTTCTAAAACTTTTGCAGTGCAAAATGCACATAGCACAGCATTAATGAATAACATTGTGCGTAAAAAATATAAAACCACATTAGACATCTCAAATGGTTTCTTTTGTCAAAACATAGCACCTGAAAGCAGGTACTTAACAGCATTCTCCATAATGGGGACCCAGCGTCACTTTTGTCGACTCCCACAAGGGTTCAAAAACAGCCCAGGTTTATTCTCAGCGAGGGTAACGGAGTTACTACAAATTTATGACAATGAGGCATTGTCCTATGTCGATGACATATATCTGACAGACGATGACCTGGACAAACACTTGAACAGGGTGAGCACCATTATACTGGGTTTCGCCTCTGAGGGCTACAAGTTCAACTTTAAAAAGTCCAGAATTGCCCATCTCAATGTCCTATTTCTAGGATATGAGCTTTCAAGTGAAGGCAAGAGCTTGGCAGCTAACTTTTAGAAAAGTGTGCGCTGCTCCAACCTCCAAAAACGCTAAAAAACTTACAATCCATCCTGGGTTTCCTAAATTTTGGAAGAACATACATTCTAAATTATGCAGAAAGGGTTAAACCTCTCTACGCATTAATCAAACCTGATTTTTCAATCAAAAACTGGACACAGGAACACACAGAAATCTTGCGTTCACTCCAGGCTAACATGTTAGCAACAAATCACTTACAAACACGTGTAAGTCAACGAAATTTGGTGATCCGAATAATTTCGGGTCAATGTGGATTCACCTACTTAACCTTCAATAAGGGTGACAAAATCCCAATTGCATACAAATCCCATTTGTACACACAAGCGGAAATGCGCTTCAGTTCTACTGAAAAAATTCTAACAGCAGTTCAAACCGCTGTAGCAAAAGAAAGAGCCTTAGCCCAAGGGAAACGCATTATTGTCGTAACCCCAGTACCGGCTTTAGAAGCTGTTACAAAAGCGAGCATTCCAAATGCTAAAGCATTACATCCAAGATGGATACAATGGGTTAATTCTCTTGCTGCAACAGATGTTGAATATGTTTTTGATCCAGATTTAAAAACACAAGCATTCCTGCAATATGAACAAGAATGTCCTCTGCCTACTGAAATTCTGCCTCTTGATCAGTACGAATTTATAATTTACACTGACGGATCCGCACAACCCGCAATAGGGAGTAAGCAAGCTTACAGTGCAGCGTGTGCAATCGTTAAAGGTCGCATGCGAGATGGCATCTTCAGACCTATGGTCACAAAAACTCAATCTCTAGGGGATTGTACAGCTCAGCGAGCTGAACTACAAGCATTCAAACTGGCACTTGAAAGTACAGATCGAGAATTCCCCACACTAATAGTGTGCGATTCCTTTTACTGTGTTCAGTCGTATAATGACTATATACAAAACTGGCTTGAAAATGGTTTCAAAGATGCGAAAGGTGGCACAATAAAGCATAAAATGCTTTGGGAACAAGTAGTTCAGTTGAAAAACGAACTACCAAAGGCTCACGTGATCCACACACTGAGTCATCAACGTGATGGCATTCACGTTGCAGGGAATTCATTGGCTGATGAAGCCGCAAAGGGGGCTGTGCAAACGGCTTCCGTAGCTGCGATCACTCGTTCAAAAACACAAATAGACGGTGAGATAATGTTGGCTGTCAATGCATCAAGCAAAGGCAGCAGTGCAGCGTTACCAAAAAAGTTTCCACTCAAGTACTCTTATGTAATTGATGCGAACAACGTTCCTTTTGCTCGAATCCCTGGAGTGGGTGATAGGGTAATTCCAAACATGGAACGTAGAGCAGCCTTGATTTATGAAACACATTTGGGGGAGGGTCTGTCACACCAAGGGATCTCTAAAACAATTTTGACGTTAAAAGAGATGTACTGGTGGCCTGGAATGAATACAGAAATTCACATATTCATCAACAACTGTTTAGACTGTAAATTACAGCGAGAGAGCCACCAGACACCATGCTGCGAATGCGGCAGCCCAGTACAGACACCACTGTTAGACAGCATTCGACTATCTACGCGCCTGCGTCCTACTGGACAAAGGCATTCCCGCAAATACTGAATCTAGGTTCCTATGGTTATGGCCTCAGCGCTCGGCTGACGCTCGAACTGTTATAAAAGATTTGCGAGTCTTTATCGGCACATACGCAATAGGCACGCTACATTCTGACCAGGGTCCTGCGTTTAGCTCTAGGGCTTACAAAGAAGCCATGGCCAGTCTGGGCGTTGCATTGCGGTACTCCTCTCCATTCCATCCTGAGGGAAATTCGGTTGTGGAAAGGAAAAACCGGGACATAAAGCAGTCTATAACAGCTAGGGTATTAGGTTCGGGTGATGGGTGGGTCAAACACCTTAGTGGGGTACAGCGCTCATTGAACAACCTGCCAAGAAGTTCTCTAGGGGGGTCACTCCATATGAGATCCTATTTGGGACAAGAATGTGGGTACCAGACCTTGAACACGTAGGCACAGTGGTGGAAAATAAACCATTTGATATCAAAGATCGTTTGGCTGTTTTACAGGACTTAAACAAATTAAGAACGAAACAAAGCAACGTATTCCTACAGTCAACCACCACTGGGGATCAACTGGCTGTCCCAGCAAGGCCTGTCTGGATTCCAAAAGTTGGGGATCTAGTCAGAGAAAAAATTGCGGACAAGAAGGAATTTGGACCTTCTTACAGACAACCAGTACCTGTCCTAGCAGTTCAAGGAACAAGAACAGTACTTCTGCCGCCACTTGCTGGAAGAAAGGAGAAAAGATTTGTGTCCATCGACCTGATCAAACCACAGTATGTGGCCAATACTAAATAGTAGGCCTCGTGGACTCCGACCTAATAGCAGACGCACTCCTCTCGCTACTATCCAAGAGGTTCAGACTGAAAGACTGATAACAATCGAGAATTCAGCTGTAACAAACAGAGGACTATGCAACAACGCTATGGAACTCATCCCTCTTGAACACCAAGTAACAGTTCGTCCAAATACACCTGTCTACACCAACGTAACAAGTGATGAACTGGTTCCAGTGATTTCTACAAATCCTGATGCAATTCCAACAATTGACAGAACTGCTTCTGGCTACTTCATTAACTTTGATACGTTCTCAGAAGATCCGAGTGAACCTGAAACGACGCCAGTGTCATTGAAATTCAAGCAGCAAGTACAAGACTTTCTTCACTTTCTGAAAAAGACTTATTTGGTTTCTCCATGGATTGAACTCTGGATTACATCTGGACTTTTTGTTTTCCTGCTCTGGCTAGCTTTGGTTACAACTGTAAGCGTGCTTATAAGTGGCAGATACATCCATGTGAACACTGAAGGAAAAGACGTAAACGTACTTTTGAAACCTCATAAATCTTCCCATCGTGAAGCAAGAGACTTATCATCAGTGAACATCACAGCTGTTCCTATACAGGATGGTATAGTGTGGGACAAAACAGATTATGATATCTTCGGCCCGAATGAACAATTGAACATTCCACATTTGTTTAAAATTTCACTAAGTGATCTAATTACGTCCAGTACCTATTCAGATGATTGGGACTTTGAGACTGGTAACGACATAATGTTTGACCTAGAAAAATCTGCTGCATTTTCTAAACATGAATATTTAGAGGGTTCATCAGACTATGAACAAATGTATTGTTTTAATCACTACTGTCATCATTATTTGCATAAATCTGCATATCCAAGAAATGTGTTTATGTTTAACCAATGGGAACATTGTCCTACACCACCTAAAGGTAGTTCAAAAACATTTGCTAGTAAGTTTCCATATTTTTCAGGATACAACACATCTGATCCAGAAATGTTTTACTATAAAAATGTAAACAAGACAGGAATGAAAATTATGTTAACGAATACAAAACAGATTTATTCTGTATTATTTAATGCCCAACTGTCTAGACAGGGTTTCGACTTTTGGAAAGACACAATTGACACAAAAACTGTGTGGGGTACTAAAGATTGGCAAGTGCAGGGGATAGAAGCTTTATTTAGAGCCTGCATCATCCCAGAACAAATAATGTTTTTGAATGAAACTATCCAACAAACATCTTGTCTTGGATTAGCCAAGATAAAAGAGATGAACACACCTTCTGTACCAACACCTGCAAGTGATAACAATACACAGGCAGCGGTTACAGTTGACCAAATACTACAACTCAACAGATCTAATCCTGATTGGAGAAAATGGTTGATCTGGCCCACAGACACGAATAACTGTCAGGAAAGATTCCTGAATAAAACTCAGGGCTTTACTATTCATAGGCCAGACCCAAGATATGTCCAAAGACAACATCCGGGGGTAGTAACAACATACAGTGTAGGTAAATTATGCCTCGATTGGCTGCATAAGTCTACACTACAGGATGTGAAACAACACTTAACCTTACTTAAAAAGGACGCAGACCTTAGGGAATTCTTGCTTGGACCAAGAAAACCGCGTCAAAAACGTTTCATATATGCCGGCATTTATGCTGCTTATAATGAAGCTTGGAAGGTATCACAGATAGAGGCCGCAGAACGAATACGTGAACTTGATCGTATTAATTTAGAGAAAACACTCTCTGTGGTCGACAATGGGTTAACAACTTTGTCCTCCAGAATATATTCATTGGATGGCATTGTATCCTCTGCTATCGACATTCTAGAACAAGATTTGGCGGTTACAGCAAGGCCAATCTCAATTACGTTCTATTATGTTATTAAGCTGGACGCTGCAATCTTTGCGAGCGGGCTATGTGCCTTGGCGTTTCATCAACACAACGGCTCTGTTTGCAGAATACAATCTCACTGATAAACAGATCGAACTAGCACAAAGAGGAGCAAAGTATACAGTGCTGAGCATTGAAAGACTGGAAAAATTACCATTCACTGTGGCAGCAAAACCAGCTACAGAATGGCTTATTCATGGCAAAATAACATTACCTGTGAGTACTTTTCAGTTTCAGTATTGCCTCAGACAAATGCAAGCAGGCAAATATGAAAGGTTGGGTAAGGAATACATTAAGACATCTTGGGATTTACCGTATACATATAGATGTTGGAGTGGGGATCGTGAAGTGTTTTTGAGCGGTTCAAACTGTAAACTTGCACTGAGTGGTTCACTTATATGCCAAGACATTTCCTTGCACGGGGCTTGTAATGGTTCAGTGGAAAATGTGTCTTGCCATCAGCAGGGTACTCCAGCTGCAGTGATTAATCCAACGTTTGGACAACTTTCTAATGGGAGTTACCTCATGTTGAATGATCAGAGCTGCTCCGGAATGCTGCCAGGCATCCCATATCTAGTAACGGTCAACTCCAGGGTCACTTGCTGTATGCAAGTATTGTTTCCCCCAATAGACACAGTCAGGGAGTCGCCTCTATGGCCTTCGCTGAACGTCTCTTTTATAAGATTTGATACTTTAAGCAGAATGAAAGCCATGCTTTTACAGCAAACAGTGCCTTTGACCTCGGCCAAAGAAACCTATGATCTACAAGTAGCAAGGACTTCGGCTGAGATACAGACTTTGATACGTACAAACTGCCCTATACATTTCATGGAAATGATATCACGTATCTTTAACATGTCTGATACAACCGGAATTGTACATGTATTTAAGAGCATCTGCTCAGGTCTGTTAGCACCTTTCCAGGCAATACTGAATCATCCCGAACTTTGCACATTCGGTGTTTGGTGGCATACCATTAATTCTAGCACTTGTTGCCGGGATTCTATTTCTCTTCCTGCTATTGCGCTATGGCCAGCCTATTCGCAGACATCACTCCGAGCGAAATGGAGAAAGCTCTCCTTGAACGAAAGTGCCGTGAGCAAATAGTAAAGCTTTTGGGCATGACTCGTCTACGGGACCTTAATACAACTTGGTTCCTGTCATTCAGACCAATCTGGCAAGATTGCATCTTACCTGTTCTACGATGCCTGCTATGCGGTGAAGAATGCGTGTTGGACACCTGTCTAACATTTCCATCAACAACGCCAACGGATGTCGATACTCTGCTGGACCAGATAACGGCCCATGCTCTGTGTTGTCCCCAGAGGCTTCCTATCCTGATGTCAGCATTCATTGTGATCTCACAGACGCTTCCGGCTGCTGCTGAGGTACGAGAAAGATCTACAGGCACACAGGTAACAACGGACGTGAACATTGCAGAGGCAACCTATGCTGGAAGCAATGCTTCCCATCTCTGTGCAATTAATCTACTACACGAGGTGTTCCAACTGACACCAACAACAGTGGATGATGTTTTGTCTATTGAAATAGATGATCTCATGTTTACACCAGACCCGTGAACTAACTCTGATTCGGCATACTGTGTTCCAGAGATGCAGTGACAATTTGGCTTTCATTTTTAAACAACTTGGAACTCTACCAGAATTGAACTTTTTCCCCATTTTTTGAACGAAAATGGCACATCGATCTGCTTAAAGTAGAACTAGCCTTATAATACAGACTTCTAGGTACTTCCACGGACACTTAGTCATCTTGTGTGTTGTTAGACCTGGCATCCTTGGCGTGGGTCTCCCTTCCATTTTTTATGATGCCTCCTATGTTACTGATCTGTTTTTGCTGGTGTTAGATGCTTTGGGCACTGTGCCACTGCTATTCAGTGCCACAGTGGAAGTGCTCCCTATGATAAATTGTGTTATGTATTAGTGACTCCATGATTGGATGATTTGTTTACTTGTCAGTCCCTAGTACAGTGCACTGAGTGTGCCCAGGGCTTGTAAATCCAATGCCGCTGGTGGGCTTGCAGCACTGGTTGTGCCACCCACAGAAGCGGCTTGTAAATGTGTCTCAGGCCTGCCATCGCAGAGCCTGTGTGCAGCCTAGGGCTGCCATGTCGACTTGGTGAGTGCACCCACTTACCAGTACCTAAACCTTCCCTTTACTGCATGTTGGTCACCCCTAAAGTAGGCCCTAGGGCAGGGTGCATTGTAAGTATAAGGTAGGACATGCCCTGGTGTGTGTGGCATGTCCTAATAGTGAATTACAGCCATTTTCGTTTTTCACTATTGCAAGGCTACCTGCTCCCCATAGGCCAGAATGGGCAGACTGACTATTACACCTTATAGTCAGAACTGACCCATGGAACATGGTAGAAAAACGAATTTAGTATGCCTGAACTCAGAATTATAAAATACATCTTTTAGTGAAGTTGGTTTTAACATTCTGTGTTTGAAAATACCACTTTTAGAAAGTGGGTATTTTCTTGCCTAAACTTCCAAGCCTGCCTCTGCTAGGTTGTGTATTCCTTGTCTGGAGATTGAGTGACAGGGGCTGGGGGTGGCTACAGGAGACAGGGTGAGTCAGCACAGGGCTGAATAGAAAGATCTGCATCCAGAGTGGAGGGAGGAGTTGCCCCTGGGTCTGAATAGGGCTGTGCCTGCCTTCCACAATGCTGGCTCCACCTCCTGCCGGGCGGCTGAGCACTCTGCCCCACATTCTGAAAGGAAAGAAGGAGTCAGAAAAACAAAGTGCTCCAGGACTGACCAGAACTGGTTTTGGACTAGGCAGAGGCCTCTCTGCCTTCAGAGAACAAAGAGAAACTGGGTATAAAAAGGGGACCCAGACCCCTAGGAAATTAGATCACTTTGGGAAACAAGAAGAAACCTTTGCTGAGTAGCGGAACCAAGAAGAAACTGAGGAGAAGACTATCCCTAAGCTAGAGGGATCTGCCTGCAGTGGTTGCATGACTGCCAAAGGAAGGAGAAAGGACTTTGTATGCATTTTTATTCAACTTGTGAAGGATCTCCAAGGGCTTGAGAAAAGAGCTTGCCTCCTGCTGAAGTCTCAGGGACAACAGACTTCAACCACCAGCTCCCCAAGAATCCTTTGGAAGTGCCTGCTGCTGTTTTGGGCCTTCTGAAGGGACTGCGTGTCGCAAGGAGCTGGAAGCGCGACTCAAGAGGGAGAAGCGTGTCGCCGTCGCAGCCGCTGCCATCGCATCACGGAGATGACGCCGCTATAGCTGTTGCATTGCACCGCATCTCGAGAAACGTCCCGCAACCCCGAAGAAGCGTGCCGCCGTCGCAGCCGCTGCCGTCGCATCGTAGATGTCGCCGCTGTAGCTGTCGCATTGCACCGCATCAAGAGAAGAGTCTCGCATCGAGGAAGAAGCGTGTCGCCATCGCAGCCGCTGCCGTCGCATCGTAGATGTCGCCGCTGTAGCTGTCGCATTGCACCGCATCGAGAGAAGCACCTCGCATCCACGGAGAAGCGTGCCGCCGTCGGAGCTGCTGCTGTCGCATCACGAAACAAGGGTGTCGCCGCTGCAGTTGTCGCATCGAGCGGAAGCGTCTCGCAACGTCGGAGAAGAGGGTCGCCGCCAAAGCCACTGTCGTCGCATCACGGAACAAGGGTGTCGCCGCTGCAGCTGACGCATCGAGTCGAGACTTCTCGCAACATCGGAGAAGCATGCCGCATCAGGAAGAACTTGACGTCTTTATTTCTTTGCACCAGAACTTTGTCGCATCTCCATCTCTGCAACACTTTCGTTGTAGAAACGTGACGCATCGTAAGGTACATTGACTCAAAGTGTCGCATTTTAAGAACTGAAGAGAACTAAGCTAAACCTACCATTTTAAGTACAGTATTGTGGATTTTTGTCGTTTATGGTCTTGTGTTAAATCTATATAAAGAATACTTATTTTTGATATAAACCTTGTGTGGTGTCCATCTGTAGTTTTGTCACTAGATTACTGTATGTGTTCACAAATGCTTTACACACTGCCTCTGAGATAAGCCTGTCTGCTCGTGCCAAGCTACCAAGGGGGTGAGCAGGGGTTATTTTAGGAGTGTACCCCCTTACCCTGACTAGAGGCAAGGGTCCCTATTTGTCACAAGTACCTACCTGTGCCAACTAGAGACCCCCAATTCTAACATGTGTCTAAAACAGTTCATTAATTTTCTTGACATGAAATGACTTTGATTTTTGAGAAACTTATCGATCATTTTTTGTCAAATGTAAATATTACTGCTTATTTCATTCCAATTGCATTTATTATTCAAACTTTATGCTTGTAATGAAAAGCAATGCTTCAAATGTACAGTACCTTTTGCATTCTAATGGGTTTTTTAAAGTAATGCCTTTTTTAAATGGTTTTATGAAAAATTTTAGAAATATGCGGTACTCCATTTTAATAGTTAGCATTTTAAATGTTTAGCATTTTTGTATTATCGTACACACGAAAGAGGAGTGGGTGTTGTATTCCTCTTTGGGTATCCATAAACGGGCTTTCCAGTATCATGTCCATATATAGGCACAATTCGCCCTGCCCTTATATAGGCATAAAATCCCAGCCCTTATTTAGGCATTAAACCATGCACTCCAAATACAGGCATGGTCTCTGACATCCGTCCACCCTAACGTCACAACGAGTTCATGAAGAACAGACCCTTAGGCTGCGGGAGTTTCCCTAGTCCAGGACTATTGATTTCTTCAAGGACTCATATATTATGCATGAACCATTATTCCTTAGGGGGTTCATTCATGACGTCTTTCGCTGTCCAACTCACGTCAATGCTAACATTCTTAGGTGCTCTCAGGTATAAATATACCTTCCCTAGCCCCTGTAAACCAGAGGAGACCTCGACTTCAAAGGAGCCCGTTTCCCGGCCTGACGCACTGAGAGGACGCTGCCTTCCCTGCACGCAGAGAGCCCAGCTTCCAGCTTCCAGTGATCTGACTTCCCTTGCGGGGTGTTGGAGTTCAAGTCTGGCAAAGAGATTCCTACCTCTCTCATTCTTCAGGTATGGAGCTGACTAGAACCTAGAGGGACTCTTGGCATACTAGGCATACTAGGCATACTAGACTTAACATACTCTTAGTATACCGTAGTAAGGAATACTTCACCTACTTCTTCCCTCTTCCTACACCTAGGTCAGGTTAGGTACATTGGGGTAGAACTAGCTTAGCAACGCATCGTATGAGTACTCGCATTTTTAGTCTGTGTTATTTATGTAACAGCATATGTACTAAAAGATAATGCTATCGCAGTATTATTTATTTCTACTGCTCACCCTGTACATTATTTATCTCGCATACTGTCTTGTGATCGTAACAGCACATTTTACTTACACCATAAACAAGACTGTTCAATAAATCCTTTATTGAAACGCCCGTCTATTTCTTTCTGTGTAACTTGGAGAAAACTAAGCATGCACGACTGAGCTGAGTGAAATAGTTATCTATTGTTTCCACGACTCTGGGACACGTTCTGATTCTAAAGGGAAACACAGTGGTCATGTTTTGCGGCTGCCAGAAACTACTCCCTTCTTGTTGTCAAGAAGTTTCTAGTGGCCTCTGAGCTAGCTGGCACAAGTAATTAAGTTTAATATACTCTATACGGACATACTGACCTTAGTCCTATGTCAAACCTATAGGATATATTATTCCAATGCGTAGAGCCTATTAGAGAAATAGGAGCTACACTACAATATGAGGAAGCACAACCACATACTATGGAAAGGCACAAAAATGTTCATCTCTCAGACTACTCAAAGCTGACTGTTGAAACTAACCCTGGGCGGTAAATTCCACTCCGCTCGTGGAATTTGCGGAATTTTGTCAATCCCGCGTTCCGCGGAGAATGCGGAATTGCCGAAAATTCCGCGATCCGCAGCGTAGCGGATTTTTTTCCTTGTTCGCGCTTTCAAAATGCGTGTTCGCGCGCGCGGTAGCGACTTACCGGGATCCCTGCGTTCGCCGACGAGTTTTCCTATCCGTTCGCGTGCGCCGCGAGAGTGTGCGATCGCGAACACGTCATTCGGACGCGCCACCGGACATCCGCGTTTGCGAACAGGAAACACGCATCGCGAGCGGGCGGGACAAGTGAAACAAGATGGCCGCGCCAATTGGCGACCGGATGGGTAAGTTCGCGAGATATTTCCCCCAGAGCACGCAAACAGCGTCCCCGAACAGGAAAAACGCATTGCAAACGGGCGGAACAAGCAATTCCGCATGCTCGCGGAATTCTGCGAAGCTCGCGGAGATTTTTTACCGTTTCGTGGAACTTTGCGTAACGCGACTACGCAAATTCCACCCACCCGTAGTTGAAACACGCAAAGGTTTCTTAAACCTATGTCCTAAAATGAAATCAGCTGGAATACAAGGTTCATTCATTGCCCCAGCAAGATTCAGGATTATCTCACAAGGCATCCCTCATGTGTTCACGGATCCAGCCTTACTCAACAAGTTTCTAGACGAGAATGGTGAAATGCAAATGGCTACTTCGGTTCTCAAGGACTCGAACCCCACTACCATCCACGACCGTTCTAGTTCATGAAATTTCTGACCATTCCTGAGCCTGTCTCTAACAGAACATATGTTACCTGATAACATGTATAACTGTGTCTCTTATACCTCTTACCCCATCATATGTCTGTCTCAATCCGGTAAGGTACTGATCGTCTGTTAATTAATAATTACTCTTATTACCAACAATTGCCAACAATAACCAAGAATGCCATGTATTTACAAATAGGATAATGTCCTCTTGAAGATAAATAATCGTGCTCCTATGCTTGTATCAGTTTCTGACTTTATATGCATGAATGTTGCCTGTATACATATAGGTAATTTCCCCCAACTTTGCTTCTCTCAGCAAGTGACGATACAAAGTGATAGATCTGCATATGTTTGTTACAGATGGATAGACAACCCCACTACACATAAGGCACAAGTTTTTGTATGTCCTTCTCACACATTTATTACTCATGCACCAGATTTTGCTTGGAAGCATATACACACATACATATAGCTACACATTTTCACCGTACACACTCACTATGTACGATTCTTACTTTTACTAACAAAGGCTGTTTGCCTACAATGAGGCGTTAAAGAGTTCCTACAAGCTAACCCTCTGTGCTTACGCTCACACGTAGATCTTCTGTCATCATAGCGTGAGAGTAACCTTGCTACACATTCCTACTACACACACCTTTTACACACTTTTCGCATTATACCTGATCCTGCACTTATGATATCTGTATACATATGGAGCTCTATCACCAACTGTGTCTTTCCAGGTAAATACTGACGCAAAGTGATAAGTCTGCTTCTATAGTGACCCTGCATGTTTCTATCTTATATGTTACCCACTCCTGCATCCGTTGGTTATAGAGTGGTAAAACAATCTTTAGGTCCACTTATTATTGACTCCTCAATGCACATTACTTAATCTGCGTCTGGTGTGGTGCATACCGAACGTATGTTAACTGCCTACACTGATAATTCTGGAAGTTATTTCATTGACTCTTCACATGTAAGCATATCCTCTCTCATCATTGTTAAAGCCTACCTTTACTTCATACACTTCACACATCTTCACATATCTACACAAATCACTCCTATACACTTACTGCACATGATTCTGATCATATCTGAAAGTATATACACATTTCCACATAGCTACACATATCCACTATTCACATCTATTACACATGATTCTAACTTTTCATAAACGTACGTTGTTAATTTACAAAGAGACTTTGTAGAGTCCCTGCATACTGAGCCTTTATGCTTTCGCTCAGAAACAGGTCTGCACTCGTCATTGTTTATGCGTAACCTTGATACACATACCCATTGCACACACTTAATATACATTTAATGCAGGCAATTCTACATATTCCACTCGCCTGCACATACCTACGGTCTCACTCATGACATAATTCTTCGTTCACAAACAGGTCTCTTCTCATCAGTGCTCAAACGTAAGCATGCTACACATATCCAACATACACATCTATTATAGCTATTGTTTGTTACAGCGTGTATCTCAAATTCCCACATATTATATAACCTCAATTGCCACACAAACAAAATGGTTTGAATACACATACAAAATGAATTGAATACACACACACACTTATATACATTTCCAAAGTTGTTCTCTTACTCAATGTTAGATCCTCTCTGTATTTGTGGGGCTACGCTCCAAAACAATGAAGTTCTTACTACTTGTTCCTCCGGAGGAGCTGCTCTCCTATTATCGCTATGCCCGTTGGCGAATTTGGGGGTGGTAGGGAGGGGGGGAGTGATATGGGTTGATGTTTTCGTTTGTATTATTGTATCTTCTGTTGGCTCTCTTGCTTATTGATTTTTGTTCCTTGTGTCTCATGTCAGACTGACACATACAAAGGGAAGCTTCACAACAAGACGTGGCAGTTCACAATGCCACCTCATAGTAGGATGACACTGAACCATAGAAATACTCTCTCACAAACCAAATGGTGGGTTTGAACCAATGTACTAAGCTAATCTCACTAGACGTGAAAGGGATGAATCATCCAGTAAAGAGGAGAAAGATAGTAGAATATCTGAACAGACTAAAAGGTGACTTCATTCTTCTCCAAGAAACCAAACTTAACAGCACACTAGCCCAGAATTTTGCTAACTATCACTTCTCAGATGGTGCCTACTCAGCAGCTGTAGGGAAGAAAAATGGTGTACTTACACTAATTACAAAAAACTCCAGAATCAACTTAATCTCGAACTCCTCTGACTCTCAAGGTAGATGGGTTATCTCAAAACTTTCCAAAGATAAGGTGGAGTTTTACGTAGCTAACATTTATGCTCCTACTAAGGACGATCCGTCCTTCTGGGATGATCTAGATTCACGGTTAGGTAAAATCTCTGATACAGCTACCATCATTCTCGCGGGGGACTTTAACCTACCTCTTGACCCACATCTAGACAAAAACTCTAGGTTCCCATTTCACCCAAACAAGTCACATAAAGCTCTGAAGAAGATCTGTTCGAAATTCAACTTAGTAGACGCCTGGAGAATCCAGAACCCGGCAGAAAGAGAATGTACATTCTACTCTTTTCCCCACAAGTCGTATTCGCGGATAGACTATACCTTGGTCTCCAACAATACACTATGTAAAGTAGACCAAACCACAATTGAACCTAGAGTGATCTCTGACCACTCCTGTATTACACTCTCTATCTCTGACCCTGCACCACATAAAAAACAAACAAGCTGGCGCTTCAATGACGAGATACTAACTGAGCAAAGTAACATCCAGGCAATTAAAGAAACGATTCATAACTTTCTTGATGAAAATAAAGCTGGTGTGACATCCGACTTGACAAGATGGGAGGCCCTAAAAGCAACCGTAAGAGGGGAAATAATTAGGATTAGATCGAATGCGAACAAAATAGCCAACTCTAACTTAATTAGTCTAGAGAAGGAAATCACTGATTTAGAAAAAGTGCATATCATTAAGAAAGACAATGATACTCTTAACAAAATCCTTAATAAGAAATATGAATATAATAAAATTATCAGTAACAGGGTGGGGATATGGGTCAATAAACAAACAAGCATCAAATTATGTGAATCAAACAGGGCAGGCAAATCCCTAGCATCCTACCTAAAATTTAAACTACAGAAATACACCATCAATTCTATGAAGGACAAGGAGGGGAACATTAACACTAATCCTAATAAGATAGCCGATATCTTCAAAGATTTTTGCAAAGATTTATACGAGGAAAATACTAGTGTAAATCACTCAAAGTGTCATGACTATCTAAATGGTATCACTCTCCCTAGCCTCACGGAACTAGGAAAAACCTCAATAAATGGTCTGATCACAGAGAATGAAATCAAGATGGCGATCAATAAATTGAAATCTGGTAAAGCACCAGGTCCCAATGGGTTTAATGCTAAATTCTTTAAAACCTTCTCCACGTCCCTATTGCCACCGCTACTGAAACTCTTTGATCACTTCTCAGAAACTGGTCAGATTACTGGCACTCCAGCGGAAGCAATCATAACTGTCCTGCCCAAAGAAGGTAAAGATCCCCTCTTGCCTAAAAGCTACAGGTCTATTTCGTTAATAAATCTTGATTGCAAGATCTATGCCACAATATTCTCCAATAGGGTTCAACAACACATTTCTAAACTAATACACCCATCACAGGTGGGATTTTTAAAACACAGTCTCTCCAGTGACAACACACGTCTGTTATGTCATACCATAGAAAAGGCTAGACTCCTAGACTCACCCACGGTAGTCATCACTTTGTATGCAGAAAAAGCTTTTGATAAGGTTGATTGGAGATATTTTGAGGCTGTTCTGAAGAAATTTAATCTAGGTGATAATCTGATCAAAATGATACTGGCCCTCTACCATAATCCGTCCGCCAAAGTCAGAGCTGGAGGCATAATTTCCTCTGCCTTTAGCCTGAAGCAAGGGACAAGGCAGGGCTGCTCTCTCCCCCCCTTTTTCTTCTAGCACTAGAGCCCTTCCTCCAACATATCAGAGAAAATAAAGATATTGCTGGTGTCTCCTTTGGTAACACAACTGTCAAGCTTGCTGCATACGCAGATGATGTGTTAATTGTCACTGAAGATGCCTCCTCTGCCATCCCAGCCCTCATGAATACCATACATCAATTTTCAGAAGTATCAGGATACTCCCTTAATAAGGACAAATTCGATGTAAAAGCCCTCAGCCGTTGTGGTGACAAAAGTATTGTCGTGTGGTTTGTGGACTCATGGTTTGCGTTGCTAAGTTAGCTTAGGCCTGGCTGCCATGATGCCTTTTTGCGCACGTTACTTTGTGCCTTTGTTTTTCCAGCCTCTGCTTGTGCCCGGCTATTTTAGAACTGTCTGCATTTCTGCCTTTCACCTTTCTTCCTATCCCCTTTGGGTTTCGTCTGCACATCATGTACAAGGTCGAAAAACAATGTCCCTTGTTCTTGCTGATCTGGTCAGCCCCTCGCACTTAGACATAACACTGAATGCAGCTGCACTGGAGAAATTTGTGTGCCTTTAATAATGCGTTTTCACTGTTAGAGGCACTTGGAGAAAAACCTTTCCAGAGAGAAGAGCTGTGATTGTCTGATGATGTAAACGTTGCATCTAGATATTGAGGTATGAGGGTCTGCCCGACAAAGCCCAGAGGTCTTCTATTTTTGATAATAAACTAGCTACTAGCACGGGGAGAGTGGTATGATCATTTAGCCCTATATCCACTGCTTTATGAAATGCTTTCCCCGGTTATATTCTATGGAATTGTAACTATGCTTATTGTTTTATTCTTATGCATTATGCTGATAGTACGGGCTCGTGTACTGCATCTTAGAGCACGGTAGTTGAAATAAACATTTTAAACTATACAGTGACTCTTATTACACACGTTGTGGACATGTATGAGTGAAAGGGTGTTCTTGCTCCTGCGAGTCCTGAGAGAGAGAGACCGTGTTCTGGGGTGTCTAATCATTGGTAGCATCATTGCTAATGAGACGCTAATGCTAGTCGGGTTGGGATTGTGGGTGCTAAGGTGTATGGTTGGCTCACCACTATACTCTGAGGTCCTATTATCCTGTGCATAGCTCTGTGTCTGTGCAGAATCTCTACAACATGGCGCAACCAACAAGTGGGCTGCTTATCTGCGAGACGCTTGAGTAGTTCTTGTGCTTGTCCACAACTCCCTTCACAGACGCTTCCGGAGGCGTGTGTGAGGGCGATACCTCCTATATTGACGTTTTTATAGGTTCTTTCAAGCTTGAAGTTGTTAAAAGGTGTTTAAACAAAACCCTATATTGTGCTACCTCCTACTAGGTTGTCGGAGATTCTTAGCCCTAATGGCTGTCGCCATTGCGGCACATAGCCGCGCAGCGCTCCGAGCTCACTTGACAGTGTATGGAGTGCCTGACGCGGGTGTCGATCTGATCTTTGTGGTACAAGCCGATCCAGCTTACCACTTTGAGGTGTTTTACTCTTGGATCACCTTTCCGGCGGTGGATGGGACTGATAAGTTGTTCCATGAATATACAGAAACCGCACTTCCTAATATCTATAGGCCTTATAGGATATTGAAGTACCGCTCACGGCATGGCAACACCGTGTTTGGTTTGATGGCGCCCTCCCCCAACCGATTACCGCGGTTCGTTTAGGCCCCTTATTGATTGAAGGGGCCACTTGGCCTGTTTTGGCCAGGTATACCCCACATCCGCGTTATATGACGCTGCCGGTCGCTGACCTGCGTAATTTACATTCGTCTTTGATACGCGTGCATAGAGCTTTAGTACAGTATGTTACAGGCAACATCCAGGCAGCCCCGCCTGGAGTTGCAGCGCATCCAGCTGGACTGGGCGGTGTAACCATAAGTCCCGTCATGGTTAATTCGGTGATGGGCAAGCGCCCACAAAATAAGGATGATATGCCTTATTGGCTTGCAGAGAAATTTGACCAGCTGGAGGCAGTTTTTCCAAATACTTCTCCTGTGGAAAAACACAGGATATTGACAATTAGTTTTCCAAAAGACTTGATCCCCGAGTTGGCAGAATGCAACAACTGGGGTAAGGTATTCGCAGCAGTATATGCGAAGTGTTTCGGCACTCCTTCCATGACGGTTCTCCCCTCTGTAATTAAACGAGTACAGGATGAGCATTGCCCTGAGGCGGCTGTGGAATTAGGGATGAGACTGGTGGGAGTGTTCGATGTAGTGGCTGATTTGATCCTTGCGAATGTCAAGGGCGATGCAGTTAACTTCCAAGTAGCTAATGCTTTGGCTCTGGTCCCAGAACCGGACAGGCCGCGCAAATTACCTAAAATTATTGCACAGGCTTACAAAACCATAGGCCGCAATAGCCTGGGAGTCAAGCCTTTTGCTAAAACGCAAACACAAACACAACCACAACCAAAAACTCAATCTGAGAAAGATGAGAAACCGTTCTTTACTAAAAAGAGCTGGAGGTTGAAAAAACAGGGTAAGCAACAGAAGAAGCCGGGGTCGCGCGGCGCTTCCCCAGTTTCCGTCTCTTCTGAACGCACATATGATTTGCGCGATAGAGCGAGAATTAAATCTCCAGAGAGATTTCAAGTCCATGATCCGCGTTCTCCTCGTTCTTCACAGGCACTGTCGACCTCCCAGACAGGTGGAGGAGAGCGCCAGGATAGAGGCCGGGGTCGAGAGGCTCCACAGGGACGAGACCAACCTCGACAACAAGTCAGAGGGAAACCAGAAGAATTTCAACGTTCTCGCCCACAATTTCAGAAGAAAAAAGTTGCAGCTGTAACAGCGAGGTATGCCACAGACGGTGAGAACGAGACTCCTGAATTGGACGTGGGCAGTGACGCTCCTAGACAGTGCCGCGGAAGTTACCATAGTGCGGGAGGCACTACGTCCTCATGTGGAGGCGACAGCAACTGAAACATTCATTAGTGTCGAGACTGCAGACACCAGAGTGGCACCCCCTGACAGACTATATAATATTGTCATTCAAATTGAGGGTGACATACAGCGTGTTATTAAAGGGATTTTTTGGGAGAATCTGACCTCTTCTTACGACATTTTGTTGGTGGAGGCGGATTGGCCACCCCCATTCGTACTGGCTGCGCGTAGAGGGGAGGAGGTAATCCTTCTGAGCTTTTCTCGTCATGTCCCAAAGGACAAAGCGGAGGCTCTCGCAGCTGAGTGGGCTGTGTCCCTGGCTCCGGCGTTATACCGCAATCACGTGGGCTGGGATGAAGACTCTCCCCCCCATGATATTCCTTTGCGGTCGCTGCCACAGCCACAACCCCAATATCCCATCAAGCGGGAAACTAAAGGTCCCGTTTCCGAAATTCTGACACAGTTAGAATATCAAGGAGTAATTGAAACATGCGTATCACCCATGAATAATCCCCTTTTCGCGGTTTCTAAACCTGATGGATCGTACCGCCTAGTTTTGGATTACCGGCATTTGAACTCTCATTGTCGGACCTTTGCGGTGCAAAATACCCATAGTTCTGCGCTTGTAGACAGTCTTGTTCGTAAAAAATATAAAACGACACTTGACTTATCCAATGGATTTTACACGCACAACTTAGCCCCGGAGTGTAGCCAATGGAGCGCTTTTACCTCCGGTGGTAAACATTTCAAATTTCGGCGTTTACCTATGGGCTACAAAAACAGTCCAGGTGTATTCGCTGCCCGTGTTGTCTCTTTGTTAGACGGCATAGACCCAGATGCATGTTCGTACGTTGATGATATTTACCTGACAGACGACGAATTATACCCGCATCTTTCCAGAGTGGGCCGCATTATTCTCGAGTTTGCGGTCTTAGGTTACAAGTTTAACTTTGCCAAATCTCATATTGCTGAATTTACCGTTTTGTTTTTGGGCTATGAGCTCAACAATGAAGGTAAGGGTTTAGCCCCTCATTTCTTGGAGAAATGTGCACTTTTGTGCCCTCCAACCACACTGAAGAAACTTCAGTCTTTACTGGGTTTTTTAAACTTCGGGCGTACTTACATTCCCGAATATGCCCAGCGTATCAAGCCACTGTATGCCCTGATACAACCTAACTTTTCGAAGTCATGCTGGCTTCCGGAGCATTCCTCCATACTGCAGTCTTTGCAGACAGACCTACTTGAATCTAAATTCTTGTTGACTCGTGACAACCACACAAACCTGGTGATTAGAATCATTCCAGGGGCAGTGGGTTTCACATACTTAACCTTTAACGAAGGTGACACAGTACCGATTGCATACAAGTCACATCTATACACCTCTGCAGAAATGCGCTTTTCCTCTGTGGAAAAAGTTTTGACTGCAGTGCAAATGGCGATTCTAAAAGAACGCGCACTGGCACAGGGAAAACGCATTTTGGTGGTAACACAGTGACGAAAGCAAGTGTACCGAACTTTAAGGCTTTGCACCCCCGTTGGATACAATGGGCAACTTCTTTGACGTCCCCGGATGTCACTTTTATCTTTGATTCTTCACTTCAGACACAGGAGTTTTTACAGTATGAATTCGTTCATCCTCCTCCTCTGTCTTTGCTACCGCTTGAGGAGTACGAATGTATTATCTATACCGATGGTTCGGCACAACCGGCCACGGGTTCCAAGCATGCTTATTCCGCGGCATGTGCTATTGTTGCAGGTGTTATGGTGAACGGAAAGTTCAAACAGACTGTAGTGCACACTCAGGCACTTGGAGACAGTACTGCACAATTGGCCGAGCTGCGTGCTTTGGTGCTCGCACTTGAGTTCGCTAATCCTGATGTGACCACTCTTATTGTATGTGACTCTTACTACTGTGTTCAGTCTTTCAATGACAATCTATTCTTTTGGTCACAAAATGACTATAGAGATGCAAAAGGCAGCACAATTAAGCATAAAATGCTTTGGGTTCGAGTTGCAGATCTGAAACAATGTCTGCCTCTCACACAGGTGATTCACACCCTTGGCCACCAGCGTGTGGGCGCACACGCTGTTGGTAACGGTTTGGCAGATGAAGCTGCCAAATCAGCAGTAGCCACGTGTTCAGTAGCAGCAGTTACAAGATCCATGACTAAAATCGATAAAGATATCTTGGCAGCTATTGCTGCAACAAAAGAAGGGGCTAATTACCCACAGGGTTTCCCTTCCAAATACTCTTATCAATTAGGTCCCGAACAGGCTCCTTACGTAAGAATTCCAGACGTTGGTGATCGGCTGATTCCCAACGCGGACCGCAGACTTTCCTTGATAACTGCCGCACACGAAGGCATGGCTTCGGCTCATGCTGGCGTGTCTGCGACGGTTTCCATCTTGCAGCAGCGTTACTGGTGGCGTAGTTTATATAAACAGACCCGTACTTATGTGCTTTCTTGTGATGTTTGTCAGCAAATTAAGCCTTCCACGGTTACACGGCCACCACAGACACCGTTCTGCATTTCTAACAGACCTTTTGGGTGTGTTTACCTGGATCACTGCGGTCCATTTTCTTCTGACACTGCATATAAGTACATCTTGGTTGCAGTGGATTCGTGCACACGTTTCATCTGGGTCTGGCCACAACGGAGTGCTGGCGCTCGAAATGTCATCAGGGATTTGCGTGTCTTTGTGGGAATTTTCGCCTGCGGCACCTTCCATTCTGACCAAGGTCCAGCGTTCGCCTCTAAGGCTTACAAGGACGCAATGGGGTCACTGGGGGTGCAGGTGAAATTTTCGTCTCCATATCGGCCTGAGGGCAATTCGATTGTTGAACGAATGAACCATGACTTAAAGCAATCCTTGACAGCTAGAGTCTTAGGTACTGGCAGGAACTGGCTGGCCCACTTGTATACCGTACAACGTGCACTTAATAATCTCCCTAGAAGACCTCTGGGTGGGCGGACCCCATACGAAATGCTCTTTGGCATAAGAATGTTTGTGCCTGACCTTGATGGTCTAGACATCGCGGCGCAATCCGCAATCTTTGACGTAGATAACCATTCTACTATGTTACAGGACTTACAAGAAGCCCGAGACAAACTTGCTATCGAACATTTACCTTCAGCCACAGACGCTGCGCTGCAGATTCCGGTTGCCGGCTGGCTTCCGAAGGTTGGAGACCTGGTCCGAGAGAAGGTGGAGAACAAAAAAGAATTTGGCCCCTCTTATCGTGCACCGGTTCCAGTCCTTGGCTTGAAGGGTACTCGTACAGTCATCTTACCACCGCTTCCTGGTCGCAAGGAAAACAGATACATCTCAGTGGAAATTGTCAAGCTACAACATCTGGCCGATCCTGAATAGTGTAACACCAGCGGTCTCTTGTCCAGTCATTTCAAGGACAAATGTTTGTGGTCTTCCAGCCCGAACGGTCACTGATGTTGCCATTGAGATGGTAGATTTGCCTGATCGCCTGCTCAACTACCCGGATTCCCCCTGCAACGAGGAGACCGAGTATACCTACCCCGCAACCGAGTCCGTGGCTCATCTACCAACAATGCCACTGAACCCAACACGTTATTCTTTTGACTCGGATTCCACCTCGGCACTTATCCCGTCCAGATTCAGTATTTTTGTATCCTGGTTCAGAGACAATTTTTTGATCCCCCCATGGACATACATCTGGTTGGTACTATTCCTGATTTTTCTGTTCATGTCCATTGGCTTTGTCACAGTATTTTTTCTACTCATCAATGGTCACTATTTACCCGAACGCTCTGCTGTGAACTGTGTCGCTGGAACTTTGGCTCCTCATTCTTCATCTCACATCATGAAGCGTGACCACACATTTGTGAACATTTCAGCTTTCCCAGTCGCTGATGGCATCGTATGGGATGCAGTAAATTTCCAAATTCATGGACCAACCGAGATTATTAATGTACCAAATGTCCTCCGTGTTTCAATGGGTGATGTCGTTAAAAGTAATATTCATTCTGACGATTGGGATGTACATGCAGTTGAATCGTTATTTACTGATTTGAAATATTATGCTGCTTTTAATGCTGAAGATTTGTACATGAATTCTGCAAGTTATGCCGATTTATATTGTTACCAGCTTTGGGGCAACCACTTTCTCCATAAACCCAGTACCCTTCGGGGTCTTTTTAATTATACCCAATGGGAACATTGTTCGACCCCTTTGCCAGGTAGCTCCCAGACTCTTAGAAATAAGTTTACTTATTTTACAGACTTTGATAGATTGAACCCTGGGTCCTATTATTTTAAATTAAACACTACGGCTACTCAGAAAATCATGTTGACCCACACCAAATTGCTGTATTTGGGTTCCTTTTTGAACGCCTTAGCTGTGGGTGGGTATGAACATTGGCGTGACACCATTGATTTAAAATCTATTTGGGGCTCCAAAGCATGGCAGGTGCAGGGCACAGAAGCCTTGCACCGTGCTTGCCTCATCCCAGCCCAAATTTTATTTTTAAATCAGACCATCTATCAAATGACATGTTGGGGTTTTGGCTACGTCCAAACAATTAAATGCCCCATCCATTCCTGTATTGTCTTCCGCTCCCAACGAAAGCTTGCACTTCAATATGTCCCTTACAGATTTGCAGGTTTTGTTTCAGAACAATTCGTTTAATGTCTCTACGTTTGTTCAGTCACCCTGGTTGGCTTGGCCCATAGCATCTGATGCATGTCAACTGCGTTTCCATGACACGGATCCTGGCTACAAACAGGATAGGCCAGATCCAAGGTTTTCTGACTCTCGTACTATTACAACGTATTCTGTTGGTAAATTGTGTAAACAGTGGTTGCAGCACTCTTCCTTAGATTCTGTTAAACAACATTTATCCCTCCTATCAGGCAACATTGATCTGTCCGACTTTGTTCTGGGGCCTCGTGGTCCTCGACCAAAGAGATTCATTTATGAGACTTACAATGAACTCTGGAAGCTTTCGCAAATTGAAGCTGCTTCCCGTCTTCGGGAAATCGATCAAGCAAATTTAGAAAAAGTGCTTGCTGTTGTTGACAATAGTATTAATACCCTGTCGTCCCGCATTTACACATTAGAGAATATTATTTCCTCTGTTGTTGATATTGTACAAGATGATGTTTCTGTGTTATATCATGGTCAAAATCAATTGCGTTCAGTAATGCAGTTTGCGTGGACTATGCAAACCCTTAAAATGGGGAAAGTTCCTTGGCACTTTTTGAACACCTCTGCCTTATTCTTACCTTTTAATTTGACTGAGAAGCAGCGGTTCATGTCCATGAAAGATGCAACATACACTCTGTTACATATCGAAAAAATAGAGCCCTTACCATTCTCTGTTGCAGAATTAGATTCTGCTGTGTGGTTAGTACACGGGGTTATCGCTTTGCCTTTTTCTTTATTTGAGTTCAGTTCCTGCATGAAACATTATCCTGTTGGCCGCTTTCTGCCTTTAGGCAGTGCTTTCCTGCATGAACTTTGGTCCCTGCCTTTCATGTATAAATGTCTTAGGGACGGGAAGGAGGTTTTTCTCACGGGGGAGTCATGCGATTCTACTGTGGGTCATTCTTTTGTTTGTAAACACATTAGAGTGCACGGGGCCTGTAATGTTTCGGCTCCGAATCTTGCTTGTGTTTTAAAAGGCATTCCTGCTCCTGCTATATCTCCTACCTTCACTGTGCTTGCAAATGGTAGCTATCTCCTTCTGAATAATCAGGACTGCTGTGGCATGCTTGCCGGCATACCCTATATTGTAACAGTTTCCCACAGAGTTGTCTGCTGCAAAAATGTGCTTTTTCCTCCCTGCACGGCATCGTAGATAGTTCCATTTGGCCTTCCATTCCGACTTTGAAGGCGGATTTCAATAAATTGAGTAGAATAAAGGCACTATTATTGAATCAGGAGGTTTGCTCACATCCGCCCGGGAGACATTCATTCTCCAGGTGGCGAGTACCCACAGTGAAATACAGGCCCTGTTGAACACAAACCTCCCACAACATTTCGGTGAACTCATTCACCGTGTTTTCAATGCTTCTCGCACCGAAGGTCTTGTGCACTTTTTTAAAGTTGTGGGCTCTGGCCTTGTTACCTCCTTTCAAACTATATTTGGTGTAATACCAGCTTTTATTCATTCCATTTTTTCCAGCGTCTTTGGCGGCTTTCCGTTGATCCTCGCCTTAGCGGCTGGTGTTTTGCTTTTGGTCTGTGTGCTACGCAATGGCTGCACTTCCTGGGGCCCTGCTCGACCACGGTCGACTCCGGATGCTCCGTGAGCACATCCTCGCCGGCTTCGGCGTCCTGCCATTGGCAGCACTCGGTGTGTCATATAGACTTTCTTTTCGCTTTGCGTATTTCACTTGCGTGCAACCTGTGCTGTCTTGCATCCGATGTCCTTTCTCATGGTCCTTGGATTACTGCCTCTCCAATACGTCTCTGTCTCGCCCGGATTTTGTCCAGTTGGTGGGTCCCTTAGAGGCCCATGAACGAGACTGTTCCGGACCTGGCTACATGGCGCGTGCGGCTGCACTTGGAATTTTGGCTGCTCAGACTCTCCTACAACAAAGTTATATTGAGTATCACGCAAGTTGTCCCGCAATGCTGTTCGCTGCTCCCTCTTGCGAGGAACATGAATGCAGTTTTGATTTGTTGGACTGGATGGCATCTCTTTTTTCTGACGATTCCAACGATGTCCTCTTGGAAGGTGTGGCATTTTTCTGCACCTCAACTTTTTGGGATTAGGGGGCCTCTGCTTTCGGTGTCCCGCCTCCCTGGACATTTTTATTATATATTTTTTTTCTCTCCCGTTCATTGTGCTTTCCATGGGCACATTCAGTCACAGACGGTGCCGTTCTGCTCCATCTCTTTGAACTCTGTCTTCGTCCTATGTCTTTGCCGATGGACTGACCAGGGGAGGGTGTCGTGTGGTTTGTGGACTCATGGTCTGCGTTGCTAAGTTAGCTTAGGCCTGGCTGCCATGATGCCTTTTTGCGCACGTTACTTTGTGCCTTTGTTTTTCCAGCCTCTGCTTGTGCCCGGCTATTTTAGAACTGTCTGCATTTCTGCCTTTCACCTTTCTTCCTATCCCCTTTGGGTTTCGTCTGCACATCATGTACAAGGTCGAAAAACAATGTCCCTTGTTCTTGCTGATCTGGTCAGCCCCTCGCACTTAGACATAACACTGAATGCAGCTGCACTGGAGAAATTCGTGTGCTTTTAATAATGCGTTTTCACTGTTAGAGGCACTTGGAGAAAAACTTTTCCAGAGAGAAGAGCTGTGATTGTCTGATGATGTAAACGTTGCATCTAGATATTGAGGTATGAGGGTCTGCCCGACAAAGCCCAGAGGTCTTCTATTTTTGATAATAAACTAGCTACTAGCACGGGGAGGGTGGTATGGTCATTTAGCCCTATATCCACTGCTTTATGAAAGGCTTTCCCCGTTTATATTCTATGGAATTGTAACTATGCTTATTGTTTTATTCTTATGCATTATGCTGATAGTACTGGCTCGTGTACTGCATCTTAGAGCACGGTAGTTGAAATAAACATTTTATACTATACAGTGACTCTTATTACGCACGTTGTGGACATGTATGAGTGAGTTATGAAAGGGTGTTCTTGCTCCTGCGAGTCCTGAGAGAGAGAGACCGTGTTCTGGGGTGTCTAATCATTGGTAGCATCGTTGCTAATGAGACGCTAATGCTAGTCGGGTTGGGATTGTGGGTGCTAAGGTGTATGGTTGGCTCACCACTATACTCCGAGGTCCTATTATCCTGTGCATAGCTCTGTGTCTGTGCAGAATCCCTACAACAGTATCCTAGGTTCATCAGGCCTCGCCTGGCAACAGGACTCTATCAAATATTTAGGACTAGAGTTCACACACAAACTAATCACTACTTTACATACTAACGAAAAAATACTGTCCAAAAAAATAGACACCCTTTTAGAAAATAGACACCCTTTTAGATAACTGGTCTCCTAAGTTTTTATCATGGTGGGGCAGAGCAGAGACACTAAAGATAATGATCACTCCTCTTATCAATTATCTTATCAGCATGCTGCCCATGACCCTAACCGAAGAATTTTTAAACAAGGCGGATAAAACTTTTAGTAAATTCCTATGGCAGGGCAAAAAGCCCAGAATCTCTATGAAAAAATTCAAGCTATCCAAGGACAAAGGGGGCCTCTCCCTACCCATCTTCAGAAACTACCAAACGGCCTTTCTATGCAAGCAGGGTGCCAATTGGTTGGTTGATAACCCATCTTATGAACCTCCTTGGGTAACAATAGAAAAGTCCTTCATACAGAATACCCCTCTCGTTGCATTAGCTACGATGGACACCACCCACCTACCACATTCTATAAATATTATACAGAATACCAAAAGAGCCCTCCTGAGCCTTGTTTCACCGCTGGAGGTTAAGGTGCAACATTTCTACCTGTCCTCTTTATGGTACAATCCCACACTCAAAATCGACGGTTCCCCAATTTTCTGGTCTGACTGGTCACATAAAGCCATTAACCTAGTACAAGACATCTTCGAAGGTACTTCTCCTCTACCATTCTCATCTTTGCAAAATCGGTTCAATCTCGAAAATTTAGATTTTTATAAATTCTTACAGCTTAAAGTAAGGCTTGCTAAAAAGAATCTTTCGGGTACCACTCCTTCTCTCACTGCCCTTCTGGGTCGCCTACTCAAAGTAGGTCACTTGGTCTCTAGCATATACAAAATTCTCCTACCGAACCAAAATAAAACTCTAACACGTAATCAGCGAAAATGGGAAGCTGAATCGAATACAAAAAACATAGCCTATGACTGGATCGCCATCAATAAATCTTCCTTCTCTCACAAAATTTCACCTATTTTATCACAAACTAAATATATGTTGATAAATAGGACATACTGGACCCCCGCCAGGCTCTTTAAGTTTGGACTTAAACAAGATCCCAACTGCTGGTGCTGTTATAAGCAAGAGGGCTCCCTAGCACACATGCTATTCGAATGCCCCCTCTTCCAAGACTTCTGGAATAAAGTTTTAGAATGCATCAAACTTACCCTAAATATTCTTCCCACAAAAGAGTTCTCATTCATTATTCTAGGCCCTTTGGACCCCCATCTCAAGAAGGACAACGACCGCTTTTTACTAGATCTTATGCTCACTCTGGCCTGAAAGCTAATACTAAACAACTGGAAAAACTTTAAATCGATCTCCTTCTCTATGTGGAAAGAGTGGTAAACTTTTCTTAGAGGAGCCGATCACATTGCACTACAGCTATCCCCATGGCGCGCCTCCTGTTGTTCAATATGGAACTCGCTAGACGCAAGAGCCTTTATCCACAAGCCTCCATGAATTTTCCGCCAAGAAAATCACCTCTCCTTATACAATCTCCTTTCACGACCAACAAAACACACTCCTGCCAGTATTGTACGAATCCCCAAGGTCATCCTTACCGCCATCTTCCCTCATTCACCTGAGACAGACACTTTTTATTCACATCTGTGCACATCTTATATATTCACTGGGATCCTTCTAGAATTATATCACCGTATAATCATACTGTGTGCAATCTGTTTCAACCAGCATAAATATCTAAATAAGGATGAGATCCTCGGCGTTTCTTGAACTTCAAGGTGTATCAATCAGGTTGCATCTTTTGATCAGTCGTACCAAAAATGTTTTATATGTATATGCATCGCTGATGTACAACTCTGTCAAAAATGTAATGTCTTTTTTCGAATATGTATGTATGTACCCTTGCTGTTCAGATATTAACGATTCACTGTGATATTTATGCCAAATTTTATCTGTATTTATTCACACGCAAAGAAGTGATATATATCATCCGCATAATTGTATAATGAATCAACTTATGCACAGCCTTTTTCTCTCCACCTCAATGTAACCCGCCTCTCTCTCTGTATATTTGCTTCTTTCGCCACTGTATATCTCTGTTTGCAAAACTTAATAAAATATATTGAACTAAAAAAAAAATAAGAATAATATCTGGAGGTATGACCTGCTGGAATTTACAAGTGCAAAAGCACAGTATTTACCATTACACGAGTTTTTGCTGAGGGGAGACTTGAGTCTTTGAGTAAGTCCTACCACCCAGGGTTAGCCTCAACACCTGTGAATGCCAGCATAGCCTCACGGGTTACAGGACACTATAAATATATATAAAATAACATAACACCAAAATCCGCGTTTTATTCCCCAAAACTAACTTGGAAGGAGCAATTTATCACATCTAATAAATTCTGAACCCTGGGGAGTCGGATTTTATCAGTTGCTGTAAATAGCCCATCCCTAAACATGGCCCACATTCTCGAATTGACCCCTGAATGTATGAGCTCGCAGATGATGCTTCCCTAAGATGCGGTAATTGTACTTCCGCTGCCACGGATGACGCATTGCTTCTTTTGCAAGCGTGTATACTTTCATTCATGCTTCTTGAGAGAACGCAGCTGATGGCCAAAATTACAGGAGATTTGCGCGTCTGAGAGTCAATAGAAGCATCAAAAATTCCAAACTTCTTTGTTCGACTTAATTCGTTGCTTACTGCTCCGGATACGGCTTTATATGGAGTATGTCAGCGTGAACTCGGGACGCCTGCCAGACGAAATGAATAGCAAATCTCCTGTTTATGGAGTAACCAGAAGGCGCCATTTGAAAGCATGTAAATTACCGCGCGCTCCTCAGTTTGTCTGAACCATTATCAGGCCGCACTCGAGAGCCCCGAGTATGAAATAATCTCGTGCCGATTTGATGTTGGTTTATTGCTAGTCCTTCAACATGAGCAGAAATAAAGCTGACAGTTTAAGTTCCAGACCTTAAACTGGTCTGCACCTGACGGACGACTTTATTGTTCAGTGCTGTCTGGGGGCGCCTTTTACCTTTAAGTATTCAAAACATAATGGCGCCTTGAGTTTAAACACACCCATGAATCTCGATTTACTCAAATGTTTTCCCTTTTATTTTTTCGGTAGGCCCAAAGGGCAAAAAAGCATTTTCAACCCAAGATCTGTCGTTTACACCCATACATGATTGAAATTCAAAACGTAAAGATTCGAATTATATACTAGATCCTATGCTTGCTGAATGTTGTGTTGTACACGTTTCTGTTTTTGTGTGTGGGATTTTTAAGTATTAGAGAGCTGTGTGTTGGGAGTGTCATTCCACCACTCACTGGAAAGCAGCAGGGGCATAACCCAGGCCCCTGAGCCCCCTGCAGACAGAGGGGCCCCCAACCCTTCAAGGGACCCCGAGTCCGCCCAAGGCCAATGAATATCTAAGAGAAATGAGAGAGCCAGAGGCCCCTCTTCACATTCTGCAGTTTGTGTTAGCCCACCTGAAAGCAGGGTGCACATTTTTCTCATCCCATGGACAGTGAGCCATGTAATGTAATACTTTATTTGATTCAATTAATTAAAATTGTTACAAAAATGTCATAACACATAAAATTTGAATAAAACCACATTCGTCGGGCCGATGTTCCCTAAAAGGTATCGGGCATTATCATGTGTGCCGTAAAATATAACCACAACAAAATACCTTTCATATGTACAGTGTAAAAACTGGTCGACGAAAACTACGAATACACAATGACACCTGAAAGAAGCCCCTTAGATTAGTTGTGTTCTTTAACGGGCCGCATCTAAAAAGTGCAGCGTGCAGTGTGGTGTTTTAATATATAAACCTAGGCACACATAACGGTAATTCAACAGTATGTGTAAAGTTCAATACACCCAGAGAAAATATATAAAACATTGATTCATAATCATATAAACGTTGTGTTGTTTAGGTCTTTTATTCGGTTTTCATGTGGTCAAACAGAAACCAGCCGACACGTGTTTCGTCGCGTATGGAAGTTAATTCCGCGACTCCTCAGGGCTGAATGTTGACGTATACGACTTTGTAATCGCGCTGCCGGTGATATTTCCAACCCGGCTGGGCTAATCACTTGAAATGGTAAAAGAATTTCTGAATGCGTGGTCGCGCTGCCGATAAAGATAATCTCCGGCTGGCAAACAATCCAGGAGTATAGGACTGGAGAGTAACAAACTCCGCGCTACCGGTGGAGATATTCCCCGGCTACCAAAACAATCCTGAAGTGAAGGGTTCGAGAGTAACAAAATCCGTGATATATAAAATCTTGTAAAGGGATGGGTCGTGAGGGCGATCTGTGTGTAGTTGGCGATAGTGTTCGTTGTCCGATCTGAAGCGAGTATGCTATAGATGTTCTCACGGCAGTTCACTGTGTTCCGGTATGGCAGTGTGGTGTATAACTGTGCAGGCCAGTCCAGGTCTGTCGAGCGGGTGCTGTGCTTTTGAGTCTTTTGGGCAGCCAGCAGGGTGCCCAGAGACTTGTGTTACAACCAGTCCAGGTCTGTCGAGCGGGTGCTGTGCTTTTGAGTCTTTCGGGAGGCCAGCGGGGTGCCCAGAGACTGGAGGCCGCATTTAAAGTGCATGGAACCTGGTAGCGGCTGCTTCAGAAAGGATGAGGTGTAGCATAAAGAAATGTATTTGTGCTGGAGCTGATTTACTATGTGGGATGAATGCGACCATGGCTTAAAGTGTTAGTTGGTAGTTATAGAAGCATTGTCCCAAATTCGCTTGTGATGTTGCTGAGTTCAAAAACTTTCAGAGTTACCCCAGAGGTTAAAGTGCAAGGTGCTAGTTGTAGGAGCATTGTTCTGAATTCCATTTGATGTTGCCGAGTTCTAAGTTCTAGACTATCGGTTAAAGTGCAGAGTCCAACCTGGAGCTCAACGACCTACTAGACCCCTCACAAACGGGATTCAGGGCCACCAACAGCACAGAGGCAACTCTTCTGGCAGTCATGGACAACATAAGAACATTACTGGACCAGGGCAAGGCCGTGGCCCTGATCCTATTAGACCTGTCGGCAGTGTTCAACACGGTCTCTCACCACCTCCTACTAGAAAACCTACATGGGAAAGGGATACACGGGAAGGCCCTTCAATGGCTCAGCTCGTTCCTGAGCAATAGAAACCAAACCGTGCAACTAGGTGCTTTCTCATCCAAACCCAAAAAATTGAACTGTGGTGTCCCGCAGGGAGCATCCCTCAGCCCCACACTGTTTAATGCCTATGTTTCACCTCTCGCAAAAATTGGGACAAAGTGGGGTTTTGGTGTGTGCTCCTATGCGGATGACACGCAACTAACAATCGCCATCGGAGAGGGGCACAACGACACCAAAAAGAAACTCAACAGCTGTCTCACCGAAATGGCTAATTGGATGTCAGACCACTGCCTAAAGTTAAACGCAGACAAATGCGAAATCCTGCTCCTCGGAGAAGCTAAACACATCTGGGATGCATTCTGGTGGCCCTCCTCACTTGGAGACGCCCCAGCACCCAAGCAGTGCGCCAAAAACCTGGGCGTGACAATCGACGACAAACTCTCCATGCAGGACCATGTACGGACATTGTGTGGAAAAAGCTTTGCCACCCTAAAGCTCCTAAAAAGGCTCTTTCCATGGATCCCATTAGAAAGCAGAAGGACAGTCACACAGGCCCTGTTGGTCAGTAGACTGGACTATGGCAACGCTCTCTTTGTAGGCATGCCAGACTACCTCTTCAAACGTCTACAGGTAGTGCAAAACGCTGCAGCCAAACTGGTGTGTAACAAAGACAAACACAGCTCAGGGAAGGAATGCCTAAAACAACTTCACTGGCTGCCCATGCGCCAAAGAGCACGCTTCAAGCTCTTAGGGCATGCCCACAAAACACTCCATGATACAGGCCCCAAGACCCTTCAGAATAAAATACGATTCTACTCTCCCACCAGACCACTAAGATCACAACACCAAGCACTCGCCGAAACGAAAAGGATTAAAAAGTCCAGGGCAGGAGGCCGCACCTTCTCCCATCTCGCCGCACTGCACTGGAATGAGCTTCCAGTCGGACTCAGGCTGATTAAAGAATACAACACCTTCAGGAAAAAACTTAAAACATACCTATTCACCAAAGACTGATATTATACCCATTAACTTCTCAGTCCCTACTCACCACTAGTCCGTTCTTAGCGCCGTGATATCTCAAGGGATGAATGTCGCGCTCTATAAATAAAATAAATAAGTTGTGGGAGCGTAGCCCCGAATTCCATTTTGATATTGTTGAGTCCTAAGTTTTACACCATGGGTTAAAGTGCAGCGTGCTAGTTGTGGGAGCGTAGTCCAGATTTCACTTGTGAAATTGATGGATTCTAAATCCTTCTCATTGAGAAGAATTGGAGTATGAGTGATTGTTCGTGCTTAATCGGGTTTATTTCAAGGCGCAAACTCAGCCATGGCTTAAAGTGCCAAGTGCCAGTTGTAAGAGCATAGTCCCAGTCACACTTCTGAGATATCAGTATTCTGGATCCTTCCGAGATTAAATGTATTAACTGGATCGGCAATGTTTCCAGTGCCTGGGTGGTTAGCAGCTTTTGAGTTAGGTCAATACATTTGCCAATCTTGCCAGCTCTTCAGGGGTTTAGGTTAAAAAGCAGCTCTTTTGCTTCCCTGCATGAACAGGCACCGTATTTTAAGAATAGTGGCTTTATTAAAGTACGGTACGTGTTTAGTAAGACTGGGCATATGCAGATCAGATGGTCCAAGGATTCCTCCTTTAAATGGCATCATCTACATGTGCCAATACTCACAAGTGACTTCCAGCAGCTGTGTAGATCTTTTATTCGAAAAGCAATAAGTCTTGCGAAGAGGATCTGCCTGAGCATTGACTTTCTTAACACACAGTTTATGTACGGCTGGCAGTGCTTTTCTTTGTACAAGTTTAGTATGACCTGGATGTTACTTTTGGACTCTTCAATGGATTTGAAGTTTTCCTGTTTAGATGAAAGCCTAACTTGGTTTTTCATTGCAGTTTTTGCGAGGTTTTCACAGTTTTCTATGACCAAATCTTGTTTGGAGCAAGCTGCAGTCAGATAATCTGACCAGGGGTTCTTCCTGTTTGTAAAAATGTCCTTCAAGAGCTCTTTCATTGTGTTTGGGGGTGATGCATAGACTCTGCAATAGTACTAGACTATGGCTGCCCAGTTTTCAAGAGCTTGTTTGTTCAGATCAAACTTATGGTGTACTAAAGGATTGCAGACATATGAGGGGAATTGGAAGATGCGTTTGTATGCACGGCATTGCGTCCACTCCATGGTGTCCACTGAAGCCATCGGGAAGGCTATTTGACCATATTAAATGGAGGGTAAGAGTTTTGCTCTTATTGCCTTCTGTATGGCTTCAGTGTTTGGGCTGTGTAAAGTAGAGTGCAGTTTACACAGGGTTTAGGTCACTGCCTTGCCCTTTTCTTCCATGCGGGTGATGTGCAACTTAGGCTTGCCATTGCACATGAACCACACACCCAGATAGTTGTAATTGGGAGAACTCCTTATTTTCAAATTTCACAATCTCCACTGCAACTTGTGCTTATTGGGGTAGTGGCCAAATATGACAACCTTTGTCTTCTTGCAGTTCATCATCAATTTGTTTTTGATGTTGTAAGCATTTAGCGCGTTCAGGGCTCTCTGCATTCCCGCTTTTGTATGATCCATTAGTATCATATCGTCGGCGTACTGCATCAGGAATAAATGCTCCTGACCAATTGTAGGCACTAACAGGTTTGCCGCTTTTAAAGATTTTCCAAGGCCAGCGGTGTACAGATTGAAGAGATGGGTGCAAGGACAGATCGTTGTTTTAGTCCTTGGTCTGTGTTTACTTTGGTGGTTGCATTTTTTTGCGTAAGCTTGATTCGCACCCAGGTTTGAGAATAGAGTGTGATTATGGCGTCCAGCAGCTTTTTTGTGATTCCCAGCTGTTTAATTTATTCCAGAGGATTTTCCTATCCACGTTGTCGAAGGCTGCAGAATAATCGATGAAGCATACGAAAAGCGGGTGATTATTCGGCTGGATAGCTTGCTCCACCAAGTATGCTAGTGCCATGATGTTAGTAGAAGTCCCTTCTCTGAAGCCCAATTGACAAATGGGCAAAATGCCCTTATCTCTAACCCAGTTGTCAAAGTCATTTAGTAATAGGCTTGCAAAAGCCTTGGCTTCAATATCCAACAATGCAATCTTTCTGTAATTTGTCGGGTCTGCGTTGTCACCCTTTTTATTATGTATAGGTTGGAAAATCTATCCTTTCCAAGAGTCTGGGATTGTGGCAATTTCAATACAGTGCTGGTAAAGAGAAGACAGAAGAGATGCCCAGAATACGTAGTCCTCTTTGAATAAATGGCTGGCCAGCCCATTTGGACCTGGGGCCCAATCCTTACTTATATTCTTGAAAATTTTAGTCACATGGCTACAGTCCCCGTGCGTCAGACTTGTAGGAGGGCTGATTGTGTGCCGTCCCATGTTTTTAACTTGTGTTTGATGAAGCATTGCAGTATCCAATGGCTCAAGATGATTAACGCCACTGGCTCTGGTGGAAGGCATGCAGTACAGT
Organism: Calotriton arnoldi; assembly: GCA_963921515.1. Lineage (NCBI taxonomy): Eukaryota > Metazoa > Chordata > Amphibia > Caudata > Salamandridae > Calotriton > Calotriton arnoldi. The sequence goes on from CAWUFW010009516.1 coordinate 95,246, forward strand.
GCTTGGACGTGCTTGATTCAGATGTCTGCAGGGACTCCGTTGCGTCTGTCATGGGAATGACCGTTTAAGTTGTTAATACACAGCCAGAATTCAGCCTGATTGTGTTGTTGCAAGAGACTGTATACGTGTAGCCATTGCAACTCTTGCTGTTGTTTTTTGTTCTGCCCTATGAGCCTATTATGTAGCTTTCTGGCTATAACACATTTGTTACTAAAGTCCTCACTCCCGTTTTGTTTATATAGGTGAGTGGCATACCTCAAGGTTCTTTTGCTCTTTTTCAGCTCTGCACTGTAACATTGTTGGAAGCAGCACTCTTTTACCTTGGTGACTTGGTACATACTGGTTGTTCTTCCTTGGAGTAGTTGATACAAGGCCACTGCTGTTGCCGGCCGTTGCGAGAATATATCAGCTCCAGAACAATTAATGTTGTTCAGCTGCCAATTCCTTTTCCAATTTACCAGGCTTGAGGTGTCTATTTTTTTCCATTTCACTCTTTTTAGCAGATTGTAAATTTCTTCTCCGGTGGGAGAGCTCAGAGTTTAGTGTGTAAGGGCTGAATGACTGCAAAGATATCAGGGCAGATAATGGGAGCTGGTCGCTGGATTGCTGCTGCTTTATTGATAAGTCCAAAAGTTGGTCTGAGAGGGCATTAGCCCTACATAGTCCAGATTTAAGATGTTATTGCACGACTTGGACATTTTTGCCAATGAGAATCCGTCTTGTGCGGACTTCAGTTGATGTGTTTTAAGAAATGTGTTTAGAATGTTGCCTGCAGGATTGACAGGAGAGTTACCCTCATGCTTGGCCCCTATGTTGCGAGTATTGAAGTTGCCAGTGAGGATTATCTCGCTAGTGGGATAGGGGTGGATTAACTCTTCCAGGATACCCACAAGTTCTCTCATCTCATCTAGCCTCGTACTATCTTTGCAATTGAAATTCACATTTATTAGAAATATCGATGTGATATGCCCCTTCAGCTTTAATCCCATCAGTAATACCGCCTGTGCCATATCCGTGGTAAGGTTGATTTTTACTGTTGTTATGACCAACGCCAAGTTAACATAGATAGGTGCTGGAATTCTGCCAAGTCCGGAATTAATAGCAGGGACAGTGGCCATGTTTCTTGCAGGCATAGCAGATCGCATCCCTGCAGAAATTCTAATGCTTCGCTGTTGTTTATAGTCCTCTTCAGCCCAAATATATTCCATGAGATAATTAACAGGGGCTTCCCTGATGTGTTATTGTAAGGAATCATCCGGTTTGCTCCCAGAGTGCTAGGATCGGATTGGGGACTTCCCTGCCAGGTTGGCAGCTAGCCAACCTCAAACACTTGTATTTTGTGGGACTAGCGAGTCTGCAGTAATTCTGCGTGCTACCATTGGACTCTTTGGAGAGAAAGAGCACCGGGTGCTCAAATTAGCACTGGATTCTCAAATTAGGGAAGGCGTAACTGGATGGTGCAGACAAAATTCTTCCTGTTATGCATCTCCCTTGTTGTTGTGCCAACCTTGTGTTGGAACTTCCCGTCAGCATATAGGTATAGCTTTCTTGTTGGGGGCGCCTGAACCTGGATCCCCCAATTTGCAAATTGAGCCATTTCTGCCAGTAACTTTTGGGCTAGAGCACAGTTTTTCCAGGTGGCTAATGTCGATTCTTTTGATGTATGGCAGCTCGAGTACCTGAATTTTACCCGTACCAGGCCATCTGATGTATAGTGTGCCAACTCTGGAATATGTTGCAGGATTTTCAGGATATTTGACCAATTTAGGATGTTCATTCTCTCTCGTGAAGTATACTCTGGTATAATATTGTTTTCTGAGTGAATATTTGTGTTTTCTCTGGTGTGGGTTAGACCTTAATTTGTCGCCAAGGATATTTTGCTTAGGGTGGATGGACTAGTGTGCACGTCAGAGGGGAATTGTCTAATGAAGGCTGTATCCTCGCCTTTGTGACTTCTGAGGTGCGTGATCTTACAAGTTGCCTGGCTGGGCTTAGACATGGGACATTGGGCATGGGCCCTTGCCTCTGTGATTTCTAGGGAACTTGGTCCTGCACATAGCCTATTCGGGGATAATGGAGTGGCTGGTCTCCTTGCTTCTGCACTTTCTGTGGTGCTTGGTCTTACGCATTGCTTGTGCACCGCTATATCTTGTACATCATGGGAAATAACTGATTTACTGTCAGACGACTTGTTTTGGAAAATTGTGGCTGGGTGAGTCTTGGGCTCTGTCTCAGCTTTTGATACTGCGTGAGCCTGATCAGATGAGGCTGAGTGTGTGCGGAGTCCTACTGAAAGACTGCAATGCTGCTTTTTGAGTGCTTCTTCAAGCGCTTCTTTGCTTTTCTAGATTATGGTTTGTCAGTAGCTTTGATTTCAGCTGAGGTACTCGAAGGTACTGTAGTCAAGAGGTTTGGATGACTGTGACGTGTATTGGTTTTGGCTTTGATTGCATGTTCCCAATGAGAACAGAAGGGTTGTGGTGATGGAGTTATTAGTGTTCCCGCAGTTGGCAAATTCCGATGTCATATCTGCGGTGTCTTGCAAATTATTCTTGCACCCTGCATGAGTGGCCAGCGGGTTCGATTTAGGGGTGTTTGGTAGTATCTACATGGTTTTCAACTCAGTTACAAGCAACGCAAACACTTCCAGGAGTGTACTGAGTTTCTCCACGATTGGTAGACATGAGCAATTGTCGCCTTGAGAGGCAAGTTTTGCGTCTATTTTATCCATTTTTAAAGCCAGCTCAGATATTACCTTGGTGATAGTCTGCATAGTGTCCATCTGTAACTCCAACTTGTATGATTGCCACATAAGAGCATTGATTGCTGCTGCCAGGGTCGATGCTAGTAGAGTGTCTTGGTGGGGTCGACTGATTAGGGGCTGAGATTCAATGCTACTAGATGAGTGCTCTATGTCTCTCCCAGAGCTGTTATCACCCTCTACCTGAATATGGCAATTTTGCTCGATTGAAGTTAACAGGGTGGGCAGTTTCTCTGTAAGGAGTCACTCAGAGCTTCTGTGTTCTTGGGACAAGAGTATCCTGGGGGAGTGCATGGATCCCTCCACTATCACATCTTCAAACGCTTCACGATGGATTTGCACCCTTACTGTACTTGCACCTTTACATTGCGGTCGTTAAGAAGTAGTGATATGGCACTGCGATGAAGAAGGAGTATGGCCGTTAAACAAATCTCTAAGGTAACAATCACTGTATTGCAGAGTGTATTCTTCATCATTGGCATTAGGAGCTGGCGTTGATGTAAGCACTGAAGATATCTCAATTATCTCACCTATTGAAGGTTGCGTCCTGCTCATCGTACTGAGACTGGTGCATTGGCTAAATGATGTCCTCAGCCTTTCATGCTGTTCCATGCTGTAGTGCTTTTATTCTGGGGATAGTGGTGGTGCCAGCCAGTTCATCCAGTACAGATGGTGTTTGTTTCTCAGATATTTCCACTGTGCGTTCCTTATTTAGGGAAGACATTCTTGTGAAATATTTGCTTATTGGGGTTGGGGCTTGGGCAGTGCCAGAGTCATTTGAATTTTGGGTGTCATTGACATCTCAACTCATGGCTGACCTCTTGATGGGGCTTCTGTTATGCCTGGTTCTCCTTTTGGACATGGCGGATGCTTGCCTGTGATCAAACACCCTGTGTGATAGCTTCCAGTTATCATGGAAGATACTACATCTCTTGTGCTCGACAGGGAGGTACTTCCTGGCCCCTTTAAATTTATTAGCTTGTACACAGAAGATGGCTAGTGGTGGTTTGAGTACCATTGAGGTTGGGGTATGTGCATTGCTTACGGTGACTAATGACCAAATTAGATGATTGGAGTGGCTGGGGGTCAAATAAGGAAGCCATGCCTGCTGGTGCCTTAAGCTTCTTGACTTTTGTGGGGATGCAATTCATACCCTCAGAGACGCCAGAGGCTCAGGTGGGTTGGGTGGAGACTCAGAGAGCTAAAGGCTTAGTGGGCTGATGGGTGCGGGACAACAACACAATGCCACATACTCATAGCCTCGTTGCCTCTGTGCCTTTCCTCCTTGGTGTTACGCCTTGTAAGGAGACCTTGTGTTCCCTTTTGCATGAAGTCCACACCTCCTGCTGCTATATGCCCTCCCCTGCAGCTAATGCCCTGGTGTCAGCCCTCCTGCAGGATTTTATTGTAGATGGGAGAGGTGCAAGCTTGTGCTTAAGTTTAAACTTGTGGGGGACGCATCGGGGCAGGCAAACAAGCTGAGGCAAGTATGCAAGATTGTAGTTATGATGAAAACGCACAGAAACACACAAAAACCCGGAACTGCACATGTTTTGAGTGGTCCTGGTGAGGGACGGGGCGAGGAAAGGGGAGCACACCCGATCAGCAAGCCGACTTGAACCTAGTCAGGCCGCTTCTGCGAGCCCAGGGCTATACTAATGTGCAGCTGGGACTAAACTCACTGCTTACCTCGCCACAACCCCCCACCCCCTTCAGTTCTTACCGGGCCTCTGCACCTTGCAGTATGCCCCACTGTAGCTCCTGATATCGTGCAGTGCTGGCTGGGTCTGCTATCAGCAAGGAAGCATGCGTTGCGCCATGTCTGATGGAGTCTGATGGTTCATGGGCCGTGGGCGCCACTCGGTGCCTTGACCCCCTGCCTTGATGACTCAGCAGAGCAAGCAAGTGGTCAATGGTCGGCGTTGGTAAAGGGCCCCCCTCCAGCCACCACCAAGAACACCACACACTAGCGCGTGCCTGGCATGCTTCTCCACGGCACTGTGGCTCTGCTCAGCTTGGCTCCTCCTCACTGCGTCCTGCGTGCGTGCTGCATCAGCAACCTGAGCCCACTGGGGGCACTCTAAGGGAATCTAAGGGAATCCCTTTGACTGTGCAGACACCTTTGTGAGTCATGACTACCAACTTCTCTGCTTTGAGAAACCATGAACTGAGAGACCCCCATAAGACATACAGACAGTCAGTGAAAAACAGTTATAGGAAGGAAGAGAGGTTTACATAACCATACCAGTCCATTTCCATTCAAGAATCCTAAGGAATATGAAACACCCTTCTCCCCACTATGCACACCAAACTCAACTGTTGTAACCATTCACCCAAAAATATATCTAAAAACAAGCATTGGCATAGCCAATAGGTCTCGCCTTTGGGACCTTATAAGTGTTTAGTTATCCAGCACAATATCCTTGGTGCAACAACATCAACTGTTGCATGGCTAAACACTTATAAGGTCCCAAAGGCGAGACCTATTGGCTATGCCAATGCTTGTTATGAACGCTAATGAGCAGCTGCCCTTGAATCTCGTGTACAGAGCTATATTCAAATAAAGAAGGTAACTCAGCGGGGTGAGTATGGCGAAGAGCACTTTTAGGATAATAGGGCCAGCAGCACATTTTGAAGTATTCGATCTGAGAGCAGATAGTCAGTGCGGGCTGTACTTAACATAAACTATTACTTGCCTGCCGCTACGTGGGGTTTGTCTCTCAATCTGTGGGGTTCAGACTTGGAAAGAGAGCAATGCAAAGCATAAACCTATAGATGTGAGGCACGAGAAGACATATGGGGGACCCTGCAGATGGGCCAGAACGCCTTCTCATTTCTCATAATTGATAGTGCGTGTGAACTTTGAGCTCATGGGCGCGCTCTTTAAGGGCTCCCACAAGCCAGGGGAATAGCGGCGGCCATCAGGGACGAGCTAGAACGAGTAATGACCATGCTGGCACATTTGGCATTCCGCAACAAAACCATGTATTTATCTGAATAAAATGTCACTATAGGCGCGTGTGTGTGTATAAATATATATATATTTTTGTTACTATATATTTTTTTCAAACAGAACTCAAGGCTGTAAAATGAGCCACCAACGTGCAGAATCCTGGCAGCTTAGGCAAGAAGATTCAGATGCTGTTTGGAACAAGCTTGCGCATTTCAAGAAAGAACACAAAAAGCTATTGATCAAGAAGTGAGTTTCTTTTATTTTCATTGCGACGTGCCCTCGCAGACTCAACCCATTGCCTTTTCAGATCGGTTTATTTTCTCCTGTTTGTGACTCCAAATAAGTCGCAGAGGAATTCTTTGCAGCGTTGTGGGATCAGGACATCTTTTGGCCTCCACTAAAAGAGAGATAAAAACTGGAGCCTTTCTTTTTTTTAAATAAACGACAGTTACAAGTTTGCTAGCGCCAACTGCAAGTGCACAAAATGATCTAGGGATTGTGTTAATTAATGTGGCTCTCATCTGCTGGAGGTGTCGCTCTTCATTAGCCCGTATTTTACACACTGCCGTGCTTCATTTGTGGAATGAGGTGGTGAGGGGATAACCCAGCCAGCCATCCCTGTTTGTTCTCCCCGGTACATACGCAATGCAGAATGCCTCGGCTCTCTTTGTTCCCTGCCCTGTCCTGCTAATCCCAGCTGAGCTCATTATGATGTAGCCTAGCTGCTGCTCTCGCGCCAGATCTGTCCAAGCTAATTACTGCTAGCAGCACAGCTGCCTGTTAAGGGTCTGCCGCGGATCTGCTAACATGGTCCTTGGTAGTGACCTGCAACAGGCACGCGGGAGTTGCGCGCTTTCTTGCTGTGCACTGCCTTTCCTTGGGGTTTAGCGCTGATCCCTTCACGCTGCTCTTTTAGCTGGAGTCAGTGTAAAACTTGGAGGAGGAAATTCAGACTTTAGAAAAGCACACCGTTTTCTGCTTTGATCTCATATAATTCGCTTGCCTTTATTCGCAGCTTGGCAAAAAGACGAAAACTACTTTCTTTACAGAGTACTGTAAATTAATATCACTCAATCGGCTCGTTGTCGTTTTGCATGTTTTCATGCATTTGTCTTCTGCGAGGGAAAAGGGACTGTCTAAAATCAACGCCTGTACAATCAGCCGGTATCCGCAATCTCGCAGCAGTGAAAACAAGACGGAGTCAATTACACAGAAAACAAGCGCGCGCGCCTCGCGAGTCCGGTTTTCTGCTGGAAGTTTAGTGCCCTCTAGTGGGCAATCTCTGTAAGAGGCGCGTGAATTCTCTTCTTTTCGGAGGCTTGAAGAAACAGAACCATTAAGTCCCGTTTTCAGGAACCCTTTTACCTAACATAAAAAAAACAAGTGGGAGGGGGGAGGGGGAGTGCGGCGAGAGCAGGGACGCAGCAGCGTTTACCTTGCGGGAGCGAGCGCGATAATTGCTAACAGATGGTGCCGCTCGCTCCCGCAAGGGAATCGCCAAACGTGCACGCGTTGCAATAGAAAGCAATGCAAAGCGTGCACGTTTTTGGGGAGAAAAGCTGATCGATTACAAGAGGTCCCCTCCTACGCAGCGCATGCGCGCTGCGTAGGCGAGACCTAATTAATTTTCCTCAATCTTGTGCCTGCTCACATCTCGTAGTTCATTCATTCACCCAATCAAGATACCTTGAAGACATAGCAGCTTCAAAGAAGGTAGATTGCAGAAATATTACTGAGGTGTAGACCTACATCAAAATATTCACATAATGGAAATCCACAATGCTTAATTTGTAAAAGAATAAGTGCTGGGCCCAAAGTTATGGTCAGAATCCCACGGCCGGCGCTGCGAAAACGGTGGTGCTGAATTCCAAGTCTCCGTAGTATTGATTCCACCTCAGCCGTCTTTCATTCACCGCCAGACACTCAGACACTCCCTGCTCTTTATCTAAAACCTGCAGGCTGTTTCATTTCTGCCTTTTCCCTTAGTCACAGTTTTTCTATCTTTCTCTTCCACTTTCTTTCCACCTTTTGTGTTTTTCTCTCTCTTACTCTGTGTGAAAGTCTGTTGAGGAAAAATAAGTGCCAGTCCTCAGAAAATAAGTGCTGGTGGGCCCCACCTGCAACCATGGCTCAGTTAAGAGCACAAAATAGCAATTATGTCATTTGTAGAATGAACTTGTTTTGTTTGAGAAGCCTTAAGTCTGCCAAACCTTAGATAGGAATACTGCTGTGCTGTATGCTAAAAATGCACTCGAGGCCACATCTACTATCATACCATTACCAACATATCCTATGAAAATTCATCCCTACCTGTTACTGTCATGCAACATGATGCGTGGTGTCAAATCGGTAAATTGGTTTGATAAATTCTTATCTTTGTGGTGCTATATTTTCATTTATTTCCTGTTTCCATTAACCTCAGCAAACATTTGGAATTCCCTGAAGGAAAATTCAGTTGCTGTTAATAGACTCAGCCCTCAGACATATCACGCATGATATTTCCATAAACAACTTGTAATGCAGTTTATGAATATTTTTGAAATGTCTTATTCAGAAAATTAACAGGAGATTTCATAAATTGTGTAAATTAAGTCAGCACCGAGAAAATGCATACTTGACTTGACTAAAATGAACCTAATCTTTATAAAATGTCGAGCTGTCTATAATCTCAAGGCTTGCTATCTAGAGACTGCATTTGAGCTTATACGCATTAAGTTATTACAATAATTCAATACAGTTTTATTTCCAAAATCATTTCTTATATTTCTTCTTTACTCCAACAAAAGATTTTTAAATCAAAATTATTCTTGACTTTAAGAAATGTGTTTTGCTTCCATTCATCATGTTACATGTGTCCTTGTATTTGGGCGTCTAGTGTAAACCAATGCTTTTCGGATAAAAATGTCCTTCATCAATGTAATGTCCTTAAATATCTTCTTAGCAAGTGGTAAGGCCAGTAGGCTAATCGCAGCTTTCTACAATGCATTACCTTCCTGCACGTCTGATCAAACCACGGTGAAGGAAGATAACCTGCCACTGGATACGACTGGCCTCATGGTCAGGTCATTAAAGATTAGCAGACCTTAAACCTCTTGGGCACAATGAGGACACCAGGAAGAGCATGGCCTGCAAGGCTCTATCCAAATTAAAAACATCTCTCTCTTACTAACAACAGGTTTATCAGTCTGATTCGTTGGCATATGAGAAACATCTCCCTCCAGCAGATGGACATCTAACATCCACCCAACAATGGAAACAAAAATGGCAACCACCAAAACTACAAGCACAATTTTGCAGTGTCGCTGTGCCATGTTAACTTAAATCAGATCAAGTGAAAAAGCTGCTATTTGGAATCAATAAGTGAGTCCTTCTTTAACTACCCTGTCATTGCTACCCTATCTTGAATTCTATAGTGATTTTTATTCCACGTCAGCCTAAGGCTCTAAAGTATTCTGACTGGTACCCTAACTATCTATTCGTCTTTTTTGACTTTGTGTAAATTGAGCCCTTTTTAGATTGTCTTTGACTCATAGAGGTTCATCAATGTCAGTCAGACATTCTTGTTCCTCTAACTCACTAACTTATGTTATCGTCTCTGATCTTTTAGTAGCTGTCAACAGTCTCTTTCGTCTGGCCTTGGCCAACCTTCTTCCGTTATTGCACGATTCTTAGAAGTGTTTGTGATTTCAGGCTCAGATGAGGCTGATTCACTTTCAGAGATGGAACTTTCTCTGTCAACACCACTTTATGCTTCGGATGTAACTATTTCAGACAGATTTGATTCAGTTCTCCACGAGTACTCACTGTCTCTGTGAATGTGTATATTTAATCTGGAGTGTCAGTCGTGACAGGGATAGTGATACTGTCATTCTACCGTCTATTGAGTTTCTGCTGTTGGGGACTGAGAATTCTTAGACTGGCCTTCCTCTCCTGCTTCATATGCCTCGAATTTCTAAAACCTAGGTGGACTCAAGGAATTAGTGGATGCTTGCTCTGCTTCTTCCTCTTCTCGCCACACCCTCTTGGTATGTGAGGCATGTACCCAGTTTGGCAGTCCAGTGCACATCACAGCAGTGTTGGTGACCAGGATCACCTGGTATGGGCCTCTCCAACGTTCCTCCAAACACGACTTGTGAACACGCTTCTTCACATGAACCCAGTCACCGGGGTTCAGGTCTTGACATAGAGTCTCTTGCCCTGTTGGAGTATCATCATTGACCTGATGAGAAATAGAACATGCCACATCAACAAATCCCTTGCTGTATTCCAGAACCAGATCATCTGTGATATTCACTAGAACAGCGGTTGGTAAGGAAGGAATAGTCATGGCTCTCCCAATTAGCACCTCATGATAAAATAGTCCCATTTACTTGAATGACATGTTTTGAATGCTCATCAGTACTATAGGGAGTGCATCGGGCCATTTGAGAGATGTGGACACACAAGTCTTGGCCAATTTCACTTTAATAGTCTAGTTTAGTCTTTCTATATTTACTGAAGTTTCTGGACTGTAACTACAATGGACCTTTGATCTATTCCTAACGCTGCAGATAGCAACTGCATTACTTTGTTCTTGAAGTGACTTCCTTGATCTGATTCAAGATGAACTGGCATCCCGAAATGCGGCATCGAGTTCCACAAAAGTAGTTTGGCAACAGTCAGACTGTTGCATCGCCTAGTGGGGTATGCCTCCACCCACCCAAAGGGATAATAGACATACAATTACGACGATATACCTCAACTGGTTTTACCTGGGCATCTCCACAAAGTCAATCTGGAGATGGTTGAAGCGACCAACAGACTTCCCTATATGGCTCCTGGTCACCACAACCTTTTTGCTCACATTTTGTCTTTGGCAAATTGCACAGCACTGGCACAGATCCTCGGCCATCACACAAAAGTGTGGATTATGCCAACACTGCCAAAATGTCAACACCATCCCATTTCATCCCACATCTGTCACTCCATGCATGTCTCTCACCACAGCAGGTAAAATGGAATGGGAAGCACAGGCTTTCCATCACTGGATACCCAAATGTAACTAGCATTCTTCACACAAACCATCCTTTCCCATTAGGCTTTCTCAATCTCTTGGGTGGTTTGCTGCAATTCCCTCAGCTCATTGAAAGTTTGCACGGTGTTCAGTAACATGTTTAATACTGTTTCTCCCTCCACATTGCGTGGCTCATCCATGTGAAAGGTGTTGAACTCAAGAGCACAGTATCGGGCAATTTTATCCGCACAGCAGTTGCCTCTAGTAACACAGTCATTGCCGCTCTTGTGTACAGCACACTTCACTACAGCAATTTCTTTTAGTTATTAAGGGGCTTCCAATATATTTGAAACATACATCCCATCCTTGATGGGGGACCCAGCAGAGGTCATAAGTCATGCACAAATCTGAATATGTTCTGGCTATCAGTGTAGATTGTACCTCATGAGTCTTCTGAGGTACAGCACAGCAGACTCTGGTAAGGGCGATTAGTTCTGCTACTTGTGCAGAGGTTACATGGCACAGGTAGGATGCTTCCTCAACGGCTCTCAAAATTCCATGGCGGTCTTTCAAGCAAGAGCCGTCCACAAAAATAGAATAGTCAGATTCAAGGAGGGGGACATCCAGTATGTGTGGTCTTGGCTTTGTGTATACATTGGTAACACTTATGCAACCATGGTCAAACTAAATTTCTTTGCCTTCATTAGGGGTGCAAAAACAACAATTGATAGACAGAATGCAGAACAATGTCATACATTCACCCCAGTACAGAGATCTGGGCCTAAATCCTTTGTTTTTTTGCTCCCCATGCCATTCCAGTTTGAACCCAGCCATATGCAAATCAGTCTTGACTCTACGCCCAATGGGAACAGTCCAGCCCAAACTGCCAGGCCAGGTCCTCCCTGGACTGGAAACAAGCATCCTAGGACCGGTTTTGGGGTTTCACCCATCATCAGCCGGGATAGCTTGACTCCAGTGGCATGTAGAGCACGGGACCCACATCTGGGCATGCCCGGCGCACTTCGGGCGAGAAAGCAAAAGACACACAATTGAAGGACGGAATGCAGAACAAATCAAAACATTCACCCCCAGTCAAGAGATCTGGGTAAAATCCATCATTCTTTTGCTCACCATGACACCCCAGTTTAGACCTGGCCAAATATGGTGCATTTGTGTTTGCTACCCTAGGGCTTACTGTGTTGGCCACTCCACGGCTCTCCAACATTCTGCCCATAGGTTCTTTGGGACTGCCACTTCAATTGGCACATCCAAATCCTCCCACAAAACCTTAAAGATGGTCACCATCTGCCCTATCTGTGAGTACCATTTATTGGGATTTTCCCTCAATCTGGGGAGAAAATTTGAGAAATGAAAGAGATCGGTCCTTGAGTAGGGGACATGTACATATGCTCCTCCCTGCACTTCCCTCAATGGGTATTCCTTTATCACTCCCTCTGTGACTTCTCCCTCATTATCCCTAGCAGATTATTTCTTCCGGTTCACTTTCACTCTTTCCTACTTAGAGCACAACTCCCTAAATTTCTGCACCTAACTCCACTCCCTGATGTTCTCAGTCAATTCCCTCACATGCATCTTCAAATCTCCTCAGTTCTTACCAGTTTCACTTTCTTGTCACTCATCATCATCCTGGCATTCTTTTGCATCTTCTTTTTCTGCGTTAGATCAAATCTGCACTCATCTGCCACTTTCTCCATTTTCATGTATGCTTCTTGCGCCAGCCTTGCGGCTTCCTTACTCATGTAAAGCAATTCATTTTCATTGTACTGTCCTAGGAATTCCATCCCTACATTACCCTGTATGATCTTTTCAAACTCAGGGGCCGATTCCGATCTCGGTCGGAGGCGCACCCAATACCATTCGGTCGGGAAAAAAGCCATGCGAAAGCCTGTTTCCCGACCGATCCGTACAGCACACCGAACGAGTAAGTACGATGCGCACAACAGCACAGAATCCGGCCGAGCCGTACTCACCCAAACCAGGTCCTGTTCCCCGACCGAGGCGAATCCGGAAACGCTGAATCGAGTCGCACGGAAGGGAAAATGCAGCTCCGTCCGGCCGAACAAGTACGATGCGCTTCCCGTACGCGCCGAACCCGTTGCTACGCACGGCACGTCAAAGCATCCGGGAGAGGCGCACATAAGCTCCGATTCGCGCCACAACACGATCCACGGCTACAAGACGAACACGCCAGCGACGAGGGCGACGCGAAGCGACGAGGACGACGCGAAGCAACGAGAAGGACGAACGACCCGAACCAACCATGAATCCCTTCGTCCCGATCATACCAATATTCTACATTTACTACCGGAACAGGCATGGACGCGTACGGCGCAGAAGGTAAGTCAGACACCAACCACAAAACACATACAACACGTACACGACACATCACACACACACAGAGGGATGCAGAATATACTTACACCAGCAACAGCAGCACCATAGGGGCGGGATGCCCATCACCAATGCCACATATGCACACAGGGGCCTGAATGCGCACCACCACCCCTACCCAGGGGGGGCAGGATTCCTACCACTACTACCACCCTTAGCCAGGGGGGGCTGGATGCCTACCACCACCCTTAGCCAGGGGGGGCTGGATGCCTACCACTACTACCACCCTGAGCCAGGGGGGGCTGGATGCCTACCACTACTACCACCCTGAGCCAGGGGGGGCTGGATGCCCACCACCACCCTTAGCCAGGGGGGGCTGGATGCCTACCACTACTACCACCCTGAGCCAGGGGGGGCTGGATGCCTACCACTACTACCACCCTTAGCCAGGGGGGGCTGGATGCCTACCACTACTACCACCCTTAGGCAGGGGGGGCTGGATGCCTACCACTACTACCACCCTGAGCCAGGGGGGGCTGGATGCCCACCACCACCCTTAGCCAGGGGCGGCTGGATGCCTACCACTACTACCACCCTGAGCCAGGGGGGGCTGGATGCCTACCACTACTACCACCCTTAGCCAGGGGGGGCTGGATGCCTACCACTACTACCACCCTTAGGCAGGGGGCTGGATGCCTACCACTACTACCACCCTGAGCCAGGGGGCTGGATGCCTACCACTACTACCACCCTGAGCCAGGGGGCTGGATGCCTACCACTACTACCACCCTTAGCCAGGGGGGCTGGATGCCTACCACTACTACCACCCTGAGCCAGGGGGCTGGATGCCTACCACTACTACCATCCTTAGCCAGGGGGCTGGATGCCTACCACTACTACCACCCTTAGGCAGGGGGGCTGGATGCCTACCACTACTACCACCCTGAGCCAGGGGGCTGGATGCCTACCACTACTACCACCCTTAGCCAGGGGGCTGGATGCCTACCACTACTACCACCCTTAGCCATGGGGGTGCCAGATGCCTACCACTACTACCACTCTTAGCCAGGGGGGCTGGATGCCTGTCACTACTACCACCCTGAGCCAGGGGGGGGCTGGATGCCCACCACCACCCTAAGCCAGGGGGGGCTGGATGCCTACCACTACTACCACCCTTAGCCAGGGGGGGCTGGATGCCTACCACTACTACCACCCTTAGCCTGGGGGGGCTGGATGCCTACCACTACTACCACCCTTAGCCAGGGGGGGCTTGATGCCTACTACCACCCTGAGCCAGGGGGGGCTGGATGCCTACCACCACCCTTAGCCAGGGGGCTGGATGCCTACCACTACTACCACCCTTAGCCAGGGGGGCTTGATGCCTACTACCACCCTGAGCCAGGGGGCTGGATGCCTACCACCACCCTTAGCCAGGGGGGCTGGATGCCTACCACTACTACCACCCTTAGCCAGGGGGCTGGATGCCTACCACTACTACCACCCTTAGGCAGGGGGGCTGGATGCCTACCACTACTACCACCCTGAACCAGGGGGGCTGGATGCCTACCACTACTACCACCCTTAGCCAGGGGGGCTGGATGCCTACCACTACTACCACCCTTAGGCAGGGGGCTGGATGCCTACCACTACTACCACCCTGAGCCAGGGGGCTGGATGCCTACCACTACTACCACCCTGAGCCAGGGGGCTGGATGCCCACCACCACCCTTAGCCAGGGGGGCTGGATGCCTACCACTACTACCACCCTTAGCCAGGGGGGCTTGATGACTACTACCACCCTGAGCCAGGGGGCTGGATGCCTACCACCACCCTTAGCCAGGGGGGGCTGGATGCCTACCACTACTACCACCCTTAGCCAGGGGGGGCTTGATGCCTACTACCACCCTGAGCCAGGGGGCTGGATGCCTACCACCACCCTTAGCCAGGGGGGCTGGATGCCTACCACTACTACCACCCTGAGCCAGGGGGGGCTGGATGCCTACCACTACTACCACCCTGAGCCAGGGGGAGCTGGATGCCCACCACCACCCTTAGCCAGGGGGGGCTGGATGTCTACCACTACTACCACCCTTAGCCAGGGGGGGCTGGATGCCTACCACTACTACCACCCTTAGCCAGGGGGGGCTGGATGCCTACCACTACTACCACCCTTAGGCAGGGGGGGCTGGATGCCTACTACCACCCTGAGCCAGGGGGGGCTGGATGCCTACCACCACCCTTAGCCAGGGGGGGCTGGATGCCTACCACTACTACCACCCTTAGCCAGGGGGGGCTTGATGCCTACTACCACCCTGAGCCAGGGGGGGCTGAATGCCTACCACCACCCTTAGCCAGGGGGGGCTGGATGCCTACCACTACTACCACCCTGAGCCAGGGGGGCTGGATGCCTACCACTACTACCACCCTGAGCCAGGGGGGCTGGATGCCCACCACCACCCTTAGCCAGGGGGGCTGGATGCCTACCACTACTACCACCCTTAGCCAGGGGGCTGGATGCCTACCACTACTACCACCCTTAGCCAGGGGGCTGGATGCCTACCACTACTACCACCCTTAGGCAGGGGGGCTGGATGCCTACCACCACCACCCTTAGCCAGGGGGCTGGATGCCTACCACTACTACCACCCTTAGCCAGGGGGGGCTTGATGCCTACTACCACCCTGAGCCAGGGGGGGCTGGATGCCTACCACCACCCTTAGCCAGGGGGGGCTGGATGCCTACCACTACTACCACCCTGAGCCAGGGGGGGCTGGATGCCTACCACTACTACCACCCTGAGCCAGGGGGGGCTGGATGCCCACCACCACCCTTAGCCAGGGGGGCTGGATGCCTACCACTACTACCACCCTTAGCCAGGGGGCTGGATGCCTACCACTACTACCACCCTTAGCCAGGGGGCTGGATGCCTACCACTACTACCACCCTTAGGCAGGGGGGCTGGATGCCTACTACCACCCTGAGCCAGGGGGCTGGATGCCTTCCACCACCCTTAGCCAGGGGGGCTGGATGCCTACCACTACTACCACCCTTAGCCAGGGGGCTTGATGCCTACTACCACCCTGAGCCAGGGGGGCTGGATGCCTACCACTACTACCACCCTGAGCCAGGGGGGCTGGATGCCCACCACCACCCTTAGCCAGGGGGCTGGATGCCTACCACTACTACCACCCTTAGCCAGGGGGGCTGGATGCCTACCACTACTACCACCCTTAGCCAGGGGGCTGGATGCCTACCACTACTACCACCCTTAGGCAGGGGGCTGGATGCCTACCACTACTACCACCCTGAGCCAGGGGGGCTGGATGCCTACCACTACTACCACCCTGAGCCAGGGGGGCTGGATGCTCCACCACCACCCTTAGCCAGGGGGCTGGATGCCTACCACCACCCTTAGCCAGGGGGGCTGGATGCCTACCACTACTACCACCCCCACTCATAGGATGGACAATGCATGACACAACCAGCACACCACAACCTAGGGAATGCAAGAAAAAGACATCCCCCCAACACCATGACAAGCGTGTGTAGACTGTGTCAAATGCCTACAACACCGAACATGACTTTGAACATACAATGTGACCCCCTAGCACATGTGCCACACATATATGTGTGTGGCACCCACAATGCAAGCAGGCCATGACCATTGTGGCAATGGGTCCAAACCCCCATCATCACAGTGACCAAAATGTAAGTGTGGGGTACATAGCTGAAGCACATTTTGAACATTGTGGCAATGGGGTCCAAACCCCCATCATCACAGTGAGCAAAATGTAAGTGTGGGGTCCATAGCTGAAGCACATTTTGAACATTGTGGCAATGGGGTCTAAACCCCCATCATCACAGTGAGCAAAATGTAAGTGTGGGGTCCATAGCTGAAGCACATTTTGAACATTGTGGCAATGGGGTCTAAACCCCCATCATCACAGTGACCAAAAGGTAAGTGTTGACAAAGAAAGAGGTGCAACTGCCAAACTGCATGGATGATTCCTGGTCACAGAACAAAAAACACATCAGTGGCAAAGTAGTGTATGTGTCCCATTGCAACATAAATTGGGTGAGCCAAATACTGCAGTGCAAATAAGACATACCTTTGGCCATGTGCAGGCAAACAACACCCATGGGGGCTGACACCGTCAACATTCATCAATGACACAATGACAGAAGTGACCATCAGAATGCAGACCCACATATTTGCACCAATGGGCACACAAATGCAGATACCCTGTGGAGACTGCAGATGTGAGGTGAACAGATACCATACCATGGCAGCAATGGGACACACAAACCATGATCATTGTGCTGACCGATGACCTAGGAGTCCCAGGGACAGCAGGGTAAACCCACCAAACTACATACAGCCAATGGCACACCCAAGATATGCCAATGCAGTGGTGCAGATGCACAAACACAAACAGGCAGACACACACTGCACATCATACACAACAGGTGAGGGGGGGGGTGCCAGTGTCCCCAGGCAACCACACAACACATGAGGAGACCTGAATACCAATCATACAGATGTGCATACAGTGCCACACAAAGGTAACTCATGGATCCAAATCCCCTATGTGGGCAAGCAGGCATTGTCAGATGAGAGGGAGCACAAATCACACATGTCACACAGGCACGTAGGAACAGCAACTGACACAGCAAGACACAGACACACCACAGCACCACCCCCAGGGCCCCCACAATGTGGTGACCCTGGGCTGCATTACAATCCCACTGTGATGACAAAGCTAAATGTGGTTCACACTGTGAACCACAGTCATGTGTCCTGAGCAACAAACTACCATCACACCTACACAAGCACAAATCAATCAGCATGGCCAGTAAGCCAAGGCCAACATGGAGGCAGGGGCCTAGCCGGGCAACAACTCTCATCTGCACACACTCAACACCACACCCCTCGACCTCCAACAATGTGCAGCAGTGAAGCACACATGCACTGGTGACATTGCACATGCACCCATGACTATTCCAGGGTGGTGGGTGGGAACCAAGGTGCAGAAACACATGACACATGGCCACTCAACAAGACTCCTGAATGTCTGACACACTGCACACTACGCTGTACATGGACATGACGGCAATACCACACCAACCAATGGGATCCCAGCCACAGTCACACACCAATGAAGAAGCCAAGGTCACCCACAAAGAACACACTTAGACAACAACCAACATTGCAGCCCGGACCCTGAGGAGTGCCAGCAGTCACACACACAATGTGTCACAATCACTGAAAGATAACACAAACTGGAAATCACATGACAGGGGCAAACAACAAGTGCCAAGGGGAAACCTGACTGTGACCCATCTGCGTCTGCACACAA
Source organism: Calotriton arnoldi (assembly GCA_963921515.1). NCBI lineage: Eukaryota > Metazoa > Chordata > Amphibia > Caudata > Salamandridae > Calotriton > Calotriton arnoldi. Next base: position 113,662 of record CAWUFW010009516.1, read on the forward strand.
ACTCAGCCCTGACAGCAAACACACCTATGGGTGACACCCTGATGACCAGTAATGTGCCATGCACCCACATCACAGAGAACCCAGGGAGAAGACTTTGGGGGAACATAGGTCAACTCAGCTAGCATCACAAACAGGTACAACACTAGGGATCACAGCATGCACAGCTAAACGGAAGTGAACACACAGACATGCACATACAACACACACCTTGGGCGCAGGCAATGTCACAGGAGTACACACTGCCATGAGGGGACTCCACTCCTGTGTGAGGAAAGCTGTGCTATATGTTGCCTCAGTAGGGCCCCATCATGTCAGCTGAGCACTTGGTCACACAATCAACAATTAGCACCAAATGAGGGCTCCCGTCACATCAGCCTGGTCATGGAAGTGCCAACGGAATCATCAGCACAGATCCAACACACTTGTATAGCAATGTTGCACTGACAACACAGATGAGTCCTTCCCCATTGATGCCCAAACCTGCATGTCCAGTGGAGATGGCCACACGGTCAGGGAAGTAGACGAATTGAACAATGGCAGGCACAACAGATGTGCAGGGGTGGAAGCCACAGATGTGAAATAGCTAATCTAAGTAGGGAATCCCATTGCCAAATACTGAACACATGACACCCTCAGATGCTGCTATGGATGACATGGATACACCACAGGATAGGACACATTCCCCCTGGACCACATGGGTTCCTGCACAGTAACACTTCATTATCATGAGACCAAATATCACCATCACTGCAGCAAGGGCATGGTTAGCATCATCAACAACATGTACATCAGAAGCATAAGCGCTAGAGAACAGAAAGTTGCTTTATTCAGCATATGTGTGGAATGAAAACAAAGTCCAGAAAAAACACAAAGGCCAATGGCCAGTCCATTGTAAAAGTCCAAACAGGGTGACAGTGGCAGATGTCACCCTACGCATGCCTGCACAAAACCAGGGACAATCCACTAGGAGGGGCAACCGGGGGGGGCAGGCCAGGTACCGCAGGGACAGGATCAGGGCTCACCAGGAGGAAGCAGGGAAGGGGTGGTGGGTGTTGGAGAGCCACTGACAAGTGCAGTGGAGGTGTCTGACATGGTGTGTGCCGGCACAACTGGGGGGCATGACTCAGATGTTGTGGGTGCCGGCACGACTGCAGTGGACCCTGCAGATGGAGTGGACAGGTCCGCCACTGCAGTGCCCAAGTCAGACAGGGTGGTAGTGGACTCCACTGCAGTGCCTACCACCAGGGGAGGAGAATGGGGAACAGGCAAGGTGGGCTGGACAGAGGGGGAGGACACCCTCACCACATCAGTGGCACAGACAAGCGCAGCGGGGGTGTGGTGCCGGGAGAGCAAGTGCCAGGGGGAGAAGGCCGGATCCTCTTGGGGATGGTATATCTGTGGGTGGGGGAACCTGGGGCAGGGTGTGGTGGGGGCACCTGTGGAGTGGGGGCCTGAGGGATGGAGGAAGGAGACCTGGTGCCTGAGCTGCAGGGCGGCGGCGGGGTCTTGCTCTTACGACTCCGGGGGGACTTGCGGGTGGGGGCCTCAGTCTGTCTGCGCTTGGGGGAGGGTGTCCGGGGGCGAGGGGCACTCTGCTCCGTGTGGGTGGGCTTCCTCTTCCCCCTGGATGCTGGAGCAGCTGGATCGGAGGGGAAGAGGCCGAGATCACTGAGGAAGAGGCGCTGGGTCTTTGGGGTTGCAGGTGAGGCAAGGGAGGGTGTTTTGGAGGGAGAGGCAACTGAGGACTGCGCAGTGCTCGTGGATGCGTGTGTGTGTACCAGGGCCCCATCCCCTGTGAGTCTGGTTTCAGTCCCCTGACTGTGCATGCGTGTGCGTTTTGTTTGTGGCGTGTGTGTCTGTGTGCTGGATGTGTGTGTGCTGGTGTGTGCCTGTGCCGGTGTGTGTGTGCTTGGGACGGGTAAGGTGCTGGGGAGTGTGGATGGAGCAGAGGCAGGAGGGGTGAGGGACTGTCTGAGGAGGGACACTGCTGCCGTCAGGGAGGAGTCCATGGACCTATTGCCCCTCTGTAGGTCAGACATGCCCGATGAGATGCCCTCCATGAACGACACCAGCTGAGTCAACAGAGCGGTGTGCGCATGGAGGACACTCAGCATGGCTGTCTGCCCTACATGGAGCTGGCGAAGGAGGTACACAGACTCCTCACTCAGGGCAGCAGGGGACACAGGGGCAGGGGGTGCGGTGCCTGGCCCAAAGGAGACACGCTCCCGAACATGGGAGCCTCCACGGACCTGGGGAATGGGAGCCGATGGGAGGGCGGTGGTGGTGCTGGTGGTGGCGGGGACAGCAACACTAGCTGGGGTGTGGTGGCTGCTGACACCCGCCTCCATAAGGGAGTCATCCTCCGAGTTGCTCTGGTCCTCAGCTGAGGTGGATGGTGCTGAGGACTCCTCGGTGTGGCTCCCCTCGCCCTCCGTGCCACTGGGTCCCTCCGACCACTCCTCGGCTGCTGACCCAGTCTGGCTCTCCGGCTCCTCCTGGTCCGTGGAGCTGTCCCCTTCCGTGCCGTGGATGTATCTGCAAACAATGGGGAAACAGACAGACATCAGTCACCTGCACCAAACGCACACACCACTGTGAGCACAGCACATTACAGAGCAAGCCCTGGCATCATTAGTTGCACATTGCTAAAAGTGCCCTAACTGAACAGGAGCAGCCAATTGTCAGTCTGATGCCAACCATGGCACTCACATCCCACATGGCCTTGCACCCATCTGTCTGGTGTCTGTTGGATTGCAACACCCCAGTGTGGACACATGCACCAACTACACAGTAGTTGGACAGTGCAGAGGACACAGTGTGGCATGTGGACATGCACACATCACAGCTCTTGCCACTGAATCAGTACAGGTTTCCGGATGAATGGGATGCCCAGAGTCACATAGGAAATGCATGTGATGCATACCAGCGACAGACACCATGATGCACCCATGTCCTGATAGCCATCGCCACAATGGTGTGCATGTAGCACATGTCACTCCCCTGCAGGATCACCAATAAGTAGACACATGCCATGGCGGAGGCATGACTGCTAAGTCATACATCACTGTCTCAGTGATGTATGACTTGGCAGCCAGACAACAACACTCTGCACTGTGTCACAATAGTAGGTCATGGGGAATGCAAGTCCTGGAGCTGCACAAGTGCACATGTACATCCCCCCACAACACATCATCTTAACCCTCATCTCTCCAGGTCATACCTATTTGACATATGGGAGACCTGTGACACTACCCTCTGAACCTGAGCACCTCACAATCTGCTGTGAATGGGGAACAGCTGCCTGAACTTCACATTTGCATACCCCAGTCTGCACGGGCAGCTGATCAAACACCTATGTGACACACAAGTATCGTCTCCTATGGTCACATCTCCAGGGGCATGCTGAGCCCCTACCAAGAAACACCCCAGCAGTCCTGGCAACTAATCCACAGCACACTGACACAGAGGCAGACACCTGAGGGGTCAAATCACTGCACACAATGTGTCAGCTGATACACGGGAGTGGGAGTACAGAGTGCATTGCATGGCCTGGAGTAGGCATGACTGTCCTGCCCCACATGAATGAGGGATGAGCCCTGGACAGTGGATAGCTGGCTATGTATGTGTGACACACGTAATCTGCACACTCCTGGGGCCCAAACATTGTTCCCACCCGCTGCATGGGCGTGTGCCACATACCCCAGGCACATGTGGTGGCTCAGCTCAGCAAGTGGACCGCATATCAAAGCAACACGCAGATTACATGTCCGAACACAGGCGTTGTGTGAACAATGGACCCACCCATGATGCCCACAACAGAGTTAGGGAAACAGATGCTGTCCCCCACCTTTAGTGAAGCAAACTGCAAGGACACAGTCCCAAGTGACACAATTCCCTGAATGTAAGGGCCACACCTGGGTATCAGATGAGCAGTGGGCAGTGCACAATAGAGGGACATGGCTCCTGGACAACATGACTGCTGCACTGTGGCAGTTGAACCAGGCCAGAGGAGGGCACAAAGCATGAAATACAGAGTTCACAGTGCAGTCTTTGACTCACCCCCTCCTTGCTGCTGTCTGGCCTTCAGCTGCCCATCCAGGTCTGGAAACACCACCGCCAGGATCTGGAGCATGTGGGGGTCAGGGTCCGTGTTCCGCTCCTCCTGCGAGGAGGCGACAGCTTCAGCTGGACCCGTGCAATCCTCCGGGTCCAGCCCCGAAGGTCCTGCCACCTCTTCTGGCAGTTGCGGATCCGGCGCTTGTAGACCCCCACGGACCGGACAGCCCGGACGATGTCCTTCCAGATCTCCTGCTTCCGATGGGCATTAACCTGTGAGGATGACAAAGTGAAAAGGCCATTACTACACATGCAACATATCCGTGCATGACACAGTTGTATATACATGTCTCAATCACAGGGGCACATGATGTACACAGGCAGTGCAAAGCTGCCCATGGACAGTTTGCCAGACGTCACTACATGGTATCATTGCATGGGAAGTAAAACCTGTGTTCAAATGCACTGTCACTGCACCATACCTGTCCAGTGCATGTCACTACACACTATGGGGGTGACAACTACTCAGTGAGCCTGCTAGCCAGTGGCGTGCAGACTTTCAGCCTTGCTAGTCAGACAATATGCACATTCAGAAAGGCAGTGCACAGAACACTCACCTGCTCCCCTGGTGTCCCATACAGCTTGCTGTACTGTGGAAGTAGGCTGTCCAGCAGGGCCTGGTTCTCCTCAAGGCTGAAGGCTGGGGCTCTCTCCACAGTACGTGCCATTGCAGGGTCCAGAGGGGCAGAGACAGCAGCAGTGCAGTGGCAGATGTCGTCCTGGAGCATGTAGTGCAGGCAAGTGAGCTCTCAGGGGAACAGCCAGCAATATATATGTGCTGGAGAGGCAGATACTGTCCCTTGTGTCCAAAGTGATAGGTCCAAGTCGTTTGCATCTTCTGAATCTGGCCAATCCATGGAATAGCAGCACCAATACACGCCCACAGCATCCTTCAAATCTTCAACTTCATGACATACATGATTTTGCAACATTGTTGTGGGTGACCAACTGAATTTCCAGCAACCGACTCGCTCGAAATTCGAAAACGCGTCCGTTGCCAGGCAAGGCCATTGTCAATGGGTGCGCACCGATCGGTCCATTGCGGTACAATGCGTACAGGAGTACAACGCGTACCCGCACACATTGAATGCAATGGGCCGGCCGGGGGCACCGATCGGTCCATTGCTGATCAACGCGTACAGGGGTACCACGCGTACCCGCACACATTGAATGCAATGGGCCGGCCGGGGGCACCGATCGGTCCATTGCTGATCAATGCGTACAGGGGTACAACGCGTACCCGCACACATTGAATGCAATGGGCCTGCCGGGGGCACCGATCGGTCCATTGCAGTTCAACGCGTACAGGGGTACAACGCATACCCGCACACATTGAATGCAATGGGCCGGCCGGGGGCACCGATCGGTCCATTGCGGTACAACGCGTACAGGGGTACAACGCGTACCCGCACACATTGAATGCAATGGGCCGGCCGGGGCACCGATCGGTCCATTGCTGTTCAACGCGTACAGGGGTACAACGCGTACCCGCACACATTGAATGCAATGGGCCGGCCGGGGCACCGATCGGTCCATTGCAGTACAACGCGTACAGGGGTACAACGCGTACCCGCACACATTGAATGCAATGGGCCGGCCGGGGCACCGATCGGTCCATTGCAGTACAACGCGTACAGGGGTACAACGCGTGCACCGCGCACATTGAATGCAATGGGCCGGCCGGGGCACCGATCGGTCCATTGCAGTACAACGCTGCACAGGGTACAACGCATACCCGCACACATTGAATGCAATGGGCCGGCCGGGGCACCGATCGGTCCATTGAGGTACAACGCATACAGGGGTACAACGCTGCACTCGACACATTGAATGCAATGGGCCGGCCGGGGCACCGATCGGTCCATTGAGGTACAACGCATACAGGGGTACAACGCGCACCGCACACATTGAATGCAATGGGCCGGCCGGGGCACCGATCGGTCCATTGCAGTACAACGCGTACAGGGGTACAACGCGTACCCGCACACATTGAATGCAATGGGCCGGCCGGGGCACCGATCGGTCCATTGCAGTACAACGCTGCAGGGGTACAACGCGTACCCGCACACATTGAATGCAATGGGCGGCCGGGGCACCGATCGGTCCATTGCGGTACAACATGTACAGGGGTACAACGCGTACCCGCACACATTGAATGCAATGGGCCGGCCGGGGGCACCGATCGGTCCATTGCAGTACAACGCGTACAGGGGTACAACGCGTACCCGCACACATTGAATTCAATGGGCCGGCCGGGGCACCGATCGGTCCATTGCAGTACAACGCGTACAGGGGTACAACGCGTACCCGCACACATTGAATGCAATGGGCCGGCCGGGGCACCGATCGGTCCATTGCAGTACAACGCGTACAGGGGTACAACGCGTACCCGCACACATTGAATGCAATGGGCCGGCCGGGGGCACCGATCGGTCCATTGCTGTTCAACGCATCACTGTACATGTGACTGGCATATGTCAGCATGCCTGTCTCAGATGGACATATGCCAGCCACAGATAGCTCCCAGGGAGTGAGGGGCACACCTACATCACGACAGCCTGTCCAAACTTTATCATAAGGCATGTAAGGCTGCATTTCCTATTGTGTGTATGTTGGTGTACATGTTGTCCTGTGGGTGTCACCTGTGGGCAGCCACCCCCAGGCTGTGCACGTGTTCATGGGGACAGGATCCTGGGTGTTATGTGTACATGACCACTGTGATGTGCAACTGTTCATATCTGTGCATGTGCCATGGTCACATTTCACGGTGGTGTATGTGTATGTCATGTCACATACCCCGTGAGTCCCATGTGGGACGGTATGTTTGAGCCAGGGTGTCCCAGTGGCACAATAGTGATGGTCCTCCACAGTCTGTGTGCATGTAGTGTTTACAATGTCTCTGATTTCATGTGCACAATGGGAGACAGTCTCCACATCCACGTTGTGTGTGCATGGACTTTGATGTTGTGCGTGTGTGTGTCACAGACGTCCATGTCTGTCCTGCCGTGGCAAGTGGGACCACTACCTGTGGGGGTCATGGTTGTTTTGCTGTGGTGTATACATGATACTCCATGTAATGCCAGTGTCCATGTGGCAATACAGGGTCCCTGGGAATGTACCTGTCGTTGAGCTGTGGTGCCTGGGGCACATCTGTCCTCACATGTCACTGTGAGGGGTGATTGTGACACGGCAGCTGGAGATGGGAACTGTGACACGGCCTCATGATATCCAATGGGCCAACCTGGGACTAATTGATGCCACTTGTTGGACCGTGTTGACAGATGTTGGCCATGTATGTACCATACATGTCCTTACGGAACTGCACACTTCATGTAGTTGTGCCTCATAATGATGTATGTTGGGATATTGAGTGTGTTCAATGCCGCATATGTGGGCTGACTGACAATCTTGCTTACTTCTCCTCTGCACTGCAGGGCTCCTGCTGTCCATCGACCATTCCCAGACCTGGCAACGATGGTGGAACGGGACAGCATCCGACGGTACCGCTTCACCAGGCAGCTGATTGAGGATTTGGCAGTGCAGTTGGCCCCACATTTGCAGCCTGGCCGGCCGTATCCTACAGCGCTGACCCCCAAGGTGAAGGTGATGGCAGCCCTACACTTCTTTGCCACCGGTACCTTCCAACATACTGTGGCGACTGCTGGTGGGATGTCACAGACCATGTTGAGCCGTGTGCTCCGCGATGTTTTGGCGGCAATGTTGCTATTCCTGAACCGGTACATCTATTTCCCTAGACTGCGACGACTCACTGACGTGAAGAGTGACTTTTATGCCCTGGGGAGGATGCCGCATGTCATTGGCTCCATTGATGGGACACATGTGGCTTTGGTACCACCACAGGCCCAGGAGCAGGCCTACAGGAACCGCAAGCACTACCACTTGGTCAATGCACTGGTGGTGTGTCTTGCAGACATGACCATCACACACGTGTGTGCCCGTTTCCCTGGTTCAGCACACGATGCCTTTGTGATGAGGAGTAGTCGCATCCCCAGGATGATGGCACAGATGCAGAACCAGCGTGCCTGGCTTGTCAGTGTGTACTGACTTTGTGCCATTGTGTGTGATCTGATCTGTAGTATTCCGCCCACTTTTCCAAGTCAGCTAATGTGCACTTGTCTGTCTGTAGGTGACTCGGGATACCCCAACATGCCGTGGTTGCTGACACCCCTCAGGAACCCTGTGACACCAGCCCAGATGCGCTACAATGAGGCACATGGTTGGACCAGGAGAGTTATTGAGCGGACATTTGGTCTCCTGAAGAGCCGCTTCCGCTGCCTGGACAAGACCGGAGGGTCCCTCCCATATGCCCCTGCGAAAGTGTGCAAGATTATCATCGTCTGCTGCACGCTCCACAACCTGGCAGTGCGGATGGAGTTGCCTCTCATCCAGGATGACAATGACCAACATCCGCCACCTGTGGAGGATCCTGGCCTGGACCACGATGCCAGTGACGATGATGATGATGATGATGAGGGTGATGTCCGCACACAGCTCATCACCAACTTCTTTAGCTGAATGTGAGTATCCTGAGGTGTCATGTCAATGATGTGAGTTGGCATGATATGTGTAGGTGGTGCTCTGGTGCTGTTGGAGTGTGTTCATGGGCTACTTGACTGGATGTGTGTTGCGATGTGTGTTTACAGGTGGGCTGTACTCCCCAACAGTGTTGACATGCTAACTTGGTTCTGGGTGGGTATCTTGTAACATGTATTGTGCATGAGTTTTGCTGTTCTGTCCTGTACTCCATTGCTTTTGACTGTGTGTCATTTCTGTCCTTCACAGGGTACTTTCAGATTTGTTTGGTCAACTGTGTCCACCGACGACGTGATTGCACTTCCAGGCTGGTAGCTGTTGTGTCCCTACAGGTGATGTGCGCCACACCCATGGACTTCCTTCCGTCTACAGTTGTTGACTGTGTGCCCGCTGCCAGGTGGGATTACCTTGCATCTGTAGTGGTTACGACATGTTGCAACTGTGTAATAAACCTGTGCTTCACTTTGTGATGTGCGTTGTCTGTGGTCACACATTTGACTGCCATTTGCTTACTGCACCTGTGGGCTACTTGACTACAACTGGGAATGGGTGTGGTGTCTGTGCATTGCACCGTCTTCCCTGGCAACATCAGTGTAGGCAATGAGTCAGATGGCCTAGGTGTGTATGTGTTGTGTAGCCCTGGTGGTGTGTCTCCCTCATATGTGTCACGTTGCCTTTACTCACATGCCTGTGTTGTACTTGCTATTGCAGTTCGCATACACAGTGTAATTTTGCAGTTCATCATCCCCATAACAGCACCCACGTTGGAATCACAACAGAGGCAAGTATGGTGTATTAGTGTGTTTATTGTGATACATTTGTGTGAATAGTGCATAGGATGGGTAGTGCTGTACATAAATCTTGCAATCAGAAGTTCCTAGGTGAATTGAAAGTCCTGGTAGACAGAATCCCCAGTATCGGGGCCACAGTTGTCTGACACATTGGTCCAACTTGTACTCCCCATGCAATGTGTGGGAGTAGTGTTGCCGTCAACAGGGTGAACAGTCTGTGCACAAAGGTGAACATCCAGAACAGGTTCAGGCTTCCTGGGAGTTGCGCTTGGCCATCGGCCTCTCACTTGCCCCTCTTCGGACGACCCCTCTTCTTGGGGGGCCCTCAAGTACAGGCTGCTGCGGTGCAGGGGACTCTCCGCCAGAGTCATCCTCCCTCCCTGCGGCAGTTGCAGTTTGGGCAGCACCAGATGTTGTTGGCACACAGGGAGGTGTGGACTCGTTGCTGTTCATCTGGTGGAGGCATTATAAAATGTCCCTGTGCACCGCCGTCATCTCATGCAGTGCATCCCACTTGGACTCCATGCGGGACATGTGTGAGTCCACGCGGGACATGTGTGACTCCACGTGGGACATGTGAGAGTCCAAGCGGGCATGATGGGCAGCCTGCTGCTGTTTCATGTCTCTGAGGAGCCCCACTACCTGGCTGAGGTCTCCGGTGCTGGACTGGTACGCATCAGCTATGCGTACCAGTTGTGGGTCATCATGCACACCAGCAACCTCTGCAAGCAGCGACCTCTGTCTCCCACCCCTCCCACCACCCCTGCTGACATGTGCAGTGCGTGCAGTGGCACGCACAGATGACCCTGGTCCACCTTGGAGGTTGGTGGTGGTGGTGGTGTCCATGGCCCCAGGTTGGTCCAGGGTCCCTGTGCTGGTGTTGCTCCTTGTTCTGTCCATGTCGGCAGGGATGGTATTTGTGTTGACAGTCGTTGGAGGGGTGGGTGCATGGGGTGAAGCTGGTGGTCCTGCTGGTGCTGCAGCTGGTGGTCCTGCTGGTGCTGCATGTAGACTTGCACCGGATGTGCCAGGTTGGTCTTCTTCGTCCGAGGAGGGCAGAGGCTGTACGACACCAGTGAGCTCCGCATCCTCTTGAGCCTGGGACTGGGACTCCTCAGCGTCTGCTGCTGTGTCCCCATCATCACCTGTTTTTGGGAGACACACACAATGTATGTTATGTTTCTGCAGGCATCAATGGTTGACACACATGACAGTTGTGACTGTGCCTCTGGGTGAGGGCCTGTACATTGCATTGTCCTAAGTCGTCACAGTCAGGGGTTGATATTGGTGTGGCACATTGTCCTGCATTATTTGGGCATTTCTATGTATTTGTTGGGGTGTGAACATGGTCTGCATTGGTTGTGTTTGGTTGACAGCCGGCCCTCCTTCCCACCCAGCCAGCCAGTCAGTTATCCCACCATGGACTGTGCTTGCATTGCAGGGAGTGGAAGTTGTCTCTCAGGATGTCAGTCAGTGGTGTCCTGCTGTTTGTTGGTGCACAGTTGCCAGCAGGGCCTTGTGCTCCCACAGCAGTAGCCAGTGTCAGCCATCTTGTGAGTCCTTCTCCACTCCCTGTGATGTGAGCATGGTTCAGGGTGGTGTTGATGGGACAGTTGTGGGGGTGACCAATATCAGTGACTGCCACTCCCATCATGCTATTGCCTCCACCCCACTTGCCAGCATTCCCATACTTACTTGCTTTTGTGGGGAGTTCAGTGTGTGTGGGTGTGAGGGCAATGGCAAGATGGCTGACAGTGGTGTCCTGCTGTTGGTTGGTGTGCAGTTCCCAGCAGGGCCTTGTGCTCCCCACAGCAGTAGCCAGTGTCAGCCATCTTGTGAGTCCTTCTCCACTCCCTGTGATGTGAGCATGGTTCAGGGTGGTGTTGATGGGACAGTTGTGGGGGTGACCAATATCAGTGACTGCCACTCCCGTCATGCTATTGCCTCCACCCCACTTGCCAGCATTCCCAAACTTACTTGCTTTTGTGGGGAGTTCAGTATGTGTGGGTGTGTGAGCAATGGCAAGATGGCTGACAGTGGTGTCCTGCTGTTGGTTGGTGTGCAGTTCCCAGCATGCCCTTGTGCTCCCCACGACACAGCAACAGTGTCAGACATCTTTGATGGGCCTTTCCACTCTCTGTGGGATGTGCATGCGTGAGTGTGAGCTTGCTGGGCCATGTGGTGGGGGATGTAGAGCTGTGACTATGACTCCCATCATGCTATTGCCTCCACCCCCTTCCCAGCATGCCCATGCTTCCTTCCTTTTGACTCAACTTCCCTGTGGGGTGGGCTGCCTGTGCTGACAGGATGTCTGGGAGTGTTGTCCTGGCAGTTGTTTGGCTAAAAGTCCTAAGAGTGTCCCTGTGCTTCACACAACATAACCCAGGGTGGTGGTTCTTTGTGGGATCTTGAGTTAGGATGGGAGGCATTGCATTCTACCAGGTGGGTTCTGTGGAGTTTGTGTTGAGGGGGGGTGTGAGGGGAGGTGCTTGTGACTATGGTCAGTGCTGCAAGTCCTCCTTCCCACCCAGCCAGCCAGATATCCCACCATGGAACGTGCTTGCATTGCAGGGAGTTTAAGTTGTCTCTCAGGATGTCAGTCAGTGGTGTCCTGCTGTTTGTTGGTGCACAGTTGCCAGCAGGGCCTTGTGCTCCCCACAGCAGTAGCCAGTGTCAGCCATCTTGTGAGTCCTTCTCCACTCCCTGTGATGTGAGCATGGTTCAGGGTGGTGTTGATGGGCCAGTTGTGAGGGTGACCAATATCTGTGACTGCCACTCCCTTCATGCTATTGCCTCCACCCCACTTGCCAGCATTCCCAAACTTACTTACTTTTGTGGGGAGTTCAGTATGTGTGGGTGTGTGAGCAATGGCAAGATGGCTGACAGTGGTGTCCTGCTGTTGGTTGGTGTGCAGTTCCCAGCATGCCCTTGTGCTCCCCACGACACAGCAACAGTGTCAGACATCTTTGATGGGCCTTTCCACTCTCTGTGGGATGTGCATGCGTGAGTGTGAGCTTGCTGGGCCATGTGGTGTGGGATGTAGAGCTGTGACTACGACTCCCATCATGCTATTGCCTCCACCCCCCTTCCCAGCATGCCCATGCTTCCTTCCTTTTGACTCAGCTTCCCTGTGGGGTGGGCTGCCTGTGCTGACAGGATGGCTGGGAGTGTTGTCCTGGCAGTTGTTTGGCTAAAAGTCCCAAGAGTGTCCCTGTGCTTCACACAACATAACCCAGGGTGGTGGTTCTTTGTGGGATCTTGAGTTAGGATAGGAGGCATTGCATTCTTCCAGGTGGGTTCTGTGGAGTTTGTGTTGAGGGGGGGTGTGAGGGGAGGTGCTTGTGACTATGGTCAGTGCTGCAAGTCCTCCTTCCCACCCAGCCAGCCAGATATCCCACCATGGAACGTGCTTGCATTGCAGGGAGTGGAAGTTGTCTCTCAGGATGTCAGTCAGTGGTGTCCTGCTGTTTGTTGGTGCACAGTTGCCAGCAGGGCCTTGTGCTCCCCACAGCAGTTGCCAGTGTCAGCCATCTTGTGAGTCCTTCTCCACTCCCTGTGATGTGCGCATGGTTCATGGTGGTGTTGATGGGACAGTTGTGGGGGGCAATATGTGTGACTGCGACTCCCATGATGCTATTGGCTACACTGACTTGGCCAGCATACACAGAATTCCTTCCTTTGAGTGGTCTTCACTGTGTGTTGGTGTTGTTGTGGTGGCTACATGCCTGGATGTGTTTGTTAGTTCTATTTGTGCCACTGCCTAGCTGTAGTTGTAGTTGTGTTTGTACATGTGATGGCACAGTTGGATGTAACTTTTTTGATGGCATGTGTTGTGTTTATCTGACTGACATACACATTTTGGGATGATTCTGTTCTGGTTGCTGTGTAATTGCTATGAGTGCATGGTTTGACTCTCCCTTGACAGTGATGTGTGTGTGTTTTGTGGCAGAATATTGTGTACATTTGTTGTGTACTCACCAGGCTCTGGGATGTTCTCTAGTCCATATACGCTCACTGGCGGAAGGATGGCCCGCACCTTCTCCTCCCAGGGCCTGAGGTATATTGGCTTGGCAGGAGGGCCACTGCCGGTGTATTGGCTGATGATGTACTCTTTCTTGAGCAGGTCCCGTACCCTCCTGCGCACGTCATACCACCTGTTCTGGATGTCGCTCTTTGTGCGCAGACATGGTGATTGTGCGTTCACCCTGTTGATGATCCTCTCCCACATCTTGGTTTTCTGGGAGATGGGGGTCTGTTGGACCAGTGTGCCAAACAGCTGTGGCTCTACCCTGAGGATCTCGTCTACCATGACTTCCAATTCACAATCTAGGAACTTGTGATTCTTCTTGGGGCCATGGTGATGGGTGGTGATGGTGAGTGATGTGTGTGTTGGTGTGCAGGTGAGGGTGTGTTAGTGTGTGTTTTGCTGGGTGTATGTGAGGTAGGTATTTGTTGGTGTGCTGATGGTGTGTGGCTTGTGTGAGGGATGAGCTGTGGGTGTGTGGTTGCTGTCTCTTGGGTGCTGGCAGTGGAATGGCATTTGCAAAGGATCATGGTTGTGATTTGTGTCCTTTATATGGGTGGAGTTGTGGGTGTGTCTTTGTTCTCTGTCCCCACCCCCCAGTATTTATTGGCTTTGTAATTGCTTGTTTGGCCTTTTTTGTGTGATTTTTCCTTTGTACTGTCTGTGCATGTTGGAAACGTTCTTGTGACCGAGTCGGACCCTGCATTTGTCTCGTACGGTGTTCTCCGTTTCGTTCACGCTGTGTTTGTGCAGTTTTCTATGCTGCGTACGCGTCGGTCGCGGTGTTTTGTGTTGCTTCGGCTCGGTTTTGTATGCGTGTCGGTCGTACGGCTTGTCCTCCGTCCGACTCGGTCATGGTTTTCGCGCCTTGCATCGTACTTTGCGGTTTGGAGTTCGCGTATACGTTTCGGTCGGATTTGTTCCGTGTGCGTGTCGGTCGGTTGGATTCGCGTGTTTTTCCGACCGGATTGCTGTTTTCCGTGCGGCTCGGTCGTTCGGCTTGGGTTCGGTACGTGTCGGTCGGATTTTGCACGCCTTGCATCGTACTTGGCGTGTCGGGCGCCACAGGTACGTGTCGGTCGGTATAATTTCCGGCTCCGAGTCGGTCGGTGCTTTTTCCGGCCCGAATCGGAATCGACCCCTGTATCTTCTTCCCATTTCAGAAATACATAGGTTTCCTTGATACCTATTTCTCACTCTTTATATTTTACAAAATGAATTGCTGTATACCCGGTACACAATGAAAAACCATTGCAAGGTGCAGCTCATTTGGTGGCTCTGGGTACCTCAGGTTCTTGGTGAACCTACAAGCCCTGTATATCCTCGCAACCAGAAGTATCCTGCAGATGTAACGGCATATTGTTTTAAAAAATCTACCCTAGTTAGAAGAAGTTACAGGTAATAAATGTAGGCACAAATGGCTGAATTTTTCAACTCAATTTCAATATTGTTTCAATTCAACTGTTACTTCCTATAGAAAAACCATGAAGGATCTACACAAATGACCCCTTGCTGAATTCAGAAGGTTGTCTTCTTTTCAGAAATGTATAGCTTTCAAGGATCCATTATCGGTTGCACACCCATTTCTACCACTAACTGGAAGCTACGTCCCAGTAAAATGCCAAAACTGTACTGAAAATTTTGTTTTTCTGACAAACGTCTGCCTGTTCCTTAAAGCTGGGAAGATGGTAATTTTACCACCCCAAGCCCTTCATTGATACCATTTGCAGGAACAACAAAACAGACACTTTGTTCTGCAGCACGTTTTTTCCATTTTTCTCACACAAAAAAGAAAAATTGCTGTATTTTGACAAATTTTTCAGTCCCCTCCAGGGGATTCCATACACTCTGGGTACCTCTAGAATCCTCATGATGTTGGAAGAAAAAGACGCAAATTTGGCATGGATACCTTATGTGGACAAAATGTTATAGGGGCCTAAGCACAAACTACCCCAAATAGACAAAAAAGGGCGTGGCGGGGGAGACCTGGCAGAAAAAGGGTTAATAAACAGGGCAGCCTTGTTTCACAATCTATAAATACATTTTTGAACAGGCAAGTGGCCTGAAAAGGCAGAGGGCCTGAGGAATAATGTACCCTCTCTGATCCTCCTTCTAATGCCCTGAAAATGGATATCGGAACTATTCTGTTAGGTATCATTAAAATACTGTACGAAATTGGGTGCAAAAGCAATAATGTTGCTTGATATGATATACAATCTTGTTTAGGGACTGTTTCAACTCAGACTATCTTGTTAAATAGCCTATAGTGTTCTACCTACAACAGCCTTCCAAAAATAAAATGTCACTTCTCAAATAATTTTCAGGGAGCTGTTTCCATTTATAACACACTATATTTTGGAAAATATGGACTGCACGCTGCTTCTTGTAAACATCCACCAAATCACACTTTAGCAATTTGGGGATTTACACTGCCTTAAAACTATTAGGTTTAAGTCCACGCTGTCATGATACAACCGTCGATAAACAACCACTTTTTACCTGAAAGTTAATATTTGTCCAACCTTGTTTTTAAGCTTCACTTGTCAAATAAAAACCTCATCTATAGCCTTGCCTATTAAATGTTGCTTATATCAAGGTGATATCCTACCTATAAGAGATTCAGTGATGACAAAGAAAGGAATTGATCAACATGAAAATAAACCGATTTTTCCAGGATTACAAATTCTGTTGGAATGGGAATTTGGGTCAGTTAATTCCAAAGCCAGCAATTTAATATAAACACTTCTCCTTTCCATCAGTTTAATAGTCTCAAAGTTATTGATTACAATTTCCTTAATTGAATTGCATTCTTAAAATATTTTTTCATAGTTGTAGACTGATGAAAAATGGCTGACGTGCTTGGCTAATGATTAGTAACAGAAACAGATTTGTTACAGAATATTAACCTGGCTAAATGTAGTGTAACTTTGCTCTTGTATTTTAGAATTACTTAGATTTCAGTTGTACAATTTTCCATTATTTCAAGTGTTTCATAATTGAAAGGAAAAAATGACATTTGCTCTAACCTACCAATGTAAAAATCACATTGTGCTCCAGTTGCTTACTTCAAATATCTATTCGAAATTGTACCATCAGCAGTGTAAACTTTGCAATCTTGAACTGTTGATCCAAATTTGGAAGGAGGTCTAGATTTTTGTTTTGCTAGAGGGAATATGTGAGATATTGGGTTGTTGGTTGACTTGGGTGCGAACCCTGGTCAAGCAGCAACCACAATCCCTGTCTGGGTAAGGCACAAGCAACCCCCAAATCAACCTGTGCTCAACCCCCTGGTAGCTTTGCACTGAGCAGTCAGGCCTAACTTAGCGGCAATCTGTAAAGTATTTGTGCAACATTTCAAACAGTAACAAAATGAAAACACCACACAAACAGGATCCCACACTAGGTTAGAAAAATAGAGCAACATGTAATAAATAAAACAAGAACAAAATTACATAAATCAAATCAGTAGAACCGGAGTTATGACTTTTTAAAGAATAAAGAGTAAAATAGTGCCTAAAAGCACAAAGCATCAACCGCGGCTATCTGGTCATGCTGGATGGGGGTCAAAGTCAAAAGTTTCGGCCAACCGCAATGGAGCACAGATCGGATACAGTCCCAGATTAGTCCCACTGAAGATTTATCTTCTCAAGTTTTTTGTCAAGAGTCCCATTTGCGTTGGAGAGGGCCGTGAGGAGCAAGGAGAGTGTCGCTGGAGGTTGTCTGCGTGGCGCGAAGAGCAGGAGGACCGTTGCGGATAGGTGGGTTGGAGCTTCACTTTTGCAGTCCTCCACAAGTGGTTGAGGCTGAAGTGCGAAGAAACGTGACGGCAGCATTTCGTTTCTGATTTTCAGTGCAAGCGACGCAGTCTTGAAGAGCCAATAAGCTTGATTTAAGCTTCCTGAGCTACACCAAGGGCCCAGCACCTGAGAGGCACCACTTTGGGGTAAGAAACTAGCTGCAGCTGGCTTCAGGAGCTGTTTGGGGAGCCTTTTATGTCTGTAAGGCTCAAATCAGGAGGCCAGGAGACTAGCCATTGGAATCACTCAGGGGTCCTGGATTCAAGATGAGGTTGCAGGTCCAGTTCTTCCTCCCCAGGCAAGAGGGCAGCAGGCAGCAGGGTAGTGCAGCAGGGCAGTAGGTCCTTCAGAGTAGCATTCCAGGACAGTGGCAGCCTTTTCAGCAGCACAGCAGTCCTTCTTCCTGACAGAGTATCCACAGGCCCAGAAATGTACTGAAAAGTTTGTATCAGAGGTCCAGTATTTATACCCAGTTGTGCCTTTGAAGTGGGGAGAAGCTTCTAGAGGTTTCCATTTGAAGTCTGCAGACATCCTGCCTTCCCAGTCCTTGCTCCAGACTAACTACAGGGGATATGCAGCCCTTTGTGTGGAGACAAAGTACAACCTTTTCAAGTGCAAGTGGGGCTGTGCCCAGCTCCTTCCTCCAATACTGCCAGTGATGGCCCATCCAGGCACACCTAAGACGCCTATTGTGTGTGGCTGTCTGGGAGGAATACACAAAGCTCAACTGTCAGCTATACCCAGTAATGTGACCAGAGACAGGTTACAGGCACTAAATGGCTAAGGCAAGAAAATGCCAACTTTCTGAAAGTTCCGAAAGTTCTAAAATCCGACTTCACCATAAGTTAGGATTTTTCAATTGTGATTCTAGAGAACCCAGACATGAACTGGTTACATATTGCCATTTGGAAGTTACACTTATAAAATGTAATAAGGTAACCCCAGTGTTATCCTATGGGAGAGGTAGGACTTGCAGTAGTGAAAAGCGAATTTAAGAGTTTTTTACTAACAGGACATGTAAAACTTAAAACTACAAGTCCTACATTTTAAATGCATTGTACCCTGCCCTCAGACCTGTCTGGGACCTACCCTAGGTGATACTTATATGTATTAAAAAGCAAGGGTTTAGCTTGGTAGAAGATTTTCTTTGCCAGGTCAAAATGGCATTTTAAAACTGCACACACAGACTCTACAAAGGCACGTCTAAGACATGTTTAAAGTGCTACTTCGGTGGGTGGCTGCAGGAACACTATCAGCATTTCATTTATAGGCCCTGGGCATAGGTGGTGCCACTTGACTAGGGACTTACAAGTAAATTAAATATGCCCATTGGGTATAAGCCAATTAAACATGTTTTAGGGAGAGAGCACAAACAGTGGTTAGCAGCCCTAAGGCCATTAAAAACGAATTCAGCAAAAAAAAAATGGGGGAGAAAGACAAAAAGTATGGGGATGCCCTGCAGGGAGGGCCACGTCCAACAAAATATCAATTTGATCAATACCGTATTGATAACATGCTGAGTCAACATTTCGGTACAGAAACTTGTAGGTGTCATACAGATTTATGCAGCAAGAACATAAACCAAATGATCTACATTAATTGGTGAATTTTACGTTGTCATAAGTAATTAAGACCTGGGGAAGGTTGGAAATGCTGCTTGGTTTTTAAAAGTATATACTCGTTATTATTCACTGGCGGTCATATTAACGTCCTAAGCTATTATATCCTAGTTGTGCAGTCTACAGACACATTTATGAAGCAGGTGCATCGACACACAGTGCTACCGCACCAGCGACGAGAGTTCGAGAGAGGTCCAAGAACGCATGCGTGTTTACTTAAGTCACCTGACAGTCTTCCATGGCCCAGCGGCCTTCCACCAGGGACGCTCTCTCTTACAATGTTCCGCTCTCGCCCTGTCGATGGAATCCCTCACCCGTCTCACTTTACAAATTGCTGTATTGATTAATTAAGCCTTTGCATTCAACTTGTGAATTCCTTACCATGACATTCCCCGGGTTTCATCAATTCTTGTCTCCGTCTGACGCCTTCTTTCTCCTGGGTCGCTCATTCCTTTAATTAATATTTTCTGGCGTGCTGCATTTTTCTCTCCCTGGTGAAGGCTGCTTGCCATGGGCCCCCGTCACTTTAGGACTGCTTCCTTAATGCCGGTATATTATTGTCAGTTTATGTTGGAGAAAGGAAATGGGCGACTGCCTATTTTTGTTAACGATCACCATGGGGCATATTAGCAAGTCCCACGTTAAAATTATCGCCGTTTTAGTGGCAGGAAACTGCCGCAAAACGGCGATAATGGGCTTGCTAATATGCGTTATGGAATTCCAATAGAAGCCCAGGTTAGATGTCCTGCACATCTAACCTGGGCTTCTATTGGAATTCCATAACGCATATTAGCAAGCCCATTATCGCCGTTTTAGCGGCAGTTTCCTGCCGCTAAAACGGCGATAATTTTAACGTGGGTCTTGCTAATATGCCCCCATGTTTTAATCGACTGATAGGGATATATATTTTAACTTCCGTGACTTTAAATTTCCCAGGATTTAATCTTTTTGACTGGATGAACCAAATGTAACTTGCCTAAGTGCACCCCTAAAATACAAAATATCCCAGCCCACTCTAAGTTATCATCCTTCTGAACAAATTGAACTTACACATTTATTGTAACTCTGCATAAACTCAAATCGGGGTCACTATAAGAACACTTTGCAGTCAGTATACTTAAGCAAATGCAAGTAATTCATTCGTACTTATATCCGTCTTGAATTCTTCGTTGATATCCGGTATAGGCTAGACCAATTTAGACCTAGAGCTTTGACACTGATGCAGACTATAGTACCATGAGTAGCCATAGACCCATTTCTTTTCTCAATGCAGCAACTTATCTCCTTAAAGGACAGACTGCCAACGGGTTCTGCTGCTATCTAGAAGCCACAGAGATCCAAGGGTTTACCCAGGCGGGGTTCGGTCTAGGTGCTGCTGTTGCTCACAGCCATGGACAAGCTCAGGGTTGCGGCTGATGTCGATAGTGTTAATGGGCTGATCCTTTCGGCAGCTTTTAGAGCTGCCAACTACTGCACTCTGCTTTATCATCTAGGGCAGTGGTAGTCACCCGCTGAGCACTTGCCTAGTTTCGCTCCTTTTTCACAGGCTGCGCACAATCTGTCCGGCTTTTCCTGTTCTGAACTTCAGCTGTATCTACGGACTGTGAGGACGCCTATAGATCATCTATTTCATATCACCTACTAAATGTGTATGTTGGTCCTCTTGTTAATTCCGTAGATGTTATAGTGTCATTTTTTCAATGTATGCAGACAACAACCATCATATCAATAGATTGGATGGAAAAATGTCATCTTCTGTACAATTCCATCAATGTATGAAATGTGAAGTGGATGTGAAGCAATTGTCTCAAGCATTAATCAGAGATGATGGTATTAAATGGTAGGCCCAACCTCTAGTTGGATTCCCATTGGCCTACAGGAATGGGAACTCTTTCCATCCAAGCGCATATGGCCCGTAATTTGGAAGTCAGATTTCTGCTCTTAACTCAAACTATGCATGACTTAATGAAGGAAAGTCTTAATATATCTTAATGATGATGTAAAACGATTGGCTGTCAGGGCATCGTTGGCTGGCAGCGTGATTGTGCCAAATCAGTCTACTTGGGACAAGTAGACTATCTTCTTCAATGCATGGAGGTCATTCAGAACCAGGCAGCTCAACTGATACCTGGTGATGCCTCATCCATCCTCTTTGGGAGTCCTTCCATTGTGTTTAAAGCTCTTATGCACAGAGCACAGGGCTCTGAATTGGCATTCTCCTGCATTTATTCACAAATGTGTCCAGCCTTCCCACGAGAGCAAAGTTGTCTAGACCTATATTGTAAAAAATTTCTTTTAACTCATCTGGAAAAAGTACAGCGATGAGGAGAAGAGAGTAATGAACGGAACCCTAGTCTTGCAGTTAGAGTCTGTCCTAGATAGAGTCTGTGAATATGTTACTTCAACTCAGCTGTACATTTCTTGCCCTAAGATCTTAATAGTAAGATTTTTTTTGACAGGAGCCTTCTCTCGAATTGAAGACACACAAATCATAGACGTTTAAGCTGTGAAATCAGAACCTGTTAGCTGCTGATGTAGGGGAATGAATACCCCATAGATATGCATTACCATCAGCATGGTTGGCCTACTAAAGTGCGCAACCACAAGGGACACTGTAAGTAATGTGCTCTGACAAAAAGGAAGCTGGGTCGGATCTTGCAGCAGATAATGAACCACAGTGAGATACTTAGCGCGGGAAACAACCTTTAGAACGCATGCATTACATCGCATGCCATTAGATCGCGGTTTTAACAACGAAAGTCGTTACAACGACTTGCACTGGAGGGCGCTATAGGACAAGGTGTAGTTTAAATTACTATCCAACACCTTCCCTACTGTACGTAGGCTGGAGTTGGAATAGTAAATTAAACTACTCCTAAGTCCAGCGCCCTCCAACGCAAGTCATTGTAACGACTTGCGTTGTTAAAACCGCGATCTAATGGCATGCGATGGAATGCATGCGTGGTATCGTCATACATCCCTTAGCACACCATCCCATCAGTCGTGAAGTAGTCTGTGAAGGGACTGTCACTTGTAAATAAAATGTATGGATTTCTCAAGATAATCAGATGAAATTTACCAGATTCAGTCAAGATGTATGTGGAACAGAGCACAGTGTGTAGATTTTCACCTATAACAAACTGCCAGCCATCCCAACGCAGCAATGACCTGTCCTTGAATATCTAACTTGAGTGGCAAATGTGGCCTTCGTTCTACTAGATAGTGAAAGCAAAACTCTAGCATTCTGGGTGGCCTAGAGATGAGAAGAGAGAGAAACGTGTGGAGGACCCACGGATCTATTCCCAGTGAGACTATGGAGTATATTACACTGCACAGGTCACATTGAGCACTTGCTGTGAGAAAGTGCCCTCTGTCTGCATAGTTGCCCCCACTTTTTGCTGAACTGCTGATGTACTTTGACTCAGTGTGCCCTGGGCTCCTGCCAATCAGGTACCCAGGGCCTATGTTCTTTCCCTAAAACTGCATTGAAGACCAAACCCAATAGGCACTCTCTGGCCACAGGTCAGTCCCTGGTAAATGGTACCACAGGTACCCAGGGCACTGTGACCAGGGAAGGCCTCTAAGGGCTGCAGCACTTATTGTGCCACCCTTAGAGGCCCTGTACCTTTACACTCACACACTGCCTTTGCAGGCTGCATGTTTTGGTGCAGAACAAAGTGAAGAGTCAACAGTATTTAGGGGCACCCCTGAACCTTGCCTCCTCAGACAAGAAACTACAAGAAGAAAAGAAGAAGAAGGACGGAACAGCCGTGCCGAAGCTAAGAAGAGGAGGATGCTCACTGACTTGGCCCCAGCCCTACCGGCCTGTCCCCACCTCGAACCTGCAGAAGCGAAACTTCGGTGTGTCCTGCAGCCAGCAACCTCAAGAACCCCGAGGACCTGCCCTGCCTTCCAAATAAAAGACTTTGTCTCCCGTGAACACCGTATTTGTTCACCCACAGACTCCAGCTCCTGCAAAATCCGCGAGTCTGCACCACTCTGCACCCGACGCCCACGGCCTGAGTTTGAGTGGCCCAACACCACGAGGAGGTCTCCCCGGCGATCCAGACCCAAAATCCAGTGGTCCCTGACCTGCCTCAAGCCTCCAGCCGACGCCTGCTGGTTCAATCCGGCCCTAAAAGACACCTCTGTACCCGACGCCCCACGACCTTGAGTGGCCCAACCAACGGTTTCTAACCAACCTCCAGCATCCCAACTTACCTCTCCAAGTGGTGGTCGCACCCAGAAGACCTTCACCCGAGCCTGCAGTGTGTTTGCAAACCGGAGAATCCCCATTGAAAGTAACAGGGCACCCGACGACAAACCAGCATCCTGCACCCGGCCGCCCTAGTGCCGCTGAGGGTGTACCTTTGGTGCTATCTTGAACCCCCATTTGCCCTGAGCTTAAGTCCAGGAGCTTTGCTCCCACAACTTTGTGGCCTGCTCGTGAGCAGCCACCAGCCGCAGGCCCCCTAACCCCCATTGGATAATATTGGGCCTCAGCACTCTGCACCCGGCCGGCCTAGTGCAGCTGAGGGTGTAACAAGAGTGCATCCTTGACCCTGGGGGACCCCTGAGTCTAACCCCAGAAAACCAACTCCCACAACAAAGTACTTACCTGTTAACCGATAACACTATTTCCTCCCATAGGATAACATTGGCCGTTTTTCTATGAAAAAGTTTCTAAGTGTGGAGTTGGAAAATCTATAAAAGTCTCTAAAACTGTAACCAAATAACCAAAACGCTTTTACTTACCTGTTTACAGGAAATGTCCCAGTGCAGTATTCAGGTATACCACACTGTGTAAGAAAAGTAATCTGTAAAGTAATTTACTTGACATCCTATTGAAAAGCCAATACAAAGTATATGTACAGTATTTCAAAGCATTGCATTACCAGTAATTCTAGTGTAATCAAACCAAAGCATATTTACAATTGCAATTCAAACTGTATTATTACTGCAAAGTATAAATCACTTACCTGTGCCAGGCTTGCTTAGTTCTAGGAAATAAAGTAACTAAAGGAATATTTTTATACAAACAAAATTGGTCTGAGTTCAGTCTTTGAGTGTGTGACAATCATTTGCTGATTGAGTGTGTACAACAAATGCTTAACACTACCCTCTGATAAAGCCTTACTGCTCACCCGCACTACCACAAATAGAGAGTAAGGTGCTATCTACTTTTACCTCTGCCTACCTTTGGGGTTCCACTAGACTCTGTGCACACTATACCTCACTTTGGTATAGTATATACAGAGCCAGCTTCCTACACTTGCCTACCGGCTTCCTTTAACTGTAGAATGACAGGTCATAGACAGCTGACTGTTCAGTTTTTTTTGTGTGTTGCATAATTAAGTTGAAATTCTTTCTGAATGTCATTGTACTCTCTTGAATACAATTGGATTGTCGAGGGTTGTGCAGCTTTGTTTTCATCCCTTTTCTGAAGTTTTTTAAAAGAAAATACCATATTCGGGAACTTCACACAATTGGTGAAGTTTAAAAAAGGAATGAAATATTCCACCAAATTGTACGTTTTGTGACAGCAAATCCTTGCCTAACCTACAACCAGAAGGAAAATGTGCACATGAAAAATATTACAGTGGAAACATTATTTTCTACAATATTTTTAGAGAGCAACTACACCTGCCAGCTGTTTGGCAAAATCTACAAACGTTTGTGCATTGGCATGACACCATCGGCAAAAACAACTTTACACATCTCCCGTGCTTTCTGTCATTATGCGGTTATTGGCCTCTCTGCTGTACAGGCCTCACCAAGATTCCAGTGATATTTAATTAGTCGTTTTACGTGAACCTGATGGCTCCTCACATCTTCGTCTGTAAAGAGCAGCCAAGCCACACGGAAACTGATGCAAAGATGGCAATGATTGCTGGCTGCCAATAAAGCATCTCGCACAGGCATGGTCACTTAGATTTATAAGGATTGCATAAAATAAACCAAAATCCTGAGACATCAAACTAAGGCTGCCAGTTGCTTCCAATAAATTGAAATAAAGAACACGCCTGTCTACTTCCGCTAGCACAGCAACTGAAAGCCCAGGCCTGTACCTATGGTTTTGTGTGTGTGATTAGCTCATAAACCTCCCAGCCTTCATTTCATTCAAAGACTCGGAAAGTCAGAACTAACTTCCTGCCTGGGAAAGATCTATCAGAAGGTACCATCTTGTACTTGTCTGATCTTTGATATTTCAAGCTTGTCTTTGCTCAGTCCCCTGACCTCTAGCTCATGTATAAAGCGGCTCAGGCGAGTCGCCTAGTCAGATGCGCCATGTTTTCAAGAAGGAGCTACAATGAACTGGAAGACCCAAATTCGAACATTAGGCGGAAAGGAGCTCCACGCAGGTGTCCTACACTAATCAGTATTATTTACACTTAAAGTGGGTTTGTTAATTTGGGACTTAGGTATCACAAATAAACTAAAAAATGTGAGACTAATGACAGCGTCTATTTAAGAGGACTAATGTTAGAACATAAATATATTACTTTGTGAATGAAAATACAGCTGGAATTGTGCCCCCAGTGGAGATCTTGAGTGATAGAGGCCTAAGATGATGTAATTTGCCATAGTTATGTTAAATGTTGGCTAGGGAGGGGTAGGCTTTAAGGTTGTATGATTTACATAGAGGGAATAACAGTTGATGAAGCAATTTGTGTTAATAGGAGTGTGTTTCCAGTTTATTTTCTAGAGATGTGTGTAGCTTGCTTCATAAATGGTGATATCCTAAGTTGTGTAAGTTCTCAGGCTTGGCCGTGTTTCTCAAGTTTGTGATACAGGGCTGGCTTTGTCACTGGTGCACCCGGTGCAACAATCTTTATTGGCGCCACCCCACCTCCATCTCCACATATTCTCTCACTACCACCCTCCAAGAGTGATCCCCATCTCTCCATAACCCCTCTCGCACGTGCATTTCATTTGTTTTATAGCACAACTCATACTAGTGCAGGGTTTCCTAGCACTTTACATCACATACACATTATACAGCGACAATGAAACAGACATGTGTAAATCAGTATAGGAAATATTACATAAGAAATAGGAATGACAAGGTGTAGGATTCACATATCACCCATATTAGTAGGCAATATATTTTATGAGTCTTTGTTTCGGAGAAGCACAAACTCAGGATTTAACGCTTACCACAGTGGCTGGAGTTGGATTTACTAATAAGAATGTATTTCTACCCAAACTAACCATTTTAGCACCATTAGGTTAATTAAAGACTAGAAAAAACATAACTTTCAGACGACAGTACATAGGTCCCTGTTCTGTAGTAGGATTGTAGCTTATGGACTGCAAATAACAAAAGGATCTGTGTCAAAAGCAATAACCCATTCACATAAAATACATTCTGTGATCTGCATGGTACGCACTCTTTGCAGTAGGCATATTAACCCTCTGAGCTACTTTATGATGAGACAAAACTGCCAGTAGACAAAACTCCCACCAGAATTATCTTGACATTTTTATTGTTGCCTGAAAGCTTTTGGACACACAAGGAACTCTGCAGTTGCTTTAAACCCATAAGTTATTTCTAACCCCCCTACCTCAGCACCACGTGCAGCTGCATGAGTCGCACTGCCCTAAAGCTGGCCCTAATGCCATATGAATGATGCAATTTCAGTATGGATAGCCTTTTATTGGTGATGTCACATGACAGGCTGTTTGGCATGCTGGTTTCACGAGAATTACATTCTCTAGAGCATTGAACGTGTGCAGCTGGGTACACTGGTCTCTCTGAATTGTGGAGGGGGATATGTGTGTGGTTGTGACTGAACAAAAAAGGAAGTTGAAGAGCAAGGCCAAGGTAAGAATGAACCAGTTTTCCATCGCTGAGTCCAGTTTCATAGACTCCGTATGAGAATCGTTGCAACGTGCACTAATGACATGATTCCTCTCAGACATGTTTTTCTTATAATGCAAGAAGAGTGGAAGGATAACTATCAAAGAAGTTTTGTGGCGGTGCCGTGTGCAGTGCTGAGGAGATTCACCTCGGAAGACCGATCGTAAGTGGATAGCAATGATAGCTTAATCGGCCAGTTCTTCAGGACTTTGTGTAAGACCTATTGTGCGTCAACCTGCCGCGTGCAGCTCTACCGTGCGCGCGAGCCGTCAGCCACAACAAATTACTTGGCCAATACATGACTTCTTGCGCCGTCGTCCCCCGCAGAGCGGGTGCAACGCGCATAGAACGGATGCTTCGTCTTCCATTGACTAAAGGCTGGCCGCACGCATTCATTCCGCCAAGCTCGGATCTACTTCAATTCTAGTAATGAGGAGCACGTGCAAATCATCCATTGCGCTCCTGTGAAAGTAGTCCATCACTATTTCGGGCATTGTTCGGTGCCTTGCTGCTTTGTAGCCTGCAGGGACAGGGGCGACAGGAACAATTACCTGCCTTGTCAAGCGCTTTTCATTGATAATTGTTCGTCCACCTGTTAGGCTCTGATGAGCCGCTTGAAGACCAAATCAAACACGAGTGAGGAGTGCAGAAGATGGCGGCATCTAAGGGACTTGGCAGAGTTACATAGCTTGCTGTCTTTGGGATTACTTGAAGCCTGAGTGTGCCCCCACATGTGGAGTTATATTGTGCCGCGGGCCACCTCATGCCCGCACAGATGCTGTGAAAAGTGGTTTAACGCACTTCGATTGAGAGAGACAGATGGATATGGGCAGGGAGAGGGGGCAGAAAAAGAAAAAGAGAGAAACACTGTCAAAAAGTGGGACGAAAGCACGGAGAGGGCCAAGGAGGGTTAAGGAGGCAAAAAGACAGAGACAGATGACGACAGAGAGATTGAGTAGATTGAGTAGTGGCAGAAAGAAAGGTAGGTAGAGTGATATCTTGATTTGACAGATCGAGGCAGATGGATATACAGACATAGCTCGAGACATTTAGATATAGAGACAGAAATAGATGCAGAGATAGACACCGATACACAAAGGCAGAAACAGAAAGCAAATTAGAGATGCAGGCAAAAAGATAAACAGAGGTAGATTTAATTAGAGATTTAGATCAAGGGATAGAAGGAGAGAGAGAGAGCAAAAGAAAGAGAGACGATTGAGCCACAGATGAATAGAGGAACATACAGAGTCAAAAATAGATGGAGATAGAGATTGAGATAGTGATAATGATAGAGGCAGACATAGAGATGGAAATAGACAGAGGTAGAGAAGTAGATGGATAGAGGGAGAGACAGCACTAGAGGTAAATAGATTGCATAGACAGAGATATAGAGAGAAACACAGAAATAGACAGAGCTTAATAGATAAAAAGATGGATGAGAGATAGTTGGCCAGATAGATAGATAGTTAGATGAATAGATAGATAGATAGATAGATAGATAGATAGATAGATTCATGCTACCTGTCATACTGTTCTCTTGACAGCTCATTTCTTTTCTTCTGTACTATTGCCAAATCGGTATTTTGAACATGGTGAGGGGTGTGTGATATCCTTCGTTTTGTGTGTGTTGTTAACCATAACTGGTTAATTTCAGAGGTTTTTGACATCGGAGCGAGAATGATACTAAGTTTTAACAGTTTTTTTCCCTCTGACTTTCCTTGTGTTTTTTATGATGTACATAATTTTCAACAACTGCTGTGGAATAGAAGGCCTTTGGCCTTGCGCAACAGGAGTTGGTCACAGGACAGTTAAGGTTTGCATGACTGTTGTGTGAGTTATGGGCCATAATTTGCGAATTTAAGTTTTTTTTTGTTCTAATTTATAACCGTAACTGCACTTTACCTGTGGTTTTTGGTCATATACCACAGCCAAGAGTTGCCTGTGCCCAACTCTCTGTAGAAGGTTAGCCACTGTTATACATTGCTGAAGGGCATGTGCAGCAGGCGTGGGCCACAGGGCCTGACCAGAAACAGTAAATCTGTGTTTCTGTATGATGGTCTTTATACAGGCGTCAAAGCAAAATGTGCAGTACAGATGCTCTGGACTGCCACTCAAGCACAGGGTGAGAATGAGGTCTGTTCTGCAGAAGTCAGCTCTCTAGTTAGTTTAACCACTATACCTCAACAACCAGTGATCTCATATTGCGTCAAACAACGAAATGCATGGGCTAACCTAATATCTTACACACTGGACCCTTCAGAAATGGGGCACATCACATGACTCACATAGCTAGAAAAGCGAAAGAGCCTTTTAAGTGAACTTGATCATAGGACCTACATCCTGGATGGTCTACCTAGGAAATTGTCCCTTTGTCTCCTAAAATTGTCCCCTCCAGGCTGGTCCATAGCGAAAGGTCAGCTGCACAGCGATCTTCTATACTCAGTTTACCATCATTCAGGAAAAAAACCTCAATCCTTACAATTGTGCTTCCTTGAAGGTGCCCCAAAGTCATCCACAGTCTAAAGACATAAATTCAGAGAGGAAAATTACAGAATACTTGCTGAGGTTTCCAAGATAACCACTTTAACATAGGGAAATGGAAAACATGTTTGGTGCACATACAAAGAACCTGAGAACGACAATCTATGTTTAACATATGCTTAGGTTAACGCCAGAAAAAAGAGGGCGGAAAATACCCTGTCCTGTAAACTAACAGATTGGATGCTAGACGAAGGGCAAAGGAATCTTACTTCCGTAGCCAAAATTGAAACTCATGCAACTCAACCACATCAACTAAAATGCAGAGTGAGAAAGGGGAAGGGGGAGGTAAGGATGAACAGTAGAGATGGGGATTTATTTGTAAAGGGTGCCTATGACAATTCTACCTCTGTAAACACATGCAAAGCAGAGCCCAAAAAAAAGAAGCAGTTACCATTGGGGAATTTGACTAGAACAGTAAACACTTTAGTTAGAGCTCCCTTCCACCTCAAATGGCTTGAAAATGTCTACAGAGCCATTAAACTGGGAGTCTGGGCATTGTTTTCCAACTGAAATAGAGTTTAGTATGATGACAGAGGCAATTTGACTGCTCAGAGCTCAGCAGCTCCTAGAGAAGATGTTGTTAACATGAGGGTGTTCATTGCATGTTTCTCATTTACCCTTTCTCAGCAGAGAGGCAGTGCAGTGTATTCTACCTGAGAAATTTAAATCCAATGGCGTAGGATACATTTTAATGTTTAAGTCGAACCTCTGGTCTGCTATCAAACGATGACAGCAGCCTGCCCTGTCTTTCTTGTAGAAGGCTTGACACTCTTCCTCCTGCATTGTCACAGGTCTTTGTGTTCGCAGCATCCACTATTCTTCACAGGCCGGAGAGTCTCGTTCTTTTAAGTATGCAGATTCCTTTCCACATCCCTCAGGTCCCCGGCATCCTTAATGAGCGCCAGAAACCCACACCATTCGGGCTGACGTGATACGGTAATAATAATTCACTTTGAGTGGGAGCGCGAGGGATAATGTAATCCATCATATCAGCTCCTTCTCATTATAAAGGTGAGATACAAGAGGGGCCAAGCTGTTAATAAACTACAGGAGGAAGTTATTTCACAAACCCACGGAAGCAGACGGGGTCAGCCGGGGCCAGGCTTGCATTATTCACGCTTTCTTTTAGATTTTTATGTCGGTGGTTTATGTAGATGTCGTTTTGAAAGTTAATGAAGTCACGCTGCCCTATGACAAAGGACCATAAGACGCGATAAAATCTGCACGGGGCGGTTCACTGTTACTATCTAGAACAATTCGCACTGGGCACAGCACACTTAAGGAACGGGCGTCCCCAACGAGAAGTGGGCAGAAGAGGCTGGTAAAAGTGGTCATGAGAGTCTCCCCTTGACTAACATCAGGACCGGAAGCCCAAGCTTACCCTTTGAAAGAAAGCCCTAATAGAAAAGAGTGGGTGGCTAATTAACATAAAGAATGCATAATGATGTCACTTTGTCACTGGAAATCATATCACAATGCTTCACTTTAATAGGTCTACTTTCCAGTCACTGCACTAATACAAACCTTTCCATGCATATTACATGCAATTACATATATAGAGCCTCATTTATGAGGTTTTGTCGTAGGGCAGGAATGCATCGTATCTATCAGATATGGCGTATTCCTGTCCTTTTCCCCTGCACCGGTGCATAATGGGCTGCTGTGCACCAATGCAGGCACTCTTGCACCATGATGCAAGGGTGCCTGCATTGGGGGATGATTATTTTTCAATCACAAGAGGCTTTTTCCTCTTTCTATGTGTGCTGCAAAATGCAGAAAACTGCGTTAAAGGGAATGATATTTACGAGGCAGCATTAAGCCCAAAAAAGTGGCTTAATGCTGCCTCGTAAATATAGAGCAGGCTCCTGCGCCACAGAACGTCACAAAAAGTGACGTTCCGGCGGCGCAAGGGGCCTCATAAATAAGGCCCTCAGTATCCGATGTATCTTTTCATATAAAAACACTCATGCTTGTCTGTCACTGCAAGGTCATACATGAGGCTACATTATCAACAAACATTAGCAAATACAACAGTTCTCACCTTTATCAGGTGAGTGCTATCATACTGGCTTTCCTTATATTTTAATTTCTTTTGAGGGCCTGACAGCTTCAAAGAGCTACTGGGTTTCTCATTCCCTATTTGCACACCCAGACGTACTGTTGATGATGCTAAGCAGCCTTGGTATGGAACTCTCATCGCCTGTATGCACTATTGCATGCAGAAATACTGTAGATTGGCACAGTTGGGTGCCATTTTAGGAGGTTTAGAGAATCTAAAGCGAAAACAAACCTCTAATTCCCTTTCAGAAATGATGTAAAGCGGCGCAACAGCAGCCATATTAGCCTGTTGGGACACTTTCGATTAGGAAAAAGGAAAAGCAGGCATAAACTGAATACAACCGCTAATTCCTTTAAAAAAAAGAATTGAAGCAGTGCAACGGTGGCTATTTTATCCTGTTGGGAAACATTTGATTCCAAAAAAGGAAAAGCCTGCATTAGTGGACTACATATATACAATTGTTGGTTTGACCGATGACTGGCACATCATTACATAGTGGATTTCGGAGGGATTGCCACAATTCTATAAATCTAAACAGTAGATTCAAGTCCATTTTAAAAATATGAACATATTTTTACTGATATCTGCTGACACAGCGTCGGTGCGAAAAAATATTGGAACACTGGAACACAGAGATAGCTGTAGACTGGACCATAAGGGGTAAGAAGTGAAGATTTTTGTGAGCAGCATCTCCTTTGATTATGGAAATGTGTGTGGCACAAACATTTCCATGAACTCCACCAGTACCTTTTTTGCAGAGTCCTGGAGAGCCGCAGATAAAATGGCAAGAATGGAAGGAATGTTTTTGTAATTTTATGTCAACAATTGGAACAGAAAATGTGACGTCTGAAAAAAAGAAGGGCATTTTATTGCACTCTTTAGGTACGGAAGGCATTAGGCAGTGTAATCGTATGGAGAAAAAGACTAGAACAGAAGATGAGGCAGATGAATATTTGAACACATTAGAAGATTTGCAACCATATTATTCAGCAACTATTTGTGTAGCTATAGATAGGTATAGGTTTTTTCACAGGAAGCAGAACCTAAAGAAACAGTGATGACTATGTAGTAATGTTAAAGAAAATGGCTATATCATTTAGATTTTGGTTGGTACATGGTGAGTTTATTCGTGAATAAATTATTATGCACACCAGTAACAACAGAGTGCAAGAGAGCCTATGGGCGAGTCGTGAAGCAGCATTAAATGATGTAATTGTATTGTGCAGAAAGAAGAAGTGTCAGGAAGGTGTGCAAAGGTGGCATTGGAAGGAGAAAAAGCTTTGAGTGTCTTGTGGAAAACAAAAGTAGTAGTAAGAAAGAGTGGAAGAATAAAAGTGGGAGTATACAAACTCACAAACCTATTGTGGGAGGTAAGAAGGAAAGTATAATATGTTGTTATAGGTGTGGTAGTACAGAACATTTAGCTAACAGTAAAAAATGTAGAGCAAAGGACCAGAAATGCTCTGCTTGTCATATGGACGGACATGATGCAAGGGTTTGTAAAAGAAGAGAGAAGGTTTCAAAGGTGGAGTGTACTGTAGAAACACAGAAAGACACATTGCCTGATGAAAATAGTATAAGTAGTGATGATTATGTGTTGGTAGTTTATGACAAAATGCTGGAAGTGGGTAGTAACGCCAGGAATAAACTGTTGTGTGACATTGAAGTTGCTGGCATCAATGTTAAAGTGGTGACTGATTCAGGGTCACTGTTTACCATTATAAATAAAGGAATGTGGAGTGAAAAGTTTGAGAGTAAGATTGGATGTGGACTGGAGCCTCCGGATTTTCATCTTGAGAGTTTTACTGGCGAAACAATACCAACAATTGTGTATAGAATGGTGTCGTTCAAATTTAAGGGGTGGAATGCTGAAGGAAAATTGTATGTGGCAGAAAGGGGTCCATGTGTCCTTGGTTGGATTGACCAATGAGCTTTGGGTATAATCCTGAAACCCAACAGTAAGGAACAGGTATTGTTGTTGGAAGAATATAAAGGAATTGGCAAAACATTGTGCCAAGAATTCCAGAGTGTATTCTCAGGTAATGTGGGAAAGTTGAATGGATTTAAGCACAAGATTATACTTAAAGACAATGCTATGTCTGTTAGTCACAAAGTCAGAAATGTGCTATTTGATGTAAGAGACGAGGTGGAGAACAAATTGCTCAAGTTCAAAAAAGCAGGAATAATTGTCAGCTGAATGGAAATCACCAATTGTTGTTGTCCGGCACACTAATGGCAAAATCAGACTATGTGTAGATTTGTGGGATGTAAATAAGAATATTCTTGGGAACAAATTTCCCTTGCAAAAATTAATGAATTTGTAGCCAAAATAAAGAATATGAAATGTTTTTCTACATGTGATCTTTCATCAGTATACCCTAAACTACCCCTTCACCGGCAAAGCAGAAAGTTGACAGCCTTTATAACTCCTTTTGAGTGTTATCAATTTGTAAGAATGCCATTTGGGCTGGCGTCTGTAACTTCTGTTTTTCAGAGATTGATGGCTGAAATTTTGAAAGATATAGAAGGGGTATTGTACTTCCAAGATGATATATTGATAATGGGAAGGGACAGAAAAGAGCATGATGGAGAGTATTCCAAATGTAAATCTGCAACTGGGTCAGTGTCATATTCATGGCATGTAATCAATTCAAACAGAATTTCTCCTAAGAAAGAGTTGTTGGATGTAATCAGAAAGGCACCTGCATTGGTAAATAAGGATGAATTACTGTCCTTTCTGGGCCTCAGAGAATATTATTTAAAGTTTGTAAAATACTTTGCAGAAAAATATTTTACCTCAAGACAATTCCCTAAGGCAAACAACACATTTGTATGGAGTGAATAACATGAAAAGATATTCTGTGAGATTACAAATGACGTTTTACAGCTGCTCCTATACAGGGATTTGATCCAGATGCTCACAGTGTGACTGCCACTGATGCAAGTATTAAAGAATTTTGCACTGTGTTGACACAGGTGGATAAGGATAAAAAAGAATGGGCGATAAGTTTTGCATCCTGAAGTTTAACATTTGCAGAAGAATGTTATTTGGCGATTGAGAGAGAGAAGTTAATGTGTGTGTGGGGAATAGAGCATTTCTGTGCTTATGTGTGGGGAACAGAATTCCAATTAAGGACAGACACAAACCATTGGTGAAGTTGTTGACTACTGGAGGATTAACCAAAGCAACAGTTTGCATTGCACATATGTCTATGTAGTGTCAGGATTTTAACTATAATGTGACTTATGCTTTGGGATTATAAAACAGGGTGGCAAATTGTTTAAGTTGTTTACCGGTTCCTATGATTGAGATACCTTCTAGTGAATGGGATGATTTTCAAGTGGCATTGGTGGAAGATGAAGAAGAGAAATTGATTGATAAGAAAGAGTGGTCTACAGCCTATGAACAGGATGATATTTTGCAAGCAGTGAAAGAAAATAATGAAAGATGGTTGGTGTGGTAAGAAGGAATGTCCGGAATCTGTGAGGGGATTTTGGGAAGTGAAGGAGGAGTTGAGTTTCGATGGGAATTTTGCACTAGGAGGAAGAACACTTGTACTGCCTATTAGCTTGAGAGAAAATATTATAAGACTATGCCATGAAGTACACTTGGGGTTTAGAGAAAAAGAAGGGTGAAGAATATGTATTGGTAGCCTGGGTTTGACAAGGATGCTAAGACGGTGGTGCGTGAATGTGCAAAGTGGCTGACTCAGATAAGAGTCTGAGTACTTTGAGTAACCCTGGGCGGTGAACTACGCTCCGCTCGCGGAGTTTGCGGAGTTTGCTGCACTCCGCGTTACGCGGATCTCGCGGAGTGCAGAGAAAATCCGCTACGAGTAGCCTAGCGGACATTTTTGCTTGCTCGCGTTCCTCAACGTCAAGTTGGCGACCGCGAGCGAGCAAAATCAACATCCCGGCAAGATTTTTCCTCGTTCGCGATCGGCAACATCAAGTTGGCAATCGCGAGCATGGAACATAAACCTCCCGGTGAGATTTCTCAACGCGGGGGGTCAGGTTTCTCATTGCGAGTGGTCGCGTATGCTCGCGACCGCTCGTGATGAGAAACTGCCCGTTCGCGTTGAGAAAGCTGTCGCTCGAGTAAAAATCTACTTGCACGGCAGAAAATAACCGCTTGCACTGTGCATGATGCCGTTTGCAATGATTGCACAGTGCGGACAAGCATCCGGCACTGTGCAATCACCGCGAACAGCATTTTCCTATCGCACTATGCTGCTCGCGTAGCTCCGCGTAGTGCGGCGGAGTTCAATCAATCAATCAATCATATCATTTGTAAAGCGCACTACTCATCCGTGAGGGTCTCAAGGCGCTGGGGTGGGGAGTGCTGCTACTGCTCGCGTAGCGTCGCGTAGCGCAACTCCGCGAACTACGCCCACCCTTAACTTTAAGGCCAGAATTGATTCCTGTTGAGTGTCCCAATTTGGCATGGGATATGGTGGCTGTTGATTTTATGGGACCAGTACAAGCAGATGGTGATAACGTGTATATTATTGTTCTGATTGTTTATTTCAGTAAATGGGTGGAACTGGACTTCATTCCAAAACCTGACTCTGATTCTGTTGTTAAATTCTTGGGTGAAGTGTTTTTAAGAAAAGCATTAATAAAGAAGGTGTTGAGTGACAATGGACCTCAGTTCAAATTTGTATTTGTTGAAGATTACTTAAGAAGGAATGGCATATAACATTTGAATACTTCTGTGTATCATCCTGCTGTTAATGGAGCTGTGGGGCATTTTAATCGAGTTGTGAAAAGTGTTAGTTAAATTGCTAGGATGAATGGGAGAAAATGTAAGTAAGAGTTGCGGAAAATTATATGGTTATATCATCTTACACCATCCCTTACCAGATATAGTCCGTTTGTTTTGAAGAGGGGCAGGGTGCATTGTACAAAGGACAATGTTGGTTGGATGAGTTTGACTAGGAAAGTAGATTGGTCCCCTGATAGAGTAATGGAGAACATTTACAAGGCTCAACAAGTTTACAAGAAGTATTATGATTTCAGACATGGAGTCAATGAGTTGGAACTGAAAGAAGGTGATTGGGTGAAAGGGATCACTGACAGAATATCAACAGTCAGAATATCGAGCTACAAAAATATCCACGCAAGAATATTGATGTCCAGAATATCGAAGTCCCATCTACATAATGGTAAGTACAAAAATATCGATAAAAAAATATTGTTGTTAAAAATATTGTTGTTAAAATTATCGTTTTTTTTAATGTATAAAAAATAATGTAAAATAAAGTAAATAATACATATAATTAAAAAAACATAGTTAAAATTATTAAAAAATGTTTAAAATTATAAGTAATACATATAATGTAAAAATCAATTAAACATATATATGTATAAAATATAATATATATACTTACTTAATAATATTTATAAATAATTATTTTAATAACTTATTAATTGTTAAAGAACATATTAAAAATTATAAATACATATATATACACATACACCAATAATATAAATAAAAAATATATATAAAAAATTAAAAAATTACAATATTTTTAATTTTTTTAAAATACATTTTACACTAGATTAACTAAAACAGTAGAGAAAATATTGGATAGCGGAGGGGATAAAATTACTATTCCCACTCCAAAGAGTGCAACAGTAGGGAAAGTGTTGGATAGCGTAAGGGTAAAAATTACTATTCCCACTCCAGAGAGTGCAACAGTAGGGAAAGTGTTGGATAGCGTAGGGGTAAAAATTACTATTCCCACTCCAGAGAGTGCAACAGTTAGGAGAGTGTTGGATAGCGAAGGGATAAAAATTACTATTCCCACTCCAGTGAGTGCAACAGTAGGGAAAGTGTTGGATAGTGTAGGGGTAAAAATTACTATTCCCACTCCAGAGAGTGCAACAGTAGGGTAAGTGTTGGATAGCGTAGGGGTAAAAATTACTATTCCCACTCCAGTGAGTGCAACAGTAGGGAAAGTTTTGGATAGCGGAGGGGTAAAAATTACTATTTGCACTCACTGGAGGGGGATAGCGGAGGGGGATAGCGGAGGGGTAAAAATTACTATTCCCACTCCAGTGAGTGCAACAGTAGGGAAAGTATTGGATAGCGGAGATGTACAAATTATTATTCCCACTCCAGAGAGTGCAAGAGTAGGGAAAGAGTTGGATAGCGTAGGGGTAAAAATTACTATTCTCACTCCACATAGTGCAACAGTAGGGAAAATGTTGGATAGCGTAGGGGTAAAAATTACTATTCCCACTCCAGTGAGTGCAACAGTAGGGAAAGTGTTGGATAGCGGAGGGGTAAAAATTACTATTCTTACTCCAGTGAGTGCAACAGAAGGGAAAGTGTTGGATAGCGTAGGGGTAAAAATTACGATTCCCACTCCAGAGAGTGCAACAGTAGGGTAAGTGTTGGATAGCAGAGGGTTAAAATTAACATACTTATCAATTAAATAATTAATAAAATTAAATAACCAATTAATAATTAATTAACAATAAATTAATTATAAATACTAATAAATAAATATTAATAATTACTTTATTATAATTAAATTACTTCCCACCCTATTCCCCGATAAACCCACAACCCACTCCTAAAAAATAACACACTTTATATAACTATCTATTAATTAATTAATATTAATTAATAACCAATTAAAATGTAATTAATAATAAATTAATTATAAATAATAATAAATACAAATTAATAATTGCTTTGTTATAATTAAATTACTTCCCACCCTATTCTTCTATAAGCCCACAACCCGCTACAGAACTAAAACTCAAAAACTAATTTACAAAAAAGTATTTACTGCAAAAATTTAACACATACGTTAAAAAAAAACTACACTTATACCAAAAAATTACATCACATACTTTTAACACACATACTAAAATACAGAACACTAATATAAACATCGATATTATTAACAACGATATTTTTACAAGCGATATTACTGTCTTCGATATTTAAAAAAACGATATTTCTTACCTTACTGTCGATATTCTGTACCACGATATTCTTGCAGTCGATAGTCTTGACCTACGATATTTAAAACTCGATATTATGGTAGGTCGAAATTAAAAACTCAATATTCTGTCTGTGCACCGGGTGAAAGTTAAGAAAGTGGGTACAGTTTCTAAAGGTGAAAGTGCTTTAACAGACACTTTGCAAGTATTGGAATGTTAAAAAAATTCAGCAAAACTTAGGGGCTCATTACGATGGCATTCGGAAAAGCACTCCGACCGCCGTGCTAGCGGGAAATTGCCGCCCGCAGGTACCGCGGCAAAACCGCCGGCCAGATTAGGATGCACCGCTAGAAACTCCCTACCGCGGCGGTCGGATTCCAGGATTCAGCGGCGGAAAAGCTGAAAATCCATCCGCGGCGGTCGGATTTGCTGCGGAAAGGCCAAAGACCGCCATTTCCCCAGCGGCCAGGAACACATGGAGCTATCCGCAGTATTGCCACCGCCATCCTCGATTGGCCGGATTCTCCGCAGCGGTGTGGTGGGCTTTTCGTGGCATCGTAATACAACCGGCGGTCGTAACCGCATTGCGCACGGCGGTCCCTTCCTTTTGGCTCCGTCCGCCACTGTTGCGGAGGGGAATTTCTGGCGGTTCCCGGAACACCGCAGCAGACAGGAAACGGGCTTTCTTTGCCCATCGTAATACGGCGGATGCAAGGACCGCCGATGGAGTGCGGAAAAGGGCATTTTACGCCAGCACCGCGGATGTGCTACCGCCCGCCATCGTAATGAGCCCCTTAGTGAGGGCCGAGTTTGGCATTTAAGTCGATTAGCGAAGTGTCAAGGAAGTAATAAAGTATCTACTCAAGAAGATCTGAGCCATTGTTTCGAGGATGCATGATGGTGAGAGCTGGAGTTTGAGGAGAATACTGAAGGAGAAGGGAGTGTGATGTGTAAGGGTCATTCTGGTTCATTTGATCAGGGCAATTTGGAAAATATAAGAGAAAATCCGGAAGATCATAACATTGACAGTGTAAATCCTGTGAGGGTCACAAGAAGTGGCCATGCTATACATCCGCCCGCTAATTTCAGAGATTATGTTATGGATTAGTTATACATGGGGTATACTTAGTTATGAATGGGGTATACTATTTGAGTGTTTTAAAATAAAATGAGATAAGAAAGTAAATATATTGATTTGTTTTGTTTGAAGAAAGTTATGTATGTGATGTATTATACAGTGTTACACTTTATTATGTTTTAAATATTTTTTTATTCTGTTACACTTTATGTATGTTTATTGATAATTCTGTTTTTATTCTGTATTTTTTGATACTGTAAAAGGGAAAGAGGTGTAGTGTTGGTGATACTAAGCAGCCTTGGTATGGAACTCTCATTGCCTACTGTGAGGTAAGAGAGTTCCATGCTGATGTTATGGGGATTCGGAGATTTGGCAGTCGAAAGAGAGGGCGGCTGCAGAGAGGTTTACTGTTTGCTGCAGAGCTAAGAATAAAGTGGGTAATTTACTTAAGGACCCTAAGTGAAGAGCATCTTTACACCAGGCATATTTTTTGTTTTTGTTTATTGTATTGTTCTTAAATGGCCCGCAGCCTTGTTGGAACAGTGAAGTAGCATTGCATTTGGATGGGTGTTATGCAAGTCATGGCTTATGGTCCTAATCATCAATGATGTAATTTGAGATTTCATCAGTGATGTCATAAATGATGTCCTAGAACATGTCATGAGTGATGTAATATGTGAGGGTTATAAGCAGCGCTTAGTGTATGCAAGTTATAGTTAGCTCTGATAACTATAACTGTGCTTTTTTGAGTTCAAAACGTTAATGTTGTCACTGACATAGTCACTTAACAATAACGTTACTTTT
Source organism: Calotriton arnoldi (assembly GCA_963921515.1). Lineage (NCBI taxonomy): Eukaryota > Metazoa > Chordata > Amphibia > Caudata > Salamandridae > Calotriton > Calotriton arnoldi. The sequence continues at coordinate 153,863 of CAWUFW010009516.1, forward strand.
CAGGGAATTTCTAAGGCTTTTTTTAAAAACAAAAACAGATCTTTTTATCACACCTAACTATAACATTACTATTACCTTTGTTTTTTCCAGTGAATTTCTAGTTTGTTTTTAACGTAAAGTATTATACTATTACCATATGCAAAGCCAACCCCAAGTCGAACTCGGCCTTTGGCCGTGCACTTGGAGGATTGTCCACAGGGTCTGGCCTGTGTCTAGGTGGTGCAGCAAATCCGTCACAGGCAACCAAGCCCACACTATGCACAGCCTTGGCAACAGGGTTTGGCCCCAAACAACCTGGAGGCAGTCAACCCCCCCAGCAGGCAGCCAACCTTACGCTGCACACAGCCTTTCATCGTCACAGCGTGGGATTGGCCACAGAGCCTAGCTTGCACCCAAGCCCTGCGTCGAACTCCCCACAGGCAGCCACCCCACCATGCATGACCTTTGCTCGTGCATGGAAGAGAGTTAGCTGCTGGGCCTGTGCTGTAGCCAGGCCCTGCTTCCAACTCCATGCAGGGAGACAACCCCATGCTGCACACATCCTTTTGCCATGCGCAGTAGGGGTTGGTCACCAGGCTGCCAACGCCACATTGCTCACAGCTGATGGCATGTGCAGCATAGGGTTGGCATTTGGGCCCCAGGTACCCCAATCACTGTGGCCAAAACATACATATTTAACAGAGGGGGTGTGCAGCCCTCTCCTCAACCCTTAATTGGCCCCAGGTACATACAATTAAACAGGGGAGGAGGGTGTCAAAATCTAAGGGGAGGGGGCGTGCAGAAATATAGTAAAAAAGGAGAGGGGGGACGTGCAGCCCCCATCTCAGAGCCTGATTTGCCCCGGGAATCCCATCCCCAAGGAACAAACCAATAAAAAAGTGGAAGGGGGCCATTTGGCCCCCCTCCCCGAACTTTCATTGGCCCTGGAACCCCATTCCCTGGGGCCATTTTATGTTAAAAATCAAACAAATAATAATACTATTTATATTCAAACACATTTTTCAAAAGTATTAAAGTCTGGGAATAATAGATATATACTATTCCCACTCCAGTCTGTGCACAGTAGGGAAAGTATTTGACTTTAGAGGGGTAAGACTTAATATTCCCACTCCATTTTGTGCAACAGTAGGGAAAGCAGTGGACTTAAAAGGGATTCAATTTGCTATTCCCACTCCAGTGTTTGCAACAGTAGGGAAAGCATTGCACTTCTGAGTGGTTAAATTTACTATTCTCACTTAAGTCTATAAAACAGTAGGGAACGTGTTAGACTTTGAAAGGGTTACATTTACTCTTCCCACTGCACTCTGTGCAACAGTAGGGAAAGTGTTGCACTCTGGGTGGGGGTACAATTTGCAATTCCCACTCCAGTCTGTGCAAAAGTAGGGAAAGCATTGGACTTCGGAGGGGTCAAATGTACTATTCCCACTCCAGTCTGTGCAATAGTAGTGAAACCGTTGGGCTCCGGAGGGGGTTTCATTTACTATTCCCACTCCAGTCTTTGCAACAATAAAGAAAGCATTGGGCTTCGGAGGGGTAGCATTTACTGTTCCCACTCAAGTCTGTGAAACAGCAGGGAAGGCGTTGGTCTTGGGAGGGGTAAAATTTACTATTGCCACTTCAGTCTGTGCAGCAGTAGTGAAAGTGTTGGAATTCGGAGGGGTAACTATTACTATTCCAACTCCAGTCTGTGCAACAGTAGAAAAAGTACTTCACTGTAAACACATAAAATACATAAAACATACCTCTATTAATTTATAACTAGTATAAAACTCTTAATAAGAACTTAATTAATCAAAAAAAGTATATATCAAAATTAAACAAAATTAAATAATTAACATCATTGGTAAACAATTGAATAACTAATTATCAATTTATACAAATTGTCATTTATTTATTACTTAATTAATTTACCACAATATTCCCCCACAAACCTAGCAGCCCATGCTCAAAATAAAAAACAATTAAACAAATAACATAATTGGTAAACAATGTAATAATTAATTATCAATTTACACAAATTGTCAGTTATTTATTACTTAATTTACCACACTATATCCCCCACAGACCTAGCAGCCAACACTTAAAATATAGCTACAATAAATAAATGTAAGACAATTAATATAATTATTAATCAATTAAATATTAATTAATTATGTAATACTCAATTAATCAATTAATAATTTACTTCCCTCCCAAACCCCTACAAACCCAGCAGCCCACATCTAGTATACAACTTAGAAAATATAGTTACACAATGTACATTATTAATAATCAATTAAATAATTAATAATAAATTGTTAATTAATTATTACTTAATTAACTTCCCAACCTATACCCCTACAAACCCAACAGCCCGCACCTAACATAGAACTTAAAATATATAATTATTACACAGTTTACATATTTATTAATCAATGAAATAATTAATAATACATGAATAATTAATTGTTAATTAATTAACTTCCCACTCTATACTCCTACAAACCCAGCAGCCCACATATAATATACAACTTAAAAAAAGTATTACACAATGAACTTAATCAATTAAATAATTAATAATCAATTAATAATTAATTGTTAATTAATTATTAATTAATTAACTTCTCACCCTATATCCCTACAAACCTAGCAGCCTGCACATATTATATAACTTAAAAACTTATAACTATTACAAAATTAACATAATTAATAATCAATGAATTAATTAATAATAAATGAATAATCAATTGTTAATTTATTATACTTAATTAACTTTCCACCCTACACCCCTACAAACCTAACACCCACTATGACAATATAAATTACTATCAGCAATTAAGTTAAACATTAGAAATGACTTAAAATTGCAAACTATATTTAAAATGATTATTAACAATTATAAGAACAATAATGCCCAAAGTCAATATATAAACGAACACAAATTAAGATAATTAAAAAGCGATATTTTTTACAACAATATTATTGAAAACAAAAATTAAGACATTGATATTCTTGAAAACGATGTTACTTACCTGAAAAATCAATATTATTGACAAGAATATTTCTGCATCACAGTATTTTTGCATCACAATATTTTTTTCTGATCTTTCTGCAACTCGATATTTAAAACACAATATTTTCTGCAAATACCGCTCAACTCATCATACTGGATTTCAGTTAGAGGGACCTTGGGCCACAAAGTAACTTCTCCGATAATATATGTTGGAGTATACAGAAAACGCCATGTTGTACGCTTCCTACAAATCTAGTAGGAATGTGTATTAGGTCAACAAAACTTCACAATATAGAGACTGAGTCTACTCATATCATCAGTAAATGTTGATTTGGCTACCTCACAGTGCCTCACTTAAACTCCTACCCTTCCAGAAGTATAGCTGTTGTCTGTAACCTCGAACATGACCACTCTGATTCCTAAGGTATGCGTGGAAACAGATCTAACACTTTCATTTGTCTCCTTTGCATGCCCAAAGTGTTGCAAAGAAAAGAAACAATAATGAATTTTCAAATGTTTATTGAAAAGCTCTAATTCTTGCAAATAAAATGTGAACTGCAATTATTAGACAGATGAAACACATCATTGTTTTAAGCATTATTAGAATGGTGAAAACGCAAATAGTTCAACCATGTTAATTCCTATCTATCAATAATACTTCTACTCTAATGAGAGCATATTAGAAGTATCCTTCTGCCAGAGCAAGTTGGAATGATCTATCCCCAAACCTTGGTATAAGGTCTGACTGAGGAAGCTAGCCTTGGTGCATTAACAAGTGCATGCCGTGTGAATGTACAAGCATGCACACATCTCTACTTGCACAGTTGTCTTCCTTCTTAGGATGAATGTCGGGGCCTGAATCTCATTCACAGCTCTTTGCAGTGTTCATGATAACTCTGGTTTGAAGTGCCTCTCCCTTACTTTAACAAGGGCACGGTTTAAATAATCAAACACAGGTCTTATCACATTCTGCTAGAGACAAAGAATAACAATGTTATTTAGTCTGAAGGGAAAGAGTTGTCTCCTACGAAAACATAATAAAAGTAGACAGCGCGTTCTGATATGTGTGTTCCTGGAACTAACAGTGCAGACTCTAGAACTACGTCTACTGAAAATAAATGCATGCATGGCACATTCTCCTGTTATTGAAAAACATGGCCGCCGATCTGGAGCTGGTCAAAGAGGCTCCCGGGGTTGGGATAATTACTCTGTAAAAATATCCTACCGTATACCCTGACATTGACGACATCGACGACATCGACGAACCGCTATCTACCTGTGCTACAAGTCTTACCGTCGAAGCTTGGTTCCCACGCATTGATTCCAGAAAGTCTGGCTCTCTCGTGAGGGCCGCCTCGTCACGTCTGGCATCGGGCTGCAGATTGGCACGGGAGAGCCCCTCGCTTTTTGGCCCGGATTACAAGGTATTCTCGCTGTGGCTGGAGTGTCGCGACTCCCCTGTGGGATCCGCCTCGGTTGTGTGTCCCACCTTGGACACGTTGCGCGAGTGTGCCTCTGGCCTGCCTCTACTGCCTCTACTGCCTGGGACGTCCCGATCTCTCGCGGCCCAAGGTCGTGTGCTCTGCCTGTCTGGGAGCTCCTCTCCCTCGCCAGTGCGCCCTGTCCCTTTTGGCTGACTTTGACTGCCTCTGCACCGGTTGAGACGGAGGGACGTGGCAGCTTATTGCCGCCACTCGTATAGCATTGCTGGAAAGGATCATGTCCCGGTGAGCCAGCACTTCATTCTCGGTCGGCCCACGCCAACCACAAGATGGCGGCTGGCTTTCAACACTAAATTAGCAACAATTAATAAATTTGCCGATTCGGTCATTAAAGAAGGACCTATCTGTTAACTATGGGCTACACTGCAATGAAAGAAGGCCTCAATTACTACACTCTCATGAAAGAAGGACTAAATTGCTAACTCCGGGTTACACTGTACTGATAGAAGGACTCTGCATTCCTCTAATTTGTAAAACAGACAAAGGTCTCTCTGAATGGTAGACAGTAAAGGAGGACTAAACAGTACAGTCAGCATAACCTTTGGTGGCCATCTTACAGTGGTTTTCGTTCCTACTGTCTCCTATGAATCCCTTCCTGAGAGATGGTGTATGTGTCCAGCACCTGAGCTCCATGAGTCACGAACCGTTGAGGAGCTAGACATTGGTTGACTGGGCAGCCCCCCTCATTTTTTTGCTCATATGTGCGGACATTTGTTCACTCATTGCTCATTTACACTTGCTCAGTTTCTGTCTCCTTTTTTGATCCGGTGGGCAACGCAGGGTCCCCATTTTGGGAGTGTGCTATGGAAGCATCCTCAGTTCAACTTCCTCAAAATGGCAGCCATAACAATTAAATTGAGAAAGGACTACTAACCTCACACCAATGCAGAGAAAGAGACACAGGACTTCCTTACAAGGCACATCTCAAAAACTGAAATGAAGGACCAACTACTGCACTCCACTCCATAGAAAGGGGCAGAGGACTACATCCCAGAGAGGTTAGTTACAGTGAAAGAGCTATAGGACTATACCCCAGTCCATCACCTGATAAAAAATAAGTCATCAGCTAATTAACCCTTTTTTTTTTCTTTTTTTTTCTTCTCTTTCTCTCTCTCCCTCACCCCCCCCCCAATCTCCCTAGGCTCCCCCTACAGTCTCCCTCCACCAATTAGCCGTCCCCGAAGCCCAAAATTTCTGGCCCCATAACTACCCCTTCCCGACCTTTTCTCCCTACCCACCAGAATTACTATTTGCCTATACAAGAACCACCTGTTAAACAAAAATACCCTCACCTCCGTGCACTCATTCGCGGGGGCCCCTTTGTCGCTAGGACACACTATCGGAATGATGATCAGTCCGGACCCCTCAGGATACAATGCCCTCACTATCAACTACCCACCTAACCTCTCCAAAAATGCAGCCAAAAAACACAAACATTGCATACTCAAAGACAGACCCGATACATTATTCTCAGACATCTACTTCTGTACAAACAAGGGTAATATAGTTAATGACCTCATCTTATATACCAGAAAACGAGCATGCTGGCGGAATGCGATATATTCCATGCTTCGTATATCAGGCACTAGGAAAACACCTCATGGTCTCAAATTAACAACATCGCCCTCACTCACCTTCAACGGTAATGCTACTATTACCCTCTACAAAAATGGTATCATCCTTATCCAAGCCTCTAATGCTAATCTAGCCATGATGGCCAACATCTTCCCCACACTCAGGAAGGCGATCTCGGTTAAATCCAATGACCCACAACCTATCACCACCCTGGACCTAACCAGTCCTCCCCCCTCCACATCCGGGAGGTCCACACTCGCCCGGAATCATCCCCCGCCTTTAGATGATCTCGGAACCTCTCTACCCCATGTCAGACTGACCCAACACACTAGACCTCAGACTCATAGGTCGGGCGAGCCTACTGGTTCCCTCCTCTCGCCATTCTCCAGTCCGATACAGGTTGACTCTCGAGCGCTGAGTCCCCCTCTCACCATATCACCATCGCACTCATCAAAAGTTCACGCGTCACGCATCCCTCCTTTTACGCCACCTGCTAGGTCGGAGTCTTGGCAATTGCCCTGCACGGACCGTGCTCCTCCAAACCCACTCAATCCTTACTTGTCCGTCCCTGACTCACAGAGCAATGGCCCTCCCACCCTCCTACTCTTACCAACCCCTCTATCCTTACATAATGGAACATCGCAAGTCCGCGCGGACCAACTCCTCCCTCTGGAACCTCAAAATACCGCCTTAGACCTCTCTGGTACACATCAAGACCCTTCCTCTTGGCCAGAACTCCCCACTCAACATTTACCCCTCTCACAGCATTCAGACCTGGTGGCGCTCCTGGACGATTTATCTCTCCAGTTGCACCTTCTCACCGTCGAACTTCATGATCTGAAAGCCTTCTCGATTGAACACCTCCCCCTGATCAGTTCCCTCCTCTCCAGTGCAAAGTTGCCCAGAGCACCTGCTAGTGACAGAACTCGCTTTGGTCAGCCTCCCCCCGCTCCTTCTCCAAAACCATACCCCTACCTAATGCCCCCTCCCGCCCCAGAAGAGCGAGGGACTATCTTGCGTCCAACGATATCAATGACTTACTCATTTCTTACTCATTTACCTTAGACACCAACAAGATTACGGAGGGTCAAATTCAAACTATTCACGCCAACGCGTACAGAGAACCCCCTCACAACCCTAGAGGCTTAAATATTGACAACCTTATGAGAGTGAACATCATACAGTCTCCTCCCCCTCATACACCGGTCCAACTTAAATGCGTACTACTCAACTGCAGGTCAGCTAGCAAACACGCCTCTGACATATTCGACCTCATCCAACACAATGAGATAGACATCATTATCCTGACTGAAACTTGGCTCAATCCCGCTTCCACTCCCTTCCTAGACCTCTTAGTGCCTCCTACCCATGACATAATCCGACTGGACAGAGCTTTGAAGACAGGTGGTGGCCTAGCTTGTATACATCGGAGCTCGCTATCGGTCTCCCACACAGAGTCATCTACCCCATCCTCATGCGAATACCTTTGTCTCAATATCTTTAGTCACAACCTTCCGGTTTGCAAACTACACACATTTTACCACCCACCAGGGGACAACCTCCCCTTCATCGAGCAATTAATGGAAATCATCTCTGGCAATGTTGATTCCGCTATGGCCCAAATCTTCCTTGGTGATTTCAACCTGCACTGGTCCAACCTCAATGACCAAGCTGTTACATGCCTCAAATCATTCTTAAATGATCATGAACTGATCCAACACTGTGAACAGGCAACCCATAATAAAGGAGAAATTCTGGACCTAATCATCTCCAAAGGTCACACCATCACACTGGACACCATTTCCCCGTGCGATTGGTCCGATCATCACAGCATCTTCTTTTATCAACTTGGAAGTCTCTCTGAGGAAGGCTCAACCAGCGAAAACGAAGAGTTGGAAAAGGGACCTCAGAAATATCAATACAGCCGATCTAGCAACCCACTGTATATCTGCCCTCTCTCCACAAGCTGACATGACCGAGGTACATGCACTCACCAACTTCTACAACTCTATTATTACTAGCATCATGGATTCCATTGCTCCACTCCAACAAAAAAACGCCTCCACTAAAATTTCCAAACCATGGTTCAACGACAACTTAAACACGGAGCGCCACCACCTTAGGGCAGTTGAACGTTCCTGGAAATCGAATCCATCCTCGGACCAACTAATAATCCATAGAACGATAAGGAGCTCCTATAACAAACAAATCAAGATCGCTAAGGCCGACTACTTCAGATCCCAACTTAATCAAGCAGCTAATCGCCCCAAGAAACTTTTTGAGCTGGTGAAACAACAATCGGTGGAAACACCAAACCGCTCTGTCTCTGAGGTCAACCCACCTTCATGCGATGATCTGGCCGCCTTCTTTTCTGAGAAATCCAGACTCATCAATTTTGATCTTAACTCCAGGAAGGCGCTTTTGCTAGCTGGGGGGTCTGCGCCCCCCTCGACCTTATCAGAGAAGTTTGAACCGACCAGCCTGAGTACAAAGAACAATGCCTCATGGAGCACCTTCACTCCCCTCAGCGAAAGAGACACCAACAAGATTCTTCAGAGTATCAACCCATCTAATCATTTTAGCGACCCGTTACCACCGTCCATCTTCAAAGATATGAAGGAGGTCGTCACCCCCATCTGGACAAAGATTGTCAATGCGTCTCTCTCACAAGGTACGATCCCGGATTGTCTAAAAGCTGCTCAGGTAACACCTATCCTAAAAAAGCCTACAGCAGATAGTACGGACCTTAACAACTTCCGTCCTATCTCTAACATACCCACCCTTGCCAAACTCCTAGAAAAATGTGTCCAATCTCAACTCTGTGCCCACATCGAGAATTTCCATCTCCTGGACCAACACCAATCTGGCTTCCGGAGTGGGCACAGCACCGAATCGGCTCTCACGCACGTTATGGATGACATTTTGAAAATGCTCGACCAAAATGAATCCTGCCTCCTTATCCTCCTGGATCTTTCCTCAGCGTTTGACACTGTGAATCACGACAACCTCCTATCCATTTTGAAGCACAGGATGGGCCTTTCTGTTTCGGTGCTGCAATGGTTCTCATCCTTCCTCCACCACAGATCCCAAAGAGTTAAGGCGAACCACTCTCTCTCCCAGCCTTCACTAGTATCCATGGGGGTCCCCCAAGGGTCCGCCCTATCCCCCATACTCTTCAATGTATTCTTGGAACCTTTAGCTAATGCACTAAATTCCGCTGACATTCTCTTCCATATGTATGCGGATGATACGCAACTCTATCTGAAAATCTCCTCCCCGAATAACCTTATAGCACTCAACTCTACCCTAATAAATACTCAAAACTGGTTGACTGAGAACCACCTCTTGCTCAACACCTCCAAAACAGAATTCCTTCTCATTTCTCCCCCGACTCACATCCCCAAGATAGACCTTTGGATGAACCACCTCACTGCCTTCAACTGCTCCCCCCTCATTGTTGACTCAGCTAAATCTCTCGGACTCACCCTAGACAAGCATCTGAACATGAAAACTCATATCAGCAATGTGTGTAAGGGAGTGAATCACCTTATGAGGATACTCAGGAATCTCAAACCTTTCCTCCCACAAGCTGACTTCAAGAAAGTGGTCCAAGCGCTTGTTTTGCGAGGCTAGACTATGGCAGTGCTACACTCTGTGGCCTCCCCAAATATACCTTGGCCCCACTAAGGGCTTCACTTAATGCGGCGGCCAGACTGGTCACGGGGACCAAAAGAAACGAGCACATCTCCCCAGTCTTAAAATCCCTAAATTGGTTGCCCTATGAAGCAAGAATTCAGCTAAAGATTGCCTGTCTATCTCACAAAGCCCTCCATTTCAAGACCCCCAGTTATCTAGCGCAAAAGCTAGAATTATCTGGATGGGGTAGACCTTCTCGGAGTGCTAAATCTCTCCTCCTCAAACCTCAGATCTTTCGCAAAAAGAGAACGTGTCACTGAGCTTTCTCCGGCTCTGCGCCAAAGATCTGGAACTCTCTCCCACCGGAAATACGCAGAATCTCCTCCAAGGTTGCCTTCAAATTGGAAGTAAAAAGATTCCTCATGAACAAGTTCCTACCTTAAAAGGGTCTCGGATACTCTGCTCTAATGCTAATGGACCTACACCCTAAGTCCTATATTTGGTGTTATTCTGCTTTACTAGTCACTTGCTCCCCTCCCAGTTCGCTATGTTCCAGTTTTTCTCTTACCCTTTATCGTCCCTTTCGATTGTAACCTTTGTTTGATATGCATATGTGATTTGTTTAGGTTGGTACCCCTTCAGACGATTGTACTGCTACTATTACCTTCCTTTCCCTCAAATTGTAAAGCACTCTGATATCCTTCGGGATCATGTTCGCGCTATATAAAACTTTATAAATAAATAAATAAAATAAATGTGCAAACCACCAGTTCAAAAATATGCCAAGTTGAAAAAGAAACCCAAAATGGAGACCACATATAATCCATATTACAGCAGTTAATACATTCAAGTGTCTTTTTATTTGCTATGAATCTTGTTACATATCATATTATTGTCAACCACTGTTTGGCCATATTAATTTTTGCTGTTCAAACATCAATTTATCTCAGACTAAGCATTCAGTTTGACCGTCTAGGACAAATGTACTATCTCAACAATGTGAAGGAACTAGTTCATTGACTATTAGAAACTCTTTTGCACAAAAGGTGTCATCTAAGCTGTCACAGATGTGCCGTGTGTTTACCAGAGGTTGCTCTGAGTCAGAGGAAGACTGTGTGCATGCTGTGCACTCAGACGGAATGTTGCTCTATGCTGCGTAAAGCTCATACCTGGGCGTCCTCATGGCCTAGGCCGCACTGATAGTTTTCTGATCATGATCACTTAAGGGGCATTTGCAATCCGTTGGAGACCTTAGCATGGGCAGCATTAGATTCACATATTCCGGCAGCGGGCAAACAATGTCTAGTCTTCTTTTTCTTTATCATGCGTTTAGCCAACACCATGATTTAGAAGAAAGAAGTCTGGCCAAGCTTATGAACTAATCGCCTGCAGATGACACATTCTGGAGACAACTGTATTGGAAGTTCTCAATCCATGATGATGCTTGAGTCTTTCCTGTGATGTCAGATTTAGTTTGAATCTTATATAGGAGGCAATCATGTGAGCAAGATGCGTTGTAATGGAATAGTTCCCTATATTTCCTTGTGCGATTTGCCCACTTGTTCTCTCTTTTTGTCCCTGATTTTCTTTTTCTTCTTGCAGCCAGATGCCATTTGTATTCTTCTTTTGAATTATTTGGCATAGCTATTCTCTCTTCCTGATGTCAGGGGCATTTTGGTGCTTGGTTTATTGTCTGCAATATAAATATCAATCTTAGATTAAGCATCAGATTGCCAAGGGCAGTTAATAGCTTATTGATACCACATGAACCTCTGGAGCCATCGGTGATAATTAACAGTCATTTTGCTAAAATGCACATAACATAAGCAGCCACACCATGATCCCCATGAGAAACGCATGACCACTTTATAGTGTGTACCGGTAAGTTAGTATGAAGCTGTAGCCTTCTCACCTCAACAAAGAACGGACATGCTACAGACAGTGTGAAAGCCTCCTTTGAGTTTGCTTCATTTCTAAAAACAATGATGAACCTTAGCTGACCAAATATGGAGCTGTTTTTCTCTGTCTGTGACTTCTCAGGCAGCCTAGTCAAATGCAGAAATGTTTACAAAAAGAAACATCTTAGCAGTTTGCCCAGAAAGATAGAAGCAACACATACTTAACCCTGAGTGGTCATCACCTATTGAACTCGTAAGACATAGCATTCTGATTGTGGTCTTTCCCAGCCCCAAACCTCTGGTAAATACAGGATTTTTAGGCCTGTAACTTCAAACATCAATAGCAACTGTCAGGATCACTGAAAGCGTTTAAAAAGTAAAATTTAGTGGGGTGCACAGTACGAAAATCTCGGGGGCATGAACACCTTACCACCTAGTCCTGTAAAGGCTGCATCTGTCTGCTAGCCTCAAAAATGTACCCTAGTGTCTAGTGGGTGGATCCCTGCACAAACCAGTGGAAAACCCACACATGTCTGATAATCTCATAATTACAATACCCAGGGGGCATAGATTTGGGCGAATCATGGCAGGAATATTTTTGTGCACACGGGAGAGTCGAAGGAATCACCATGTTTTAGAATACAATGCTAACAAGAGTTATGCTCAGCACAATCGACTTCTCATACAATCCAGGTGAGAGAGATCCCTCACCTAGCAATCAAAACCTGTGTATGTGTCAATATAAAAAAAAATTAGGTTTGTGGTATGTTTCCACACAGCACAGCTGTGATACTTGTGACTAAATTGTCAAATACCCATGACTGGTATTTCGCTTTCACCTGCTTTTCAATTCCTCAAATGCTGTTCCTTGGCGTGAATAAATCAGTGACTAAAAGGCTTCAACAGGCTCAGAATGCGGCAGCCCGTGCTCTTTTCACACTCCTGAAATATTGCCATGTCTCGGCCCTTCTTCGCCGGCTTCACTGGCTACCAATGGAGCAGTGAGTCTACTTCAAAGCAGTCTGCACTATCCATAAGATCCTTTATGGCCTTTGTCCCCAGATCTTGAGCGATATGCGTTCTCTGTACGTTCCTGCACGTGCTTAGCGCTCTGCGGATCTGTATCTGGCCTGAGTTTCTTGGGTGCGCAGGGCAAGATCGGGTGGACGTTTATTTAGAACAATGGTACCTGCCCTTTGGAACTCCATACCTCTCACTGCCCGCTGTACGTCCGACCATTGGTTCTTTAGGAAAATGGTCAAGACGTGGTTATTCTCCAGCCACTAAGCTTCTTTGCTACCCACTCGGCTAGACTTAGCACTGGGACGCCCTGTGGCTGGGGTAGCCATGCGCTTTACAAGTATTCTAACATAACATAACATAACATAAAGGCAAACCTCCCGGACCATATTGTCCCTGATAGGAGGGCAGGTGTTCCTGCACTCTGTGGTGCCTAAATTACTGTATAATGTGTAATAGGAGTACAGGGGTGTTGTGCCCTATGTTTTAGATGTAATATATGGTGATTCATGTGTTTTTGTCCATTACCTGTTGCAGAAATGTCTGGTAACTGAGTTTTTACTCTGATTGGTGGTACAATGAATGTTGTGCTCATACCTGACACCGACTGTTATTCTTAGAAACTGCACCATAGAAATGAGCTACAGAAATAAGGAAAAGGGGGAGATTAGATTGCTTTTGTGCATCACACACACTTTAGCATAGGGCACAGCAACCCTGTACTCCTATTACGCATACACAGTAATTAAGGCACCACAGAGTGCAGGAACACCTGCCCTCCTATCAGGGACAATATGGTAATGTCCGGGAGGTTTCCCTCTAATGCGGCCCAGTTCAGGGCAACATTTCCGTGGTTAGTGCTCCAGGATTTATTTAACATTCATTTGTTAAAACATTCATGACAAAAATGCATATATATAAATACGTACCAACAGGAGCTTTTGGTCAGCCTTCTCCATCCTTGATCTGTTTAAGTTTCATTCATATTTTGCTTCCACCCACCACAGCCTAGAACATGGGGCAACAGGTCAGCCTTTTTAATTCATTGGCTGTCTTACACTGTGAGTGGTGGCATTTCGGCCTGATCACATGTGCACAGCTGCCTGAGAAGGAGTGCACATAGGTGCAAGGCTTGGAGGGCCTGGGCTGCTGGGCCACTCCTTTGTTTTTACATTCTTTATACTTTTGCAAAAATGTTTTTGCATATTGCATATGTTTGCCAATAAAAAATTATTAAACACTTGCCAAAGCAGGAACTGCTGGCTGTGCCAATGCTTGTTAAAATTGTTTGATGGGTTGGAATTCTACCCATAGCAATTACTAATTGATTAGAGTATTTGCAAGCATTCCTACCATCGCTTTTTGCGTGTGTTGATGTAACGCCCTAAGTGGCAAGTGTTTGCACAGAAGGAAGGCCCTTGCTTGCTGTGCCACATGATCCTAGCATAGCACACAGACGGGTGGCTTGTGTTCCCCCATGGAAGTTTAGCATGGACGGTTCCCAAGGCAGTCCTCTGTCTAGAGTGGTGAAAAACAACAAGTAAGTAAACGGCTTCTAAAGCGCTCAAATACCTAGGCGTCTTGGAGCTAGCGTCCAATAACAAGAGCAGACGGGGGAAACTAATTCTTGCATGAGGTGAAAAAAACCCATCGTTTTTAAAGATTTCCTGAAGAGAACCAGACCCGGTTTGGATTCCAGAGTGAAAGGCAAAGTGTTGGAAATGGCCCTTTTTGCAGGGTTATCCCTAAACCTTTTGCTTTTCCCTCCTTTGTTTTTCCTGACCTGTGGTTGTTGGCTATAGGACTCTGGGCACTTTGCCACTGCTGATCAGTGCTAAAGTGGATATGCTCTCTGTGTAAATTGTTATTATGATTGGTTATCCATGATTGGTATATTTGTTTTACCAGTAGGTCCCTAGTAAAGTGCACTGAGTGTGCCAGGGCAGGTAATTCAAATGCTACTAGTGGGCTTGCAGCACTGATTGTGCCACCCACATGAGTAGCCCTGAAATGATGTCTCAGGCCTGCCACTGCAGTGCCTGTGCGCAGTTTGTTAACTGCCATGTTGACCTGGCCAGTGTACCCACTTGCCAGACCTGACCCTTCCCTTTTCTTACACATTGGACACGCCTATGGTAGGCCCAAGGAACCCCCCTGGGCAGGGTGCAGTGTATGTGAAAGGTAGGACATGTACTAGTGTGGGTAACATGTCCTGATAGTGAAATACTGCCAAATTCGTTTTTCACTATTGAAAGGCTATCTTGCCCATAGGACAGAATGGGGAATGCTGTGTAACATGTTTACCTGCATATCTTCCCATAGGAGCAAGGTAGAAAATTGGAGTCTGGTATCCTGAACTCAGAATTTAATAACACATCTTTTAGGAAGGATGGTATTTAAATTCGGTGTTTGAAAATAGCACTTTTAGAAAGTGGCTATTTTCTTGTTCAACCTTTCTGTGTGCCTCTGCCTGTTTGTGGATTGATGTCTGGTTTGAGAGTGACAGGGGCTGGGGTGGCTCCAGGAGTCTGGGTGAGTCAGCACTAGGCTGAATAGACCTATCTGCATTTGGACTGGTGGGAGGAGTAGCACCTCTGCCTGAATAGGGCTGTGCCTGACCTTCCACAATGCTGGCTCCACCTCCTGCGGTGTGTCTGATGGCCCTGGCCCACACTCACAAAGGAAGAAGATGTGCACTGGCAGAATGCACCCAGAACTGGTTTGGACTGGGTCTAGGACCCCGCACACATAGAGAACAAAGACTTTTGGGGTATAAATACTAGAGCTGAAACCCCTGAAAGTTAGACTACTTCCTGATCAAGAGGGATCCCTGCCAATGAAGATCAGCTGAAGAGACTGAGGAGAAGTACTGCCCAAGTGTGTCTAGGGCTGGCCTGCAGTTTGCTGTTTCTACTGAGGAGTGGACCAAGGGCTTTGCTGTGTGCTGTGTCCCCCTGCTTGAAGAAGGACTTTGCTGAGCGCCGTGTCCAACTGAAGAGAAGTCTCCAAGGGCCTGAGAAGAGCTGGCCTCCTGTTTCTGAAGTCCCAGGCACAAAAGGACTTCACCCACAGCTCCCTAAACTTCCTTGCTGGGAGTTCCAGTCTGCCAGGAGGGCCTGTAACTGTGTGTGAGGCCTTTTTGCTGGTGGGAGCTGGAAGCGCGACGCAACGAGAGAGAAGCGTGACGCCGCCGCAGCAGCCGCTGTCGCATCATCGAGGAAGCGTGTCGCCGCTGCTGCTGTTCGCCGTCGCATCACCGGAGAAGCGTGTCGCCGTCACAGAGGGTGCCGTCGCATCACCGGAGAAGCGTGTCGCAGGGCCTGTCGCGGCTCAGAAAATCACACAGTTCGCCGCACGGCTGTCAGGTGTGCACGCATTGCCTCCACGTTGTTGCATCGCAACAAACACACCATTTTGTCGCATCGCACCGGATCGTCGCAACGCATCGAGGCGCCATCTTGTCGCATCGGAACCGGAGCGGAGGAAGAATCGACGCATCGCCTTCTCTGCGCCCCTTTTTGTTTGATTTGCGTAACGCATCCCAGGTACTTTGAGACTAAAGTGTCGCATTCATCATCTACAAGTTTATTTTTGCAACAACCCTTTTTAAAGACATTCTACTGAGTTTCTGTACGTTGGATTTTTGTCGTTTTGGTCTTGTTTAGTTTAGATAAAGATATTTTATTTTTCGAAACTGGTGTGGTGTCCATTTGTGGTGTTTTCACTGTGTTACTGTGAGTGCTGGTACAAACACTTTACACATTGCCTTTGAGATAAGCCTGTCTGCTCGTGCCAAGCTCCCAAGGGGGTGAGCAGGGGTTATCTAAAGTGTGTATCCCCCTTACCCTGACTAGAAGCAAGGGTCCCTATTTGGTCAAAGGTACCTACCTCTGCCAACTAGAGACCCCCAGTTCTAACATTGGTGGTCAGCGGTGAGGATTTGAACTTGTATTTGTGCTTGACCCACAGTAATTGGTGTACATCACTAGATTAGTGCAGATCACTACACAACCACATACTGTGTTTTATTTTTGGTTCTGTTTTTGATCTGATCCTTGAGTCATCCACGCAACATGTCTCAAAATGGTAAAGCAGCAAGTGAGAAGGCAGAATTGGAGTTTCACATTGAGGATTTGCATTCCTACAAAGTAGATCAACTCAAGCAATTTTGCAAAGATTTTGGATGTCCCATGAGGAGCAGCTCTAAGAAGGAGGAGCTGCTGAAGACCTTAAGGGCCTGGTGGAGGCCAAAGAGGCTGGGGAGACAGATGGTGCAGAGGTGGATGCGGATGCACAAGGGGATGGTTTCAAGTCACAGGATCTGCCTGTGTCCAGAGCAGCCTGCAGGGCTAGCAACAACCATTCACTGGAAGTTTTTCCCCAGAGGAGCTGGAGGAAAACCAAAGGATTAGAGATCATGAGTTAGAAGTCTTGAAGCTCGAGATGGAGATATTGGAAATGGAACGGAAGAAGAAGTATGCCTTGGAAGAACTGAAATTGACCTTGGCACATGAATTAAGAATGAGGTGGCTTGATATGGGGCTTGAGAGGCTTGAGGCCATGAGTGTCTCAGCCCCGCAACAAGAAATGTGTGTAGCTCAGGAAGTGAGCTTTGCTGAGTTGGAGGTGGAGTCCAGCTCAGATGGTGGCAGCAAGATGGTGTTATCTAGTGCTGAGGGAGAAGTACAAACACCCAGAGATGTGGCGCCTGACTTGAGGGAGGGGGTTAACATACACCAGGGGGTTCAGGTTTATGAGGTGGCTCCAGTGGTGTGCAGTGTCCCTGAAGTAGATTGGGGAATTGACACAGGGGATCATATTCCTAGTGGTGGGAAGGACACTCTACTGACTCTAGATGAGAAGTGCAGGGAGAGGGGTTCCCCCATGGTAGAAGTCCCTGTGTGTGAATGTGGAGACTGCCCAGAAGAGTGTGGGTTGAGTGACCGAGACAGTCAGACACTGTCTTGCCAATCTCAGGAGAGTGGTGTGGGGTACTTGTGTGAGGCACTGGAGGGTGAGGCAAAGGGTAGCTTGGTTAACAACTGTGGGGGGCTGTGTCATTCATTTGTTGTAGAGCATATTTTAAGTCCCTGTTTTCCAGAGCTATGCCAACACCCGGTGGAGTGTGAGTTCTCTGATTCCAGGGAGCTTGCGTTGGAGGCAGACCTCTTGGTGGATTCCAGAGGGTCTGAAGAGGCATTTGGGAGTGATCCTAAAAGAAGTGGCTCAGGTATCTTCCAGACCTGTGTGGTGGGAGAGGTTCAGAATAGCCCAGCTAGGTCCCGGTGTAGTGGGAGGGGTGTAGGGGCTCACGTCCTGTCTCAGTGGAGAAGGAGTGGGTGTGGGCTGTGTCCCAAGGTGCCCAAAACCCAGTCTCAGGGCCTGGAGGGTTCCCTAAGGGAACACCAGGTTGAGGGCCTAGGCTGTACTAGTAGGCCATTTGAGGGGGATCTCCTAGTGTCAGGAGAACCTGGAGCGTCTGTAAACAGAGCTCCAGTGGTTCTGGTGTCTGGCGGTGCCGCTCCTAAGTGGAGGGTGCAGAAGTCCAGATTGAGGGGTGAGAGGGGGATGTGTTCCACAGTGGGTGAACCAGTGGGTCATGGGCCAGCCATAAGGGCTGAGCCTCACAGGAGTGACCATGGTGACACCACTTCTGTCCTGGGGGATCTTCGCGCGCTGTCAGATGGACAGGGGTTGGGAGATCTGCGCCAGGCAGACTGTCACACAACACATGAGTCATGTGTTACCCTCGGGGGGATGCTGTGTGCGTCCCCAGGAGTCCTGGCATGCCAGGCAAGTGCTCAGCCGCGGGGTTTAGCCCCTAGGTTGGGAGGGCAGGTTCAAGTTCTGCCTGACCTGGAGGGAAGGACATCTGTAAGCAGTGTCCTGACCGGTTTGGTTTCAAGGGATACCACTCCAGGTGGGAGGGTGCAGAACTCTGGAAGGGGGTGCAGAGGGAGGGAGTCCTTGCCTCTGACCCCAGTTCAACCTGAGGGTTTAGATCCTAGGTTGGGAGACCAGTTGCTGGAGAGAGGTCCTGAACTGGTGGGAGAGTTGTGTTCTGAGGGTGCCTCTCCTGGGAGGAGAGTGCAGGACCCCGGAAAGGGAGGTAGGAGGAGGAGAGCCTCGCCCGTGACCTCTGGTCAGCCTTAGGGTGCAGACCCTGGGCTGGTGGGCCAGTGTCAGGATGCCCTACCTGACTTGGCAGGAGGGAAAGTGGAGAAAAGGTGCCAGGCACCTGGGGCTACTGCCCCCCACTTTCTGACGCCACAGAGGTTAGAGAGGCCTGACCGGCATGAGGCCTGGCTCTCATCACTGACAGCTGTCAGTGGCCCCTGTGGCTGGTTGTCGTGGTGGACAGAGTTGTCCCTGGGAGGAGGGCTGGAGTCACACCCTGAGGGTGGACTGGGTCACACCGCTGTGTTGGCCAGGTGGGTACTGTCTACCAGTGCGGACACATCTGTGAGCAAAGTAAGTTTAGGCGCTGCACAGATGGGGTCCCCAGGTGAGGAGAAGGGTCCCCCATGGGTTAGCCTAGTGGGCCCTGAGAGTATAGATAGAGGGATCCAACTGGGTTCAGGAAGGCGTAGAACAGGAATAGACCCCTGCTGTTCGGGCCAGGTTCCGTGTTCTATCGCCCCAAGCAGGGAATCCCATCGAGGTATCGATTGGTCTACCCTGGCTTTAGGCTGGAAGGGGGTTGTGTTGGAAATGGCCCTTTTTGCAGGGTTATCCCTAAACTTTTTGCTTCTTCCTCCTTTGTTTTTCCTGACCTGTGGTTGTTGGCTATAGGACTCTGGGCACTTTGCCACTGCTGATCAGTGCTAAAGTGCATATGCTCTCTGTGTAAATTGTTATTATGACTGGTTATCCGTGAAGGTGTATTTGTTTTACCAGTAGGTCCCTAGTAAAGTGCACTGAGTGAGGCAGGGCTGGTAATTCAAATGCTACTAGTGGGCTTGCAGCACTGATTGTGCCACCCACATGAGTAGCCCTGAAATGATGTCTCAGGCCTGCCACTGCAGTGCCTGTGCGCAGTTTGTTAACTGCCATGTTGACCTGGCCAGTGTACCCACTTGCCAGGCCTGACCCTTCCTTCTTCTTACACATTGGACACCCCTATGGTAGGCCCAAGGTACCCCCCTGGGCAGGGTGCAGTGTATGTGAAAGGTAGGACATGTACTAGTGTGGGTAACATGTCCTGATAGTGAAATACTGCCAAATTCGTTTTTCACTATTGAAAGGCTATTTTGCCCATAGGACAGAATGGGAATGCTGTGTAACATGTTTACCTGCATATCTTCCCATAGGAGCAAGGTAGAAAATTGGAGTCTGGTATCCCTGAACTCAGAATTTAATAACACATCTTTTAGGAAGGATGGTTTTTAAATTCTGTGTTTGAAAATAGCACTTTTAGAAATTGGCTATTTTCTTGTTCACAAGTATCAAATGGGAGATAGAGGAAAGGTACTGGAGCCAGTTCACTTCCCCATATATGAATGTATAAATGAAAGAGAACTAGCTACAACATAGGTGCTCCATTCGGGACCTTGGGTGGGACCCAATGATGAAGCATGTCACCAACTAGGTTGGTGAGTGAGGGTCTTCTTAAAAAACCAATGTGTTTTCCCATGAACAAACATACACTAGGAGCACCTATTTTCTTGTTCAACCTTTCTGTGTGCCTCTGCCTGTTTGTGGATTGACTGAGAGTGACAGGGGCTGGGGTGGCTCCAGGTCTGGGTGAGTCAGCACCAGGCTGAATAGACCTTCTGCATTTGGAGTGGTGGGAGGAGTAGCACCTGGGCCTGAATAGGGCTGTGCCTGCCTTCCACAATGCTGGCTCCACCTCCTGCGGTGTGTCTGATGGCCCTGGCCCACACTCACAAAGGAAGAAGATGTGCACTGGCAGAATGCACCCACAACTGGTTTGGACTGGGTCCAGGACCCCGCACACATAGAGAACAAAGACTTTTGGGGTATAAATACTAGAGCTGAAACCCCTGAAAGTTAGACTACTTCCTGATCAAGAGGAATCCCTGCCAATGAAGATCAGCTGAAGAGAATGAGGAGAAGTACTGCCCAAGTGTGTCTAGGGCTGGCCTGCAGTTTGCTGTTTCTACTGAGGAGAGGACCAAGGGACTTTGCTGTGTGCTGTGTCCCCCCTGCTTGAAGAAGGACTTTGCTGAAGGCTGTGTCCTACTGAAGAGAAGTCTCCAAGGGCCTGAGAAGAGCTGGCCTCCTGTTTCTGAAGTCCCAGGCACAAAAGGACTTCACCCCCAGCTCCCTGAACTTCCTTGCTGGGAGTTCCAGTCTGCCAGGAGGGCCTGTAACTGTGCGTGAGGCCTTTTTGCTGGTGAGAGCTGGAAGCGCGACGCAACGAGAGAGAAGCGTGACGCCGCCACAGCAGCCGCTGTCGCATCATCGAGGAAGCGGGTCACCGCTGCTGCTGTTCGCCGTCGCATCACCGGAAAAACGTGTCGCCGCCACAGAGGGTGCTGTTGCATCACCGGAGAAGCGTGTTGCAGGGCCGTCGCATCGCTGAGGAAGCGCGACGCAGCTGATCGCCGCCGCAACACCGGAAAAGCGTGTCGCCATCACCGAGGGTGTCGTCGCATCACCGGAGAAGCGTGTCGCAGGGCCTGTCGGGGCTCAGAAAATCACAGAGTTCGCCGCAAGGCCGTCGGGCGTGCACACATCGCCTCCACGTTGTCGCATCGCAACAAAGACGCCATTTTGTTGCATCGCACCGGATTGTCGCAACGCATCGAGGCACCATCTTGTCGCATCGGAACCGGAGCGCAGGAAGAATCGACGCATCTCCTTCTCTGCGCCCGTTTTTGTTTGATTTGCGTAACGCATCCCAGGTACTTTGAGACTAAAGTGTCGCATTCATCATCTACAAGTTTATTTTTGCAACAACCCTTCTGAGTTTCTGTATGTTGGATTTTTGTCGTTTTGGTCTTGTTTAGTTTAGATAAAGATATTTTATTTTTCTAAACTGGTGTGGTGTCCATTTGTGGTGTTTTCACTGTGTTACTGTGAGTGTTGGTACAAATACTTTACGCATTGCCTTTGGGATAAGCCTGTCTGCTCGTGCCAAGCTACCAAGGGGGTGAGCAGGGGTTATCTAAAGTGTGTATCCCCCTTACCCTGACTAGAAGCAAGGGTCCCTATTTGGTCAAAGGTACCTACCTCTGCCAACTAGAGACCCCCAGTTCTAACACAAAGTATTCCAAAGTTTAGCTGCTGAGTAAGAAAAGCTTCTACCTCCCTACTTGGCATTCTTTATCTTTGGGATGGACACTAATTTGGCTGTTCCTGACTAAGATTGCGATGAGGGGTATGCCAAGGAGTGTAATGGCATCCAAAGTGACTGTCATTGGATTGGAGAAAATGCAAGCATTCCTCCCATCACTTTTTTGTGTGATGATGACGTAAAAACAAAACTGCAACTCCCCATGAAGGCATCACATGCGGCACGGGCCACCAGACCAGTTATAAAAAAGGATGCAAGAATGCATTAACTACGACCTATAGCAGCTGCGTGACCAACAAAGCCATCTCAACACTTCAATAGAAATGTTTCTGTCTATAGTTCATTGAAGTAAGTCGGGCCAGGATTGCTGGCTTGTGGCACTGTGATTGTGCAGCTCTTCTATAGGCCGCTGAATGGAACGGTTGACCATTAGGAGGACCTTTCAGCAAACACGATAACGACAGATCTCATCGGAACAGAAGGATGAAGGCACATTCGCTTGATACCTTGGCGAAGATGTGGGGCCTGGTGGCTACATTGTAAACTGAGGTAACAAGAGTTCTGTATGGACATGCGGAGGTACAGCGCATCACTCAGCTGCCTTTTGGCTAGGTGTGCGTTATAGAAATACCAAATACATACATTCTTTCTCCCCCAGTTTGACCCGCTGTCTGTGCCAGGGGACTCGGACCTACCAACGCTGGGAATGCTCAGACACATTCTAAACATCTTTATTAATTACAAATAACAATAAAAGGGTTTGCATGCACGTTGCTTGAGCAGACAGGGGCCATCCGTTTCAAGTGGGTTTATGGCAGCACCCGTCATCAGTGCGTCAGATTCAAATTCTAGAATCTAATTGAGCTCGCGCCTGGCGAACGTTTATTCCCCGTGCAAACAGCACTAGTGCGGCCTTCGAGAGTTACTGGTGAAATGAATGAGAGGATGCGTAATAATTTGTGGGATGTGGTGCTTAATATGTTTATATGCCAAGAAGAAACCTGCACATCAGTTCTTGCTTTGAATTACTGCTGCCGGTGTAAGGCTAGAAGTGACAGGATAAATGAGCTTTCGACTCTAAAATAATTTAGTAACCTCACACTGAGGATTTCGGGATTAAACTGTAATCTTATTCGCTAGTAAAGAGAGGGAGGAGGTGTTTGTACATCTTAAAATTGAAAGACACAGCCGCAAGCATACCGAATTCATCAGCATGCAAAGCAAATATGAGTTTGTTGACAAAACAAGAACATATTGCCCACTTGAGCAGTTTGATCCTATTTATGCTTCATATTTGTTCAGATTTGTACCATAGTACTGGCAAAAGCCATATATGGTTCACAATCTGCTCTGAAATCAGAACATGCACTTTGATGCCATGTGATTTATATTGAGAACTTGTGACTAATACATCGACCTGTCCCTAAAAATGTACAGGAATAATTCCGATATATATTCTGCTTCTTCCAGAGGCCAAGCTCTTGTATACATTGTACTTCTTTTTGTTCTCATCATTCTGCTACACATCTGCGTGCCAGTGCTGTCCCAGTCTAAAGTCCATGTAAAATCTTGATAACGAAACTATAAGCGACTTAAGCCTTGACAGTGCCAAGGATGCATTGACATTACGTCTGTTTCTGTCTCATAATACTCAGAAAATAAGAAACCCTAATTCGCCTACTTCTATCTATCTATCTATCTATCTATCTATCTATCTATCTATCTATCTATCTATCTATCTATCTATCTATCTATCTGTCTGTCTGTCTGTCTGTCTGTCTGTCTGTCTGTCTGTCTGTCTGTCTGTCTGTCTGTCTGTCTGTCTGTCTGTCTGTCTGTCTGTCTGTCTAATAAAGTGGGAGGTGTTGTTCCTATACCAACCACTTTCGCCTCTGTTTGCACGCCAGTCCATAGACCCACTTTGTGGGGAGAACTAAATTGGGTTTGGCAAGGGGCTCCCACAGAGATGCCAGCTCTCTGTGGGAGAGTGGAGCTTTGGGCTGGAAGGTGTGGGATGGATTGGTGCAGAGGGTGGTAGGGTAGGCGGCAAAAGACCAGGTACCTATTTTTCAGGTTAGTCGAAGGGAAAGGATTTTTTTGCAGTAGGTGACAGGAGTCGAAGAATGTATTTTTTCTAATTTGAGGGTGGGGCTAGGTATATTTTGAGTGTGAAAGGTGGGTAGCAGAAGGCCAGGTTATGTTGTTACTTTTTTTAATGTTACGTAAGGCTATCCCATTATTCCTGTTCCCTAGCTACATGTTAAAAGCACAGGCAGATGATTTGATGGGGCTATATACAACATAAAATTATAGACCCCATTAGAATCCTGAGCTTGCAGGGTGCCTGGGCAGCTGCCCCTCCCAGCTCTTCCACTATCAGTGGCAACTCATTTCCCAGAATGCAGTTAATGGGCATCTAAGACCTAATTGTGACCCTCCGATTGGTCATCTCTTCACCCCACTCCAGGAATAACAGAGCTGTGGGGCGTAAAAAAGTCCTGCCCCTAGGCCTGAGTTACCCTACCCACCTATCTGGTGTACTGTTCTGGGGAAACCAACCTTTCCACCACCATGGTCTGGGTGGCACCAGTATCCCTCAGTGCAGAGACAGGTATTCTATTCACCGTGGCCTTATGGAAGTGACGACTCCCACCTTCAGTAATCACAAGCCTACCCTCTGAGTCTATCTACCAACTAAGGAAGACTAGGGCATGTTCTACCACATGCCCCTGGGGTAAAATGTGACTAATAGGGATGTTTTTCACCTCAGACTTCTGAGTGATATCATAGACAACTTGAACTTAGCCGCATTGTCTACTTGATGCCACTCAGAACTCTGCTATGAAAAACATCTCTGTTAGTCACTGTTAACCATCTATAAGTTGTATATGCTATGTATGGTTTTCATGGGGATGTTTTTTACTTCAGGGGTTCTGAGTTACATCATAGACAACTCGAGCTTCACTCTCGTAGTCTATTTTTCATGTCACTCAGAACCCCTTGGGTGAGAAATTGGGTTGTTGGTTGAGGGGGGTGTCTGCGTGCACCACAAAAAGTCACTAAATTAATCTGTGCTTATCCCTCTGGTAGCTTGGCACAAAGGCAGGTAGGCTTAACTTAGAAGCAATGTGTACAGTATTTAGCACTTAAACAATAATAAAGTGAGACCAGAACACAAAAAAAATTGCACACCAATTTAGAAAAATTGTGTAAGATGTAAGAAATTATTTAACACCAAAACAACAAATATCTAATGAGTAGAACTGGAGATATGCAATTTCAAAGATTTATGGTAAGTAAATCGCCTAAAAACACAAAGCGCCACTCAAGGTTATCTGGTTGAGCAAGACCGGGTGAAAGTCATAAGTTCAGGCCGACTGGATGGAGTGTGTTCCGGATACAGGTATCAGAGTAGTCAGACTGAAAAAGTTACCTTCTAAAGTCCAGAGATAAGAGTCCAGTTTGCAGTAGAGGAACCCGCGAGGAGTGGGGAGCTCGCTGTTGATGGTTGTTGCTGCAGCATGATGAGCAGACTGGGCGCCGAAGACCATCATCACTATAGTGCTAAGATCCTGTTGGGTGTTGTGGACAGTTATTGCTGGGGATTCATCTTGGCAGTTACCACAGACTGACAATGCTGCTGCACAAATTGCAGATCTCAAGTTGACAGCGCTCACTTGTGGTCACTGTAGAGCAAAGAGTCGGGTTCACTGGAGCTTCGCATTGGCGGTTAGTGCGGGCTGCAAGATCTTGATGCGAACCGGTCCATTCTCGGTCGTGAAGAGCCCAAAATTTCAGGATTTCTTCTAGGAGGAGTTCAAATGATGCCTCACCAATGGTCCAGGACCTGGCAGGCACCTCTTTGGAATCGGGAACTTACTCCAGCAGAGCAGAGGCCAGCAGGGCTCAGGCAGGTCCAGCTGCTGCTATAGTCAGGTTCAGTGCAGCAGGTCAGCTGGGCAGACCCTGTTGTGTCCCTGTAGCTCAGAACAGGAGGCCAGTCAATTGACCCTTGGAGTTACTTCAGCCAGGGATGAAGGGTGCAGGTCCAGTCTTCCATCTCAGATGGCAGGGCAGGACTCATACAACAGCGCAGTCCTCTGTCAGCAGGGCAGTCCTTCTTCTGTAGTATCCACAGGCCCAAAATTCCACTAAAGTGGGTTCAGAGGGTCCTGTTGTTGATACCTGGTGCCTACTTTGAAGTGGAAGAAACTACTGGAGTATTCCCTCTCTAGAAGTGTCTAAAATTTACTGCCTCCCTGCACTGGTCCCAGTCTGTCTGCAGGCACAATATGCTAGTGTGAAGTCCTTTGGGGGTGAGCTAATGCAGTGTATTTGTAGTGCAAGTGTGTAGGTGACAGCTCCACCCCTCTCATCAAGTCAGGATGGCCCATTCTGCCAACATCCAGACTCCCTATTGTGTGGCTGTCAGGGAAGAATAGACAAAGGCCAATTACACTCAGTCATGTGACCCAAGAAACAGGCTGCACGAACCAAATGGTTAGGAAATTTCAACTTTTTAAAAGTAGTGTTTCCAGAATTGTAACTTAAAATTCTACTTTCCTATTAAAGAGGAGTATAAATTGCAACTACTCAAACAACAAACATGATGTTCCTACCTGCTCCCACACAAAAGTTTTCACTTTTCAAATGTAATAAGGTATCCCAATGTTATCCTATGGAAGAGGTAGGCCTTGAAATAGTGAAAAACTAATTTGAGAGTTTTTCACTACCAGGACAAATAAAACTTAGAAGTACATGGCCAACTTTTTAAAATGGCAATCAAAAACTGCACACGCAGGCTGCAGTGGCAGACCTGAGACATGTTTCAAAAGTCTACTTAAGTGGATGCCTCAAAAAGTGCTGCAGGCCCACCGATTGCATTGAATTTATAGGCCCAGGTACATGTAGTACCACTTTAGTAGTGACTTAAACATGGACATCATTTAGAGGTTTCGAAAATATCTGGTGCTTTATCACGAACCAGTTTCAGGCCTCACTGCCGATCAATCACCTCAATAAACCATCCTTTAATTTTACAAATAATCATATTAGTCCATTGTTGTCTCTTAACTTTGAAATTCAAATGGAAGACTGTGATTTAAAAACCTTTTATTGCTCCAAGAATGCCCATCTGGGCTTTTCCCAACAGGTTTGTGAATCACATTCCGCAAGTAACCAAATTGAGAGTCCACCCAATGCATTTCGGGCTACAAGCCCTTCGTCAGGGGTAACTGCAATTTAAAAACAGCCCATCAGAAACCTTATGCAAATTTTATATGAATCTTAAGCCCTACCACAAACATTTTGTATATAGTACATCTTATGATCAAACTTCTGTTATACCAAAAACGTGCATCCGATTATCCTATGATACTCAAGTAAAATTAAAAATGTCCCTTTTCATCCGTAGTGAAAGAAACCAAATAAACAAAGCATAAGAGAGGATACCAATGCTATATAGGAGGGGGCATTCATGAAAAAATGATGGCCCTGAGATAATTTTTAACTGGAGTGCCACCCATCGTATATGGATAGCACTAATGATACAATTCGGGCAGAGGCATACTGCATGTCATTTTTGGACTAAGGGGGCACCCATGGCAGTTGGGGAGCACCTGTATCAATATGCTGAACCTGGCACAATTGAGGTAATTTTTGACATATTGGGGGCGCCTCTAGAACATTTTGGAAAAAATGGCATAAACTTTTGGGGAGAGTCAGTTTAAATTAGCCTGGCCCACCAGCCATGAACGACTTGAATATTTGCGTGCTTTTTGGGGGGAGAACCCGCTCACCCAGAAACTCTTCTTAGAAGATTTCACGCTCACTTGCTACAATTCAGCACAATTATTACATCCCACCACTCTAAAAAATAACCAGCACCCACACAAAGAACAGAAGGTAAACAGTATCTTGATGAACACTGTTTTCTTTCTGTAGCTGCCACTGGGACATGACATGATAGGTTTTGTGAAATTAATAAATTGAGCAGTGCAATGCGATTAAATCAAAACAAGAACTGAAAACAAACATTTTCATACAAATTGCTGATATATTTCATTATTGTGAACACATGAAAAAAGAAGTGTCTGAATAAAACCTTCATCTCTGTCCTTTACATGAGTGATATAGCCTTTGAAACAATCTTAAATAAAAATCTACTAACAGTAAGGAATAAATTAGGCCAATAATATAGTTCATATTCAATACATGGTCTACGTCAATTGATATATTCGGACATAACTATTATTGATTTTTTATCTGTTGTTTCTTTCCCTATGATTTACCAACGCATTTCTCATTACATTATACTATACAGGAACTATTAAATTGTGACAGTATGTGATATAAAAAATGTAGGCTCGCAATGCTGTTGTTTGTTTTGTGACAATATATTCTCTTCAGATGTACACATAGCTTTTCAAGTAATACTAAGAGAAACACGTAATGGTACCCTTGCATCTCATGTCAGCACCCCGATACAAGCGGTATCTAAAACAGACATTTGTCTATGTTGATTATTATATTAATCATACATTTATTATGGAACTTTAACAATGTCAATTATTACGTGTCCATCAGGGGGAAGTTCTAGTGACATAACTTCCTAGGAAGATTGAGGGTCAGAGGTCACATGATATCACTTCCTGTAATATCATTAAGGTCAAGTATGTGTGATGTCACGTCCGCTACCCCAGGCATTTTGGTGAATTGATCTCAATGGACTTACAAATAAATTAAATGTGCCAATTGGGTGTAAGCCAATTTTACCATGTTTAGAGGTGAGAACACAAACACTTCAGCACTGTTTAGCACTGATAAAGTGTGCAGAGTCCTAAAGCCAACAAAGTCAAATTCAGCAAAACAGGAGGACTGAAGCCAAAAAGTTTGGGGGTGACCCTGCAGAGAGGGCCAGGCCAAACACTCGGTCCCCTTTTTTCACTGTTACTCTTCTATAATTCTATATATCTATGTATGGTTCTCACTAAGATCAACTAGCAAGAAAACCAGATACTAAATCTAGTTATTCACTGCCTTGGTGTGGCAACAGCTGGAAACCAAAGTCATTTTCCATTGTTGCTAAGTCAAAAAGGAATTTCAGTTTGCTTTAAGAGGAATCGTAGAGAGCCAGCCAGGTCAGTGTTGTCTCTCTGCTCCTATGTAGAGCAGAGAGCGTATCTTCGAGCAGGCAGGGAGAGAGAAGGTGTGTGGAATTGTTTTAAAGTTTTGAATTTTGTGCATTAATAATAGCATATAATATACAATTTTGCACATGATCTAGCATATATTGGCTGAATTATTATAGTTGCACTTGAAACTAATTTTCTATGATGTACAGAAGTGAAGTTATTAATGAATTTTAGTTAGGCCACATGTCTGTATGAATCTCCATTTTGAACAAGATGGACAACATCACTGTCACTCACTCCTGTTCACCTCCCATGCATCTCTTCTCATCACAGGTTCCCCAGAACAAGCAGACATGTAGAACTTTATTTCCACTGCTATAATTACATTGCTGTCCATGAAATTTTCTAAGACTTGTAACATTTGTTTCACTATGATTTGTTTCACTATGATCACTATGATCACTAGTCCATTAATTTGCTGAAAGTTTTTATTGTTCAGTGTTTCATATTTGTTCCAACATCGCCAGATGACATTAGCACTAGGGGTGGGCATAACTAGCGTAATTCTCTCTAGCATAATTACTACAAAATTACTCGTAATTATGTGGGGAGCGTAATGCAACATTTAGAGCTATTTTCTTATTGCAAAATGAAACCCTCATGACCAAAATAGGCCAGAAGATGCATTTTCGCTAGGAAAATAACACAAAATGCTACAGGACAGTGGCCAGCAGCTGCTCATGCTCTCTTAGTTCATTGTTCATGTGCTCCTGCGATAGGATGTTTGCCCCAGATTGCTCTTAATTACTCAAGCTGGTGCCAGAGTGATATCATAGGCAACTTGAACTTGGCTCTTGCTGTCCATTTGATGTCTGCTGGACCTCACATACGGTCTTCCCCCCAAGCATTTTACCTACATCTCTCCTGTTTTGCTAGATTTGTTTTTGTAGGCTTTAGCACTCTGTGCACGTTACCACTGATAACCAGTGCTAAAGTGCTTATGTTCTCAAACATGATAGAATTGGCATGCAACCGGATTAGCACATTCAATTTACTTGTATGTCCCTAGTAAATGGTATCACATATACCAAGGGCCTGAAAATGCAATGCTACTAGTGGTCCTGCATCACAAAGTGTGCCACTCAACGAAGTAGCCTTTTAAAACATGTCTGAAGCCTGACAGTGTAGCCTGCAGTGCAGTTTTGAGCTGCTATTTTGACATGGCATAATGAACAGTTTTTACAGGCCTAAACCTTCTGTTTTAATATTTATAAATCTCCCCAAAGATATGCCCTAAAGTATCATGTGGCAGGGTGCAGTGTATTTAAAAAGTTGGACATTTATACTTAAGGTTTACCTTTTCTGGTAGTGAAAAACTCCTGATGTTGTTTTTCACTGTGTAGCTCCTATCTCTTGTATTGACTAACACTGGGTTACCTTATTGCATTTATTAAGTGGGAACAGATAGAGATATGCTGTTTGAATTCAAGTAAATTGTAAGTTAAAATCCTCTTCAATTGTGGAAACAGATTTTAAGTCACAATACTGAAAATGCCACTTTTAGAAAGTTGGACTTTTCTTGTCATAATCAATTGTGCCTTCTGCCAGTGTCCTGTGGTCACATGACTGTGAATGGCTCTGCTGTTGGGGTCTGCATATTGCTTTCAGACAGTAACACAAAGGGGGCCTAGGCGTGGACAAGATGGTCCATCCTGACAGGATAACTGGGAGGAGCTGCACCCAGCCCTACTTACATTTGAAAGGGCTTTGCATCCTGCAGACAGAAAGGAAACTGACACCAGGACTGCATTGTCTTCTGCCACCCCAGACTTCTTGGAGGCTTTATAGGGGAAGGAATGAACTTTCCAGAACCATATGTGGAGGAATTATAGGGAACCCCCCACTTTAAAGGTGGCACCTGGTATGAATATTGGACCACCAGAACCACTCATCAGAACAATCCTGGACTTGAGGACAGTACAGAAGAAGGACTGTCCTGATGCTAGAGGTCTGCCCTACCGGTTGAGGACTTCCCTACTGCTTGAGGAGTGCCTTGCTGTCTGCGAAGGAAGACTGGACCTGCTTACCTTCATCCCAGTCTAACCTGAGTGACTCCAAGGGTCAGTTGACTAACCCCATGTTTGAGTTACAGGGACAAAAGAAGCCCCAGAGACCTCCGTGCAACTGACAAGCTGACCTGCTGCAATTGGACCTGCCTGCACCTGCAAATGGACCTGCCTGAGCCCCATGGTGGCCTCTGCTGGAGTGCCTGATCCCAAGAAGTGCCCCCCAGATCCATGGGCCATTGGCTGGCATCAGTCTGAGATCCTACCAAGAAGAAAAGGTCAAATCCTGAAGTTTGAGCTCTTTGCAAATGTGAATTGACACCTTCACTCTGAGGCTCTGCCGCCTTCAATGACCCCCATCACAATTATCCGTTGAAGACCTGCTCTTCACACTACAAAGACCGCGAGCAACGACTAGCAACACAAGATCTACACTGTGCACTACAGTAAGAACAGACCATGGTGACAGATAATGCGAAGCTCCAGCAATGACCATCCACGGCGCCAAGCTGGCTCCATGGGGTACAGTGATGACAGCCCGCTGCACCTGGCTTGCTCTTCCCGCTACAGCAACGACTATCCGTGACAGTTTCCCTGCTCCCGGTGGCCTCCTCCACCATGAATTAAACTCTTTGGGCCAGATTATGAGAAGGTAACTCTTTCAGCAGAATTAACTTATAGCTGTATCTGACCCGCACTCCATTGCGGTCGGTTTTAACTTGTGACTTTTCCCTGGTCTAGCATGACCAGATGACCGCAAGTGGGCTATTTGTGCTTGTATGCACTATATCTACTTAATACTTTGAAACTTTCTCCTGATTGGATTGTTGTCTTTCTGGTATCAGTTTTTTTATTAAAATTTATTTTTCAAAATTGGTTTGGGATTATTCCTGTGTTTTCACTTTATTTATGTTCTGCATAAATACTTTACATATTGCCTCCAAGTCTGGCTGCTTTATGCCAAGCTGCCAAAGGGTTAAGCACATGATAATTTAGCAAATTTTTGTGGTTTACCTTGACAAGGATTGTGGTTATTGCCTGAGTGGAGCTTTCAGCCACCCTTCAACCGATAACTCCATTTCTTACACTGTTGCTAAGAACCCCTTGCCAAAAAACATACCCGTTATTCACAACTACTCATGTATAAGTCTGCATATGCATACATATCTAACTTCCTGTTCGTACATTCCATTATCTCTCTCGTTATCTTTCTGTCAAGGTTCTTTCTTTTATTCCATCCTTCCCTAAATTCACCTTTCCATATCGATCTCTCATTCTTCGTATCTCTGCTTCTCTTTCTATCCATAACTCTCTCTCTTCCTTTCTTTTTTTGAAATGTTATTTTACAGGAGCATACAGCCAAAACACATGCATATATACTTATGAATTGGTCATAAACATCTCCTTTAACTGCGTTTCTCCCTTCATCCCACACTCCTTCTCCTCTCCCTTTCGTCCTTCCTCTCCCACACATTCTCTCTGTCTCTCTTTTTATATCGTTCCTGTCTGTGTCTTTTTCTCTTCGTCTATCAATCCCCTGGTGTTAGACCTGGCACCATTGGCGTGGGTCTCCCTTCCATTTTTTTCCGCTGTTGCCTCCTATGTTTTTGCTATGTTTTGCTGGTCTAGATGCTTTGGGCACTTTGCCACTGCTGTTCAGTGCCAAAGTGCAAGTGCTCCCTGTGTAAATTGTGTTATGGATTAGTGATTCCATAATTGGCTGATTTGATTTACTTGTCAGACCCTAGTACAGTGCACCATGTGTGCCCAGGGCCTGTAAATCAAATGCTGCTGGTGGGCTTGCAGCACTGATTGAGACACCCACAGAAGCAGCTTGTAAAATGTGGCTCAGGCCTGCCATTGCAGAGCCTGTGTGCAGTCTGGGACTGCCATGTCGACTTGGCAAGTGCACACACTTGCCAGTCCCTAAACCTTCCCTTCTCTGCATGTTAGTCACCCCTAAGGTAGGCCCAAGGTAACCCTGTGGGCAGGGTGCATTGTATGTGAAAGGTAGGACATGCCCTGATGTGTGTGGCATGTCCTGATAGTGAAATACTGCCAATTTCGTTTTTCACTATTGCAAGGCTATCTGTTCCCATAGGCCAGAATGGGCAGTTTGATTATAACATCTTATAAGCATAACTGACCCAGGGAACAAGATGGGAAAATAAAGTTTAGTATGCCTGAACTCAGAATGTTAAAGTGCATCTTTTAGTGTGGGTGATTTTAACATTCTGTGTTTGAAAATACCACTTTTAGAAAGTAGGTATTTTCTTGCCTAACCATCCAGTATGCCTCTGCTAGGTTTGTGTATTACATGTCTGGTTTGTGAGTGACAGGGGGCTGGAGAGGGCTTTGGCTCCAGCAGTCTGATGAGTCAGGGCTGGGCTGAATAGGACCTGGGTTGAATAGAGAGTAGGGGAGGAGATTTCCTTTCACTTGCCTGAGCCTACATTGAATAGAGAGTAGGGGGAGGAGATTTCTTTTCAGCTACCTGGGCCAGGTCTGCTTTCAACAATGCTGTCTCCACCTCCTGCCAGGAAGCTGCACCAGGGAGGACAGAACTGGTTTGGGCTGGGTACAGACACTCTCTGCCTTCAGAGAACAAAGAAATTGTGTGTATAAAAAGAGGGGCCCAGACCCCAGAACTTTAGATCACTTCTGGGAATCAAGACGAACCTTTTCCAAGGAGAGAAACCAAGGAAGCTGAAGGAGGAGAGTGCCCCTGCGATGGTTACTGTTTGGGGTTGGCCGGCAGTGGTTACTTATTGCCAAGGAAAGGAGAAAAAGGAACTTTGTGTGTACTTTATCATCTTGAGGAAGATCTCCAAGGGCTTGAAGCTGAGCTTGCCTCCTGTTCTGAAGTCTCAGGGACACAAAGACTTCACCACCAGTTCCCCTCTGAATTTCCTTGCTGCGAATTCTACCTGCAGAGAGGTGCCTGCTGTTGTTTTGGGACCTCGAGAGACTGCGTGTCGCTGGGAGCTGGAAGCGCGAAGCAATGAGGAAGAAGCGTGTCACCGCCGCAGCTGTTGCCGTCGAAGTGTGCCGCCGCAGCTGTTTGCCGTCGCATCACCGAAGAAGCGTATCGCATCGCCGGAGAAGCGTGCCGCCGCCGCAGAGGATGCCGTCGCATCACCGGAGAAGCGCGTCGCAGGGCCTGTTGCGGCTCAAGAAACCACCGATTTCGCCGCACCGCCGTCGGGCGTGCACGCATCATATCCAAGTTGTTGCATCGCACCAAAGACGCCATTTTGTCGCATCGTACCGGATCATCGCATCGAGGCGCCATCTTGTCGCATCGTAACCGGAGCGCAGTAAGAAACTGACGCATCACCTTCCCTGCGGCCCTTTTGTTTATATTTCGTTACGCAGCCAAGGTACTTTGAGAGTAAAGTGTTGCATTTACCATCTACATTGAACTAAGCTATTTTTACCATTTGAAAGTCATATTTTTGAATACTGTATTGTGGATTTTTGTCGTTTGGTCTTGTGTTAAATCTAGATAAAGATCACTTATTTTTCTAAACTGGTGTGGTGTCCATTTGTAGTGTTTTCACTGTATTACTGTATGTGTTCACAAATGCTTTACACACTGCCTCTGAGATAAGCCTACCCAGGGCTTTAAGTGGGAAAAAAAAAACTGGTGGTGCTCTAAAAGGGCGTGGCAAATTTCTTAAAGGGGTGTGGCCTATCCGAGTAGGGGCGTGGTCTAAATCAAGATAACTAGCATTGTGTGCTTAAGAAAATCATGAAGTCGCATCCAGCAAAGGATAAAAAAATAGGCAAAAAGGTATATTTATTAAGTATAAGCCATAAAATACCAAACACTTTAAAAAACATGTAAAAATTATTTACATTACTTAGAAATCTATTGCAGGATTTCCCAAAACCCTGGAAGATATTCACTGTGTCTATTTTGCTGGGGTTTCTCACAACTATTTTCTTCAGCAGACCTTCTACCTTTTGCCAGCCAACTCTTTACATACAGCTTTGCGTCAAATGTTTCAAATGGAGGACCATTGAGTTTTACCCATAAGCATGAAGAAATGGTCTCTACAAGACTGCGCAAAGGCGCTGCGGTGGCAGGCCTGAGACACCATTTTAGGGCTACTCATGTGGGTGGCACAATCAGTGCTGCAGGCCCACTAGTAGCATTTGAATTACCCGTCCCGGCACACTTAGTGCATTTTACTAAGGACCTACTGGTAAAACAAATATGCCAATCATGGATAACCAATCACAGTAATAATTTAACCAGGGAGCACTTGCACTTTGGCACTGATCAGCAGTGGCAAAGTGCCCAAAGCATCTAAACCAGCAAAATGAAATCCATCACAGTGTCAAAACGTAGGAGGTAGAGGCAAAAAGTCAGGGGAAACCACGCCAAGGATGCCAGGTCTAACAGTCACACAGGACTTAATTACATCAGTGTTAGTAAACATAGGAAGAGCAGAGCAATGTGAAAGTAATGAAAATGAAACTCAGAGGGGTCCGTCTGGGTCGGCTTTACTATTGACTTGAGATATCTACTTACTTCTGAATTGTGCCTGAACATTTTCAATGCAGCCACAAGTTACATTACACAAGATCATATACATTTTGGGGGACTGGGGGCACAGTGAGATTAAGTCTTAATCTCACTGTGCCCCCAGTCCCCCAAAATGTATATGATCTTGTGTAATGTAACTAGTGCTCATGTAGCTCACGTAAAGCGCTCCAATACGTTTGGGTCGAGACAGAGCTATATTAAACTGTAATATATATATATATATATATATATATATATATATATATATATATATATATATATCAACTCCCTTCCTAATGCATCTAGAGTTATTATATTCAGTGGCTGGGTGGTTTATTGGTATTTTCCGGCGCTGGCACAAGTCCTTCTGAAGGCTCACAGGCTCACAGGTTGTGTGTGCAAGCACCGGCGCTAGAGTGTATGCCAACGTCGGTATGTATTTCATGTGTTATTGTTCATCCTATGTGTGATTTGACATGTGTGGTTCCACGTTATCACATATGTGTTACTGTAAACGTTATTTATTAGGCGATCAGTGAACAGAAGCAGACACCTCGACGGACTAACACACAGAAGGGAATATAATGTAAATGAAACAACCCATGGATGGATAAACTGACTGATGGGTGGACGGTCGGTTGGTTAGAAATAGACATATGATTGAGACGGACAGGTATGTATCTAGAGAAATCAGACAGGTTTTTGAGGCATAGAGATGACGGGCCGACAGGGGCAGGGCTGCACTGGTAGTGGTAGTGTCACTGCTGCTGGATTCTGTTGTAGACCCTCATCCCTCGCTTGCTTTAAGGCAGAGCAGGGTCACACTGGTTGCTGGAGAAATCTTGCTGCAGGCCGTAAAAGCAGGGTCGTGCCGGTTCTAACCAGCTGTTGTTGTGCCGATGGCTGGCACGATGACGTAGGTGGCACTGCGTGTTCAAAGATAAGGGAAATCCCGAGAGAAAGTGTCTCTCTTCAAAGGATTTCCCTTCCTGCTACAATGACGTCACGCCTTAAGCAGTGCGCGTGCATGCTCACCCGAAACACCAAACAAAAACCGGGACGTCTGGTCACCCTACCTTTGACCTTTGAGGCCCGAAAATAGAGGCCCCCCCCAAAAAACTGGGGGTGCTCAGACCCCCCCCCACTTAAAGCCCTGAACCTACCTGCTCGTGCCAAGCTACCAAGGGGGTGAGCAGGGGTTATTTTCGGAGTGTAGCCCCCTTACCCTGACTAGAAGCAAGGGCCCCTACTTGGTCAAAGGTACCTACCTCTGCCAACTAGAGACCCCCATTTCTAACACCTGGGCAAATACCACAAAATATAGGAATGAATATAGCTTAGCTTTGTACAATGTTTTACGAGCCTTTCTTTTCATCCCACCAGTAGTATGCTAGAAAGCCTATTTAAATTAGATCGACTTCCAAGTATGAAATGTCAATTCCTTTGTTAGCACATATTTCAGTGTTACCAATACCAATATCCTCATGTGTTTCCATGTTTTTAATTTCTTTATATTCCAGCAAAGGCACGATTGTTCGAATACAATAAAAGCACACCTCCGCCCTCTTTCTCTGATTCACTCAGATACAAAGATGTAATGGGTCCAAATTAATATAAATTACAGTAGCAACCACCACAGCTGCCCAGTTGGGCGCCAAGAGTCATATCCAATACAGATGTGCTTGGACTTGGTGCACGTCTCCCGTCACTCACATTCCCTGGGTGCTCTCTCACCAAGTCTAATGAGACCTAAAAGAGCCTCTTTCGTCTGCCATAGCGTGCGGACAAAACACAAATATACGAGGCTTATTCAGGGCCGGACTGGCCTTAGCTGGCACCGGGCGTTTCCCCGGTGGGCACCCAGGGTAGGGGCCGGTTTTGGGCCCCTGGGGGGCCGTTTTTGTTACAGGGCCGTTTTTGCAGCTTAGCTGCAATATCGGCCCCTGTAACAAAATCGGCCGAAACCGGCCCTGGCAAAGTGCTCGGCCGCACCCCCACGCCCCCGGGGGGCCAGCCGAGCACTTTGCCAGGGCCGGGTTTGGTTCCCAGTATGGCCCTGGGCTTATTCTGAACCACGCCAGCCGGTATGAGGGACACGTCGCCCTGACAGATTCATCAAAAGACTGGTCAAACCTGCAGTAACCGTGTAGGAGCTATGGGCTGGTCAGTCGCTGTATGAACAGGTCCCAAGCAATAGCAAGGGGTGCCACCTTTGCCCATTCTTGTCAGCACAGGCCAACAGCTGCATCACCAATGCTTCTCCATAAAGCTCTGGCTTACTGCCCACTAGGAGTTTGTGGTTTTGGGATTCGAAAGTTCCTCTCCATCACTTGTGCAGACGCACACTGTAGAGATGGTTTTGATCACGGAAGCCACAGGTAATCTGCCTGCCAGCGAAATGCTGTCCCATCCCGTCCTTGGATCCCAAAGTGTTATGTCTAATCTCCTCATCTGCTGTCAATGTCTCTCCCACTTGTGGGAGACACAGCGTCCAACTTCAAACTTTTGCACAACGCTAAATAGAAGTTATCATTTTAAAATAGATATGAGATTATAGTAATATCAAATAGCCGGAAATCCACTCAGAACAAAGGTGTATCTTCTTGCTTGGACAATTGCAACTCTTTATATTCATGCCTTTTCTAAATATCTGATGTTCAGTCTGTAGGTATTTCAAAATTAAGCCAGGGTATAATTTTTATTACACCAGCATAATCTCGCATAATTTGGGTAACATTCCCAACTTTACACCATTTCCAACGTTACAACATTGCGCCACGCCATCAAAAAATATATTTCAGCAGTTTAGAAATGTTCACAGCATGAACAGCTGTATGTGCCATTTGAAGTTGTCTGGCATTGATTATTGTGAGAAATAAAATGAAATTGTTTTTATTGCCCCATAGCACTGCCTGGTGAACTTTTTTAGTTGCTCTTTTGTTTCTGCTCCTGATGCCTCCTCACTGTGCTTTATTGACTCCTTGGGTGTTTTGTATTTGGCTACTAGGGGTAAAGCAGCAGTCATCCGTTGCCTGCAATCCCTTCTGTATTATCCACACTTGAATATTTTTGGAAAATATGGTTTGTCACGGGATAGCCTTGGCTAGGCGATGCAAAGCAAATCCATGTGGGGAGTAATGGACAAGAGTGTAAAGACAAGGGGCAGTCTGGGGTGGTGGAGGTCTAAGCACATATTTTTCCTCCTTTTCTTTTCTTTTTATCGAGATGTATTGTTATTGTATCATGGAATTTGACTGTCCTGGGCTGACATATTTTGGTGCTGTAGGCCATACAATGTTTTCTCAATTATTTTACTTTATTTTTCACATTAGTACTTGTGATATGCAAGAGGTGTTCCAGTGACCTTCAGAAGGCTTTGAATGCATGCCAAAGTTAGGTCATTTTTGTGTGCATTTGCTTGTTGACAGGTAGGGTCTCAAGGCTGAGACAGACATCCATTTTTCTTGGTTCTCAGCCATCTTCTTCCTTGCCACTGGCTTGTCCACCTATGGAGAGAGAGGGGGGAAGTGTGTGTGTGTAGTTCATCAAAAAGGAAGAAATAGAAAACGCATTGCTGGTCTCATGTCACACGATTTGAATACCTTTTAGCCATTCCTTTAAAGCCTGTAAGAGCTTGAGGGTAATTCAGTGAGATAATAAAGACCCTGTAAAAGACATTTTACAACAGGCTCCGAAAAATGTAACCTCTACCTTATACACAATGTAACATCCGTTTGACCAGTGCAAATTTAAACTGAGTATTCCGCAAAAGAGAAGGGATGGAGCTCCTTAAGCCATATCACTAGAGGTTGGCAAATGGGGCTAATAGAGTGTCTTATCAAAATGCTTTCATACATTGAGACTATGGCATGGGAAAACAGAAAGGAAGACTACCATAAGCCAAGCTATCCCATTGGTGTAGAGGAGAAAGGTACATTTAACAGTGTTAGTGATGAAACTGCTGGTTTGGTCAACAGCTGCACCAAGAAATCAAATTGTCGGAAGAGTACTTGTGGCACTAAGCAGGACCCATGGTACAAAACATAGGCTGTTTTTTTAATTCCCTATTCAGCACT
The DNA here is from genome assembly GCA_963921515.1 of Calotriton arnoldi. Classification (NCBI taxonomy): domain Eukaryota; kingdom Metazoa; phylum Chordata; class Amphibia; order Caudata; family Salamandridae; genus Calotriton; species Calotriton arnoldi. The sequence goes on from CAWUFW010009516.1 coordinate 193,551, forward strand.
TGGGGGCAGATTTACATTCCCTGGCGCATCCCTGCAAATCAGCAGGGATGCGCCAGGGAAGATGCGTGACGCAAGTTTACCCTTGCGCCACCACAGATGCGCCGCATTTACAATGCGGCGCATCATGGCGCAAGGATAAACAGATGCGTGACGCATCTGTTGGCGGAAGGGTGGCGCAGTACTGGAGTTGTGTCGCAAGTGCGACGTAACTCCAGTACTGCTCAGGGGTGCCCTATACCTAACATGCTGCGTCACTCCTTACGCCTGCTTGAAGCAGGCGTAAGGATTTGACTCAGCAGGGACGTAAAGTGGCTCCGTGAAATCTTGTAGATTTCACTGCGTCACTTTACGGGGCTTCCTTGCGCAGGAACGCCCCCTGCGCCGGCACGCCCACATGAAACCTGACGCAGGTTTTATGTGGCGCAGGGCTTTACAACATGACGCATCTCCCTAGATGCGTCACGTTGTAAATCCCCCGCAGCATGGCGCATGATTTGCGCCGCCGCTGCGTCACAAAAGTGACGCAACAGTGGCGCAAAAGTGGCGTAAGGGGCTTGTAAATCTGCCCCTAGGTGTCTCTATTTATAAGTGATGAATCATCATGAACTTGAAGATGCTTGTGACATCTAGGGTAAAGAGGAACTCAAGTTTTTATCCGACCTCTGCAGAGCATGATGGTGGCCTCAGAAGCACGTCACAAGCAACAGCAGTATCCACCACAATCAAAAATCATCTTTCCAATGTACATGCTACGCTAAGAGATCAGTACTAGCAGCATCAGGAGAGAGATCCTGTGTGCTGGATTTCAGAGTTCCATGGCTAACATCATGCTCACAAATGCAAAATTTTCAAGAGGGCTAACTATTGTCTATGACAATAGAGGAGATCACTCAGGAGGCCTTGGGTGACCAAGCAAAAATCTAACTAGACCATCAGCCAGTGATCTATTGCCATAGAAAACAGTCACCAGAAAACAGGAAGTTGGCAGTACATATCCAATATAATTCTAAAGCTTGCACACAAATAAAAAGTCACTGTTTTATTTCCATTTTATTGGAGACCCTTTTTTTGGTAACCGGTTTCTCTATGTTCATTACTCAATATCTATATCTGATGCTTTTATTTCTGATAAATGGAAGACGTTAGAGGTGAGTGCTTACATTTCCTTATTTACCATACATTCTTTGGACAACTTATCTATTGTGTCCTTCAGTGTCTTCTAAGTGGATTTTCAGTTTAGCTGGAACAATTGTCATGTCCAGAAGGACCAGCCTGTCTCTCTAAATTATAGGAAACTCACACTGAGTAACATGAACAAGCACATCATTTCTAAAATTCATGAGTCTCAATAAGACGCAACAGTGGAAGAGGAGAGCGAGGACTCCTAAGGGATCATTACAACAATTCTTTTGAGGTAATCCAGTGACTATGACACAGTACATGCTGGATTAAAAATACAATGTCTTCTGTAAGAAAAACATCACTTCAACTGCACTCATTGCATTATAGACTATGGCCAAGAAATGTAAAAGAAACACATTGACTGGTATGCTCAGTGTACATGGCACAGACAGATAAACAAGGATACAATCATTTTGACATTGTGACAAACCACACAAAGACAACCAATTCAACCTTTTGATCCACCACAGATTTTGCAAATGACCTCTACAGGGATGCTGCCATTTTCACTGAGAGCTAGATACCACAAGTGGCATGTAATTCCCATGGCTACAGTCAATGACTGAGAGGACTGGAGAGCTTGCAAGTATGCCTGCCATGTTAAAGATATATGGATTAAAAACATGGTAAAAAAGAGCCGCACCACTAGAATTGAAATAATTTGTAGTAGTAAATGATTAATATGGTGCAGGTGAGAGGCATAGCTAATGCCTATTGAATGTGTGGGTAGTTATTCTCGGCACATGCTTCTAAGTGCCTCAGTGTGTGTGTTTGATTGGCCTTGTTAATTGCACCCAAAGAAATTCTTGTCAGTTTGTCATGTCTTGGTTCTTCTAAGACCTATCTGTTTACCATGACAATCAGTCTCAAATCTTGCCTTATCTCATACAACACATCAGGCACTATTGGGATTAAGGAGCCAAGAGGGGGACCCATCTCTGGCTATATACTCCAATGGTAACAGAGAGGAAAAACACTCTGGATTGGATGCAGCTGGTGTATTTGAAATAATGATAATTAGTGGCTCAAGTGACAATTGCAAGGTTATTAAAGTGGCACACCTTAGGGGTGTAGATATGGAAAATGCTACATTCATTTATGAAAATGAATTTGCGTTTTTATTAACGAATTCGCCTGTTGTGAACTCCACATCAACCCCGACTCGCAAATACGTAGTCAGGCAAGCTCTGAGACCTAGGCACGAGGCCACTAATTTATAGGTCACATGTGTGGTGCCATGTAGTGGCAGACAAACGCACAAACAGGAAACCTTAGATTAATCTCACAGATAGGTGCAGCGACACAACGGTCAAGGAAGATTGGCCCCAATAAAGCACACATTGCCGAGTTATTATTTTTTTTTTCAAAGGAATTGTTTTGGGTTTCTAGTATACCAATATGTTTATTTTTGATTTCCTTAGATCTTTCGCTTTTCCTGGAGTGTTTCTCGCATTTTTTTTTTTTTTTTTAATTCCTTTTGAAGTTGTTTTGCTTTTTTGGGTTTAGTTTGGACCTATTTAATTTTTTTGAATTTTTGTGGGGCTTTTTTGACTTAATTTCCTCGTTTTTGATGGATTCTATTTTGACAACATGGATATGGATGTACATCTACATCTAAAGAACTGTACATTTTATATAGTAAATTACTTGTCTGTGGGAAACGTTACATTTTATTATGTATGTTTATTTACTGTAATTGCAATGTCTTATTTTACATATCTCTGTGTTGCATTAACTTGGTTCAATTTGTGGTTATTTCTAATGTTGTGATTTGTCGTTGGTGATATGTTGATTTTTAATTATTTAATGAACATATTATTATTATGTATAGTCTTTTTCCCATTTTATGTATGTGTTGTTTTGACTGATCTATAAAAATATTAGTTCAATATTTAATATTTTAATAATGGTAGTGTGTAATTTTGTTAAGGTTTGTTAGTTACTGTGTAGGTAGGTTGTTATTTTATAATAGAGATTGTGGTATTGATTTGAAGTAGTGTATACCTTTGTTGTTAATAAAGATTCTAACTTTACCTTGTAGCGTGTCATAGATTCTACTGGTTTATTTGCTTATTTTAGGTTAAATTTGGACTACTGATTGCTGAATTCTTAGTTGTTGGTAACTTTGTTATTTTAAAGGTGGCTTCTATGAATTTCTAAAGTGTTGGTAGGGTTATCCCTAGTGTGGGTTGGAAGGCATTGTGCCATCCTTCTACTGCATTGTTGGTTTGGCTTCTTGAGCCATGAAGCTGTTGTTAACATTCCACCATGGTATTTTGAATTTGAGTTTGGTGTCTGTGTCCAGAGTGGTGCAGTCTGCCAACCTAAGTGTCTTCAAAGTAGTCCATTATGGGATCTAGTTGGTGTTCATTTTGTTGGTAGAATGGATTTTCTATAAGTAGGTTGTAGTGGATAGCTATCTCTGTCACAGGGTCATAGGCTAGTGCAATCAGTTTTTTAATTCCAAAAGCAAATTCGCTGTTTGTCACATATTCTACATTTAGGAGCTGATATAAATCCTAATGGATGGCCAGTTTTTCTGCTAGGGCGACAGAGTAAATTAAGCCGTCCTGCTAGAAGCACCGCCAGTCAGATTTATAAATGACAACCGCCATTAGTGCAGTGGTCTTAAGACCGCCGCACTCGTAATCAGGCCCGTAATTTTTTGTAGTAGCCCTTCCATAGCAAGTATTACAGTAATATTTCGTACATTTCTAATTGACATTTTCAGAGCTCGCACTTCCTTGGTTGTAAGTGTAGGCCATATGTGAGACTGTGATGTGATAATTAAATGCATTGTAATCATTTTACTTTAGATTTGACATGCAAATATAATATTATGAGCATTGTTTTGCATTTTATACTTACTTATGCGTTCTTGATGGTAATTGCAGTTCTTTTTTTCAGCTTTCCATAGAAGGTGGTTTAATGAAGATCAGGTGATGTCTTTTCTGTTGGGGGGAAAAAGATTTTTTAGTTTTATTTTTACATTTCTTTGTCTGTTTTGTTTCTTGTAGTTTGGGGTGTGTTGAAGGCTTTTAGTTTTATTTTTTTACTTTTAAGGTTTAGTTGATATTTAGAAGTGCTTTAAATTTACTTATTTTTTATGTGCCTTTCTCCAGCTATTTGGTTATTTGATTTTATTGGTGGTTCTGTAGCTTATCAAGAGTGCTGTAATTTTTGTGTAGTTCCTAAAGTTTGGTATATAAATAAAAAAAGAGTGTTTTGTTAGTTATTTGCATATTTACGATTTTTAAATAAGGGGCAATTACGATGCCGGTCAAACGCCCACCCGACCGGCATCGTAGCGGAAGCAAGACCGCCCGACAAGGAGTCGGAGGTCCCGCTTCCAAGATTACGATCTGACCACCGTGTTGGCGGTCGGATCCTGTATTTTTTCCAGTGAGGATTGTGCTTCACTTGCAGTGCAAGCCGCAATGAAAAACATGCAGAGTTTAAACATCCCTGCACCGTGTGGCAGGCACCATACTGTGCCTGCCACATGGTGCAGGGATGTTTATGGGGGCACCAAAGGTACCCACCAGGCCCCATAGCAGAGGGCAAGGGGGTACGGGGCCCTGCTAGGGGCCCCCAAAGTCACTTTCCGCCTGCCTATTTATGGCAGACAGACCGCCATGAAAGGGCAGGCGGAAAGCAAAATTGTAATTCCGATGGCAGAGTTGAGGCTGACTCCTCTGCCAATTGTGAATTACATTTCCGACCGCCGTCCCGACGGGCTCCGTGAACCCATCGGAAGTGGAGCAGTATTCCCCTGCGGGTTTCCCTCCCACTGCCAGTATCGTAATACTGCAGTCAGAGGGCAACCGCTGATGTCTGGCGGAAAGCCTCCGATGAGCTGTCAGTTGGCTTTATGCCCGACGGCAAGATGAGGCCCACAGTTATTTTTAATTATGTTTAAATAAATGTTTTACTTACTTCTGAAGGTACTTGCATGTTTTCTTCCACTTTTATTTTCTGTTGGCAATCTGGCAAAGTCTTGTCATTTTGCAGCTTTAGTCTTTTTGGTGTGGGAAATGTTTGAATTTAGAGGGTCATTAAGATGGCGGACGGACTTTCGGACGCCCACCATCCAATCGTATTTGGGACCACCCGCCTACAAGGCGGCAGTCCCACAGGGCAAATTAGGATGCGACCACCACCGTGGTGATTACATTTCCCATCTTCTGCAATGTGGTGCGTGCTGCGCTCTGCAGCACCCTCCATAAGCCAAAACAGACACCCCACACATATACCTGCACTACGTGGCAGGCACCATGCGGTGCCTACCACATGGTGTAGGGATATGTAGGGGGGCACCATAGGTTCCCCCCAGGTCAAATGTCTCTGGCTCAGGGGGTTAGGGGGACCCGCTACAGGCCCTCAAATTCGTTTCCACCTGCCATTTTGCTGAAGGTTGACTGCCGCAGAACGACCGGCGGAAAGGGATATTGTAATCCCTGCGGCAGTGCCTAACAGGCACCGCCAAAATTCTGGATACAATGATGATTAATAAAAAAATATAAAATGAACTGATCGGATTTATGGTTAAATAATGTTGGAGACATTTTGTCCCCTTTTTAAGCAATTGGAGAAGTGTTTTTCTTTATTTCAGAAGCAATCATTAAGCCTGCATTCATTAAACATGGTATTTGCAGTCCTGAATCTCGTTAGAACAATATCAAAATAACTGCTCACATACACACTTAGAAAAAGAGAAAAATCCGAATACAGATCCATGCAGCACGTCAAGATAAATCTAACACCAAAAATGTCTCAAAGAAGGATCAGCATCTGTGCCGAGCCTATCACAGGTCCGCTTTCTCTAGGGGCAAACGCGGAGCCCCTGGATGAACGACTGCCTCTGCCTTGAGCCTGTGTCTTCTTGCCTCTCCATCCTCCCAACCACAGGTCCTTTCCTGAGTGCAGGTAAGTTCCAATCCGTGGCCAGGAAACGATGTGAAAAGGGTTGAACTGGTCCAGAAAGTAGGCCTCGGCACCAAAATAGAAGTGGGCCCCATTAGCAATTCAGATAGCTAAAAAAAAGTGCTCCACATTCTGAAAGTGTGGAAAATTTTGAACTTCTAAGGACATGCTTAGGTGTTTTGCAAGGTACTGGAGACCGCATGCAGGTGTGGTCACTGCAGGCAATGTTTGTGGTAAAAATCAGAGAAACCATCAGTAAAAACCAGCACAACAGATCATAAATCAGTCCAAAAGCCGCCAGAAAGCCGGCCCACACACTGACGTGTCATACCAGTCATTCAGGCACTACCACATAGGTTAGTAGTTCACAACGGTCAACCACACCTGAATATAAGCGAGACCACTTCTGCTCAGGCTCCCTGCCCCTGCTCAATCTGCATACATTAATGGGCTGGCCTAGCGAGAGACTGGGAATGACACATCCGCCCGCTTTGTAAAAGGGAGGTAATAGAGGCCCATCGGCCTCTGGAATGGCTGCTCAGGCCCCCACTGGGCCACTGGCGACATCTGAACAGCACAGACACAGCTCAAATGGGACACCACGCTGGCCAACAAAGTGGTCCATTGCTGCAAACTCAGATTGCCTGAATGCCGGCCTTACCCAGCCGACCCTGCACAAAGGCTTAATCCGTGACAATGATAGGTCTCTCTGTTGGTGTCTCTTGTTGGGAAGGGTTGTGAGGACTGGATGACAGGGAAAGGAGAACCAGAGTTGATTTAGAAGAATTAAGAGGAGAGAAGACTGAGATGAAGCATTTCGGAAGTAGAGACAGTGATGGGCGTGTCTCATTAATTTAATCCACTACAAGCTGCTTGTGTTAATCTCATCTGGAAACGAATGTCTGGGCAAGTCATCGGACTCCAGATCTGTGCTTGTTTCTGAGTCATAGTGCTCATTAATGATCCCAGGTCACTGGGCTCACCTTGAAATGCTCGGAAGTAGGGAGAGATTCTAATGATAACACTACCATATTTCCAGGCTTAGCCATTGTCACTTTTACATCAGTGACAACAGATGGCTTTGGGTAATCATTCATACCATATTCACTACTGATGTGGTCCCTCACAGTGCTTAATTTGAGATGGTGGTTGCCGGTGAGGACCCTCACTCATTTTGGTGACCGGCATTTTTTGTTCCCTCATCAGACATTTATCGATAGGAAGAGAGGCAAAAAACACACTTAGCAGAAAGACGGAGAAAGAAAAAGAAAAAACGTGAAAAACCGTGACAAAAGGAGAAAGCAGGAACTTGCAGGAGTGAGATAAAGGGGCAAGGAGTGACTGGCAGTGAATTAAAGAGGCATGAGATGGATTTAAGACTATGCAGCGTTGGTATTTGGCATACTGACATTTAATTGCTCCAGCTGTGGGCTTCTAAGAAGAGCTTTGGCACCAGCTCTCATTCATTTACAAATTAAGGCCTGGTCTTGCACAAGTGCCATGTCACTTTGATACAAATGGAAAGATCTGGTGCATTAATACCTATCAGCATAGACCTGCATTTTGTTCTTAATCTTGTCATCATGTGATCAAGTTTGGGGACACATGTGAATGATATTTAGAGACCATGTATGCACATCCCTCATTGAATCCAACACGCATCGTAATGTTCTGTCAGAACGAAAAATATTAAGGCCCGATTCACAACAGGACTTACGTGTAGTAAAGTTCCGGGGATGGAGACTCTCCTCACTCGCCATGTGGAGGTTCCGCCCCTAGTGCGGAGACTCCACACTCCTAACTTTACTACACCTTAGCCCCTTTGTGAATCAGGCCCTGACACACTACATACTGATATTTGCTTATGCATCACCCTCACTGAAACCAATATTCACCACACTGCTCCACATGGAAGAAATGCAGAGGCTAACTACATTTGTGCACCTGCACACCTCTGAATTATGACTTCTGATAAGATATAAAATGTCTCCACAATACATGTACACGCATGTGCATGCTCTCTAAAGCGATCATTACAAGTGGTTCGGTAAACACCTGCTTGCGTAGGGATCACAATTATAAGTCCTGCCATGCTTACCACATCCATTAATTATGGGGTGCAATAAAGTTTGCACTACTTGTTAAATATTGGCAGGTCAAATTGGCTGGAATTTAAAGGGACCACTGATAACGAGGACTACAACTAATGTGAATACATTGTACATTCAAGCTGCATAACTCAACAGTGTACCACAAAACAACACAATGTAATCTTTGTCCTGCACGTCAAACAAAAAGGAAATAAAGATAATACATTTTAAATATTTTTCAATTGGAGTTAGTATTATAGTGTGTCATATTGCACCATTCATATAGTGCTTCTTACCACTGACATGGCTGCAAATCTCCCCGATTTGCATCTGTTTCTGGGTGTTTGAATGGTGCTGGATGTAGCATATCCCATGTAGGATAATTGGGTGGGATGCGAGAGTTTGAAAGACATGCTTCAAACAGGGTGTGGTGTACATTACTGAGCATAAACATGACGTGTTGCCAAGAGTGTGAGAGTAGTGGCATTTGTGCACACTTGTTTACTAGTTTGAATGAGTATAATTTAAATCTTGTAACTATAGAGATGGGAAGACCAAGGTTTTAGTGACTTCTTCAATTGCTATTTGTGAGGGAATTGAATCCCAAAGTGTTGCTATTTTGATGGACTAGAACTTCCACCAGTTTTTCAACGTTTTTAAACACTTTGGAGGTCATTACGATGTCAGGCGGAATCACTTCCGCCCTACACTGCATCGGTCATGGGACCGACCGACACCCGGTCGGCGGTCCCGATCGCCTCATTAGGATGTGACCGAACACTGGTTGCATTCCTGCATTTTTCTATGGCAGCATGCATTCCAGCCATAAACTGGCCGTAAGGCATGCTCCCATAGTGAAATGGGAGGTGCGGTTCATCCCTGCACTACGTGGGAGGCACCGTAAGGTGCCTGCCACAAGGTGCAGGGATCAACAGCGGGCCCCATAGGTGCCCCCTCAGCCTCCAACCAGAGACCTTGCACCCAAGGGGGCCCTGCTGGGGGCCCCCAAAGAAGCTTTTCGACATGGCTTCTATGTCGGACAGACCGGCATGGAAACCATGTCGGAAACCGTCATCGTAATCTCAAGGGCTGAAAGAGCCACCCTTGAGATTACAGACCGCATTCCGACTGGCGTACGGGCTCTCCAAGCCTGTCAGAAGCCAGCCAGAATGACCGGCCAGTTTCCTTTCTGACCGCCTCCATCGTAATGAGGTGGCCTGAAAGGAAACCGAACGGGCCAATACGATGCGGCTCGTAAGGTCGGAGCCTTTGCGAGCCGCATTGTAATCAGCCCCCAAATTTTCATTTTTGAACACGGAAGAGAAATATCCCCCTCCTAGAATCTGAATGTCAACAACGTGGTTGCCTTTAGTGCAGTAAAATTATTTCATGATAGGTGTGGGTTTTTTTGTGAAGATAGAATGGTGTGATCCAATGGATTGCCAGATGAGTGATGGAACTTGCTTTAACAGTGTTCAGTCTAGCTGCCAGAGCCAGCATAGGAATATGGCAGCTGCATTCTGAATTATCTGTAATTTCCATGGTAGAATAAAAAATGGGTGGTGTGTTAAATAATTAAAATAATATCAAACTAGGGTAAGGCTTGTGTTAATTTAGGCCTGGAAAAAGTATAAGAATCATTCATAAAACATCATGTTTTTCCTAATGAAAGTGCTTTTTTATTGATGGATTCATAGGCGAGTGATTGCATAGATGGTTGAGCGAGTGGATGGATTAATGAATTGCTAACCACATAGAAGAATGGATGAGTTATGAATGACATAGGGAATGAATGGGTAAATGGATAAATGAAGGACTGAGTGGATGGAGGAATGCATGTGCCAGAGCATGGCTAGATAATTGAGTACATTAAATATGACTGAGTGAGGGCTTAGTGGTTCCCATTCCACCAAGCACAGATTGTGTTTTTAATAGGATACCTCTTTTCTCTCCATTCCCCAAAGATTGGTGGCTACCCCGGACCTGCAGCTCAGTTCTGAACTCCTGTGTGGGGACTGACAGCATCTTACCCTGTTTTAGAGGGCACAGGAGCATTGGCATGCTAGAGTGACAGACTAACCTTTTAAGGCCACCCTCAGCCATCTTGTGTCCCTCCATTCTTGACTGAGGCAGACCCCGTTTCGTGATCATTGTTTTAGGATGAAAAAGTTCACAGTATTTGAAAGGCAGAAGAATATCTCAGTCCATTGGAAAAGGCCACTGAAATTGCTGCATGTAGCTACCAAGTAAATTCATGTCATAGCTGTCACCTGCATCTAGGAACAGTCTTTCTGCTCCCCTGGGAGGGTACCCATGGGAGCAGAAATCCAGCTAGATTCAAGGGAGTAAACAAAAAATTAAATGAAGTGTTGAGGTGGCCGGATGCCCCCACCCCAACAGTCTTTCTGCTCTCCTGGGAAGCTGGTTGGGAGTTTATTGGGAACGTTCCCCCAATCAGCCCCTGATGGGGTGAAAAAACCCCTAGACACAATGGAAAACTTAAAAAAAGAAGTTATGGGGCAGTCCACTCAGCCATTGGGCCATGGTCCCACCCCATATTGGTCTTAGCAGGTTTTCTATCCCCTGGAGACAAAATGGAACATTCACCACCAATCTGTCCCGTTAGGGCAGAAAGACCATTAGACACCAGTGAAAATATAAATAAAGAAAATGAGTGTGGGAGGCCCGCCCAGTCATCGGGTCAGGTCCCCAACCCCTAATGGGCCAGCAGTTTTTCCACCCCCCACTTACCCCAATCCCCTCCTCCCCAATGGGAAGGCAGAAGCCCATTAGACACCAAGGAAAATGTAACAAAAAACAGTGACGGGAACAAACCAAACCAGGGGCCATGCGATGACCTTATTGACTTAAGGCCGCAGTTTCCATATCTTCCTTCCACAAGTGCTAAGCCCAGCCACACAGTGGGGTACCATTTTTACCAGGAAAAATGTGGGAACGGTGAGTTGTAGGGATTTTAGCTGATGCCATATTCAGAAAAAAAACATAAGCCTTCCTCCCATTTTTCCAAAAAGTCCTCAAACCCTGAGCACATTAAGAAATACCGGTCTGTTGGGAAAACAAGGTGCATGTTTGGCCTGGATACCTTTTATGGAGAAAAGTGTAGTGAGGTTACCTTCTGGTACCCACGAAGATGAACACACGTAGGCGGTAGGATTTCTTCAATTCCTTTATTAAAGATGCACTGTACATGAGAAACAGGTGTGTACAGTTCTACTGCCGCAGCAACTGTGCCTCACAGAACGCCCGGGACATTGGAACCGTGATACGGTTCCATGGAAAGGACATTAAATTTCACAACAAAAAGTTATGAATGCTTCAACACAAACTGTCCCAAACATCAAAAAAGTGCTTAGCACTGGGCTCCGAAAAGCCTCAGCAGCTAAGGAGTTAAAGGCAAGCTTGGTGCACACAGCATATTAACAGTAGACCTTGGTTAAAGGTAGCTCAGTCAGCTCTGTGTGTTACTGCTGTGGTCCGCATATTCATGGTGAATGCCGTGAACTCAATCCAAAGCAGACGCGCACAATGCTGATTGAACGAGAACTGTAAAAAGCATTACACGTCAAATCGCTGATCAGCAAGCACAATTAAAGTGCAACCTCTTTGTAATGGACGTATAAGCTGGGTGATTACCAGGCGTGCCACAGTGTAGCTGCTGCCAAATAAGCAGAACGTAAGGTGTATGATTGCTTTCACTTACTTGTAAATTGCCTTAATTTACCCATCTGCATCTTTTAGTTGCAGGCAGTGTGATTGCTTGAGTACAAATACAATGAGGAATTTTTCTTAATGCGAATGCAAAATGTTAAAGTATTACTTTAGGATAGGTTACCATTATAGGTTTTCTGCCTTATGTAATTCCCATAGCTTTGACTGCATGTGCTATCACTGTAATAAGGCTGCCCACTATGGGTAGGGACTTTAGATCTCTCAGCAGCCCACTCATGTGCGGTGCCTCTGCTGTTCTACTAGAGTTTTTGAGAAGTGATACAAGCCTGGAATGGTAATGCAGACATAGTCTCGAAGGGCAGCAGAGGAAGGCCAGGTGGTGACAGGAGATAATACTCCGTTCTGTATAAAAACAGGGAAGAAAACAGTGTTCTCTATCACTGTAGACTGGCACAACTGCGGTACAAATAAAGTGGTGAAAAATCCATAAACAAGGATGACAGTTACAACACCCTGTGGCTGTAATGTAGGCTGGTCAATGTGTGAATCTCACTTTCAACAAGCAATAACTCAGGAGCAAGGGTTCTGACCCATTACTCCTCCCTCAAAGGATTGCTGCATAAGTGGGATAAATCCCACAGGACACCTGCTCCCTGCCCTGTGACCTAAGAAACAGATGCAAATTGTTTTGGTGCCCATTTATCACTAGCACCTATCACAAGTTGATGGAAATGTGTGCTTGTCTGAGGATTGTACATGCTGGTACTAGCCACATTTTGCCCCTTTTCCAATTGATGACTGGTGCCAATAGCAAGCACAAAAAATACACTATGGGGCATATTCTCAAGGAACTATCGCCAAGTTAACGGCACTTTATCTCAGCCAAAGTCGTGATAAAGTTATCACCCCATTCCCAAGCTGGTGCTAACAGCCCTCAACACCAGTTTACCTGCGATAGCAGTCGCAAAAAACATCGCCACAGAGGAGCCCGACAACTAACGCTAATGATATGCAGAGTAAGCGTTCCCGTGCTAAAAGCCGCGACAACACCACTCCACAACATTCTCAACGACCAGCCAGATCGGCAATAAGATCACAAAACATGCACTAAGGCGCGTTAGCAGCAGGAAACTAACACCTGCTCCTACCTGGTGTAAAGTCGGACGATAACCGGCACCAGACAAGGGAGCACAGCCCATAGCCACACATGAAGAACAACAGATGCCCTGGAGCAACCCATCATGCAGGCCTGAGCCCCAATAGGCCAACAACACCCACCGCCACCACCCCCAGGACCCCTCCCCCCCCCCGGGCCCTACCCCGGGCACCCCCCACCAACCCCCCCTATGGACAAAGATATTGCACATCAACTCCACGAAATCATGAACCAAACAAATCGCCTGAAGTCGCACAATCACAACACCCAACATACATGTGTGGCCAGAAAAAGGGAAATCATACACCCATATCAAAATATCCAAACAATACATTTATTACATAACAAACCAAAAAAAACAATTCTGAAGAGGCATGGCGGGTCGTCTTAGGACATTCTGTAAGTCACAGCCTGCAAAACAGAAATCTGGATCAGAAGGTGTGCCATGCGCCCATCAAAGTACAGAGAGAGAGAGCGAAAGAGAGGAAGAGAGAGGGAGAACGAAAGAGAGAGGGAGAGAGGTAGAGAGAAAGAGAGAGGGAGAGAGGGAGAGAGGGAGAGAGAAAGAGAGAGGGAGAAAGGGAGAGAGTGAGAGAGAAAGAGAGGGAGAGAGAAAGAGAGAGGAAGAGAGGGAGAGAGTGCCGACACTGCAGACCTAGGCCTCACTGCTCACCTGCTGCCACCGGTGTGTCTCCAACCATGTGCTGGTATTCACAGCAGTCCCCCAGGTCCGTCATCTGAAACAGTTTCCAGAGACATGAATGGCAGAGTCCATACAGTTTCACACGCCATCATCGCTTGCCCGCCCCTGCGCACACAGGCTGCTGCACCCCAACCCCTCCCGCCGCCCAGCGGTGATTGCCCGCCCCTGCGCAACCAGGCCTCACTGCTCACCTTCCGCCACCGGCGTGTCCCCAAGAGGGCCCACAATGTTCCGGAGGGATCTCCAAGCCCGGTGCCCGCGACCATGGCAACCTCCACATCATGCAGCCCCGCACCGTGGGCCGCCAGGTCACACACCTGACTCTGGGTCTTGATTTCACAATGGCAGAGACCACATCAGTGCACACGGCATCATCGAAGGCTGCACACCCGCTCAGCGCTTGAGGTGCCACTAACTCTGTGAAGCGCGACGCAACGCCGCATGGCGGGAGGGCCGCACTGCCTGCTGGCCCAGGCCTACACTGCGGTCCAGCAGGGCTGACACTAATCCTTGCCAGTCCGGATCACCAGGATGGCGCATCATCACAGACTGCACACCCGCTCAGCACTTTAGGTGCCCCTATCTCACTGCACCGCAAGACACCGACCCATGGCGGGTGCCTTTGCCTGCCGCAGTGTATCCGGTGCCACCAAGTCTGTGCACCGCTAGCCATGGACCCTTAATAATTGAGTCCCGTTGTGCAGACGCCATCGTGTCACCCCCGGCACTGGGAAATGTGAGGTGTCAGGGCCCTAGGCCCTCATGCACACATGCGAAATACACGGAGGCACCCAGTCAGAGAGAGTGGAAATGGCATCCAGCACGTGCGCCAGGCCCTTTTTATTGCCAGGGTCACATGTCCTGTGACGCCAGTGCTGGATGGGTGTGGTGTGGGTGTACGCCAGCCATGAGGGAGTGGCTGTGGCATGCTGACAACTAGACCTGTGAGCAGCAGATCCCCACAGTGAAGACCTGGGACATGTAGCGTTGTCGTCCGCCCCTGTGTGTGTAATCGGAGTGGGCTGTCCTGGCGTATGCCAGTCCAGCGTAAGGGTGTGAACAATGACCCTGGGGCTCTGGGCGTGGTTCCGTCCTGGGCTGGACAAGGAAGTGACCAATGGATGTGTCTCCGTTGTAGTGTTGGCGCCACACGGACCGGAATCGGCAATCTGTCACCCTGTGACAATAGTCCCACAACATGGGCAACATGGACGTAAGTGGGAATCACTGAGCTTACATTCATCCATACTTCCACACTTGAAAGATCATAGACATGACACATCTGTGTGGATATGAATGTTTATTACACATTCAAGGGAGTGTTGCAGCTGGAGCAGTACAGGGCCATGCCAACCCCACTTCACATTGTCGGCCCGTGGAGGGCCAGCCAGAGTCCTACAGGGAATAACAGGCACATCAGGAGAGGAGGAGATCCGTCCGCAGTCTGATAGCTGTGTCATTGGTGACCAAACAGAATATGGCAGTCCATGTCGAGGTCCAAGGTGAGTGTCGCAGAGTGCATCGGGGACAGTGGAAGGTGATGATGCAGAGGGCAGAACCAAGCAGAAACAGGCCACATGGCGGAGATGAATGCTACTGCGTCCTTCTGACTACGAGGGCTGATTCATCCGCATCTTCGTCCTCTGCTGTTGCATGTGCCTCACATGTGGGAGGTGGTGTACTGTCTCCAGCAGTGTGTGGCACAGACACATCAGGGGCCGGAGATGTGGATGGGGTGTAGCAGCAGCATGCATCAGCGCCAGGCCTTGTGGCAGCAATGCCATGAGGAGGGTCTTTAGGGCATTGAGGGACCCAGCTACCTCTCGCTGGTGTGCAGCCGTGGCAGCCGCTCTTTCCGCCTGCATCCGCTCCATGTTCTCCATGATCCTCCGCATGTGTCCCAACTCCCGGGCGAGATCGCTGGAGGCACTCTGGCTAGACAGTCGTTCTTGTCGCAGAGTCAGGACTCTGGCGATGTTAGCCATGGTCCGTTGGAGAGCATGGAGCGGACTGTGGGTGTCCGTTAGGGACTGTGAGTGGTCCCTGATGGGACTTAGACACCCACGTATGGCGTCTAGTTTGGCTGCCATGCGGTCGAACCCCACCTGCACCTGTTCAGCCAGCTTCTCCTAGCACCCCAACACACGGCGTTGGAAGGCCATGTGTTCGTCGTGGGGATCCTGGGAGGCACCCGTGGTGGTGGGTGCTGCCTGCTGTGTGTACTCACTTTGCCACTGGATTCAAGCAAGCCTGGCTGATGACGGCTGAAATGCCAGAAACCGGTCCTAGGATGCTTGTTTCCGGTCCAGGGAAGACATGGCTTGGCAGTTCGGGCTGGACTGTTCCCATGAGGCACAGGGTCAGACTGATTTGCATATGGCCATGTCTGAACTGGGGTGGTGGAGTGAGCTAAAGAATGATGATGGATTAAACCCAGATCAGTTGACTGGGGGTGAGTGTTTGATTGGCTCAAACGTTCCGTCCATCATCCCCTTTTGTATCGCTGTGTGTACTGTGCAGGGGGGGGGGCTCCTCATGACAGCTGGGCTGCCCTGATCCTGGAAGTGGGCTGCGGAGGCTCTCCACGAGCTGTTCGAGGGCATCTGAGTCGAAGGTTTGGTGGTCCTCTTCCTCATCAGAGAAGAGAGGTTCGGACTGCTCTGCAGGAAGTGTTGGATTTCCCCCTGCAATGTGAAGGGGATATGCAGTTTAACATCGTGTACACATGTATGTTGACGCATTGTACATGTCTGAATTCAGACTGCATGACAGTGTACATTGTGGCTGTTTGGGGGGGATGCCTATTTGATGGGGACAGTGGACATTCCAACTACATCACGGATGTGAGTTTGTACTTGTACATTGTTAACTCACATTTCCTTGCAGTGCCATATGTGATTGGCTAGTTACTACGCACATGCGGCACCTATTATGTCCTCTGTTCTGTTGTGGACGTGTTG
The DNA here is from genome assembly GCA_963921515.1 of Calotriton arnoldi. Taxonomy (NCBI): domain Eukaryota; kingdom Metazoa; phylum Chordata; class Amphibia; order Caudata; family Salamandridae; genus Calotriton; species Calotriton arnoldi. Next base: position 210,255 of record CAWUFW010009516.1, read on the forward strand.
CGGTTTGTACCACCTCGTTGTCAATGTTGATGTGCTCTGCATGTTATGTGTGTGTGCCGCATTTTGGGGGAGTCGCCCCTGCAGCTCTGATTTAGCTGCCCTTCTCCCTTCCATGCAGTGTGCCTCTGGGTTCTGTGCTTATGCAGTGCTGAGATGTTGCATGCCTGTGTGCATTGGTCTCTTGGTGGGAGTTGTGGGTCTGGGGCATGTTTTGTCCGCAGATGTGCTATGCTTAATTGTGCATGTGTGCCATTGTGCCCATCTCCCCCCGTCCCCCCAGTCCCTGGTGGTTACTCACCCTGTTGCTGTTGTGTCCGGTCATGTTGAGCAGTGTCCGGTCCCCCGACTCCTGCCACCATCTCCCCACTGATGACTGTGGAGACCATCTCCTCCATCTCGTCCAGCTCCTCCTGTGGCGCTGGACTCCCACCTCCAGTCTGCATTGCTGCCTTCCTGTTGTTTGCGAGTTTCAGCTTGGGTTTGCGCTTCACATCATTCCAGCGCCTCTTGACCTCGTCCATTGTCCTCTTCAGCACTCCGACTGCATTCACCTTGTCCACGATGGTCTGCCATATTCCATTTTTAGTTACCTGTGACACAGTGGAGGTGACGAACAGTGATTGATGGTGTTCTATCACCTCCGTTATCAGGATCCTGTTTTCCTGCGGACTGAACTTCGACTTCCTCTTCTTCTTGTCCTTGCCCTTCCCTGACCCCGAGGTCCCAGGCTGGTCCTCCGTGGGGCTTGTGGGGTTCTGGTTGTCCTCTGTACTTGCTCCGGCTTCCTCTATTGTGCTTCGCTGTTGTTTGGCTTTTGTTTGTATGTTTTTTTCTACTTTTATGGTGCATTTTCCCGCATGACGCGTGGGAATTGCAGGCCTGTGGCTGGTTTTCGTAGATTTTTGTAAAACGATTGGCGTCATGGCTACTATTTTCGCGTTGGGGTTTCGCGTTTTGGCGGTGTCGCGTTGCTTTTAACGCATTCATTTGACGCGTTGTCCTGTGACTATCGCATGGTACCGCCGTGTTGTGAATACCACGTTGACACAGAGTTGTTTTCCCACGATGGACTGCGATGTGTGGGGTTGCGTTAAGCTACACTTGCGGTAGTTATCACACGTTCTTGAGAATATGCCCCCATAGGTACTAATGCAAGCAAATAAAAAATGTTTGCATGTGCTGTTGCCCATTTGTGATGTATTACTTCTACTGAAGATATAATTGTGAACTCTGCTTTCAAAACCTGGTTATGAACTTGTCTGATATCAGAGAAGGGAAGAATGAGGCCTCAAAACCATGATCAGGGAGAGGACACCGATCAACCAACTCCCTCCGGAGACCTGAAGTAGGTGGATCACAGACCAACAACTCGCTTGTCTTTCTGGGTCTCATCAGTCCTAAGATAGATGGGGGAATGCCAACCTCTGACTTCTCAAGTCTGCATGGGTCTGTGCAGACCCGCACTGTAGTGCTTAATTTGTTAAAAAAAAAAAAAGTGCAGGTGCCAAAGATTTTTATTAGAATGCCAGCGCTCACGTCTTCACTAGCACCACCGACATCCCCCAAAGCGACCACCCACTCTCCTGCTTCCTCGTCCCACTTCCAACTCTGGTCTCTCCTGCTACCTTCAGGTACAATGCCCAAAGTTGAAGTGCAGTGAGCCAGCCTCATTTTTTTAAAGATGGGTCTGTGGGAGGTGGTTCTACCCCCTGAGATAACCTTTTTTTAAATTGCGGTAAAATAGTACGGTACACACCCCACTTTTCATTCGTATTTTCTACAAAACAAGACAGATAAACCCCACAACAAGAAGTGTATTTGCACGATGATGCTAGGAAAGACCAGTGCTTAATTTGAGCCGGTGCTTTCCGGTGCTCAGTAACAGCACTTATTTCACAGGGCCGGGGCTACAATTTCTGACCCAGCAGGTGGTGGTCTCAATATTAATTGTTCAATTATAAAATAAAAAAAATAACATACCTTGCATGGTGACTGGCTGGTATGTGTTCCTAGGCAGGCCGGTGTACGCCTCTCCAGGCAAGCATGATTGTGTATCACCACGTTAGTGATGGTGTCATCACGCCTGTCACGAATCCAAGAAGTCATCTTCAAACAATGGCTTGCATTTTATTCGCCGAGTCTGCTGCACCCTACTTGAGCCTAAGCCTCCCATTGGATAATTGTAGCTGGGGGCTGGCTCATGACGGAGTTGAGGCAAGGAAGCTGCGAGAGCACATTTGGAACTTGGGAGTGAGGGCTCATCATGAGGAAGAATAAATGAAAGTAAGTGTGGATTTTCTACTTGCTGCGTAGCCAGAGTAGCATAACCTCAGCCCTGCATTCCTGCTAAATCCTCAACGTGCTCGATGCGGCCCACCACAACTTTTTGCGCCATGGAGTCACCTGTAGTATCAGTGCTGCTGCCTCCCAGCATGCTAATTGCTGAGCGTGCTTGAGTTCAGTAGGCGCCACAGCCATACTCACCGGCATTGGCAGCACTACGGCTGGGGACAATGCTTGTGCTGTAGCAGGCAGGGCCACAGCAAGCTGAGCACTGGATGCCGATGCCGTCGTCATCCCTGGACCTACTAATTACAGGCAGCACTAGCAGTGACACGACCTGCTGTGCACGGGCAGCCGCCTGCTCCGCAATAAACCCAGTTGTACCGCACTGATTAATATATGCAAAAAAAGCATTTTCATTTGGTGTACATTTTGTTTTTGCACTCGGTGTAGGTAAGAAAGTAAAACGTATGTCATCTTCCTCTTCTTTAGGAATGACAACAAGAAAACGCGGAGATCACAATAGCAGGGACATGTACAGGCTGGAGACAGGGGTGACAGCAGCAGTGTTATAGACAAGAGACAACAAGAGTAAAGAGGCGAAAGAAACAACAAGAGAGGAGAGAGATAAAACAGAGTAAAGTAGAAGAAAAGGAAGAGAGCAAATCAGACACAAAGAGAAAGCAGACATGGTGTGAAGAAGAGAGCAATAAGAAGAGAAAAGATAGAATGAAAGGATGTAGAGGACATGACAGAGAAAAAAAGCGGAGAAATGATAAGACGAAGACACAGCTAATGACTGCTAGAAGAGTGATAGTAAAGAGCCAAGATCGAGGGGAGAGGGAGCAGAGCATGGATAAAAGTGAAGAGGAAAAAGGGCAGGGGTAGAATGAATCGAGGGCAAATCAGAAATACAGGGAATAAGGTAACACACCAGGTGTGATAAAAACGATAAAAAACGATTAGAGAAGTGAGCGGATAGACTCTTAGAGCAAACACTTAGGGGACAGACAACAAAGCAAGGTTAGTAGATAGAGACTGAGGCCTTTCGAGTGTTGAAAGTGGGGCACACCGGAGGTAGAAGTGGGCTGTGGCCTCCTTGGCAACATTTTCGGCACCGGCACTTCTTTTTTTACAAATTAAGCACTGGGAAAGACTGAAGACTGTAATCGAATAAAGATAAATAAAAACACCAGTTCTGTCTAGCACATGCCAGTGAAGGCTGTTGGTGCTTTAAGTGGGATGAAAAAGGAAGGTGCGGTCTCTAAAAGGCCATGGACAAAGACGTGTAACTAGAAATCTTTTCCAGGAGGCATGGCCTATGTTATTAAGTGCATGGCTTAAAACATATAAACTGCAATCCTGTAAGTTTTCTGTTATTCCATCCAGAGATATAACACAACAATGAACACAGACCTAAAATAAGTCAGAATTATTTTCCTTTTCCTTGCTTGTTAGCAGTATTAATAAATGGGTCACAACAAGGATATTGTTGTGAATAATTAGGATTGAAAATGTTTCAATTTCGAAAACATGAGCCTGTGAGTTAAAAATTGCTAAGGATTATGGTCTTCTGGGTCTCTCATACACTTCTGTTCTCCCCTTCGCACCACTTTCGTCTGCCGTCTATCAAATTTCTGACAGACTTGTTTTCTCTCCACATCATTCTGAAATCCACCCTCCGCATATTTCACACATCATCCCTACCTCTTTTCGTCTCCTTCAATTAACAACCCCCTACACACACACACACACACACACACACACACACACAACCAACCATGTGCAATTATGCATAATACAAATCTGTCATTTCGTGCTATAAGTTAGCAGGACATGAATACTTGCATCAATTTATGGCACAAGAAGGCGTTTAAACAAGAGCAATGCCAATCCCAGCTTCTCAAGTTATGCTGTCCCTGTGAGTTCAAAGTAAATGTTTACTTCAATTTGCACCATTTGCAGTAACTTTTTACTGCGAACAGTGCAAAATTACAGCAAAGTAGTTTAAGGGTGTAATTGCAGGAATATCGCGTAACAAGCAAAATGCAAAATTCTCGAATTTATGCCAGCATAATTAAAAATTTGCCCAGGCTGGGATAGAACAAAAACATAGGGACTGATTATGAGTTTGGCGGTCTCGCAGCGGGCCGCCGCGCCAGTGCCCCGCTGTGAGACCACCAAACCCATAGTCAGACTGCCCACCGGATTATGAGTTTAACCTGGTAGGCAGTCCTGCTGCAGCGGTTCCACGGCCATGCCTTTTTAAGGCTCAAAGGAGAGCTTAGAAAGGCAGCACTGTGGGAGCACAGCATCACATTCCTGCACAGGGAGAAATGCACCATGTCGTGAATTTCTTCCTGTGCAGGAAAAGGGGGTGCGAACATGCTGCACCCCCCTGTACAGAGGCGACAGGGGACCCTGTAAGAGCCCACTGAGTTGCCTCTACGCCACCTTTTCCATGGCAGGCTCACCACCATGGATAGGATTGCAGTCAGGCAACTCGTAATATGCTCAGTGGTGCCGCATCGGCACTGTCAACATATTGCGGCCTCTGACCACTGCAACACCACCGCGGGATCAGGGATCCCCGGCGGTTGCAGTGGTCCTGTGCTGGTACGAATGCCAAACTTGGAATACGGTGGTCAGACCGCCAAATTCGTAATTAGGCCCATAGTATTTACAGTACTAGAAACCACATAGGTATTGTCCAATGACTATAGCATACATTCAAACAACACCCCATTCCTATGCTCAACAAGGCGATTGGTTTCAAGATGATAAGAAGAGCTCCTGAGTTGTTTCATCCACTGGATTTAAAAAACCCCATCACATTGGCGAACCATCTTGATCTCATTGTATGAAGCCCTCACTTAAGAACATATCTTTCAGGAATTCTACCACCATTAAGGAATTGGGCTTGGCAATTAACCTAACCTCCAGCCATTTAGATTAATAGTCTACTAAAATCAAAACAAAAGGAGAGTGATATACTAAAGAGTTTGAGAAAGTGGATTATTAGCTGGGGTGGATGAGTGCCCACCACAAGTAATAATGGCACTATTTTGTGAGGTCAAGTAAAGGTTTCAGTAATTTAAACGTGAGCTTGACCCCTCGAAGCTGTGGCACAGAGCAGACAGGCTTATATTAGGAAAATGTGCAAAGTATTTAGAAATACCAAAACAGTTAAAAGGTGAATAACAAACATAAAAAATCCCACTTCTATTTATAAAAATGATGAATAATTTAATGAACATAATAACACCAAAACATGAAACACTCAATAAGGAGATATTAATTTTTAAATAAAAATAGTGGCATAAAGCATTAGGTGACAACCACAGTCATCTGGTTACTCTTGACCAGTACCTAGAGGTGATTTAGGGCCGACTGCCATGGAGCGCAGGTCAGATACAGAAAAAAAAGGTTTGTACCAGTCTGAAGTTTTACCTTCTGACTTAGTCTCTGAAATGGAAGTCAAAAATCCTCAGCAGGGCAAGGCAGTGAGCTGTAGCCTAGAAGGGCTCCACAATGGCAGTCAGACAAGGTCCTAGTGAAGACGTTGACTTTTGGTGGGAAAGTATCAAGCGGGAGAAATTAAAACTTTTCACAAAATGAAGGTCCCACGCCAGCTGGACACTTTTGACACATTCATCTGGTGAAGACTTCCACGTTTGGACTTTGGGCCTGATCTAGATCTTGGCGGACGGGATATCCATCACCGTTGTGACTGAGTAACTCATCCGCCAAGATCTAAATCAGGCCCTTAGTCAATTTTTTCGAGCCTGGATTCCTCCAGTAGGGCAAGACTGCAAGCTGTAGCTGAACACAATTCCACGAGGCAAGATACCCTCTCTCTGATATACCACAGAAACAGATTTGCTGCTGTGCAAAAGCTCCAAGAGGGAGCAACCTGAATCTTTGGCCCAGCTGCAACACACCTTTGGATTGACTGGGCATGTTTGTTGAGGTGCTCCAGTGGTCTTTGGAGCCAAAGCATTTTTAAGTCCCAGGTTTTCATGATGTTAGGAGGAGTACACTTTGACACAACATGGGTCCAAAGGACATCAGGAGCAGCATTTATGGTCAAAACTTACTCCAGCAGAAGCCACCAGGAGGGTCTAGGGCAGGTCCATTTGTAACTAGTAAGCTTGGCTCTTCAGGAAAAGGGCCTCCGGCAGCTTATTTTGAACCTGGAGCTTAACCTTAAGCCTTGGAGTCCACTTTTTTTCCTGAGTACAAGCGGGAGCAGGTCCAGACTTTCAGGTCTCCTCACAGGTCCCAATAGAAGGTGCAGTGCTTGCTCTGTCTTCCACAGGTCCATTAGTGAAGAGGGTGCACAGGGGTGCCACATTTATGCCTGGAACTAGCCAATGGGTGACTCCTGGCCCCTCCTTAACTAATAGAGAAAAGTTACCAGGGATAACCCTACCCACATTTGCAGCAGTTCCTTTGTGCCCTACTATAAACAATCCCACCGTGCCCTGCTTTAGCTAAAACCAAGGTGACAGAACTTTTTAATCCATGTGCAGAGCTCCTGTGCCTACTCTAGAGGTGTGGCCAGAGAAATGAGCAATCCCTCCTCTGTGTGGTCACTTCAAACCAGTTCTTGGGGCAGCACCTCTCCCACTGGGATTGGTGCCTGTCTGACTAGGTGGACAAAAGAGAGATCTCCCTAATTGTCAGCTAACATTTGCCAGCAACAGGTCAGTCCTCTTAGAAGTAAATTGGGTTCCAGGCATGTCTCAGGTGGTTATTCTGCCAAAGGAAAAGAACAGCTCCCCACCGCCTTTGTCTCAGCGCTGTGAGCAAGTTCACACCTCATCAAGGGGGATACCGAGTTCCTGGGTGACAGTTAGAAGCTCATGCAAATGGCCTCTCGAGGTTTAGGCAAGAAAGAGGTAACTTTCTAAATTTAGCTTTTCCAAAATATTTATTGCAAAACCAACTACTAGTGAATTGGGCTTGTGATAAATATTTTAAAAAGTCCAAAAATTAATTTTATTGCAGTTTCCTAGGGGGAGATAGCATTATTAATCTAATTATTTTGTATTGCAGTTCTCTCCTATTCAACAGGTAGCCCTCCTAGAGTTAATATAGTTTTTGGGGACTTGTCACTGTAATGACATGTTTAACAGTAAGCTTTTACATTTCCTACTTTTAAATACCATGTGTCCTGCCTGCTTATGAGCAGTAAGGCATACTTTGCGGTGACTAATTAAAATTAAAGGGCTGGATTAGGCGAATATAGCACTTTACTACGCGATGTATTACATCGCGTGCTATTACAACGCGGTCGTTACAACAACCGCGTTGTTAGTACATGATGCATTTACATTGCAAGTCTATACACGACTTCCACTAGGGGGCGCGCTGGATTTAGGAATAGTATTATTTACTATTCCTACTCCAGTTTGCGCAACAGTAGGGAAGGTGTTGGAATTCATTTCCAATACCTCAGCGCCCCCTAGTGGAATTCGTTATAAAGACTTGCGATGTAAATGCATCGCGTACTAACAACGCGGTCGTTGCAACGACCGCGTTGTAAAGGTATCGCGGTGTAATGACCGAGTTGTAAAGGTTGTTTCCCGGATTAGGCCTATCAAAAGGGGTTATTTTGTCAGATTGAATTTTCAGTTTTAAAACTGCATTAGCGGGCTACAGTGGTAAGCCTTCAGTTATGTTTGCACTGTCAATGTAGTAGGTGGCACAATAGGTGATACAGTCCACTAGGGACATTTAACTTACAGGCCCTGCTTACACTTTGTACCCTATTTGAGGGACGTATAGGTAAGTTGAATATGCCAATTAAGAGTAACGTTAATTTTAGCATGCTTTTGGGGTCAGAGAATATGCATTGGTGTTACACAGTGGACAGAGTAAAGAAAATCTAGCACCCTCAGTCCAAAGAATGGGGGTGATCATGTAAAAAATACAATGAAAGGCATTTTCAGACAAGAGTTGAACAGACCCACCAAATCAATTCCCACTTTCCTCCATGGCCCAGGAATGTATTTACATAGGCATCAGAGGAGGAGAACAAAATAGTTTTTTTTCCCAGCTAGCTTAGATCACAAAATCCTTGACCACTTGTTCCATCTCTTTGTACATTTCAGGCCACTAAAATATAGCTCTGACCCTACAATTGGTGACTGTGCAACCTATATGCCACTTATAGGCACTGGTGACCAAAGCTGATGTCAAACTCCCCAGTGGCACCCATTTATTCACTCTTATATCCAAACCATCCTCCACTGCCAGGCTATGAGCCAACTTTATAAATGGCTGCAGCCCCACATGGAGGTTCTTATCCAGTAACCAGCCATTCTTGACAAACTGTGTGACACCTTTCAACACTTTATTCTCACACATCGCTTTTTAGGAGTCATATTCAGAGAATTCACACACCTCCTCAATATCCACATCAGAAATAAGACAATTTTCTACCTCATCATCAATCTCATTCTAAAGACAAATGCAATCTATAGGAAACCTTGACAAATAATCTGCCCTAGCATTTTTACCCACCAAGAATGTGGACAATGTCAATGGTACTGGAAAAGTTTAGTCGGCCTCTGATTTCTATAAAATGATACAGGAACTAGGCCTTCTGCCTTGTTCCTTTGCATGGTCGTGGAACTCATCAGTTACTTGTAATATCTATATATTATGCAGCAAGGGATATATTATCCCATGTGTACAAGATGTTATTATCATTGTAACTTGCAAGGAAACAAATCAAGAAAATATATCTTTCTGTATAAAGTAATATTATTGTTTGTCAATATCTGTGTTCATAACCCCATTAGCAAAGCATACTAAGAAATAAATAGGTCCCCTGCAGGGTGCTGCATGGCTCCTGTTTGTTACCTTTACTAATATTTATGTGTGGCTTCTGCTGCTTCAAGCACATATATGTTCCACACTAACGTATGCTAATGATCCCTGGCGAGGTTGGATGAAAAGGCTCCAACCTCCCTGGGCACTCCTAATGCCAGTCTAGTTGACATCTATATTATAATTAATGGTAGCAGGGGTGCATGAACTTAATATAATTTCAAAAATGTCAATTGATACAAATATTGTCTGAAAAATATTTTGCTGTCACAAATATTGTGAGACAGAATATTGCAGGCAATATTTAGGGGTGTGCGGAATTTTTAAGTCCGCCAGCGGAATTGGAGTAATATTATAGTTCTGTGTTACTCATGTAATGCGGAATTACTAATTAATTCCGCCGTTGGAATTAAAATAGCACTGTAATAGTTTTAAACAGGCCCAGAAGAGGGAGTAGTCCTTCCATGTTTAAAAACCACTTCAGATTCAACTTTAAGCTGCAGTGATTTGTAAACGTAGCGTGACTGCTCCCTCTTCCAACCCTGTAAAGTACAACTGCAGTGCAGTACATACCCCTCAGCACCCTTGCATACTTATGTAAAGGCAGCAATGGGTATGCACTGCACTACCGAGGGGTATGCACTGGAGTGGATACCCCGCAGTGCCCATACATAGTTCTGTAAGGGCACTGAGTGGTATGCACTGCACTGGAGTACACTTCATTCCCCTCTGTACCCTTACATTACTATGTAAGGGTACCGAGGGGTATGCCCTGCCCATTGCGGTACCCAATCTGGTCCCTCCAAAGTCCAACACTTTTCCTACTGTTTCTTATTTGGAGTGGGAATAGTACATTTGACCCCTCCAAAGTCTAATTCGGTGTGGAAAATGGGCTGCTTGTCTCTTCACAAAGGCATACAAAGGGATAGATATTGGGACAGACCACCCATGAATTATTAAACATCACACAAATTGTAGCAGTGAACACTTGATTACTTGCTCTTGCTCACTAAGATATATAAGAATTACTTCACGCAAGATATGTGTTAGGCTAAGTGAACACCAAAGCAACATCAGGTGTAAGAAAAGCTCCACACATATGGCAAATCATGTCTTGGAGCATAAGCACTCTGACAGAGATATCATGTGGATAATATTAGAAATGATAATACCAAGCCCATATCGTAACATTGCTCAGATACTATCCTTGAGAGGGCGCAACACTGGGTATATTTTCTGAAAACACAGATACAAGGCTTGAATGATGATATACCATGGCTACATACTACCAAATACAAATGGCCAGACCTGATATTAAATGCCTTTTATATCTGGTATAGATGCTAATGGTATACCATAGGTGTTAGGTCCCATACACCAAGGTCACCATATCTACCACCAGTGAGCCCTTATGAGGTTTTTGCTTCTTCTATCTCCAGTGTACAGGGCTTCAAGAGAAGAGCATTACACTATATTAAGATATAACACTGTATGGTACAATCATTCCTCACATCTGTGGCCCTTCCTCAATATGTCTGCCTCAGACTACATATTCCAAGTATCTCCATGAAGGAACAGCACCTAACACCGCTTTGATTACATACATGAGCTCATGCACCTAAAATATTACAAAAATATAAGAAGCAGTTCGGGGCCTTAAGAATCACAGCTCCCTCGATTAGTAAATTTCACTCAGGATTGTTTTTGTAGCAAATTGAACTCCTCACGTGTTAGAAAAGATCACATGTTCGCCAATGAGTACAACTCCCATGTGGCATTGCTATGTGTGCTGTGACATCACTCAAACACCACTAAGCCGTGCCTCTAAGTGCTTTGAGGAAGTTACATGTTGACATGATTACTTATATCCCCCTCCTGTGGGTACTCTTACACAGGAGTTTTTTTTAAATCAAATTGTATTATTAATGCTGGGCAAACAACCGCATTACTGGTAAGGACTACCATTCCTAGACGCCATCACCAGGCGCACAGTGATATCACTCAGACGCCATGCAGCTGTGCCTCAGAGTGCTTTGAAGTAGTCGACCGACACCAGCTTTTGTTGTCGTCTGGAAGAGAACAAACGGTTGAATAGGCTGGCAAACAGGGAGAGACCTTGGACGAAGTAAATAAATTACACAGAAGGCTCAATATCTTTTTCTTTTATGCATACTTTCCTGCCCAGTTACAAGGTATTAACATAGCCTTTTCTACAGTGTGTGACTACAAGGTGTCCCTTGTTAACTCCTCCATAATGTTTGAAAGTCCCATAGTAAGGGTAAGGAAACGTGTGCATGATGTTTAAACAGGCATGCAAGTGTTCACCCTTGGTAGTCAGTTGCACTGTGAACCCACAGCGTTATTCTGTTTGCAGTGTGCTCGCACATGTTTGCACTGTACACACAGTTGGCACAGAATGTTTACAACAGGAGAGTAGCGTTTTCCCTACTTTTTGTTTGCATGCATGTCATTTTTGTGATTTATCATTATTTTCTGTCTCAATGTCTTTAATTTAATTTAATGTAATTTTTATGTTTTGTGTAACAGGACCTCATGATAAGCAAATCTTCGCTTCCCAGCAGAATACCCACATTGATAATGTATTGATTAAGCTGGTGGTGCGTGTATGTAGCCAGGGATTTATCCTAGGGAAAGCAGTATTCTGGTCCTTACTTAAGTCTGCGACCCATTTCAGGGACAATGGGAGAGCTGAAACATGTTGACCTAGTTGGATGTTAGAACCATAAAAGTTTCTTACACATTCCATACCCCTTTTTCACTTTCTCTTCACCACCCACCTAATGAACAGGAATATCCTCAGGATAGGTGAGCAGCATTTTTATTTCCCATCTGGATCCTTAACCTCTTCTTCCCTGTAAGCACCCTCAAGACATCTGAAGGCCCGTCCACCATTAGAGCATTCTTGAGTGAGCGCTTGATAACCAATGCTGAAGCATGACACCAAGGTGAGTGTGTGAGGTCATCCCATATATTTTTATAAATATCTCAGGTTCCTGTAGTTTAACATTAGGGACACAAATGTGCCCTCAAAAAAGAGGCATTGCCACATCCCAAGGACGCAGAGGAATTTCATTTAGCCTCATACTAGATACGTTTGCCTGATGTGATAGTAATAGTAAAGCTGAGTCTTCCAACGTCTAACACTTTCCCTACTATTGCTTACACTGGAGTGGGAATAATAAATCCGGACCCTCCAAAGTCAAAAATTTCCCTACTGTTGCCTACATTGGAGTCGGAATACAAAATATGACCCCTCCAAAGTCTACAACCTTACCTACTGTTGTTAAGTTTGACATGGGAATAATGAGTTTGATCGCTACAAATCAATTTTATGTGATATTTTTGTGTTTAATTTTTTAAAGTTTTAGTTTTGGGATTTAATTTCAAAAGTTATAGTAAATTATTTTGTAATAATGTGTTTTGTTTTACTAAAATTATCTCTTAAGTTTAACACTTTTATTGTATATGTATATACATTTTTAATATATAGTGTTTTTAATTTTCTTAATTGTTAAAATTCATAATTTTATTTATTTATATATTATGTTTATTACTTGTTTAGATTTATTTTAAAGTTTATATTTTATGTTTTCATTTCATATTTTTTATATTATATGTATTTTTTTAAACCACATGGCCTGTCATCACCCCAAAAGAAACTGTCACCACCATGACGTCCATCCACTTAGGGGCCCCATGGGTCCCCTGCCACCACCACACCAGAGGACTACAACACATAAGCACCATGCTCACACCCATTCTAAATGCCTCCACTTCTTCCGTGACCTTTCCAGATGCTTGGAAACCCGCACCTGTCATCCCATTGCCAAAGAAACCCTCTGCAGACCCTTCACCGCTTGCCAACTACAGGTTGATCCCTGCTACCATTCCTGGACAAGGTCTTAGAGAAAAACATCAACAGACACCTTACCGAATACTTCAATGACCACCAGTTCCTCAACAAAACTCAGTCAGGTTTCAGACCCAACCACTGCATTGAAACTGCCCTCAGTGCTGCAACTGATGATATCCGCATGACTCCGGATAGAGGAGACACAGTTGCCTTCATCCTCCTGGACCTCTCCCCCACATATGACACAGCCTCCTACCTCATCCTCATCCAATGCCTACACGACATCGGAATCCAAGTATACACACTCTGATGGATCTGCTCCCTCCTGACTGGAAGGACCCAGTCAGTCATCCTGGCACCGTACACCTCATATGACTGCTGATCTTCTGAGTTCCGCAAGGATCCTTATTGAGCCCGACCCTCTTCAATGCCTACATGATTCCTCAAGCCACCATCATCCCCTCTCACAATATGAATGTCCTCTCCTATGCAGATAATACGCACTCATTCTCTCCCTCATGGGCAAGACACTCTGCACCAGGATCAAGTTCAATGCCTGCATGACTGAAATCGCTCACTGGATGAAGACCATGGTCTGTGAACATGGACCAGACCAAAATCGTGATATTCAGGAAGAGCACATCACCGTGAGACTCCACCTGGTGGCCAACAGCTAGGACCGACACCTACCCCTACCACCCATGCCAAGAACATCAGGATCATCATCAATAGCAAACTTGACATGACCACCGAAGTCAATGCCATCACCACCTCATGCTTCCATACCCCGAAGATGCTGAAGAAGATTTTCAAATGGCTCTCGATCAACATCCAGAAAACCACCGAGCACGTCCTAGTCACGAGCAAGCTGTACTACCGGAACACCCTCTATGCCGGCATCCACAAAAAAAACTCACCAAAAGCCTTCAAACCAAGCAGAACATGGCAGACAGAATCACTCTCAACCTCCCACACAGCACTCACATCACACCACACCTGAAGTAGCACCACTGGCTCCCCCTTTACAAACGAGCACAATTGAAATTCATTACCCCCCTTTCAAGGCACTACATAACACCTGCCCGCATTACTCAACAATTGCATCTGCTTTCACAAACCTTCCAGACACCTCTGCTCTTTAGGACACCTACTGGCACAAGTCCCACGCATACGGAAAACCAGATCAGGCAGTCAAGCCTTTTCTTATATCGCTCCTAAAGTGTGCAACAACCTGCTGCCACACATAAGAGCCCTCCTTCTCATTTCTTGAATTCCGCAGGAAATTAAAGACTTGGCTTTTTGAGTAGTTCCTCTAGGCCTACGTGTGCCGTGAATCACACCTGCTCAGCGCAGGATACCTGCCAGGCATGCTCCACAAATCTGCATAAAATAACATAACATAGCGTAACTAACGTAAAGTAAGTTAATATAATGTTTAATATTTAAAATTTGACATACCTATTTTGGGATGATATTTTGGTCCTTTATATTTTGTAGTCAATAATTTGAACTTTATATAAAAATTATGTAAAGTTTATATTTATATCTCCACTATATTCTTTTACGATATTTTGTACCACAATGTCGACAGTGTTCCATAATACAATCTTTGCAAAGATACAGCAAACTGCTCATGCGTGCAATGTGTGCCCAAGCCAGTTCAAAGGAGTCTGCAGTTGGCGTTTGTGAAGTGCAAGTCCTGCTCCATTCCATACAAGGGCTCGTGAAGAAGTTGAAGGCCTAGCAGAGGAGTGCCATTGGAAAAGTCTGCCAAGAGTTGATGGCCAGGCTAAAGAAGAATATGGTGCTGCGCCACAACACCGAGCCATCATTCATGCAAAGAGTATGCTAAAAGACAGTGGCAACCAGGTACAACATAAAAGGCAGCAACAACCTGGTACGAGAAACAGAGATATACTCACCAGCAAAACAAAACACTTTGTGATTGCCAAGGATGGCTGCAACCCATTGCAAAGGCCGATTTGTGCAAATTAGGAAGTAGCATCCACTACCTTCCCAGTTTCGCCTTGAGCGAGGCGACTTGAACGCACAGCCCGCATTATCATAGTCGCATGTTGGACCGAGAGGAGTGAAAGCTGTAAAAGCAGCACGAAGAAATTACTCGAATGAAATGAAATGACAAAAACAAAGACCAGAGCATGCAAGAAACAGAAAACACACTTACCGTCAAAGACGAAGAAGGCACTACATGACAGTTGAGAGGGCCACACGACCGGAGTTCAAGTACAAAGCTGCTACTTTCAGAAGGTGCAGATTCAGGTGCACAACGAGCGCTGTCTAAACAGCATATACTCTCAATGACAGTAGAAAGAAGTGCAAAGTACACAGCAGGTGCATTTTTGAAACCTCCACCACCGTTTGATAGCGCCAAAAAGTAGTATATTGGCACCAGATGGACCACATGGATCGAGACCTTTGACGACTTTACAGATGCTCTGGAAGAAGTA
Organism: Calotriton arnoldi; assembly: GCA_963921515.1. Lineage (NCBI taxonomy): Eukaryota > Metazoa > Chordata > Amphibia > Caudata > Salamandridae > Calotriton > Calotriton arnoldi. The sequence goes on from CAWUFW010009516.1 coordinate 225,717, forward strand.
AATGACAAGAAAATCATTAAATACTCAAAGAATCTTGTTGGTAATGGAGTAAAAGAATTGATAAAGAAAATCACTGAGACAATATTAGACCGTCAGATCAAAGAAGAATTAGGAGTCAAGTTCAATCTGATGCCAAACGTCGATTTTGAAAGGTATATTTTCAAATCAAGCAAGACAACGATTTGGTTAAACAATGGATGACTTCTTAGACAGATTTGATGTGCTTTTCAAACACTGTAAGTTTAGTGGATTTAATAATGAAGAAGCCATGCGCCTCAGAGTCATTGATGGCTGTTTTTCTCTTTGTTCAGAAGACGCATGTTGAGAGAGACGTTCAGTTTAGGAAAAGTACTAATGACTGCAAGAGCTGAGGAAAGAGCAGATCGACAAGCTGCCAAAATGGAAGCTGGAAAAGTGAATTGGGGTTAATGATGAAGGGCAAAAACAAGCACAAAGTAGTTGCACATAAGTCGACATCCCCGAAAAAAGAAAATCTGTGTTTCCGATATGTATCTTCATGTACATCTGAAAGCAAATGTCCAGCCATTGGACAGACATCCAAAGGTTGTGGAAAGGAAAACCACTTCATAACAGTTTGCAAAGGAAAAGAGAAACCAATTGCATAACGGCAAGATGAGAAAATGGATGTCAGAAGGTTTCAGACGCATTCTTGCCATGCCCACAAACAAAAGAAGCAATCTCAACTGCAACAGGTTTATCGTCATCAAGTTCATCCTGCAAGAGTTACTCATCATCACCGTTGGTTGACAGTGAAGAGGGTGAGTGTGCAATGAATGTATCTAAAAAGAAAACGACATGCACACGTGGGCCTTGCCATTTGCAAAGAAGACAAATGAACAACAAAAACAAGTGAGTCAGAGAAACAAAAGAATTCATAGAGACATTGCCCCAAGATCATGCTAAAAGTCAACGGTTTCTCAATAACCTTTATAATCGACAATGGGGCATCCATCAACATCATGCCTGCCTAACAATTTACAATTTTGTCACCCATACCGATACTCGGTTCGGTTCTTAAACTCTATTCGGCTAATTGAAAACAGCCATAAAAGTACATTTAAATAAAATAGTAATCCCAATAAAATGTCATCACTTTAAAATTGAGCATGGAAATCCACACAAAAGGCAATTTAAAATCAAAGGCAATCTAATCGAAAAGTCTTTTGCTTATATAGATGGCATTCTGAATAACAAGCATTGGCATAGCCAATAGGTCTCGCCTTTGGGACCTTGTAAGTAAAAAAAAACTGAAGTATAAGACTTCACGTTTACATTTACTTCGTATTTAGGATGCAGTAAATGTAAACGTGAAGTCTTACACTTCAGTTTTTTTTTTACTTACAAGGTCCCAAAGGCGAGACTTATTGGCTATGCCAATGCTTGTTCCTTTTGGCAGCCTGCCCCCGGGAAACTATGTCGCTATTGTGGATTAGTGGATTGTCTCCTTGCGGCAAAATAAATGGAGGGACACCAGCATCTACAAACACTTCCACGTTGGGACAGGGCTTCACATGATAGCATCTGCTTCGCCGATAACGTGATTGAGTGCGCATGATAAATGAATATCGATTGGAAATTATTACCCATCCGAACACAAATGCAGCACACGGTAGACTACAGCACATGAAAACATTTACAGCTGGGAGGACTGCACAGAGGAAAATGATGATTAATTAGAGGGCAGAAGAAAAAGCATTCTCGTGGAGGGTGAGGTGTTTCGTTGTGCATTACTCAGGGTACGCTGCTGGCACTTTGCAGTTTACTCACACTGGAAAGCACTTAAATGATTCTTCATGAATATTTATGAGAAATATGTAAATCATGTTTTTAAAAAACAACCTATTAGCGAGCCTATGTAAGACCAAACTTTCATTCCATTCCCACATTCTTAAATAAATGAGCCAGCCTTTGTGGAGTCCATTACACCCCAGGGGTCATGTTCCTGTGCCGGGGGGAGGAGGGCGGTTGGCAGTAGCTTCCCAGCTCAGGGAGCAGAGCGGGAGGGGGACGGCCAGCGCGCGCAGGAGCAGCCCTCGGCCATCTCCCGGGACCGGAGAGGAGAGAGCGAGGAGTGCAACAGTGAAGCAGTGATGGGAGGGCGAGAGTACGGGAAGGATGCTAAGAGCAGGGAGAGGGCACGAGCATGTAGGGGGGTGGGGTGGAGTGACCTGCCGGCAGAAGCAGCGGAAAGTACCTGCTCAGGAGAGAAGGGTTGGCAGCTCCCTGGCAGGGCAGCATGGGTTTGCCTATAGAGAGCCAAAAAGCTGCAGGAGCCTCAACGAGAGAGGGGGCATGGAGGAGGGAGGGAATTGCAAGCGCGGCCGCGCGTGCCAGGTCGGCGGCTAAAGTGAAAGCGCCGCATTTGTAGCAAAAGTGCACCAGGGCCAGCGCGACCGCCATCTGTTTCCAATTAACGCGACCGCGAGACGCGGGCGCGATAATTGGAAACAGATGGCGCTGCTGCTCGCTCCCGAGCTCCCTAGGCCAGGGGAGAGAGAAGGCGGGACATGCACCCACCTTTGGCCAATTGCATGCTGTCTTTCTTAGAAAGACGTATTGCAAAGGCCAATAGCGGGTCATGGGAAAAAAAAGCACACGCACAAGCGTGTGTTCAGAGTTTAAAGTCCTCACTAAATGCCTCGCAGAGCAACGCATGCGCGCTGGCTCAGGCGGGACCTAAAAAGGGCCACATTGCAACACACAAAGGGTTCACGTAGAGCAATCAAATATTTCATAGCAGCTTTGGATGATTGGATGTTGTGTCTAACAATGATAGGTTTTATATAAAAAACTCCTTAGATTCTGATAGAATTTACAAAACAATAAAAGGTGCATCGCACTTTGCTTACTCCGTCCATCACATGGACATGGAGTCTGATCAGCAGGGCAGGACTTCATTGCTGGAAAGCCACCAAATGACGTACAATGCCGCATCTCAATCGCAGACTTGTTACATCAGATAAATAATTGTAACCATCTTCCTCTATCTCATATGACATATATAGGCTGACCTAGGATTTTGTATTGTTAGCAGGCGATCGCTATCCAGATCTATACTGGAAAAAAGTATCTTTAATCATCCTCTTAGTCAATGATAGCACCTGGACAGGGTCTGACCATATGGGCAGCTTAAACAACATACTAAAATAGGAATTAATATATGAAAACCATGGGATACTCAATGCCTTATCCAAGGCTAAACAATCTAAAATAATAGATCTAATAAAGCAAATATCCTCTTTGGCCCATAATGATAGCCAGAATAACAATGGTATTATAAGAAGTAAATCTTCTAAGTACTGCAGGCCTACCACCTGATGAACAATAATAGTAGAGACAGAAGTAGGCAAGCCCAGTAGCTGTTTTAAAAAAGTGCTTTCCTCCACTTGTAGGGCAGTGCAATTAGCATAGCCCCAGAGACCAGCCCCATAAGTAGCAGTGGACACCCCTCTAGCCTTATAAATTTCAACCATTTCCTTAAATGGCGGCAAAAACATTTGAAAGAAAATTTTAAAATCCTTTGAGAGACCCTGCTCATTGTAGCTCTAGTATTTATGATATGTTGACACCAAGATCTGTAACCTGTAAATAAAACACCCAAATAGCAAAAGGAATTTACCGTAGCAATCGAGTAATAAAAAGTTCTAGGTTGTTTATGGGCCCAAAAACCATAGTGAATGTTTTGGATTTATTAGTCACCATTTTCTTAGAAGACATATACTCCCCGAAAACATTAATTAATCTTTGTAAGCCGACCAGGGTCCTAGACAGCAGAACAGCATCGTCAGCATATAACAATACTGGATTAAGATTCCGTCAGCCCGGAGAGCATTGGCTTGCATGCCTGCAAATGGGTATCCACCCCATTAATAAATAAAGAAAACAGTAAGGGGGCTAGCACACAACTTTGCCAAATCCCTCGCCCTACTTTAAACATAGGTGATCACTCGCCTTGGGGTCCGAAGCAAACTTTGCTAGATAGATTCTCATACAAATGGTAAACAAACCCTATTATTGGTCTGGATGCACCTAGGGAAATCAGTGTTGACCAAAGTAAATTATGGTCAACCAAATCAAAAGCGCTGCTTAAATCTGCAAAACAAAGATATAACACTACCGACTTGGCCTTGGTGTACTTCCCAATTGGCAACTCCAAATTAATACGTTGTTCTATAGTACCCATCTGATTTCTAAAACCATACTACGCTGGGGAAAAAATAAATCGTTCTTGTGCCCATTCCTCCAGCCTATATAATAAAAATCTGCTCATTACCTTGACTGATGAGTCCAGGAGAGAAATGGGACGATAATTTTTCGGGCCTGCTTTGTCACCCTATTTATAAATGAGTACAATTATTGAAAATCCCCATGAGGATGGAATCTTATCGACTACAGCTGCATTGAACAACCGTGTGCGGATAGGCCCCCAGAGTTCAGTAGCCGATTTAAAAACATCTACCGGTACCCTGTCGGGTCCATGGACACGTCCTCCAACACTAGCTTGTAAAGCTAACGTAACCTCATTGTTAGTAATCTCCAATGGGGAAGTCACTTCACTAAGTTCCAATTTGGCATCATTAGTGCATTTCCAAGGATATCAGAGAAGTGTGCCACCCAGGCATCGCAAAGCACAAGAGAACAAAGCTCTGGGATATTTTTTTTTTTTTTAAACGGTGCATTCACTGTATCCCCAAAAAATGTAATATCCTCAGTTTCAGACGCATAAGCCAGTTTGTTCCATGCTTCAACTTGCAGGGTATTCTTCCTTACAGCCAGGGCCTGGTTATATTTTTGGTGAAGGGTTTTAATGACCATACTATTGCGTGGTGAATGACATAAGGCCTGCTTTAATAGACCGGAGGCCTTGGTACAGGTATGGTCAAACCATCCTCTGTTAGTATCCTGTACATTACTCGGTGGTGCATCAGATGAGTTTTTATAGAGGTAATAATATGATTAAAATGATCCGCCCACAGGGTTACAGAGACATCTTCCTGTAGATACTAATTTATTTCAGTGGAATTTGCCATTACAATTTTATGTAACATACTGATGGGATCGATACCAGCCCACTTTATTCACACTCCATTGGCCCTATTTGGGACAATATCGTTTAAAATAGTGAATGATTCACATTTCTTACCCCAGAAAGAGAAGGGCATAATAACGGGGTTATGATCACTTAATAGGGAAGGGGCAATAGTAGGGGTATCGCACATAGTGGTTACCGAATCCGACACTAATATGTGGAAAATAATTGTTGATGAATTTATTCCCGTAAATGATGGGGCTAGTTTCCCATTAGCATTACAGCCACTTCTCAGTAACTGTAAATAATATTTAGAGATAATGGAATTAATGCCTCCCCGTATTCATTGTGACAAAAGTGAGCACTCGCCATCCCTGCCTGATTGGCAAATCCACAAACACGTGTATCTGACAATGCACAAGCCTGAATATTAAAATCACCTGCCCATAAAACTACAAAATTAAAGTAAATAGAGCGTAAGAAGGCCTCAAGGCCATGGTCAAGTGCTGTGGCCACTCTGCTACGAGTAACATCAAATACATTATTGTAAAAGTTCACCAATACCAGGTCTCCTCCCCCCTTCCTGTTAAGCCACAGTAATTGAGTATGTGGCCCCACTGAAATACAGAGAGTTTATTAGAAATAAGGATCTCTAGACCCCCTTTTGCCCGCCCAGATTGAGAGGCTATGGCACCCAAGGAATGTGAGGAAATCCCCTTTACGAATGTCAGCGTCGTACACCAAGTTTCTTGTATGCAGATGATATCAAAATTAGATATAATATTAGCCCAATAAGCATTTCCTAACTTATTCATTAGCCCCCACACATTCCAGGTTACAGATACAAAATTCCCAACCTGAGTGTGACTATTTTCAACCCTTGTTACAGCCTGGGTATATAAACATCTTACACTAGTAGTACCAACAGACTCAAGTGTGTCGAACACAAAGATGTACACATGGGCTTCTTCAAACCATTACAGAGTCAAGTATCATTCTCAGTGGCCCTGCAGCATAAAAAGACATCTTTGCAAGCCCCAATCCATGTTCTGCACGGTACTTCATCCAGTGCATGTCTACTTAGTTTTGCAACTGCTGCTGACATGGGGCTGATCTCTATCAATTACAAGGCCTGGGGGGAGTTCGCGGAGTTCTGCTATGCAGAACTCTGTGAAGAGACCATAAAACTCTGCTGCACGGAGTTCTACTTGCGGAGGAGTGCGTTACCTTACACCATTCACGTGGATTTTTAGCGCTGGGTGTTTGTTCTGAGCTGTAAAATTAGAATGAACAGCACCATGCGGAGGGCAAGAGGGAGCTGCTTCTTTCTTCCACTCAAGTAGATATTCTACTCAAGCAGCAGGTTTCTCAACACAAACGGTAGCGACCATCCGTGACCACCCGCATTGAGAAATCTCTCTGGGAGGTGGCCTGGAGTAAGATCTTCCTTGCTCGCTCTCGCCAACTTAATGTTGGCGAGCGCGAGCGAGGAAAAAACTGAGTTTTTTGGAACTCCATGCGCTATCGAAGTGCTGAGTGGGAAAAACTCTGCAAACTCCGAGAGTGGAGCAGAATTTCATGCCCAGGCCTATCAATTACAACCAAAATAGGCAATCTGAAATTGTGAGTCAGTTTCCATCGTTTTTTCATGGCCTAGGAAGGCTCAAAACAATGAAGGTGCAACTTCACATTAACAAAGGCTGTTGCGGGGATTCTGCACCTACACAGAACTATGCGCAGGAAAGCAGGACCTCGGTGTATAGGGGTGTACCAACCTACCACCTTAGTACCCAAAATCCCAAAACCGACTAGCTATAGTGTCTCATTCGTGCTCCTCCAAAATCACGAAGCTACAAATGATTAGACAACCCAGAACAAAACACTCCCGACTTTCTCAGGAATCGCGGTAGCAAGACATACCCTTTCGCTCGCTCACTCGACTTGTCCACAATAAGAATGGTCAAAGTCACTGTTATAGTTCAAAATGTTTATTTTAACTATCGTGCTCTTAAATGCCGTATACGAGCCACTACCAGCAGCAAAATGCATAAACCTAGAACAATTGGCATTGTTACAATTTCATAGAATATAAAGGGGATGTCATCATATACAGACAGTGGATAAAGGACTATAAGGCCTAACCACCCTCCCTTTGGTAAAGTGATGTTTTATTATATAAAAGAAGATCTCTGGGCTTTGTCAGCAGACACCATACCTTAGTGCCTAGATGGTAGCTTTACATCATAGGAACCGCATAGCTCTTCTCCTTGGAAAGGACCCTCTCCAAGTGTGTGTCAGAACAACATGCATCCCTATATTATCAAAGCACGAGTTTCCAGTAGCGCAGCTGCGTTAGCATGTTTTGTCTAGATGCTAGGGACTAACCTGAACAAAATAACAAGGGGTATTGTTTATCGACCTTGCACATCGTGTTCAGACTAAACTCCAGGAACAGACAGAGAACGCAGAAAGCAGACAGTTCTCATGTGAAAGGCACAAACAGAGTCTTGCAAAACAAAGGTATGTAGTAACGTGCGCAAAAGCAGCATCATGGCAGCCGTGCTCATGCTAACTTAGCAATGTCGACAATGACCCTAATGGCCATATAACACCCTCCCCTTGGGAAGGTCATAGTATATAGACAAAGGACCAAAACAGATTTCAAGAGTAAGCAGAGTTCAACAACTTATGAAAAAAAAACAATTTGGAAAAAATATATATATATATAATTATTATGTGGATAAATGGACGTGACTAACATGGAGGTGGTGTATCCATGAAAGTACGTGACCCTGTCAATGAAATGCGTTCCAAAAGGTCATCCCTATCGTTAGCAGCAAAGAGGGATACCATGCAATCAAGTAGGCCGAAGGAACAGACGTGCTCCTCATAATCCGATGCTTCCAAGAGCATATCCGGGCAACTTGCGTGATATTCAATAAAGCTCTGTTGCAATAAGTTCTGCGCAGCCGCACAGATATCCCATTCTGCCAATACTCCAATTGCAGCCGCACACGCCATACTGCCATTCCTAGAACAGGCCTGGTCATGGGCCACTAAGGGACCCATTAACTGGTCATAATCCGGGTCCAAACATGACGTATTGGAGAGGCATAAACCCAAAGCCCAGTAGAAGGGGCACCGTTGACAGTAGAACACAGGTTGCATGCATGTAAAGTAGGCAAAGCGAAAAGTTAGTCCATAACTCATGCTAAGCATCGCTAATGGCAAGCATCCAAAAAGTTGTTGCATTCGGTCACGGTACAGTTGCAATTGGCCTGGCCTGTGCAGTACCACAAGATGAGCAGCCATTGCGCAGCAGGAACAGAAGCAGCAGGATTCCACCAGCTAACGCCAGAATTAATGGGAATCCTCCGAAGACACTGGAAAAAATAGAATGAATAAAGGCCGGTATTACTCCAAATATCGTCTGAAAAGAAGTCACAAGGCCGGATCCCACCAGTTTAAAAAAATGAGCAAGGCCTTCGGTGTCAAATGCATTAAATATTTGATGTATCAGCTCCCCAAAATGCAGTGGGAGATTCGTGTTCAGAAGTGACTGAATCTCGCTAGAAGTTCTAGCCACCCGTAATTCGAAGGTCTCTCGAGCTGAAGTGAAAGCCACTTCTTATTGAAACAATAGCGCTTTGAGCCTCCTTAATTTGTTGAAATCTGTTTTCAAAGTCGGAATGGAAGGCCAAATGGAAATATCTACATTCTCATGCGGGGGCGGAAAAAGCACATTGCTACAACAAGTAACACGTTGTGAAACTGTTACTATATATGGGATTCCTGCCCGTAAACCACAGCAGTCGTGGTTATTCAAAATAAGATAACTGCCGTTAGTAAGCAAAGTAAAAGCGGGAATTATTGCTGGGACGGGACTCCCTTTTAAAAAGCAAGCAAGATTAGGTGCGGAAACATTACAAGCGCCGTGCAACTTATCGTGTTTACAAACTAGGGAATGTCCAACTGTGTAATCACAGTCCTCCCCTGTTAGGAAAACTTCCTTATCCTCCCGATAACATCTGTAAGTGAAAGGTAAGGACCATAACTCATGAAGAAACGCACTACCCACTGGTTTAAAGCGGCCAATCGGGAAATGTTTCATGCAAGATTTAAATTGAAACAGCGACAAAGGGAGAGAGATAACCCCGTGAATTAACCATACAGCCGAATCTGTCTCCGCCACAGAGAACGGCAAGTTTTCTAATTGTTCAATGTGTAATAATGTGTATGTAGCATCTTTCATGGACATAAACCGCTGTTTATCAGTTAAATTAAATGGCAAAAACAAAGCAGAAGCATTTAAATAATCCCAAGGTACTTTACCCATTTTAAGAGTCTGTAGCTTCCATGCAAACTGCATTACTGATCGTAATTGATTTTGACCATGATATAATACAAATACATCAGTCGGAACAATATCAATAACAGACGAAACATTATTATCCAAGGTATAAATGCGTGAAGACAGTGTGTTAATGCTATTGTCGACCACTGCAAGGACTTTTTTCCAAATTTGCTTTGTCAATTTGGCACAGACGAAGCGCTGCATCAATGTGCGAAAGTTTCAATATCTCATTGTACGTAGCATAGAAAAATCTTTTTGTTCTCGGGGTCCTCGGACCTAGAAGAAAATCAGCCAAATTGATGTCACCCGACAAGTGAGACAAGTGTTGTTTTACTGAGGACAACGTAGAATGGTCCAACCATTGCTGGCATAATTTACCCACCGAATATGTTGTGACTGAATGTGAGTGTGAAAAATGTGGATCTGGTCTAGTCTGTGTAAAACCCTGCGTTATATTATAAAAACGCAGTTGGCAAGAATTTGAACTGGTTTGCCACAGCAACCAACCGTTAGGGTCAACATCAGAAACATTGAAAGTGCCATTCCGAAAAAGAGTTTACAAAACATCGATTGAATAATTTGTGTGTGTGCGCCAATAATCATACTCAGCCAAAGATGGAATGGACGGACGTGTTTGTTTTGTGTAAGTAATGATGCCCATAATGTTGATAACAGAATAAATCAGCATAATTGGCAGAATTTAATATAAATGTTCAGCATCAAAAGCAGCATAATACTTTAAATGTGAAAACAATGAATGTACAGCTTGTACATCCCAATCATCGGAATGTATGTCCGGTTGTTAGCACGTCTCCTAAAGAAACGCGAAACATGTATGGTATGTTGAGGACTTCCGTCGGACCATGGATTTCAAATGCTACTTCATCCCAAATGATGCCATCTGCAACTGGGAAAGCCGAAATGTTCACGAGGGCTTGATCACTGTTAGAACTGGGGGTCTCTAGTTGGCAATGGTTTGCACCTTTGTCCAAATTGGGACCCTTGCTTCTAGTCAGGATAAGGGGGAAACACTCCTAAAATAACCCCTGCTCACCCCCTGGTAGCTTGGCACGAGCAGACAGGCTTATCTCAGAGGCAGTGTGTAAAGCATTTGTGACCACATACAGTAATACAGTGAAAACACTACAGATGGACACCACACAGGTTGTTTATGTAAAAATAAGTAATCTTTATATAGACTTATCACAAGACCCAATAGCAAAAATCCACAATACTGTAATCAAAAATAGACTTAAAATGATAGAGACAGTTCACGTTATCTTCAAAAATAGGATAGTCAATCAAATAAAGCTTGTAGCAACAAATAACTCCACTTGGAGTTATCACGACGTCGTGACCGGTGGAAATCCCAAAGTACGGCGCCGACCGCGAGGTGCGCGGCGTCGGGCCCGGAGTCGAGCAGACCCACAAAGAACAGTACCTGGAATTCGATGAAAACAAAGACGGTGCACGGCGTCGGGGAGGTGATGCTTCGTTGGCGCCGGCGGCGTCGGTTCCTTACGACCCCAGGGGAGGTGATGTCTCGGTTCCTTACTGCAGCGCAGAGGAGGTGAGGCGTCGGTTCCTTACTGTGTCGGGGAGGTGACGTCACGGATGGCGGCGAGGCGTCGGTTCCTTACGATGGTGCGGCGTCGATGGATTCGGGGTCACCCACGTCGAGGATCGGCTCCGCGATGATGAAGCCCTGGCGTCGGTGAAGTCGGGGCTGCGGTGCGAGTCGGGACGGTGCGTCGTGAGCGTCACGAGCGGTGTCCTCGGCTCCGGTGCAGGCAGCGGCCTCGATGACGGCTTCGGAGTCGATGTCGCACGGTGTCGGCAGGCGTCGGGCCTACGGTGCAAGTCGGGGCGGTGCGTCGTGCTCTTCACGAGCGGTGCCCACGGCTTCGGTGCAGGTTACGGCGTCGCTCGCCGGCGTCGGTGTTGCAATTTCCCTCTGTTAGCAGCTAAAACAGCAGTTCCAGATGCAGGCAAACAGAAGGGGTGAAGTCTTTGTGTCCCTGTGACTTCAGGCAGGAGGCAAGCTCAGTTCAAGCCCTTGGAGATTCCCTTCTTCAAGATGACAAAGCACAGCAAAGTCTTTTCTCCTGTCCTTGGCAGAAAGCAACCACTGCAGGCCAACCCCAATCAGCAAAACAGCACAGGGGCAGTACTCCTCCTTCAGCTTCTCCGGTTCTTCTCCTTGGCAACAGGTTTCTTGATTTCCCAGAAGTGATCTAATTTCCTAGGGGTCTGGGTCCCCTTTTTATACACCTTTTCCCTTTGTTCTCTGAAGGCAGAGAGGCCTCTGCCTAGTCCAAAACCAGTTCTGGTCAGTCCTGGAGCACTTTGTTTTTCTGGCTCCTTCTTTCCTTTGTGAGTGAGGGGCAGAGCCATCAGACGCCCGGCAGGAGGTGGAGCCAGCATTGTGGAAGGCAGGCACAGCCCTATTCAGACCCAGGTGCAACTCCTCCCTCCACTCTGGATGCAGACCTTCCTATTCAGCCCTGTGCTGACTCACCCTGTCTCCTGTAGCCACCCCCAGCCCCTGTCACTCAATCTCTAGACAAGGAATACACAACCTAGCAGAGGCGGGCTTGGAAGTTTAGGCAAGAAAATACCCACTTTCTAAAAGTGGTATTTTCAAACACAGAATGTTAAAACCAACTTCACTAAAAGATGTATTTTATCATTCTGAGTTCAGGCATACTAAATTCGTTTTTCTACCATGTTCCCTGGGTCAGTTCTGACTATAAAGGGTAATAGTCAGTCTGCCCATTCTGGCCTATGGGGAGCAGGTAGCCTTGCAATAGTGAAAAACGAAAATGGCTGTAATTCACTATCAGGACATGCCACACACACCAGGGCATGTCCTACCTTATACTTACAATGCACCCTGCCCTTGGGCCTACCTTAGGGGTGTCTGATATGAAGATAAGGGAAGGTTTAGGGACTGGCAAGTGGGTGCACTGGCCAAGTCGACATGGCAGTCACAGACTGCACACAGGCTCTGCAATGGCAGGCCTGAGACATATTTTACAAGCCGCTTCTGTGGGTGGCACAACCAGTGCTGCAAGCCCACCAGCGGCATTGGATTTACAAGCCCTGGGCACACTCAGTGCACTGTACTAGGGACTGACAAGTAAACCAATCATCCAATCATGGAGTCACTAATCCATAACACAATTTACAGTAGGGAGCACTTGCACTGTGGCACTGAACAGCAGTGGCACAGTGCCCAAAAGCATCTAAAACCAGCAAAACATAAGAGGCAACAGCAAAAAAATGGAAGGGAGACCCACGCCAATGGTGCCAAGTCTAACACGTGTCCCCTCCAGCTGAAATGTGGGGAGAACTACCCTTCCTCCTGGGAGTTCTCATCACTAAGGCGGAAAAATCTGGACAGACCATCAGCATTGGCGTGTTCTGTACCAGGGCGGTGTTCCACCGTAAAGTCCATCCCCTGTAGGGAAATGGACCACCTCAACAGTTTTGGATTCTCACCCCTCATCTGCATTAACCATCTGAGGGGCCTGTGGTCTGTCTGAACCCGGAAGTGAGTCCCAAACAAGTATGGTCTCAACTTCTTCAGTGCCCAGACCACAGCAAATGCTTCACGTTCAATCGCACTCCACCTCTGTTCCCGTGGGAGTAACCTCCTACTAATAAAGGCTACAGGTTGGTCTAGGCCCTCCTCATTCATCTGTGAAAGCACAGCCCCAACACCATGCTCTGAAGCATCTGTCTGCACAATGAATTCCCTTGAGAAGTTGGGCGCCTGAAGCACGGGCGCCGTGCACATGGCAGATTTCAGGGCATCAAAAGCCTTTTGGCAGGCATCAGTCCAGTTCACTTTCCTGGGCTGCTTCCTGGAAGTCAGCTCAGTCAAGGGTGCAACAATGTTGCCATACCCCTTGACAAACCTCCTGTAATACCCGGTGAGTCCTAAGAAGGCCCTCACCTCTGTCTGGGTTTTGGGGGTTCCCAAGCCAGAATGGTATCTATCTTGGGCTGTAGGGGCGCCACCTGGCCGCTCCCTACCTGGTGTCCCAAGTACACCACAGAACCCTGCCCGATCTGGCACTTACTCGCCTTGATCGTGAGGCCTGCCCTCCGCAGCGCCTTCAACACTTCCCAGAGGTGGTGCAGATGTTCCTCCCAAGTGGCGCTGAACACTGCAATGTCATCCAGGTAGGCGGCACTGAATTCCTCCAGCCCAGCCAACACCTGGTTGACCAACCTCTGAAAGGTGGCAGGGGCATTCTTCATCCCAAAGGGCATCACCCGGAATTGGTAGTGCCCATCTGGTGTGGAGAATGCTGACCTCTCTTTGGCCCCATCAGTTAAGGCGATCTGCCAGTACCCAGACGTTAGATCAAACGTGCTGAGGTACCGGGCAGCCCCTAACCGATCAATGAGCTCATCAGCTCTGGGGATGGGGTGCGCGTCAGTCCTTGTGACTGAATTGAGTCCTCGGTAGTCCACACAGAACCGGAGTTCGGGTGTGGCACCAGGCGCGGCAGCCTTTGGGACCAAGACCACTGGGCTGGCCCAAGGGCTGTTAGAGGACTCAATCACCCCTAAGGCAAACATCTTGGAGACCTCCTCCTTGATGCAAGCCCTCACCCTGTCAGTCACTCTGTAAGTTTTGTGCTTTACAGGAGGACTGTCCCCAGTGTCCACATCATGGATGCACCATTCAGTGATACTGGGAGTCAGGGAGAACAGATCAGAAAACTGTCCCAACAGTTGGCGACAGTCATTCTGCTGCTCCGGGGTCAGGGTGGGAGAGAGGTTCACACCATCCACTGACCCATCTTGCTCTTTGCATACAGGAGATCAGGAAGAGGTTCAGTCTCCTCTTCCATCCCAGCATCTGTTGCTAAGAGCATGCCCACTTCAGACCTCTCAAAGTGGGGCTTCAGGCGGTTCACATGCAGGACCCGCAAGGGGTTCCTGGGAGACTGCAAGTCCACCAAGTAGGTGACATCACTCTTGCGCTCCACCACCTCAAATGGTCCGGTCCACTTATCCTGGAGCGCACAGGGCTCCACTGGGGCCATGACCCAAACCTTTTGTCCAGGCTGAAACTCGATCAGAGTGGCGTTCTGATCATGCCAACGTTTCATCTCTTCCTGGCTGGCTTCCAGATTCGCCTCAGCGAGTTGTCTGAAACGCCGAGTCTGGTTCCTGAAGGCCAGCATGTAACTAAATACATCCTGGGGAGTTTTCCTGGGAGCTTTCTCCCAGCCTTCCTTGACCAGACTCAGAGGTCCTCTTACAGGATGGCCGTACAGCAGTTCAAAGGGACTGAACCCTAAGGACTTCTGGGGCACCTCTCTGTAAGCAAAGAGCAGGCATGGCAAGAGGACGTCCCACTTACGCCTCATGGGTTCTTCCAGACCCATAATCATGCCTTTAAGGGTCCGGTTGAATCTCTCAACCAGCCCATTACCTTGGGGGTGGTAAGGAGTGGTGAACTTATAGGTTACACCACACTCCTGCCACAGGGACTTCATATACTTGGAAATGAAGTTAGTACCACGGTCAGACACCACCTCCTTGGGGAACCCCACACGGGAGAAAATCCCCATCAGTGCACGTCCCACCACGGGGGCCGTCACTGTCCGAAGAGGGATGGCTTCCGGGTACCGGGTGGCATGGTCCACCAAGACCAGGATGAACCTGTTGCCTATGGCTGTCTTGGGATCCAGAGGCCCCACAATGTCAATACCCACCCTCTCAAAGGGGGTACTGACAACAGGGAAAGGTTGGAGAGGAGCCTTGTGCTTCCTCCCACTCTTACCACTTGCCTGGCAAGTCTGACAGGTCCTGCAATGAGTATCTGAACTCTTGCGCATTTGGGGCCAATGAAAGTGGGTGACAAGCCTTTGAAAGGTCTTGTCTTGCCCCAAATGTCCGGCTAAAGGCACATCATGAGCCAGACCCAGTAGGAAGGCTCTGAAGCGCTGGGGTACCACCAGCACACGGGCTGACCCAGGCTCAGCAACCTTAGGCTCACTATACAGGAGACCATTCTCCCAGTAGATCCAGTGTGATCCAGACTGATCACCTGCTGCCTGGCTTACAGCCTGTTGCCGCAAGCCCTCAAGAGAAGGGCACTTCTTCTGCTCCTCGCAGAATTCTTCCCTGGAGGGGCCTCCTTCCTGCTGCCAATGGGTCAGCTCAGGCAGGTCCCCCAGTTCAGCCACTTGTTCCCCTGTAGGTTCCAGGGCATCCCCCTCAAGGTCTGCCTCCTCCTGGACCGTGGGAACTTCGGGGGCCGGTTTCCCGCGCCCCTTGCCTCCTCTCTTTAAGGCAGGCACCTGGGCCCTTCTTCCAGGCTCCAGGTCCTCTTGAATACCCTTACCGGCTGCCATTGACCGAGTGGTCACACACGCCCACTCTGGCAGACCCAACATCTCCAAATGAGACCTCCGCTCCACCTTCGCCCAAGGGGAGCTCTCCAAATCATTGCCTAGCAGACAGTCAACAGGCATGGCTGGCCTCACAGCTACTTGAAGGATACCTGAGACCCCCCCACTCAAAGGGAACCTGGGCCACCTTGCAGTGGCTCTCTGAGTTGTCAGCGGCAACTACCGGGTAGAATACGTTGGGGACCACCTGCTCTTCAGACACCAGCCGACAACTGACAGCTGTCACACTGGCCCCGGTGTCTCTCAGAGCCTCCACCCTATGGCCATTGATGGTCACCCACTGCCTGTATTTCTTAGTGTTATCAGGCAGCTGGGTCCTAGGGACCATCTCACTGTCTCCTAAAGAGACCAGGGACATCTCTGCGGGACCCCACCCACCTTGGGCACCCAACTCCTCCCCCAGGGCTACACTAGCCATCTGCCGGGGTGGTGCACCAGTGGGTGCAGTGGTCACAGTATTGGGGCACTTGGGACTTCCTACAAAGTGACCCACCTGACCACAACTAAAACATGCTTTGGGCCCCTTCTGAACAGACTTATCTGTTGGGACCCATGGTCTTTTCTCAGTGGGAGGCTGGGAACCCTTACCTTGGTTCCCTTGGGGTTTACTTTGGGGCCCTTTTGGAACTCCTTCTGTTTACCCTTGTCCCCCCACTCTTCTGCTGGGGACCCTGCCCACCTTTGGCGGAGTCTCCCACAAGACCCTTGTGGACCCGGGTACTGACCCAGCGGTCCGCCTCCTCAGCAAGCTTTCTAGGATTAGTCAGCTTACTGTCAACAAGGTGCTGGCGTAGCTCTGGAAAACAACTACTGGACAAGTGCTCCCATGCAATTAAATCATAGAACTCCTGCAAGTCATTTACTTTGCTACCCTTCACCCATCCATCCAATGCTCTGCAAAAATAAGACACATACTCCACCCAGGTACTAGGCTCCAGCTTTTTGCAGTTCCTAAACTTCTGTCTATAAAGCTCTGGAGTTAACCCATACCTTGCCACTAAAGCTTCCTTCAGGTGGGCATAGGACATCTGATCCACTGTGGGCAAGGCTAGCAAGGTTTCCCTTCCCTCACCTGCAAAGCGGCCCCACAACCCCGCTCCCCAATCCTTCTCAGGGACCCGGTGTGATGTCATGGCGATCTCATAAGCTTTAAACCATTGCCCAATGTCCTCCCCCTTCATGAAATCCTTAATAACCTCCTTGGGGATGTACACTCTACTTTCTACAGGCACTGGAGGTGTGCTGCCACCAGAGGGAGTGATTTCTAGGCTCCTAGCCTTTAGCTCTAGCTCCCTCACCACTCTCTCATGCTCTAAAAGCATCTTCTTTTCTTCCATGGCCAACCTCTTACTTTCTAACTCCAATTTCTTATGCTCAAGGCTATCATGGCTTCCCTGTTTCAGTTTGGCCATCTCCATTTCATGCATCCTGCTTTTATCCCTGTCCTCCAGCTCCTCTGGAGACAGGCCCTTTTGAGAAACACTGCTGCCCTCCCTGGAAGGCGCTCTCCTCCCAGTTAAGCCCAATGGCCCCTCAAGCTGCCCATCTAAATTCTCTGCCTCCCCCACAGGCTCCTCGGACTGCCCACTGGCATTCCGTGCTTCCAACCAGGCCCTTAGCGCCTTGTGAAACTCCTCCTTCCTGGTGAGGCCTCTCATAGAGATTTTAAACTTTTTGCAAACAGCTTTGAGTTCTGGCACAGTGTAGGTATCAACCCTATCTTCTTCAAATTCAATATCTGCAGGTGCAATGGATCCTTTTTTGCTCATGGTGAAAATTGGCAGTTCTCAACAAAAATAAAGGTTCCAAAGAAAAAAAGTCCTATCAAAAAGGTATGTGGTCGCGTATTGGTCTGCACTCACTAGTAGTGTACACCAATCACTGTATATGAATCACAAATGCAAGTCCAAATCCCACCGCTGACCACCAATGTTAGAACTGGGGGTCTCTAGTTGGCAATGGTTTGCACCTTTGTCCAAATTGGGACCCTTGCTTCTAGTCAGGATAAGGGGGAAACACTCCTAAAATAACCCCTGCTCACCCCCTGGTAGCTTGGCACGAGCAGACAGGCTTATCTCAGAGGCAGTGTGTAAAGCATTTGTGACCACATACAGTAATACAGTGAAAACACTACAGATGGACACCACACAGGTTGTTTATGTAAAAATAAGTAATCTTTATATAGACTTATCACAAGACCCAATAGCAAAAATCCACAATACTGTAATCAAAAATAGACTTAAAATGATAGAGACAGTTCACGTTATCTTCAAAAATAGGATAGTCAATCAAATAAAGCTTGTAGCAACAAATAACTCCACTTGGAGTTATCACGACGTCGTGACCGGTGGAAATCCCAAAGTACGGCGCCGACCGCGAGGTGCGCGGCGTCGGGCCCGGAGTCGAGCAGACCCACAAAGAACAGTACCTGGAATTCGATGAAAACAAAGACGGTGCACGGCGTCGGGGAGGTGATGCTTCGTTGGCGCCGGCGGCGTCGGTTCCTTACGACCCCAGGGGAGGTGATGTCTCGGTTCCTTACTGCAGCGCAGAGGAGGTGAGGCGTCGGTTCCTTACTGTGTCGGGGAGGTGACGTCACGGATGGCGGCGAGGCGTCGGTTCCTTACGATGGTGCGGCGTCGATGGATTCGGGGTCACCCACGTCGAGGATCGGCTCCGCGATGATGAAGCCCTGGCGTCGGTGAAGTCGGGGCTGCGGTGCGAGTCGGGACGGTGCGTCGTGAGCGTCACGAGCGGTGTCCTCGGCTCCGGTGCAGGCAGCGGCCTCGATGACGGCTTCGGAGTCGATGTCGCACGGTGTCGGCAGGCGTCGGGCCTACGGTGCAAGTCGGGGCGGTGCGTCGTGCTCTTCACGAGCGGTGCCCACGGCTTCGGTGCAGGTTACGGCGTCGCTCGCCGGCGTCGGTGTTGCAATTTCCCTCTGTTAGCAGCTAAAACAGCAGTTCCAGATGCAGGCAAACAGAAGGGGTGAAGTCTTTGTGTCCCTGTGACTTCAGGCAGGAGGCAAGCTCAGTTCAAGCCCTTGGAGATTCCCTTCTTCAAGATGACAAAGCACAGCAAAGTCTTTTCTCCTGTCCTTGGCAGAAAGCAACCACTGCAGGCCAACCCCAATCAGCAAAACAGCACAGGGGCAGTACTCCTCCTTCAGCTTCTCCGGTTCTTCTCCTTGGCAACAGGTTTCTTGATTTCCCAGAAGTGATCTAATTTCCTAGGGGTCTGGGTCCCCTTTTTATACACCTTTTCCCTTTGTTCTCTGAAGGCAGAGAGGCCTCTGCCTAGTCCAAAACCAGTTCTGGTCAGTCCTGGAGCACTTTGTTTTTCTGGCTCCTTCTTTCCTTTGTGAGTGAGGGGCAGAGCCATCAGACGCCCGGCAGGAGGTGGAGCCAGCATTGTGGAAGGCAGGCACAGCCCTATTCAGACCCAGGTGCAACTCCTCCCTCCACTCTGGATGCAGACCTTCCTATTCAGCCCTGTGCTGACTCACCCTGTCTCCTGTAGCCACCCCCAGCCCCTGTCACTCAATCTCTAGACAAGGAATACACAACCTAGCAGAGGCGGGCTTGGAAGTTTAGGCAAGAAAATACCCACTTTCTAAAAGTGGTATTTTCAAACACAGAATGTTAAAACCAACTTCACTAAAAGATGTATTTTATCATTCTGAGTTCAGGCATACTAAATTCGTTTTTCTACCATGTTCCCTGGGTCAGTTCTGACTATAAAGGGTAATAGTCAGTCTGCCCATTCTGGCCTATGGGGAGCAGGTAGCCTTGCAATAGTGAAAAACGAAAATGGCTGTAATTCACTATCAGGACATGCCACACACACCAGGGCATGTCCTACCTTATACTTACAATGCACCCTGCCCTTGGGCCTACCTTAGGGGTGTCTGATATGAAGATAAGGGAAGGTTTAGGGACTGGCAAGTGGGTGCACTGGCCAAGTCGACATGGCAGTCACAGACTGCACACAGGCTCTGCAATGGCAGGCCTGAGACATATTTTACAAGCCGCTTCTGTGGGTGGCACAACCAGTGCTGCAAGCCCACCAGCGGCATTGGATTTACAAGCCCTGGGCACACTCAGTGCACTGTACTAGGGACTGACAAGTAAACCAATCATCCAATCATGGAGTCACTAATCCATAACACAATTTACAGTAGGGAGCACTTGCACTGTGGCACTGAACAGCAGTGGCACAGTGCCCAAAAGCATCTAAAACCAGCAAAACATAAGAGGCAACAGCAAAAAAATGGAAGGGAGACCCACGCCAATGGTGCCAAGTCTAACAATCACGTTTCATTATATGGGACGATGTATGAGGGGCCAGAATTCCATCAACCAATTTCACAGCAGAGCGTTCTTGCAAGTAATGACCATTGATGAGTAAGAAAAATACAGTCACAAATCCGATTGACATGAAGAGGAAAATCAGGATAAGTACCAACCAGATATAGGTCCAGGGTGGGACCAAGTAAGTCTTTTTGAACCAAGTGATAAAAATACTTATTTGTGTTGGTGGAAGTGCCAACGTGGAAGACGAGGTGGAAGAGTCATAGGAGAAGCTTGCACGGTCCCCAAAATAACCGCTTGCACCCATATTCATCAAAGGCAGTAGGGCGGCATTAGTTTGATGTTGATGTGGACTGTTCGGCACTCCACTCTGGGACTCTTCCGCAGGATAAGTATACTCGACTTCGGCGGTGGAACAGGAGGGGGTCAGGACAGGTAAAAGGTCAATGTTAGTTTCCGTCTCACCCTCAGCAATACGAGGATGAGTTGAAGCGGATGAATGCACCGGATTCATTGAGATAGCGTTGCATGAAACTGCAGGAGTTACACTATTCAGAATCGGCCAGACGGTGTAACTTGACATTGTCCACTGAAATATATCTGTTGTCTTTGTGACCAAGTAAAGGTGGTAGAATCACTGTACGAGTACCCTTTAATCCAAGAACCGGGACCGGTGCACAATAAGAGGGACCAAATTCTTTCTTTTTCTCCAGCTTTTCTCGTACCAGATCTCCAATCTTAGGAAGCCAGCCAGCGACCGGAATCAGCATTGCTGTGTCATTGGAAGAGGGTAAATGTTGAGTTGCGTAGCTGTCACAAGTCTTTTGTAGGTCCTGTAACATAGTAGAATGATTATCTACATCAAAGATTGCGGCAGCCGCCACAGCGTCTAGACCATCAAGGTCTGGCACAAACATTTTAATGCAAAAGAGCAGTTGGTATGGGGTATGCCCACCCAGAGATCTTCTAGGGAGATTATTAAGTGCACGTTGAGCTCCATACAAATGGGCAAGCCAGTTCCTGCCAGTACCTAAGACTCTAGCTGTCAAAGTTTGCTTTAAGTCTCGGTTCATTCGCTCCACAATAGAGTTGCCCTCAGGCCTGTATGGAGACGAAAACTGCACCAGCACCCCCATCGACTTCATCGCGTCCTCGTACGCCTTAGAGCCGAACGCTGGACCTTGATCTGAATGGAAGGTGCCACAGGCAAACATCCCGACAAAGACACACAAATCCCTGATGACATTTCGAGCGTCAGCACTGCGTTGTGGCCAAACCCATAGGAATCTAGTGCACGAATCAACTACAACAAAAATGTATTTATACGCAGTATCAGAAGAGAAGGGACCACAGTGATCCAGATATACACAGTCAAATGGCCGATTAGAAATACATAGCTGTGTTTGTGGTGGCCGGGAAACCGTAGACGGTTTGATTTGTTGACAAATGTCACAAGAAAGCACATAATTACGGGTTTGTTTATATAAACCACTCCACCAATAACGTTGCTGTAAAATAGAGACTGTCGCAGACACACCGGCATGTGCGGATGCCATGCCCTCGTGTGCGGCCATGATCAAAGCAAGTCTGCGGTCCATGTTGGGAATTAGCCGATCCCCAACTGATGGAATCTTAGCATAAGGAACTTGTTCTGGAGATAGATGATAAGAGTATTTCGAAGGGAAACCCTGCGGATAAGCAGTTCCCTCCCTCATAGCAGCTTCTGCTGCCAGAACATCATTATCTATTTTAGTCATGGACCTTGTAACTGCTGCTACAGAACACGTGGCTACTGCAGATTTGGCTGCTTCGTCAGCCAGAGAATTACCAAGAGCATGTGCACCCACACGCTGATGGCCAAGAGTATGTATAACTTGCGTGAGGGGCAGATGTTGTTTAAGGTCTGCCACTCAAAACCAAAGCGTTTTATGCTTGATTGCTCTGCCTTTAGAGTCTCGATAGTCATTCTGAGACCAAATGAATAAGTTGTCATTAAAAGATTGAACACAGCAGTAAGAATCGCATACAATGAGAGTATTCACATTAGGATCGGCAAACTCAAGGGCTAGAACAAGATCACGCAGCTCCGTCAATTGTGCTGTACAGTCTCCAAGTGCCTGAGTATGCACTATGGAACACTTAAATTCTCCATTGACAATCGAACCAGCCACAATAGCGCAAGCCGCTGAAGAAGCGTGTTTGGAACAGGTGGCCATTTGAGCCGAGCCATCGGTATAAATAATACATTTGTACTCATCCAAAGGAAGCAACGACAACGGAGGAGGATGAACGTGTTCATACTGTAAAAACTTCTGTGTCTGAAGTGCAGGATCAAAGATAAACATGACATCAGATGATGTCAAAGAAGTAGCCCATTGTATCCAACGGGGATGTAGTGCCTTAGAGTTGGGTACACTTGCCTTAGTCACTGCTTCTAAGGGAGGGAAAGGCGTGACCATAAGAATGCGTTTCCTTGCGCCAGCGAGCGTTCTTTCAGAATCGCCATTTGGACCGTTGTCAAAACTTTTTCAACATTTGAAAAACACATTTCTGCCGCAGTGTACAAATGTGATTTGTATGCAACAGGTACTATGTCCCCCTCATTAAATGTCAAGTAGGTGAAACCCACCGTACCCGGCACTATACGTATCACCAGGTTTGTGGTATTATCACGCGTCAACAAGTAGTTAGTTGCAAGCATATCAGATTGCAAAGATTGAAGAATAGTGGTATGTTCTGGAAGCCAGCTGGCAGCAGAATATGTTGGTTGTATCAACGCATAAAGCGGTTTGATATGCTGGGCATAATCGGGGATGTATGTCCTCCCGAAATTCAAAAATCCCAGCACAGACTGAAGTTTCTTCTGAGTAGAGGGAGGTTGCAATTGTGCACATTTCTCCGGAAAGTGGGGGCTATCCCCCTACCTTCATTATTGAGCTCATAGCCCAAAAAGAGCACCGCAAAATGAGCGATGTGTGATTTAGCAAAATTTAATTTGTATCCATAGTCGGCAAACAATAAAATGATGCGGTCGACTCGGACAAGATGCGGCATTAGTTCGTCGTCCGTCAGATAAATATCATCTACATAAAAGAAAGCATCTGGATCTATGTCATGCAACAAAGACACAACACGTGCAGCAAAAGCCCCAGGGCTGTTCTTATACTCCATAGGCAAGCGCGTCAATTTTTTCTGATTTCCGACGGCGGTGAATGCTGTCATGTCACAACTCTCAGGAGCCAGATTATGACTGTAGAAACCAATGGATATGTCCAGTGTAGTTTTGCATTTTTTACGAACAAGATTGTTCACGAGTGCAGAGCTGTGTGTGTTCTGTACCTCAAAAGTACGACAATGACTATTTAAATTTTGATAATCCAATACAATGCGATATGAACCGTCAGGTTTTGATACCGGAAAAAGAAAATTGTTCATCGGTGCTACACAGGATTCAATCACTCCTTGATACTCTAACTGAGTTAGAATGTCACAAACGGGAGACTTAGCCTCACGTCTGATTGGATACTGCGGTTGTGGCATAGACCGTAATGGTATCTCATGTGCCGGTGAATCAATATCCCAGCCAATCTGATTACGGTACACCGCTGGGGCAAGGGCCAAAGCCCACTCAGCTGCGTAAGCCTTTGCTTGTTCCTCAGGGACGTAACGTGAAAAACTCAGAAGTATCACGTCCTCCCCTCTAGAAGCGGCTAGCACAAATGGTGGCGGCCAATCTGCCTCCGCCAACAAAATGTTGTATGAGTAGGTGAGATTTTCCCAGAAAATCGCTCTGATTGTACGCTGTATATCACCCTCAATTTGGAAGACAATTTCATAGGGTCTATCGGGGGGCAACCCAGGTATCTGCTGTTTCTACTGTAATGAATGTATCAGTTGCTCTCGTCCCCAGACAAGGACGCAGTGCCTCCCACACTATGGTAACCTCTGCTGCGCTGTCGAGCAGAGTCACTGCCCATGTCCAATCTAGGAGTTGCATTCTCACCGTCTGAGGCATACTTCGCTGTGAAGGCGGCAACTTTTTTCTTCTGATACGTGGGTCGAAAACGAGGCAGATCCTCTTGTTTGGCTTTAACGTCAAACTGTCGAGTTTGATCTCGTCCCTGTTGTGTGGTCGGACCTTTGGCACGATCCTGGCGCTCCCCACCACCGACTTGAGAGTCCGATGTGTCCTGTAAAGAACGAGGAGAGTGCTGATCAGGGACTTAAAATCTATCAGGAGTCTTGATTTTCGCGCGGTCGCGCAAGCATAAGTACGCTCAGAAGACTCAGGTGTCAGTGAACCAGCACGCGAACCTTGCTTCTGCTGTTGCTGCCCCTGTTTTTTTATTTTTCCAGTTCCTTTTAGAAAAGAACGGGCGCCCATATTTATCAGTCTGGGCTTTTTTTCGAGTTTGAGATTGCATTTGCCTTTGAGTAAAAGGCTTAACCCCCAGACTACTGCGGCCTAAGGTTTTATAAGCTTTAGCAATAATCTTTGGTAATTCACGCTGCTTGTCTGCGTCTGCCACAGCCTCCAAGCAGTTAGCCACGTGCAAGCTTACAGCATCACCCATAACATTAGCAAGGATCATATCAGCAACAATGTCAAACACCCCCACCAGTCTCATCCCCAACTCCAGAGCCGCCTCGGCTCCGTGTTCATCCTGAACACGCTTTATCATGGAAGGGTACAGAAAATAGACGGTCCAAGTGGGACAATTTGAAAGAACACAAATATTTATGCAATATCCATAAAACTTACTTGAAATATGAGATTCTGCTCAATATTATTTATTCATATTGAACATCAATCAAAATGCTCAAAATCCAGTAAAACATCTGGAACATAGGTATACAAAAGTGCTCCGAACGTGGAGAAGGGAGAAGGGAAGGACTCTCGTGCAAAGTGAGTGTTAAATGAGGGCGGAAAGGGGAGTGACAATATATACATCAACAATATTCTTCTCAAAAGAAATGGTTTGTCCTACATGACAAATATATGCAAACAAATCAATTAGCAGCCATTATGTCGCTGAATAGGCACAATGAAAAAAGCACTGTTGCCCGCACTGGCATATATACAACAAAATGTTGATGTTTTGACCCCTAACAGACGTAGGTGACCTTTATCCTTACAATTGGGTCTTCCTCAGGACTGTGAAGGGGCACCGTGAGCCACTATTGGCTGGGTGGTTGAAATGATAGTAGTGGGCTCCTGGGCTCCTAGGTCAGAGAACGGACAGATGGCAACTTCTTTTTGGTAATTTCACATTTCAACTATGTTCCATTCAAAAAATGTTCACTTCAAACGAGGGGGCCAAGATTAAATCCAAGGGTTCCCAATTACTTAAGAGAAAGAGCTGACATCATTATGTGGTTTGCAAAATTCAAAAGGCCTGTGAGGTACCAAACTTCTCCAAGTGAAATGCATCCATTCCCTGCAATTACCCAGGTCCCGGTGGCTAGTTGGGTCATACCCCTTTTTTGTAACATTATCACGGAAGGGAGCATGGTCATTGAGGGGATGCCGAAACACATCGAATATACCGCTGCAAACACTCTACCCCAAGTGTTACAATCAGCTAATTCGGGAACTAAGCCTTTTGGTAAACTTATGGTTAGGATCCTGTGTTTCTCCACAGGAGTGGTATTCGGAAAACCAGCTTCGAGCTGTCCAAATTTTTCAGCAAGCCAATAAGGGAATTCATCCTTATTCTGCGGACGCTTGCCCATCACTGAATTAACCATAACAAGACTGATGGTTATACCAACAGATCTAGTTGGTTGCGCAGCAACGCCAGGTGGTCCCATCTGGAAGTTGAAATGAAATGAACTGTATAACAGCTCTATGTATACGTATTAAAGATGTATGTAATACGCGGAGTTCTGTGATTGTAGCATTGAGATAATTTGGGTGTGGAGTATACCCAGCCAAAACGGGCCACGTGGCCCCATCTATCGATAAAGGGCCTAAAAGGACCGGCGTTATTGGTTGAGGAAGGGCGCCATTAAACCTTATTTGGTGTTGCCAAGCCATTAGTGGAACTTCAAGAGACCTATAAGGCCGATAATTCTGAGGAAGGGCCGTGGCAGTATATTCGTGAAACAAATTATCTGTTCCATCCACCGCCGGAAAGGTGACCCACGAATCAAACACCTCAAAGCGGTAAGCTGCATCCGCTTCTACAACAAAAATTAGCGCAACACCAGCATTAGAGACCCCATGTTGAGTCAAATAAGCTGTGATTGCAGCCCGGTTAGGCGGTGCAATGACAACGGCCATAATTTATAGCAAAGAATAACAACCTATGTGTGGCAGCGCAATAACGGGTTTACTAAGAAAGAGAAGGACCTTTTAAAATTCAAGCTTGAAAAACCTATAAAACATCAATAAAGGAGGCTACACCGTCACAACCGTCTCCGGAAACAGATGTGAGGGGATTGTGGACAAGCACAAGCACTACTCATGAGTCTCACAGATAAGAACCAGACCAAACATTGGCTGCGCCATGTTGCGGGGATTCTGCACCTACACAGAAATATGCGCAGGAAAACAGGACCTCGGTGTATAGTGGGGGGGGGGGAACCAACCACCTTAGTACCCAAAATCCCAAAACCGGCTAGCCATAGTGTCTCATTCGTTCTCCTCCAAAATCACGAAGCTACAAATGATTAGACAACCCAGAACAAAACACTCCCGACTCTCTCAGGAATCATGGTAGCAAGACATACCCTTTCGCTCGCTCACTCACTCGTACTTGTCCACAATAAGAATGGTCAGAGTCACTGTTATAGTTCAAAATGTTTATTTTAACTATTGTGCTCTATAATGCAATATACGAGCCGCTACCAGCAGCAAAATGCATAAACCTAGAACAATTAGCATTGTTACAATTCCATAGAATATAAAGGGGGATGTCATCATATACAGACAGTGGAAAAAGGACTATAAGGCCTAACCACCCTCCCCTTGGTAAAGTGATGTTTTATTATATAAAAGAAGATCTCTTGGCTTTGTCAGCAGACCCCATACCTTGGTGCCTAGATGGTAGCTTTACATCATAGGAACCGCATAGCTCTTCTCCCTGGAAAGGACCCTCTCCAAGTGTGTGTCAGAACAACATGCATCCCTGTAATATCAAAGCACGAGTTTCCAGTAGCGCAGCTGCGTTTGCATGTTTTGTCCAGATGCTAGGGACTGACCAGAACAGAATAACAAGGGGCATTTTTTATCGACCTTGCACATCTTGTTCAGACTAAACTCCAGGAACAGGCAGAGAACGCAGAAAGCAGACAGTTCTCATGTGAAAGGCACAAACAGAGTCTTGCAAAACAAAGGTATGTAGTAACTTGTGCAAAAGCAGCATCATGGCAGCCGTGCTCATGCTAACTTAGCAATGTCGACAATGACCCTAATGGCCATATAACAAGACATCAAGCCTGTTGCAGAGCGGCACCACAGAATAGCATTTCACCTGCAAGAAGCAATTGAAAAGGAACTAGAATTGATGTTGGAACATGACATCATCAAGCGCTATACTGGCCCCACACCATGGTTGTCACCCATAGTGGTAGTGCCTAAAAAGGACAGTGGAGGTACAATGTGCATTTGTATGGATATGCACCAGGCCAACAAAGCAATCGAGAGGGAAAGACATCCTGGTCCACACATTGTAGATATGATCATGCAGCTGAACGAAGTCAAAGTCTTCTCCCGTCCTAATTTGAACAAGGGATACCATCAACTCGAATTGGAAGAAAACTGTAGGTACATTCAGGGGCGGCTCCTCCGCTAAGGTGGAGGAGCGTCGCCCCACTGCTCTCAGAGCAGTGGAAAAGGGAAAAATAAAATGATAATAACAGAGTTATTATCATTTTATTTTTCATTTCTGTGGGGCTGGGTTAGGGTAGGGCGGGGCTGTTGGCTCAGGGAAGAGGAGTGGACTGGGCACACTAAATGCGCAGGACTGCTTGGTCTGCTGTCTCAGCCGACCAAACAGTCCTGCGCACTTTGCATGTTCCCCACCCAGGCTGCATCACAGCCTGGGTGGGGAACATGCACAGGCTCCCTGTCCTAGTCTGAGTGTCAAACTACAGCACTCAGACCAATCACAATGTTGCATTGCAAGAGATGGAGGCGGCCGCGGCGGGAGTAGGTAAGTGTTTTCTTTTTTGTTTTTATACATTTTGTCCCCTCATCCCCTCTCTCCCCCGCCCTCGCCCGCCCCAGCCCCTGTTCCCTGCCAGCCGCCACTGGGTACATTACTAGTACATTACTACTTTATTGACTCTTATTGGTTTGTTTGGATACAAAAGGTTAAGTTTTGGAGTGTCATCTGTTGTAGAAATATCCCAAGATGTTATACGTAGAATATTTATACCTGTTGCACATGCTTTTAATTACAGTGATGATATACTGGTATTTGGGACAACATGGAAGGAGCATCATAAGGCTCTCAAACAAGGGTGTCAGTTGCTTACAAATGCAGATCTCACATTACATGCAGAAAAATGTGAATTTCACAAAACCAAACTCAAGTTCTTTGGGCCCATATTTTTTGATGGGGGTATGGCTCCTGATCCAGATAAAGTACAAGCGCTGCTAGCCACTAGTCCCCCACAAGATGTCACCATGTCACGGTCCTTCTTGGGCATGGCCAACTATTGTTCAAGGTATATTTGTGACTTTGCTACAGTAAGTGCCACATTGCAAGACCTGACCAAACTTGGGGGCATATTTACAAGCCTGTATCGCCACAGGCAAGTCACTATATACGACGTACCTGTGGTGATAGGGACTTCACCTTATTTGCAAGGCGATGTTAAGCCACTTAACGTGGCTTAACGCCGCCTTATAAATAAGGCACCCTTTCACGCTAAACTTAGTGTGAAAGGGGTGGGCAATGGGTGTTGCGGTGGGTGTTCCACCGCAACACCAATTGATTTTGACGCAGCCCCCTATTAACAAGGGTTGCGTAAATAGGAGGCAGCGCCAAAATTAAGACCAGGGAAAACCTGGTCTTAACATTGTGAAACTAGGAAAAATGCTTTATTTCTCCTTGTTTTTGCTGTTTCTATGTGTGCTGCATTGTGCAGCACACATAGAAACTGCAAAACGCCATGAATGACTGTTTATGTGCAGCAAGGTGTTCCTTCCTGCACATAAAAAATCATTACAAAAATTATGATTTGCAACTTTTTTGTGTGGTGCACAATGTAGCACACATAGAAGTTACAAATCGCCATTCTGGATTGTTTGTGTGGCCCATAAATGAAGAACTGCCCAGACCTCCTGTCCTTCACGAAATCTATCAAAACCTGGCCCTTCAGTCACTAGAGTAGCACCCCATCCTCCTAAAGTCAGAAAGCAGTGCCAAGACACCTCAGGGCATTCAGGCGCTTTACAAAACTAAAAATCGAATCAAACATTGCTTTGTGTGGAATCCTTTTGTCAAATGAGAACCGTTGCAAACCGTGACCAAAAGGTAACACGTGTGATATACAGGCACATGCATCAAGGTAGGATTTTGCGAGTCCTTAATTGCGATTATTAAGGAATCGCAATTAAGGACTCGCAAAAGCCTATGCATGTAGGAATCACTATAAAAATAGCGATTCCTACACATTCCTTATTTGCGACTCTGCAAATTGCGAGTCGCAAATAAGGAATGGCTTCCCATTCATTCCTATGGCCCTACAGGCCCATAGGAATGAATGAGAAGTACATGCGCAATTTGCGAGTACCAATTGGTACTCGCAAATTGCGCATGCAATTTCAAGGGTGCAAGGGTGTCAAAAGGACACCCTGTTGCACCCTGAAATTGATCTGTGCACAAATGTTGCGCACACACATGTCCCAAGGACATGTGTGTGTGTAACCTACAACTTTGAAAAATGCACTTTAGTGCATTTTTCAAAGTTTTTGCAAATACCATCAAGTTCAACTTCATGATAATTTGCGCCCCCTAGTAGCGAAATCGCTATTTCAAAGTGGTTCTTGCATTGCATTTAAGGAATCGCAAAATGTGATTCCTTAAATGCTATCGCAATTTGAGAATTCGCAATTAAAATTAATTGTGAATTCTCAAATTGCGAGTGCCTTGTACCTTGATGCATCGCAAATGCCATTTTTGCGGGCGCAAACGGCCCATTTTTGTGAATCGCACCGTTTGCGCTCACAAAAAATGGTTGATGCATGTACCTGATAGTGATATTTCCCTAGGTAGAACATGTAATTTTTTCAAAAAGTAGTCATATTATGTGATTTACCATTAGGTATTGATTATAAATAATTTGTAGTTGAGAGTGTGCCTAGCGTAAAAACAGATGCAAGACACAACTTGCTCGCTTTTATTTCATGGCACAAAGTTAAATCGTGTTTAACTTTGTGCATACAAGGCATCCTTTGGAATGAATACGATATATTACATCATGAATGCATAGTAAATATAGAGCTGTCTTGTTTTGCCGAATGTTTTACAGAATGCAACGCCACCAATTTCCATGCAGTGTGAAATCACACATATCTAGATATATCTGTGCTGCAGACAGTGGCGGCTCGCAGAGGGAGTGCTGCGGGGCGGTGAGGCAGGGCGGGGAGGGGCAGGGTGTGGGGGTAGTGGACTCCGACATACGGTGGAATGGAGTAAAGTAAGTAAATAAATAAATAAAACAATTTACCCTGCGTGCGCTGCATCGCCAACTCGGCGATGCAGCGCGCGCAAGGTAAATTGTTTTATTTATTTATTTACTTACTTTACTCCGTTCTGCCGTATGTCGGAGTCCACTACCCCCCCACCTTGCCCCTCCCTCGCCCCGCAGCGCTCCCTCAGCGAGCCGCCACTGGCTGCAGATGCATACAATCTGCATACAGACTGCATACAGTCTGCGCTAACCTACATCAATATGCCTAGAGATTTACTCATTGTTTGGTCACACTACAAAAATTGTCAAAATTAACAGCATATATGATAGCAGTCACACAAAGTTAAAATGTATCGTTTTAGATTTCCAAGACCAGGCTATGTTCTTTCCATCCTTCTACCATCCTGCTGAATGCTGCTATTTTGTACGTTGTAAAGAACAGGCTGCCTAGCAACAAGATGGAATAGTTATTGGCATTAGGAGAAGGATTGTCAGAGATACCGTGACAATTTCAATGGGAATGATGAGGTATTGTCTCATGTCAGTAATGAGGTACAGGCCTCAAAGAGAGTGTTGAGCGAGAGAATACATTTCATCTATAGTCATTTGAAGCAAACTTTTAATGCCCACTACCTCAATAATTTTGATTTCTCAAATACATGTGTTGGGGTGGAAATGACGCACCAATAAAAGGTGTTACAAACATTATTTAAAGAAGAAAAACAATGGAAGCCTCGCCTATCCAAGAAAGCGTCTCTTTTTAGGAGGTGACTCTCACCCATTAATGATGGCGTGCATCTCATAGGGTCCGCTCCTCATTCAGAGCAGTTAAAATACCTGTCTGAATGACATCCTGGTGCAAGGAGCGCTTTTGGGTCTCTTGCTCTCTATTGTCTCCCTTGACGGCACAGTTGTTGCCAGACAATTTGTCAGAATCACCAAGAGAGTGGTTTTGGCTCTGCCCGCATGTTGTGAGCCATCAGTACATGTTCCGATTGGGTAGAAGTTGTGTGCTTCCACAAAGATATTCTTGCTCTCTAAACAACTGTTGATCATTTTATTTATCCAGCTGCCTGATCTTGAACTTTCAGGCGCACACACATGACACTGTAATGCTTTTAAAGTGTCTTAGATAACTAGATAATTTATGGTGTTTGTGTTTCTCTGGCAGCAGCACAGAGGGGAGGAGGGCAACCATGAGGAATGTATTACAGTTCCAGCACCTTTCCCTTCCATGATTAACTTTAGCTATCAGAGTGCAGATTTGTGTTTGAAAGCAGTATGTGATGTCCAGGACTAATCTACATGGATTTGTTTACGTCTGATGTGACAGTGCAGCTCTTGCTTGAACTTATGTGGTCAACAAAAAAGAACTTTCAGAGTACTATTGAGAGAGGGGATTAGGCTTCCTCCACATGTTGGTTCCCCTGAGTATAGGATTGGATTGGGAAAAATTTGTTTGCTTAAGAAAAGAGGCTACTTGTACTGCATTTTTTGACATGTGGTAAAACTTATATTCAATACAACAAAACTAAGTTGGTTAAGGTGGCAAGCCAAAGATCATACACGGCTAACGGACTGGTATGTTTATTATGACATGTTATGAGAAAGGCACCAGGTCTGACATATTTATTGTGGAAAACATATGATAAAGTCAATAGGCATTTAAGTGTGGATTGGTTTTACTTTATATTAAAGCCTACCAATAGGTAATTTGTTACATTGTTGTACGGATATGAATTTACCTTAAAAAATGAAAAGACAAGAGGCATTTGGCAAAACAGGAATAAGTTGGTTTAATTAAACGCAGCAGCCGGGAGAGTATCGACAAAGTAACATCTGATGAAAGTCCCTCAGTGTACAGAAGTTTTAGTCGACAATTTATACAGTTTGTTAGGTACAATAAACGGATCTGGCATTCTTGGTCTAATCATAAAAAACTAGTACAACCATCTGCTAAGGGGGACACAGGTGGCTCTCGACCTAGGGGAGAGCTAGTGTGGGCCAGTGTGTATGTGTGTCCAGATGTGCAGCATGGTGAGTGCATGATCACTACGTGTGGTGTGTATGCTGTGTGCTGATTGACTGAGTGTTCCTAACTTTATGTAGCATCTATCTTCGTGGTATCTTGGGAACATGTGCCTTTGGCCAAACATGTTTTATTGGGGCCAATTTCCTCTGACCTAATTGTGGTAAAACTGCCTTTCAGTGGGATCAATCAGGGTTTTCCCTGGGTGCATGTTTGTCTTTGGGCTAAGTGTAACCCCACCTGCGACCTGTCAATCGGTAGACACAAGTTTGGGTCGAAGGCCTGTCTGACCATATATCTCTGACTCTGGGTTGATGAGGAGGTCACCTGGAGTGCATCAGACAACAATAATATGAGTTCGTTCAAATGTGTACAATTAACATGGCGGTCATTGATATAATTTTTACTGGCATCCTCAGTATTGTGCGTACAGTTGTCATAGCGTACATTGATAATGTTTTTACCGATATTGACATTGTTATGCATGCATAGATTATGGCATGCATAGACATTGTTTGTACTGGTATTAACATTGTTATGCATGAATTAATTATAGCATATTTTGACATTGTTTCTACTGGTACCGACACTGTTATGCAAGCAAATTTGATTGCATACAGTGGTACTGCATTTATTGGTAAAGCTGTGGTTGGGCCTGCATATATCATGGTATGCAATCATATTCACGGATATTAACAACAAGAATTCTAATAGATTACCATAATAAGTAAGAGTTTTGGCGTTGGCCTCCTACTAACACAAATCCTGGGGTTTTTCACTGTGATGATTCTTGCAAGACCCTGTTGAGTGGGCATGTATATTGTTTTGCAATAAAATAAATAATACTTTCTAAATAGCTGTAATTTTAAAACTGTATGAATGGCAGTTGTCAGTTTAAGTGCACATGAATAGGCCAGTAAAGCCAGTGGTAAAGGCTTCTTCTGTTCATTAGGAGAAGTCATGCCACATTTCAGAGGTTTGTTCTGTTTATTGTGAAATGCTTTAAAAAGCAAGTAGGTGTGACCTACGTATTGTGAAAAGCATATGTTAATGACTCCAGACATTTAAGGATGGATTGATATTACACGCTCCTAATGCCCTTAGACAGGGATTTTGTCACATGGAATTTCACAGATTACCATAGTAGGCAAGGGGTTAGGTGTTGGTGATTCACCAGAACAAACCGCTGGGATAGAAGATATGCACCACAATAATAATGTTCAGGCTCTCTTTAGAGAGATAGTATTTTGCTTTGCAAACTGTAATTTTGTATGACTGAAAGTCGGCTTGAGTTGGTTTTCATGGCATGCCAATGGTAAAGTGTATACGCTTTCATGCCTTTATTACTATTAGGCATGATCCACTTTTTAGGTCTGTATTATCTCTCCTACATGATGGCACATGGGTGCTTTCAGCTTGCAATTTGTAGGTAAGGGTGTGCCTAGCATAAAAACAGATGCAAGGCACAGCATGCTTGCTTTTATTTTGTGGCACAAAGTTAAATCGTCCTTAACTTTGTGCATACAAGGCATCCTTTTGAATAAATATGACCAATGACATCATCAGTGCATAGTAAATATGGAGCTGTCCTGTTTTACCGAATGTTTTACAGAATGAAACACCACCAATTTCCATGCAGTGTGACATCACAGATATCTAGATATATCTGTGTTGCAGATGCATAACATCTGTAGCCAGACTGCATACTGTCTGCGCTAACCTAAGCCAATGTGCCTAAATGTGCCTAGAGATGAACTCAGTGTTATGTCACACTACACAAATTGTCAAGTCAAGTCAAATAAAACTTTATTCAGCCAACATTGGCCATGAAAGCACATTAAAGGCACAAGAAAAAAATACTAAGGGGCAGATTTACAAGCCCCTTGCGCCACTTTTGCGTCACTTTTCCCATGTTAAAAATGACGCAAAAGTGGCGCAAGGGCCTTGTAAATAAGCCCCTAAATCTAGTCAATACATGATAAAAAGGGCGAACCAATATTTCATATACAATTGCCAAACCAGATCTCTGAGCCTTCAAAAATTGTCAAAATAAATAGCATATATGATAACAGTCACACAATGTCAAAATGTTTCATATTTCGTTTTGTGACATGCCAGTGGTAAAGGGTATATGCTTTCATGCCTTTAATACTATTGGGCATGATCCACTTTTTATGTCTATATTGTGTTTCCTACATGATGGCACGTGGGTGCTTTCAGCTTGCAATTTTTGCCTCTTAGATTTAGGTTTATGTGGCTTGATCTATGGCCTTCTTAGATGGGCAGTTGTTTGGCGTTGGAGAATTGGGGTTGCACTGAAATCTGTCTTGTTCAAGGCAGCCGTGTTTTTAAGCTGCAAAAAAGCTGGCAGCATGGTTGCCATCTGAACTTATGACATCTGTCAACACTTTTAATCAATCAATCAATCAATCAATCAATCAATCAATCAGTAACTGTATTGGATACTTTCCTGAACATAAAAGTATACTACAAAATAGATAAAACGCTTAACATTTTAAAATGTCTCTTCATATATACAATGCGATTATTAACATTCAAGAAAGTAGACAATTAAAGCAAAGTGCCAATTTCATCCCCTCAGGTGACTCTTTAAAAAAACAGAAATTGTCCTATGGGGTTAGCCCCTGTATGCTTTTCCTTATTTGCTGCACCTGCCATTAGTAAGACGACATTGTACAGCATACATATGGGGTATATAATTGTTGCAAAAATAAGAGCGCTGGTCTGCATTGTCTAAAATTAAGTGTTTTAAATACAGGTAGATAGATAATGTATTTATTGCACAATTAAATAAAATCATTGCAATCGAACTGGGTTAAAAGCAATGTAGAGTTCATAATTTCCAATGTTAAAATGGACTGTAACAGTATGACATCCTGTTAATCTAAAAGAGGATTTTTTTTTTTTTTTTTTTAAATGTTTAACATCACGCTGTCAGCTGTATAAACATCAAGGTTCAAACAATTTGCACAGCATTGAGCGTTATGATTCTATAGGATTGTCATTGACCAGCGTGGCTTTTACAGCCATCAGAAATGTCATGAAACATGCCACCAGCTGTGTTGAGTTGCCTTTCATGCACTCTACCAGGGCTGCCTGACATGTCCTTATGTTTAGAGCGCGCCAGATGGGACGGAGCCAATAAATTCTCAAGGGGTGTAGTTTCTCACAGATACACAATATGTGAGTTAGTGATTCCTCTTCCCCGCCACATGCTCGGCACTGTGTGATTACCGTTTCTTTGTACCGTTGGCCGTATTTGTATGCCATTAGTGTCAGTAGACACTCTGATCTTAACCCAGATTTCTGAATATAGGGCCACCAGTGCATCTAATAGTGTGTTTTCGATGCCCCAGATTTTTAATTTCATCCACAATCTTGGGCAGGTCACACTATCGAAAGCTGTTTGAAAGTTGATATAAGCTAGGTACAGAGCTCTCCCTTTTCTTGCGAGCTTTGTTTCAATCAAATGGGACATACATACCAGATTATCTTCAATGTTGGATCCTTTTTGGAAGCCTGTTTGCGTATACGGGATCAGGATATGTACTTCAGCCCAAGCCGTCAGTTCTTGTAGTAGCGTGCTAGCGTAGCACTTCCCGTCTACGTCTAAGAGTGCGATCATTCTGTAGTTTTCTGGATTGGATCGTGAGCCCTTTTTAGGTCGAGCATTCGAGACCTATTGTAATTTCTTATGTTGGGTTAAAGCCATCCCCCAGCTTTTCATTTGTCTATGTCAGTGTCCTTCAAAAATTCTTGCTTGCCAGTGGGCAGTCCTCCTTTCTCCCTCCCATGCAGCAGGGACTAAGTACTGTCTCATTCCACTATAGTTCTTTATCTGTTCTCGGGGGGGGGGGCTCTTTTCTTTCTTTCCTGCTCTGTTAGTGGTTGAAATGTAGCTTTCTTACTCCCATCCCCTCTTTATGCCACAGATACTCTACTGACCCAGCAGTGCTTCCAGCTCTGTTGCTTGTATTTTATTTAATGTTTTGCACTCTTAGATGTTCGCCGGGCTTTTTTTGGTAGGATAGTTTGGGCTTCTTTCTAAGGTAGGATTGGGCTTGTTTTTTTTTTGCTGCCTTTGCTCACTTCGCATCCGAAAGCGAAGGCTTTTCTTCTGAATGGCTGCTTACAGGAAATGCTCTAATTCCTTGCCAGGCTCCCACCCCTCCAATATCGATCAATGCATTTTAGTTATGTTTTTTTTTGTGCATTTTAGGGCGAAGAACATTTCCAGGATCCTTCACAGGATGTTGAACCCACTGCCGAGGCTCGAACACGGATCCCCAGCTCCTAAGTCTGCAGCTCTGACTGCTGAGCCACATCCTCTCACTCTGGGGATCCCTGCTGGAGTTGCTCTTTGTTCGCCTCAAGCCATGAAGTAGCAGCAGCTCGCTCTCGGGCTTTTTGTTCTCATTCCGTAGTGCTTTCCAAAAGCACCAGCTACATTACACATTTCAGTTTCACATTTTTGGTAGACACGCGGAGATTAATTGGCAGCTCAGGACATTACTTAAATGTCTTTAACAGAGCTGCTGATTAATCTCCCCATGTCTACAAAAAATATGTCATTGGGTACAATGGGTAATGTTACTGGTGCTCGTGATAAACGCTACGAAAGTGAAGGCTTTTCTTCTGAAAGGGTTTTTTAAAAGCACGTTTATGTGAAGGCGCCGCACAAGCACGGCGCCCGCTTTTGTGTTTTTAAAATCACTTTTATGTAGACGGCGCCACCTTTCATGTATTTTTTTTATTATTTTCATTCTGATGGACGCCGCTTTTACTTTAAGCACAGCGCCAGCTTTAATGTATTTTTTGATTAATTTCATGCTGACGGGCACCGGGCTTCAACAGCATTCACGTCTTGGTGATTCTAAAAGAA
The DNA here is from genome assembly GCA_963921515.1 of Calotriton arnoldi. Classification (NCBI taxonomy): domain Eukaryota; kingdom Metazoa; phylum Chordata; class Amphibia; order Caudata; family Salamandridae; genus Calotriton; species Calotriton arnoldi. Next base: position 263,441 of record CAWUFW010009516.1, read on the forward strand.
TAACTAAGGCAAACGTGTACCACCAACAATTCCCAGAAAAATTGCGAGTTTAGGGGCATATTAACAACGGCCAGCGATAATTATCGCTGGCCGTGCTTAGCGTGAGGAATCCTATCGCCGGCTATCGCTGGAAATTATCGCCATGCTAGCGCTGTATTAACAACGCTTAGCGCAAAGGCGATAATTTTCCAGTGATAGCGATGTTTTCCATGGAACATCGCTGGTTTTCCAGCGATGTCCCATGGAAAACGGCGATATACTTGGCGATAGGGCCTGTGGTCTTAGCCACACAATCCACCCCCATGTTAGGTATGCGTTAGTCAGGAATTTAGCAGACGTTAAATTCCTGCGTTAAGGCATACTTAGCACAATTTAATATATCGCTAACCCACGTTGCTAATATGGCGATACCTGGGTTAGCGATATTTCCCCTGTTGTATTCACAGGCACGCCCCCTTTGCATCTCATTAGCGATGCGATGGGAGGCGTGCAGAAAACGGACGCTAGGTCAGGAATCACGCGCTAGCGTGTCCTTGTTAATTCGGCGATAAAATTATCGCCGCTTTTCGTCCGAAAACGGACGCTAAAGCGGCGATAATTCATTAACGCCGCCTTGTTAATATGCCCCTCTGTTACTTCCCAATTCCGTATTGTAGTGATTGTTCATAAGGCCTTCTGCGCCAAAACTGCTGATGTCGACACCCCACCACACTCCTGCCAGAGCTCTCTGATGTCCACCGCTCACCAGTCTAGCAGAGATTATGCGGACAGATACATGACTGTAGCGCAGCGCTTAAGGCCTTCAACCCGCTCCACCAGGCAAAACTAAATCACCCTTATGTCACAATTCTTCTGGTAAACAAAAGTTTGAAGGTGCTTTCGACTGAAGTCTTTCCAGGGAAGCAAGTGGAGAATAACAGCGGGCTGTCCTCGCACTCCCAAAATGTAAAGCTTCTGATAGGCCAGTGCAGCTTACGATGCTAGGTAACATCCCAAAATAAATAAGAAATAATCATATAAAATCAAAGAATGGCGTATATATGCCCTGAATCTCGTGCTCTATGGAGGGAGGTGAAGTCAAACACGTTTCCATAAACTTCATTAGCTCCCTAGTAATCAGGGCAGTATTTATCTTTCGGACATTTTTTGCTATATTTAGACGTGTTTGGGATAACATTGAACTGAGGTAGTATAGCTCCATATTTATTTACCGGATAAACGTGTACCCTTATTTGGGCGCCTTGAAGTCTTTAGCGCCACAAGGGCCCACATATACACTGCAGCAATGCACCACCTGAAAACATTAGCCCAGGACTGCAAGCTCGTGTCTCGGTGTGGATTGACTGCTGTTTACATTCAGTAGCACAGTCAGCCCACTATTAATGCCTCGTGCAGTCAATCTTCACAATTAGTGACTTGAGATCTATGGAATTCCTTTTATTTTAAAATAATAAATACAGGCAGGGGAGCAGCAGATTGTTCACAGTTTTTACGTATGTGTAAAATGCTGTAAAATCAGAAAGTAAAAGACCCTTACTCGTAAACACAGGGGGGCAGATTTACAATTAACTAATGCAGCACGGCGCAGCAAGTCATTTTGCTGCGCCATGCTGCGTTAGTTTGGAAAGCACAGGGATGCGACATATTTACAAGAATATGTCGCATCCTTTGCTTCCCCTGCGCTGGCGCACAAACTGCAACCATGCGCCGGCGCAGGCACCCTTGCACCATGGTGCAAGGATGCCTGCGTCATGGGGAGATTGTTTTTGTGCAGGAAGGGGAACCTTCCTGCACAAAAACAATCACTACAACCATTTTCTCTTTCAATGCGTGCTGCAGAATGCAGCACGCATTGAAAGAGGAAAACGAGGAGAAATGAAAACATTTCTCCTCGGTGCGCCTCCTACGCCACCTCTAGGGTGGCGTAGCTTTCAAACGCATCTCCAGAGTTACGATTTCTCGTAATTCTGGAGATGTGTCTTGTTCCATGGGTGTTGCGTGGGAACACCCACAGCAACACCCATGGAACGCCCCTTCACCGCAAACTGCTGCGTGTGAAGGGGCCGTATTTACAAGGAGAGGAAAAGTCACGCAGGGTGGCTTTTCCTCTCCTTGTAAATATGGAGCAGCCCCCTGCGCCAGCAGTACGTCACAAAAAGTGACGTACTGGTGGCGCAGGGGGCTTGTAAATCTGCCCCAGGATTGTCATATGTGCTGAAACCTGCACTTTCCCCTCAGTGATTAGTCCACTGCATGCATCTGTCTTTCTCCACTTCCATTAAAGATGTAGAGATGTCTGTTCCCCGCATTAGCAACGGACTGGGACTGGATGAATGAGTGGATGAATTACTGGGACTTGATGCACGGGTGGATGAATATAAAATACAGAACCTGTGCATCGTCAGTGTCTGTCCTCGTGCTGTGTTTTTGTCCTAACACGTGTCTATCATCATTCCCAAGTCTTTGCCTGTTTTGCTTAACAATATAGAAGGCAAAGAGCAAACTTTTTTCTAAATTGATATTTAAAGCGCTCTGACCAATATAGGCTACATGAATTACGTCAGCTACATTTTTATATGCTAGCTATGATTGGTCAAGTGTAAGTCAATCAAAAATGATTCACAGGAACGCCGTTCGAAAGTGAAATACTATTTATGGGCCCTGCACAATGCTAATCTTCCTTACAGATACGAATGGCACACCCTTCTTATAGAAAAACACCAGCCATTTGGAACTGTTTTCCATTTCCTGAAGTGCCATAAGCTGGAATTTGATTAAGACAGAGCTTTTAAGATATCTAGGTCCATGCCTGAGCACTTCATCAAGTCCATGTTTTTGGTATTCTTTATGGGACTTGCAGTCCTGATTATGCAATGTGATAAATAACTGCGATAGTTCCAGGATGCCAACATAAAATCTGACCTGGATGAGCTACTCTACCATGAACCCAGGAAACGTGAGAGCTCTTTTTAAACATGCTGATTCTGTCTCTGTTTGTTTTAATAATCATTTAGCAGTAGCTCCACTAGCTCAAATACCTTTGAAGTGGTTTCGTAATATGTTTTCTGCATTACATTTATATTTCAAAGTGAAAAAGATAGCTTTAGCACAATTATTATTTTTTTTTTTTTACAATTCTTTACATTGATTTCATTTATGCTGCCCTGTTAACAAGGTGTATTTGAGATATATATATATATATATATATATATATATATATATATATATATATATATATATATATATATATAAATTTTGTAAAGTTTTAGCCTTCTTTCCGTGGTTGTCAGAATATCTTAATTAGAATAGAACCATATTATGCTTTATATACACTACTGCACGTGAACATCTTCTGCTTGTAGACTAGGGGTGGTTGGATGAGTGAGGAGGCAGATGCCAAAGGACAGCAAAGAGTTGGAATTATAAGATATGTGACGAAGAGGGGCGCATACCGTCAGGAGGTTGTAGTAGGAGGTGCCTAAGTTGATTGAAAGACCAATGCTCATACAAAGAGATTCAAAGTTAGAGGTCCATGCTTAGATAATAGGCACACTAGTCTGGTCACAGCACAGGGCCCAGCCCTCAAAAAGTAAGTGGAAATGCTTTCAAGAAATGAGCAAAGCTTTACCCTATAAAGTCCTTCACTGATCAATGGGGGGATTTGGTTATAAGTGAAAGTGCAATAATAAGTAGCAGTAGCAAGCACGTGTCACCATTTGGAACAACATTCAAAGGTATGTCACCACATATTTCCACGACACAACTTCACACCACACAATTCCATGCTACACAATTCCACAACAAACAATTCCAATCCAACACATCTCTCCCTTGCACCTCCACCAACCCTGTCAACTTTCCCTCACACACACACACTGTCCCCCTCATCTCTCCCTCACACTGCCCCTTCTCATCCCTCCCTCACGTTCCCTATCTCCTCTCTATACTGACTGCTCACACAAAGTATGCACAGTTTCTTTCGCATGCCATTTTAAGGTTTCTGTCCCTCGAACCCATGCTCTCCTCCTCTTCTTGAGGTGTCTTCTGCGTGCACAGGTCCTCCCTCTTTATGTGTCTGTTGCCTGCTCTCCCCTTCTTTCTCTCTTTCTCACACACACTTTTGGCTCGTCTGTCTCGAGTTCATTCACCACTTCATGCACAAACTACATATCCCTCTCTATCTTCCTTTCTATCTATTCTGTGCAACTCTCACCCCTATCTATTCACCATGCCACATAATTCCAGTACACAATACACTCCACACCGCACAATTCCACCCCACACAATTACAATACAACCCATATAATTCTACTCCACACAACATGCATCCACTACCCTCCAAACCTAAACACACGGGTAAAAGACATTGTCATTTACAACGCAAATAGCTCTAACTCTACCAAAAGAGAGACCTGTTGCATTGCAAATGCTTGTTATATATTGGCACCAAGAGGGAGCCCCTCCATGACTCAGGGATATTTCTTCCCGACCTGTACTCCCTAAATAGTGGTGCTATGATTGTGGCCCATTTCTGAGCCGTCCCTTTATACACCATAGGCAGGATACCATTGGGGCCGGGCGTCCCACCGGGTCGCATTTTATTAATAAGGTGCATGACCATTTCGGGTGTTATTTCTTTTTGGCCATGGGGTTGATTTTGTGACTCCATGCACCATGATACGTTGTTGATGGCCCTCGTTTTAGGGTTTATGCTGTTATCACAAAGTGACTCCACATAGAGAGCTTCGATGTGGGTTTCCCACACTGTGGGTGAGATGTTTGTGGTTGTAGGTCTCTGTTTTGATTTAAAGCAATTATTCATCCACTTCCAAAATTGCTTCTGATCTTGTGACTTTATAATTTCATTTGCTTTATTCCAGTGGTCTTCTTCAATCATTCTCCGTTAGGAACATCTTGCTTTCCTATAGTTCCAGCGTAATTGTGAAACCTCTGCCTGGACGGATCTGTGTTCAGAGGAGTCATTGATGGTTTTCCACAAAATGATGTTGTTTAATTTACATATTATTATCACAAATAATTGTTTTTGTTTTGTGAGGCGATCGTCTTTTGAGGGAGATTTATCCGATCTTAGCTGCATCCCAGTGGTTAACTTTTCCCTTATCTCTTCCAAAAGGTGTTCCCAAGATTTTGTCAAAATTAAATCGCCATTATCCTGGGTTACTCTGTTCAGGGTTGATACCACTTCTTCATTGATATTATCTTTATATTCAGTCGACCACCTGTTTTTCTTTATTGGTTCCAGATTTTCCTCCACACTGATCAGTTTGATTTTTGGCCGGTGACATTGTGGAGCTAGTGTGTTGCAGGCGATATTTGAATGGTCGCTTGCCACTGAGGGAATTACAACAAAATCTTGTATTGCGTGAAAGTGGGCGATCGAAATCCAAATGTAATCCAGGGTGGCCTGTCTGGAGTGGGAGAAGTGAGTATAAGCTGCTGGCAAGTCAGTAGCTGATCTTCCATTTAGAATTTGAAGACCCAGGTGGTTCAGATAAGCTGACAGTTTAAATCTGTGTTTGTCTTTACGTTGGTACTCCACATGTTTTCCAATTTCATCAGGGCCTTTTTGTGCTGCATTCTAAGAGACATAATCACATTTGTCTGATGTGCACAGAACTACCAGGGGCCTTTTAAAAATGTGTCATATTCTCATGAAGGTGTGTTGATTTAAAACATCGTCAAAAGGGGCCGGGCTTTAGGTTTTGCCTGCACAGATCTTATGATGTGCTTCTTTGGTTTTTCCTCCGCCCTTTACTTGCACCCATTTCAAGCGTACTTGTCAGGTGCATGTTTTTTGCCTTTGTCCTCTGGCTCTCCCTAATCTCACAGATTTATAGTCCCACCTGTAACAGCACAATATATTGCCTTTCTCAATAAACAAGTCATAACACTTTAACAGAGTCTCAGTAACTTATAATGCACAACTGCTCACCAAGCTACAACTTACAACAGAAAACAGCTTATTATTAATCACAGAGGCGCAACCTATTGCATTTACCAATGCATTTACCAACTTTACTCGTAGTTACCCCTGGCGAAGGGTGTGACACCCAAAATGCATTGGGTACATCATCAAAAATGTTAATCATAAGTTTTTTGCTTTGATATACCAGCAACATTCATTTACAAATGTGGAGTAACTTTTGTACTGGTATCAAAAGCTTGAAATCAACATGTTTTGAATAAACTGTGTACAACAGCATGAGGATCATCACTACATTTTCCAGAAGATTTTCCATATTGTTAAAAAGCAAATAAGGATTGTTTGTTATTGAAGCCCTTGGGCATACAGAAGTGCTTTTTGGTTCTAGGCAGTAGCGGCTCCTGGAGGAAGTGCTGCGGGGCGGTGCGGCGGGGTGGGGGAGGGGCATGGTGGGGGGTAGTAAACTCCGGCATACGGCCGAATGGAGGTAAGTGCATAAATAAATAAATAAAATGAATTACATTGCGCACACTGCAAAGCCACATGGCGATGCAGCGTGCACAATATAATTCGTTTTATTTATTTATTCATGTACTTACCTCCGTTCGGCCGTATGCCGGAGTTTACTACCCCCACCCTGCCCCTCCCTCGCCCCACCCCACCACCCCGCAGCACTCCCTCCAGGAGCCGCTACTGGTTCTAGGTACTCTTAGGTGAACTAGCATATTGGAATTTCTCAATCAAACATAGGCAGGGCTTGTTCCAGAACTGCACACTATAACTCTCTAATGTTGTGTTCATTTGATTTATTTTGAATAGCATGGTCAATTGAGTGCATTATAACATTTCATTTAATAGTTAGTAGGAGTAGCCAACTGTATTTTATATTCTGTAAGGGGACCCCCCCCATTTTTGCCCGCTTCACCTCATGTTCCCCTTGTTTCGATTGACTTATTGAATTGATATAGAGGAAGATTGAGATGGGCAGACTTCTTAAAATGGAGGATGACTTCTAAATCCGTAACTAGATCAAAGCTGTCAACAGGCCTCTTTTATAAAGGCAAGTGAGTTTCAGTTTTCAGCCAACAGCACCATGCTGTCTGAGACATTAAGGTCCATAATTTGAAAAAATAAAGTCAAAGTCCCAGCATGCTCAGTACTACTGACTGAAAAACAGGACTGGCTAAAAGTCATCCTCATGACATGGAGTGAGTTGAAAGTGATCCATCGCCAAACCGGGGGTCTCTGAATCACACAGCAGACAACGGGCCCCAAACATACAATACACAAATTCTCACCATTTAACAGACCCTACGGGAATGAAGCTGAAGATGCGGTTTGTGTGTCGTTGATTTTGTCTTTATCGTCTAAAGGGAAAAGCAGACTATCTAATCGTTTCTTCTCTATTTTAGCCCTTTACCCTATATCGTCAACCACTTTCCTCTTGGGCGATGAATCATATTGATTGAGTAGTGTAAATTATTGACATGACTAATTAACCAAAACCTGAACAATTGTCATGAGGAAAATAATCACAGACTCAAAATAACGTTAATTTGGTTATCTTCAAAAATTCATAAGAAAAATCTCAGGTACAAAGTTACAGGGAGAGAAAATACACGTTATAGGAGAAATATCATAAAATATGCAGATAAGATCACAAACACTTGAATTACAGTGAATATTATGGAGTGGATAGATGAAGAGACATTAGAGTCATGAAAGGAAAACATTTGCAGACATTGCAAATTTCCCTATTGATACATACCAATCGATTAAAGATCAGGAAAACCACCACCCCCTGGCCACAAGGATAGTGAAAAGGAAACCCGATAAAGGAAACCAGGATAGGATAAGATCAGGAAAAAGGTAGGCCTCTAACCGACGGACAGCGACGATCACCCTCTGCCTCTCTGGACCCATGAAAACTGCCTTAACCACACCCCCTAAGAGCATCCCAATTATACCCTAACTCAACCTGACCATCCCATTAATCTGCAACTTTCGGAAAAATCTCAACTTTTCATTGGTCAATTTGTGGGGTGTTACACCACACCTCCATTGCTTCATTTGGCTTTACATACTTTCTTTGTTCTTAACTCATTCTCACGATTTACTTAATTGCTTATGAATCGATTCTCTATCCCCCATCACGTCACATTCTCTGATGAATGGCTTGTCCCTGTATTGGCAACTTTATTTCGAACAATGTATCAGCTAGACATAAAATGTTCATCAGCTTGAGCTGTCCCAGGCATCTCGACGTCCTCAATATTGCACGTCTTTCTTTCACTCTTCAAGGTTTCCTTCATTCGCTGCTGACACCCACCAAAGTTCACGTACAGATTACATTTTTCACGGCCTTTCTTCGGCCTTATGTCAACTTTAAACTCCCAACTAACTGCTCACCATAGGCCCATGTTTAAACTACGATGAAAGAGAAATATAAAGAATATTAATAACACGAAAATGAAAATTACACTGTTTCCCTCCCACTTTTGCGCTAACCCCATGTTAATTTATATGAGCATTAACGTGCAAAGCATTATTATTTGCAATAGCATTATTCCACTTTGTCGGTTTTAATATGCAAAAAGCGATATGCGGCCTAAGCATTTCATGCATTAATCTTATTTGCAATGCACGCGTGCGCAAAGCATTTCCCCATGTTTGTGTGTATTTATGCGTATTAGTACAAAACACACAATTAATAAAGGTTATCTTAGGGCTTTGATCCGAGCAGGTTTACATGACGCAAACCCTGCTCCATCAATCCCCTCTTTGATGGCTTTCTATGCCATCATAAAATATCCATCACCCATTGCCATTTCTTGTTTCATCAGAAACTCGTACTTCTTTCATTTTTAAATTTCTTCTTTTCACCTAAATCTTTCATCATTTCATAATATTTGCCTTTCATATTTTCTAACTCTATTTCTTCTAATTTCCTTTTTCTACCTTTACATTTGTCATCTACCCCTAGCATTCTTATCTTTTCTCTTCTTTTCTGGCAACATTTGTAAGTCATTATTATTAGCATGATCACTATCACTATTGATATTATTGGTATTATTACTCCTCCTAATAAACTTTTACTAAAATCTGAGAACCATTTACCTATTTTTGAAAAACTCTTACTAATTTTCTCCCAGACACCATCAACCTCTAGTTGTGTTATATCCCTATGTAAATTCGTAATATTTTTAATATACCCTTCAATACCTTTGCTTTTGTCAGGAATATAAGTGCAGCAATGTTGCACTTTTAGCATCCCACAGACTCCACCCTCTTTTGCCAATAATATATCAAGGGCAAGTCGATTTTGCATAACCATTGATCTAATTGCAACCATTTCTGTATCAATTAATAAGAATACTGCTGGAGGCTGAGAAGCCTCCAGCAGTATCAGTTGATAATCGATCAACCACTGTGGATAATTTTCGAATTTTGGGTGAATTAAGAACCACTCCAACTGAAGGTATCAACGCACCAAATATATCACCTACTATTTCTGAACAACTTGCTCTCTTACTACATATTAATCCATGTTTCATCTCATAAATCTTATTATTTCTATCTACGTGGTATATTTTAGGAAATACAATCCCGAAGTAACAACTACCGTACCAGTGAGCAGGCAGTCTATAATAAGTATTCCTCCCACACACATAATATACACCTGGGAACACAGGGTCAGTTCCTCCCTTCAATCCCCATCCTCCTAATATTAAGAAATTATGTTCACATTTACTAGTACCTAAATAATAGTTGTTATAGTTAGTCTTTAGTCTTAGCAAGCAAAGCTTCCCCTTGTAATTCCAATTCAGAGACATTGCTACATAAGTCTCGCCTTTTTCATAATTTCCTTCTCTAAAAGCCCAAGGCGGTATATTAGTTTTCGGTTCAGCAGCCTTTTTATGAAATTCTTGTCTTCTATTTTCTACCACATTAATGAAACCTTTTTCTTCTATTTGTAAACTACAGGTGAGATTATTTTTGTGAGCTTATATTAAATCCAAAGTTTGTGTAGTATGAAAGAACTCTCCCATATTTCAGCTTCTAAGCTACTAGATACTTTATTTAAATTCTTTCTAATAGGAAGTTTGGAAAAGACCACATCTAGGTTAGAATAATAAATTTTCCTGTTACACAGAATAGACTTGTTAATACACTACACGAAACACCATATGTTAAAGGAAGGTGGTGATATGTCACACCCTCCGAGACAGATGATGGTAATTGCATGCAAACATAACAGTCACTCACATTCATTGTATTAATATATTCATACAATAATTTAGTAAAAACATTTAATGAAAAATCATTAATTGATCTATCTTGAAATATGGGAGAGTTCTTTCATACTACACAAACTTTGGATTTAATATAAGCTCACAAAAATAATCTCACCTGTAGTTTACAAATAGAAGAAAAAGGTTTCATTAATGTGGTAGAAAATAGAAGACAAGAATTTCATAAAAAGGCTGCTGATCTATCTTGATGATAAATACTTCCATCATTATGAACTATATTAGTTGGACTTTTAGTAATAACTTCCACTCTCAAACTTATTGTATTATTAGTCTGATTTTTGTCATTAGCCACCATCAAAACAGGAACAACAATTGTTAGTATTAACCACACTGACATAGTTAATAAGACACCACATAAGCAAGCTCTAACACATTTACGTTTTAGACTAGGTTTTGGACGTTCAGTCACTGTAGATTCTACCATTTTTCCTGGTTAAAAGAAAAATTATAAAAATCTAACTTCACTAATAATTTCTTATAAACCTAATTCTATATATATAGAAAAAAATGTAAAATCAAATTTCTTTTGTACAACCACACTCTTTGATATTTTTTCTCGGCCTTTTTTAAATTTTTTTAATTTTTGTCCCCCCTTTTAAGGTCTTTCTCGAGTCTTTTTCAAATCTTCTTGACGTATCCACTTAATTTTACTGGATTTTGATGCACCTTAATTTTTCTTACAGTCTATTTTAAGGTGGTTTCAATTTGCTCTCATCAGTTTGTTCTGTATTATTTGTAACTTCTCCTTCTGTTTGATCAGGGTTTTCAATTTCCTTTAAGATAACTTAAATCCACTCAGGTCTGGTATCTAAAATTGCGTTTCATGGCACTAAGACTGGGGGAATGGCATCTGCTGAAACATTTACCCATCTGGCGTCACACGTCAGACAACAAACAGTGCAGGGGTTGTGGAGACTCGGTGGAATCTATGGAGCATGATGTATGCCTCTGCCCTGCACTGCTGACTCAGCGCAGATCAAAATTGAGGCCAGAATGGAACAGATTAGGAGTTCGGTCCTGCAGACAGGCAATCATTGCGGCTTTGAACCCGGAGAACACAGCTCTAAATATAAGCTTGACTATTTTTATTCATTACGTATATCGCAAATTTAATCGGCAAATTGTAGGCCCGGTAGCAACTGTAAAAAGGGCCACAGGTGACTAAAACAAAACTGTAGATTTACAAAGCCCAACTTTGGTTTCTTCTGTGTTCTCCGTGCCTCCGGGTATGTGAACCCGATGATCCTTTATGGACATTGACATTTGACAGTCGTTTCAATGAATTGGTCACACTCTCCGCGTCCTCTTGTAACTCCCGGTCCTTTTTCCTCAGACTTTGACAGTAACGCTCACTCTTTTCTTTGTTTTTTTTTTTGTTTATTTTTTATTACATTATTAATCCTTTTAAAAATACTTTGCTGTTGCCTAGTTTTAAAATTTCGCATCTTCATACCACTTTGGTCATTTTAATAATCTATTTCGTATATGTATGGCACGCATGTCCAGCTTTTATGATTATATTTTAATCAAATAAAGTTCTTCTTCTCTTTCACTCAGGTCTGGTATACTTTCGACTTGCAACTCTTTGTCTTGTTGTTCTTTGTACTATTTTCTTTTGAAAATCTTCTTGATCTGACTGACTTGAAATTTCATTTATTTGCTCTGGCCCTCTTTTTTCTAGGATATATCTCAGTCTTTTTGCTCCACTTTGCCAGTTTTCATTATATCTCAGTCTTTTCGTTTGAACTCCTTCTTCACCCTGATTTTCGAGTTCTACAGTTCTTTTGCATAACCTCTTTCTTGGCTGTTCTTCTTTTTCACTTTCAAAGTCTCTTTGTATTTCCATTTGACTAGTACCCTCTGTTACTTCTTCTCTCTGTTGACTTTGTTCTTGGCTTTCGATAGCTTTTTCTGTCAGCTGATTGTCTTTTTCAATCAACTCCTTTTCTTGTTGGCCTGGGGTCTCCTTGTCATACAGGACGACACCAAAAGGACGACACGCACTCCGTCTGGTGAGCATCTGATAGTCGCATGGAAGTGTTTCAAAAGGTCGAGACCCATAATGGCATCTGGGGTGTTGGCTGGGTTGAGAGTCTGGGTTTAGAACCCAGGTGGCATGGACCATATCAGATCAGATCATATTGATAACAACAACTGCAGTAAAGTGTGGTGGCATACCAATTTGGATACACGCCAGCCATACCAGAAGAGTCCCAAGTCCACTTGAAGAAGCTGAACGGCAACTGGGAAAAAGAGAGACCAGAAGCCAGAGGTTGTGAGTCAGATCATGCACTGGATTCAGCTGTATTTCATTTGCGTCTGCTCCAACCTGATAAGACACAGAACGCACCATATCAGCCAGTCCTTTGCAATATTCAAGAATCAGATCATCAGAAATGCTCATCAGTTTGTTTGCTGGTACAATTGCTTGTCTCATGACTCTTCCCATGAGAACCTCATGTGGACTCAATCTAGTTCTCCTGTCAGGAATGCTTCTGAGACTCATTAAGACCAAGGGCAAAGCATCAGGTCATTTCAGTGTTGTGGATGCACAAACTTTTCCTAATCTAGATTTTATAGTGCCATTGATCTGCTCCACAATTCCAGAAGCCTCTGGTAGGTAGGCACAGTGCAGTTTTTGTTCAATTTTCAATGCTGCGCAAATTATTCAAATTATTTCATTATTAAAATGTGTTCCTCTATCTGATTCTAAAGTGACTGGAAATCCGTACCTTGGTATTAATTCTCTCAAAAGCAATTTTGCCACGGTAAGGCTGTCATTCCTCCTTGTAGGATAAGCCTCTACCCAACGAGGAAAGAGACACACAATGACAAGTACGTATTTCAAACCATTACATGGAGGCAACTCAATAAAATCAAGTTGCAAACGTGTAAATGGTCCTGCAGCCTTTCCGATAGTTCCTGTGCCCACAACTGTTCTTCTCCCTGGATTCTGCTGCTGGCAAACAACACACCTTTGGCACAAACTCTCTGCAATGTACCTGAACCTAGGATTAAACCAGGTCTGCTTAAAGAGTCTAATCATTGCATCCCTTCCAACATGAGTGATGCCATGATAGATTCTTGCCATATGAGAAAGCAGGCAATCGGGCATAACTTGTCTGTCATCTACATACACCCAAATTTCATCTTCTGGTGTCTTTGTACATCCTGCTTTCCTCCATAGCTCCTTTTCCTCTTCACTAGCTTCTTCCTGTAACTGCTTAATTTAATCCCAATTGTTTATTGATGTAAACATTAAATGGCAATCAATGATTTTTCTTTCTGTTTTCCTGTTAAGTGCAGCTGAATTTTCTGCACAGAAACGTGATAACTGATCTGCGTATCTGTTGCCACTGGTCACATAATCATTTCCTGACTTATGCACAGAGCATTTTACCACTGCGATTTGTTTTGACAATTGCAGGGCATCCAATAAATCTCTCACAATTTTCCCATTTTTAATAGGGGAACCTGATGAAGTCATGAATCCCCTTTGCATCCATAATTGGCCAAAATTGTGCACCACCCCGAAACCATATTGACTGTCCGTAAATATGGTTACACTCAAATTTCGGTAAACCTTACATGCTCTAATCAGAGCGTATAATTCTGCAATTTGTGCTGATATTACCCCAAATAGGCAAGATGCTTCCACAGTTCCAGTTACCGTGCATACTGCATAAGCAGCGCTCAATTCTCCTTTTTTATTCCTCAAACATGATCCATCAACAAACAAAACATTGTCAGATTCTTCCAAAGGCACATCTTGGATGTCAGCCCTAGGTTTTGTACAGAATTCTGTCACATCCAAACAATCATGATCTGTTTCTTCTGTTACCTCCTCCTCATAAGGATTTGGTAGTAATGTTGCTGGATTTAAGGTGGTACACATCACAACAGTCACATTTTCAGCACCCAAGATCACTGTCTCGTACCTAGTCAGCCGACTGGGAGTCATATGCTGAGTTCGTGTTTTCGTTAAAAGAATCTCAACAGAATGTGGAACATACACCTTGACAGGATAACCCATCACAATTGCTTCACTTTGTTCCAAACTCACACATGTAGCAGCAACAGCTTTCAAACATCATGGTAATGCTGCTGCCACAGAATCTAATGTAGCAGAAAAGTATGCCACTGGACGTCTAGTCAAACCATGCCTTTGAGTTAACACTGCTAACGCACATCCATCTCGCTCACAACAGAACAATGCAAATTCTTTTGTATAATCAGGCATTCCCAATGCTGGTGCTTGGCACAAACTGTCTCGCAAATTTACAAAGGCTTCCATACTCTCATCATCCAAGTCAATCGGATCAGTCACATCTTTATGCGTCAACCTCTGTAAGGGTTTTGCAATCACTGAAAATCCATTTATCCATTGTCTGCAGTAACCGACCATTCCCAAAAACATGCGCACTTCTTTCTGGGTTCTTGGAGGTTTCATCTGTTGAATTGCCTCAATTCTTTCTGGTGTCACTTTCCTAACTCCTTTCTCAATCCTGTGTCCTAGGTATTGTACTTCTTGTTTACAGAACTGCAATTTCGCAGGTGACACTTAATGTTCCCCTTCTGCCAGATGGTTCAATAAAGCAATAGTATCTGTCACACACGCCTTTCGGGTTTTTGATGCCAACAGTAGGTCATCAATGTATTGAATCAAAACTGAATCTTCTGGCATTACCAATGTCTCCAGACACTTTTTCAGAATTTGATTGAAAATCGAGGGGCTTTCTGTGTACCCTTGAGGAACTCGGCACCATGCCAAGACACAGTCTCCAAACCGAAATGAAAATAAAAACTGACTGTCTGGGTGTAGAGGAATTGAGAAAAATGCTTGGCGCAAATCAATTACTGTGTACCATTTGGCATTACATGGAATCTGGTAAAGGATCACTGCTGGGTTTGGCACGATTGGACAGCAAGGTATCACTATCTTATTGATTTTTCTCAAATCTTGCACTATTCTGTATTTTCCACTTGGCTTTTTAATCCCCATAATAGGTGAGTTACAAGGACTGCTCAGTATCTCTCTTAGAATGCCTTGTTCGATCATTTGATCGATCACAGGAGCAACTCCTGCCATTGTCTCAGGACTCATTTTATATGGAGGAGTATTTGGGTAATGAGCACCAGGTTTCACCATAACCTGAATAGGATCCACAATTTTCCTTAACCCTATTTCTTTTCCTGTAAAATCCCATACATCTGTCCTTACTGTCTCTCTCAGCTCATCAGGCAAACTCTGTTCTGTTAAAAGTGAATATAGTTCATCCACTTCCGTCCCTTGCTTTTCTAGCATCAACTTAAATTCGACATCCTCATCAGGTGTCTGAAATGCAATACCATCAGGCGTACAAAAGATGGTACAATTCATTTTGCATAGTAGATCTCGTACCAATAGATTCACTGGGCTCGAATCGCATACCACAAATCGATGCATGTCTTTGAACCTTCCAATGTGAACCTCAGTTGGTTCTGTAATTGGATTTATAATCTGCTTATTTGACACTCCCACAACTTGGATAGTTTCTCCTGAGAGGGGTAGGTTAGGAATTTCTGCTGCTCTCACAGTAGAACGGGTAGCACCAGTGTCCACTAAGAATGTAATATTATTACCTTCTACCTTCCCATCAACAAATGGACCTGACTGATCTACCTCCAGAGTTGGGCCAAGCACGCACTCTTCCTCCCCCCTCAGGCACCGTCATTGTCTACTCTCCGAATCACTCCCATTACACTGCAACCAATATTGTGGAATCATCTGCACATTTGGGTTCTTACTATGTTGTTCCATAGGAGTAAATCCAGTATTCACACTGTACCTCTGTCCCTGAGCACCTACATTACTCTGCATAGGAGCTTGGGGCACCTGTATCTGTGGTGCAACTATCTGCTGTTGCTGTTGTTGGGTCACAACCACTTCATTCTGCACCTGTGAATTTAAATTTTGGGTTGTCCCATTAATTTTTACAGTGCTTCTACACTCGTTCTTCCAATGTCCAAGCTTACCGCATGCATGACAAGGAAATTTTCTTTTCAAATCATCTTTAACAAATTTTCCTTTACCCTTTCCAACACCTGGTACCTGAACATTTTGATTCTGATTATTCGTCTGCTCAACACTATTTACCTCCTGTTGCTCTGCTACCTTAACTTGCGCCCATATCATTTTTACCTTAAGCTTTTTATGTCTCGAATCAATGTCGTCGCTACAGTATTTTGCATATCTCAGAATTTCATCTACCATTTTACTCTGCCAGCAAATCAGATGCTGTTGAATCATATTGCTAATTTCTGGTTTCAGTCCAAACACAAAACGATACACAAAATGTCCCATATCTTTGTCACCTATATTCTCAAATCCGCTATACTACTTAAACACCTGCAACAATCGCTCATAGTATGCATGCACCGACTCTTTCAGCTCCTGTGTTGTCCTGTCTATTTTTACCCAATCAGTTTCCTTTGGGGAAATCTTTCCTTTCAAGAAAGTAATCACCTGATTGTACTTTTTCATCACCTCATCTGCAGGTGCACCAGTTTTAGGGTCTCTTGGAAATTCTTCTTTAGGCCAATCGACAGTTATCTTACACTCTGTCCACAAATCAGGCGGAACTACAATTTCGAATAGACCATCTAGGTCCTTCAACAATACCTTTGCAGCCTTCACAAATCTTTCTACCTGTTTATACCATTCCACGGGTTTTTCTCTCAATCTGGGGAAATCATTCGTAAAAGACAAAATGCCCTGTCTACTCCAGGGAACATGAACATATCCACCACCTGGAACTTTCCTCATTGGACACACCATTTCAACCTGTCCATTTGTTTTTAATGGATACATCGAAGTACCTTCAGCAGGGTTTAATTCATTTTTTCTTTTTGACCATCTACCCTTCCAACGATCAACATCTCCCCATTTCCTCAGAATCAGAATCAATTCCTTTATCTGTAACCTTTTACCAGACACATTCAAACTTTCCAAATCCCTGTCAGTGAAATCCATCCTGTATGTTTTCTGCAATACCTTTGATCTCTCAATATCTATTCCATAATCAACAGCAGCTTCTGCTATCTTCTCATGCAAATTCCATGCTTTCCAGGTAATATTCTTACACAAAAACAATAATTCCTCATCCCTATATATACTTAATCTCTCTGGACTGATCGTACCAATTATCATTTCTTCCAAATCCACCTTCAATCTACACACATCTATACTTGGTGGAAGGGATTTCGTTTTTCCATTCCCTTTATCCACTCATTCAGCTCTTCTGGTGTGGGACATACTGAACTCTCAGATGTGGAATCACCACTCTGTGCTATCCTCCTAGGATCTATTTGAACATTTCTTCTTGGAGTTTCATGTACTACTTCTCCTACGGGAAGATCCATTAAGGTAACATTTTCTTCCATTCGTTCAACTGGACTAGGTATAGTCATTGTCTCACTCCTCATACTACTTGTCGGAACTGTCAAAGCATGTACTCCTGATATACTCTGTTTATTCCCATACAACGGAACTATAGGACCTATTGTTAAGGGTACTGATAATGCTTCTGCATTCTGATTTAACTGTTTAACTTTCTGAATTAATTCTTCTCTTGCTCGGTTTTGTAACTTTGTCTCTCTATCCGGTACTGCTCTCATAATCACTGGAATTTGGGGAACTTGCGGAATCAGTGGAGATCCCATTATTGGGGCATTTGGAATTACTCCTCTTGGAGTTTCCTGATACGGTGGAGGTTTTTTTGTTATAATATCCTCCAATAACTCGTCATCTGATTCATTCATGTTACAACTCCCTCCTTGCATTTCAATATTATTCTTTTTCTCTTTACTTTTGCCTCCTATTGACTCATCATTAACCAAGACAGGATACAGTCCTTCCGTTACTACAGCTCTTCTCCATCTTTTCACTCTCTCTTGCCTACTCTCAAAGGGATATCTGGTCATGATATTTCAGTATTTTCTTCCACCCCTGTATTTCTCTCGCTCAAAAGCCTCAAGTGCCTCATACTGAGTCAGTCTAGGTCTAGGTTCCAACACATTCATCCGATCTCTTAAATTTTGTAAAACTCTCACATTAAATGTTCCATGTTCCGGAAAAGCCAGAACACCATCGCTCTCAGTATACTTCACCCAATTCTCCAACCAAGTGCACGTATGATATCCACATTCTAACATCCTATAGGATGCGGGTGTTCCTGGAGGCGGAGTAAGAATTCCCTTCCTTTGTCACTATCGGTCTGTCCTTTTTAAAGAAATTCCGAATTTTATTAATAAACTTCATTTTTTCTCAACTGTCCCTTCAGGATGTGACTGAAAAATGTCAACAAATCCTTCGCACTTCTGTAGTCTCTATTAGGCAACTGTCGTCCAATACCAGCGCGACTCACACCAACCAACCAATCAGAACACTGCTACGTCAGCAATGTCTCAACTAATAGAGATGCAGCTTACAACAGCTCATCCAATCACAACTCTAGAAGCTCCCGCTGCCTTACCAATGCCAGCGCGGCGTTTTCTGACGTCAGTATTACTCCTTCTACTGACCCTCCCTTTACAAAATGACTCGGCAAAAATTTCTTAAGCTTTTATCTCAAAGAAACCTTGTTAATAACGACATAAAAACAATGCTACCTTGTCTGTTTTCTAAATAAAGAGATAGTTTTCACTTTTCCAAAAAATGATTTTCTCTGCGAGCAAGAATAACGACCCAACGCTATCTCACCCTTCAATCAAGCTCCGGGAGGACCTGTTACTACTCCAGGGATAAGGCCAAAGCTCTCAAGAGGACTTTTTGGTATGAAAAGGAGTCTTGGTACTTCTCTGGGGATAAGGCCAAAGTTTCACAGGTGGACCCTTCGCTATAGCACTCCAAATCTACTCTCATACGAGTTTCCCTAATGCAACTCCTACAGCCTTTCACTGTTCAGTGTTATGACTTACAGACAAAGTACTTCCGTAGTGGGATACGTCTATCCACACTAATTCCCAGCCTACTTCAGGCTATGACTTTACCCTGGGCAACCTTCTCGCCCGTATATTCAAGACGACATAAAAACACGACATTAACTTTTCGGGTTAGCACATATATAATCAAATCAATAATCAATAATAAACCATCATGCTGCTACCAAAAACTGATCCAGTGCCAAACCGGGGGTCTCTGAATGACACAGCAGACAACGGGCCCCAAACATACAATACACAAATTCTCACCATTTAACAGACCCTACGGGAATGGCGCTGAAGATGCGGTTTGTGTGTCGTTGATTTTGTCTTTACTCATCTAAAGGGAAAAACAGATTATCTAATCGTTTCTTCTCTATTTTAGCCCTTTACCCTATATCGTCAACCACTTTCCTCTTGGGCGATGAATCATATTGATTGAGTAGTGTAAATTATTGACATGACTAATTAACCAAAACCTTAACAATTGTCATGAGGAAAATAATCACAGACTCAAAATAACGTTAATTTGTTTATCTTCAAAAATTCATAAGAAAAATCTCAGGTACAAAGTTACAGGGAGAGAAAATATAGGAGAAATATCATAAAATATGCAGATAAGATCACAAACACTTGAATTACAGTGAATATTATGGAGTGGATAGATGAAGAGACATTAGAGTCATGAAAGGAAAACATTTGCAGACATTGCAAATATCCCTATTGATAAATACCAATCGATTAAAGATCAGGAAAACCACCACCCCCTGGCCACGAGGATAGTGAAAAGGAAACCTGATAAAGGAAACCAGGATAGGATAAGATCAGGAAACAGGTAGGCCTCTAACCGACGGACAGCAACGATCACCCTCTGCCTCTCTGGACCCACAAAAACTGCCCTAACCACACTCCCTAAGAGCATCCCAATTATACCCTAACTCAACCTAACCATCCCACTAATCTGCAACATTCAGGAAAATCTCAACTTTTCATTGGTCAATTTGTGGGGTGTTACACCACACATCCATTACTTCATTTGGCTTTACATACTTTCTTTGTTCTTAACTCATTCTCACGATTTACTTAATTGCTTATGAATCGATTCTCTATCCCCCATCACGTCACATTCTCTGATGAATGGCTTGTCCCTGTATTGGCAACTTTATTTCGAACAATGTATCAGCTAGACATAAAATATTCATCAGCTTGAGCTTTCCCAGGCATCTCGACGTCCTCAATATTGCACATCTTTCTTTCACTCTTCAAGGTTTCCTTCATCCGCTGCTGACACCCACCAAAGTTCACGTACAGATTACATTTTTCGCGGCCTTTCTTCGGCCTTATGTCAACTTTAACCTCCCAACTAACTGCTCACCATAGGCCCATGTTTAAACTACAATGAAAGAGAAATATAAAGAATATTAATAACACGAAAATGAAAATTACAATGTTTCACTCCCACCATTGCGCTAACCCCATGTTAATTTATATGAGCATTAACGTGCAAAGCATTATTATTTGCAATAGCATTATTCCACTTTGTCGGTTTTAATATGCAAAAAGCGATATGCGGCCTAAGCATTTCATGCATTAATCTTAATTGCAATGCACGCGTGCGCAAAGCATTTCCCCGTGTTTGTGTGTATTTATGCGTATTAGTACAAAACACACAATTAATAAAGGTTATCTTAGGGCTTTGATCCGAGCAGGTTTACATGACGCAAACCCTGCTCCATCAAAAGCTATGCTAGTTTTTTTCCCCTTTTATTTACAAGGGGACCTAATGGTGTCACGGATACTTGGTGTGACACTAACTGTGTCTATTATTGTAATTGTAGTTGCAGTTATATTGGCTTACTTCTCCTGAAGAGGGGTTGAAGTACTTTACACTGGCAAATGGTAACCAATAATACTAGACTAACTGGAACCAAGGTTAGTTGTTAGTCTAGTGTTACTGTTTGTAATACAGATTAGTCTTGTGTGCTCAAACAAACCATTCCATGAATTCACTCAAGTTTCTTTGTGATTGATTAAGTTAACAGAAGTTAGGTGTTATCATTTGTGTGCGCTGGTGAGGGAAGTGTGTGAATTTATGCAGGTGTCTGGTGGATTAAAGATGATCTAGAGGAGGCTAGGTATTGTTAAGCAGCAGGGGTATGGCTTTCAAAAAGGAGAGGCTGTGATGATTTGAAATGAGTGGGGGGCAAACTGCAGAAATACATTAACAGGGATTAAGGCAAACATGGAAGTGACTTACAGAAGGTAGTGCTCAGAGCGAAAAGGCATGCTACGGATGGGAAAGGCAGAAGGGGGGCCATTTGATAGAAAAAAGGAGAGGGTACTATCAGAAACTTTAAGTGAAGATCAGTTTTTAATGCCAGATTTTATTAATATAGGGGACGCTTTATGAGACAGCATGCAATTTGATGATGCAAGACAGAAGCAACTTTATTTGCATGAAAAGATGATGCTATATTCAGTACTTTTGAGAGGCATTAGTATGGGACGAACAGTCTGTGCAGTGCTAGGCTAGGCTTCAGCAGTGACAGCTGATCAGCTCCAGGGCTGGAAGCTTAAAATAATGGTTGGGCGTAATCCTTGCAATGAGTATCTGCAAACGCCAATTTTGGCTCACAGTGTTAACTGTAAAGCAAAGTGGGATCCATTTTGAGCGCAGCTGGTCTGACATGGGACAAGATGGAGGGCGAGTACAGCCTCCCAGTCAGTGGAAGTGATTTGCCTGCATCTGTGGTTGGAGGGTGGAGATCCAGCCACTGAAATTCAAAGAAGACTTTGTTAAAAAGGGGCTGCTAATTTGAATTTCTGAAGCCCTGCTAGTTGGTAGATGGGTGGAACTGCAGATTTTGTTGTGCAAGGAGAAAGGGGGCCCTTGGGTGAGGCCAAGCCTTTACTGTTCCTTGGCACACAGAACTACTGAAAAGATTATGGGGCATATTAGCAAGGGCACTATCGCCGCTTTAGCGGCACTTTTTGCCGCTAAAGCGGCGATATTTATATCGCCCTATCAGCAAACTGTCTCTAACAGCAGTTAGAGACAGTTTTCGGGCATTAGCGCCCGTTTTTTACCGCTTTGCATGTCAGCGATATTTATCGCTAATGACATGCAAAGTGGGCGTTCCCGACGAACAAACCTGGGAAACCTCGCTAACAGGCCTATCGCCTATTAGCAAGGTGGCCATGGCCCCAGTTAGCGACGTGAAAAGTCGCGCTAACCGGGGTCATCGCCATTTATTTAACACCTGCAATTAGCAGGTGTTAGCCATACCTAACATGGGGGGTGGATTATGCTGATACGACCACAGGGTCGTATCAGCAAGGTGTTCTCCCTTCTCCATGCAACATCGCTGGTTTTTCAGCGATGTTGGCCCATTTCCCCCGCTATTGCTGGAATATTCATCGCCATAGCGCTAATCGTTGCTAATACAGCGTTAGCGAGGCGATATATTCCAGCGATAGCCGGCGATAAAAAAAATCACGCTAAGCAGGGTTAGCGATGATTATCGCCTCTTCTTGCTAATATGCCCCCTATATTTTTAATGACTTCACTGTTGATTGCGAGTTATCTGTAATTCTAAAAGTGTACACACCAAGAGACCATTTACTTCAGTCACCATTAATAATCTCTGTACTGCAGAGATTTTTCTCGTAATATTAATTATGTTTACACTGGTAACACTTTGTGAGCTGTGAGGTTGTTTGAAAACGCACTCAATACTCTTCTGAGAACTAAGGAAGTGCACATGACATTGACACACCGAGATAAATGCGTATAATTGTCTTTTAAACCTTTCATCAATAAATGGTTTGCAAGGAGAATTAGTGGAGGTGCTGTATTCAGGACTCCTTAATAGAACTGTGTCCGTGGAGCAGAGAGCGAGCTCACCCATTGGTCTCCCACCAGGAAACATTAATGAAGATAATTGATAATGTTATTAGGAGAGTGTGTTTGTTATCAGAAGTTACTTATAGCTTTATTATCCAGAGCTACACTTCATTGCTAGCCATTTTTCAAGGAGGCGTTTTGCCATTCATTAGCAGCGTATGACCTTGTGGCATAAAGAGAAATGTCAAGCATTAACACAGTGTACAGTAGAGAGCGCGAGAGCTGGAAGATCATGAAGAAATCCAATCGGTAAAAATTGCTTGGTGGGTTCAGCACCCGATCTTTGAGCGACCTACAGGTCACGTGTGATTACCGGTAAGGAGAGCTCAGCCTTTCATCCTTCACTGGTTAGTAACATGAACACGTTTTGGTGACAGTTAACTGTAATTTCCATTTATAGGTGTGGTTTGGAAGAGAAGTGTACAAGGATTTATGGGGACGTGTAGTGACACAGTTGTCACCTGAAAAGAAGCAAACAGGAAATATAAGAGTTTTGGGGATTCATTTACAAACAGTGCACCGGGTGCACAACACGCATGTATGCCTGTTTCCTGAAGGGGACTTTATTGTTACAGAAGATGATGCAAACACTTGTGTGCCCTCTTCTGTATTTCTGATAGTACCGATGGACATTGAGTACAAGAACTATCTTCAGGGGCGTTCCTTCGTTAGCATGGGGGCATGGCCCAATGTTAATGAGGCAAACACTCTGCTTCTGTGCATGCACCCTATTATGGATACGGGTGCAGCCACAAAGAGTCTGGCGGCGGACTGAGTGTTTGCCACAAAAAGGCAACACACTGTCAGTGCACCCCCCTGAGTGCAACCCCTGCAAGGGCTGAAGGGAGTCCCATAAACCTGCCCACATTTTCTCCTGCAGGCAGGAGCAGTCGCTAACTGCACCTGCTTGCAGGGAGATCTTTGTCCCTTATTTATATTGCACGCAGGTGATCCCTACACTGAGAAAGTTGGAGTGACTGACTTAAACAGCTACTATGTGTATCACTAACGTGTTGGCCTTGGGGGAATCTCATTACTTAGGGTCCAGCTCCCCTGTTTGCGCCCAGGGCACATGTTTAAAGGTGCGCCATGACGCACATTGCACCTGTTACATAATACGGGCCCCTGTAAGGAAACGTGGCTTAATTGACTGCTCAGAACCAGTATATTATCTGAGAACAGGGAGGTAGAGTAAGATAAACCTACATAGTTATAATATATTTTCAGAGAGGTCGTAGATGTTTCTATTACTTACCGCTAATCTTCATTACCCTGAATCCTAGTCTTCCTTGTCAGAGTCTTTACCTCATAATGCCCCACCTCCCAGAGACAGATTCCATTAATATATTTGGGAATAAAGTGAAATATCAAATCTTACATCCATTAAATGTCTTCCTTTTTTAAGAACCAAATCCTGTCTCTTACCTATGTCCCCTCACTTCCTTACATAAATCTTGTAAGGACCAAGTGAATAATTGGGAACCCAGGTGCCAAAGGAGAAGAAGAACGGAGGAAGCTAGGGACGAGGACTGTGACGAAGAAGGATAGGGCTAAGGGTAGTGAAAATTATTGGCAAGTAATAGAAACATCTACAAACTCTTTAGAAACATTACTTACCTTACACACCCAAGTCGTTACTCAATTAGAATGTACAAAGCTGCGTTGACTGAAGACAGCAAGAACAAATAACAGAACTCGGAATAATGACAAACAAACATTTTAAAACAGAATCTTACTCTCACGCAGCCTACAGGATTTTCAGTTCCAAAAAATTAGATTGTC
Source organism: Calotriton arnoldi (assembly GCA_963921515.1). NCBI lineage: Eukaryota > Metazoa > Chordata > Amphibia > Caudata > Salamandridae > Calotriton > Calotriton arnoldi. The sequence goes on from CAWUFW010009516.1 coordinate 288,345, forward strand.
CTCTTTTCTTAAATCTAAACAATAATGAGAAACAAATGTGTTAGGATTAATCCATGTGGCTGCCCTGCAAACTTCTTCTAAGGGGCTTATAACTTGCTTCTGCCCATGAAGCAGCTACTCATTTATTGGAACTACCATGAAGGTTTTCTCTAGTAATTTATAACAAAGAGAAATACGCTCGGGGTACAGTGTGATGGACCCACCTACCTAGGGTTGCTGTTGCAGGCTTTTTCATTATTAGCAGGACCATAAGTAACAAACAAGGAGTTAGAACAATGAAAATCTGTTGTCCTCCCAAGATAGAAAGATAGGTAAAGCTCTTCTGACATCTAGAAACAATTGAAGCAAATATCTAGACTCCGCATTGAACACCAGCGGAACATTCTCATGGCAACTGTAGAATTGAGATGTACATTTACTAGTAAACCCAGGTCCTTGGTGTAAAATAGCCCTATATGGAAAAAATCGGAGGTAGGGATGAGTAATACCTAGAGACCATAATTCACCTAGTCTTCTAGTGGGAGTAACATCAACAAGGAATGTCACTTTAGAAGATAACAAAGAAAGAAAAGCTGTCTCTAAAGCTCTCTAAAGGTGTAAGCTAAGACCTAGCCATTTTTTTAATGTTGGTGTATACTAGCATAATTTCAATAATGTTGTATTTCTTTTGTTAGAACAAATTCCCCAAATTATGCTATTACATTATTCCACGTCATTCTGTGCCATTTGTGGTAAAAATATACAGTGAATATACGGGAAAACACAAAACAGCAGAATGTTAGCCTCTTTTGTTTACATTGTTTTCATTTTTTGCACCATTATTTAGGGCAAAATGCATCATGGCATACAAGAAGAACAAGAGGATGTATTTCATGCTAAAATACAGTGCCAAATGCCAGTTTTGTATTTTGCCTAATTACATGTAAATTTGTACAATAAAAAAAAAAAAATTCATGTCAATATACAAAAGCAAATTATTCAAATATCGCACACCTCTAGTTTAAATGAAGATCCCTCAAAACTCAAGTTAGATCCTATGAAGGATGATGGTTAGGGGATACAAGTTTCATAAGGCAAATACTCTTAAGCAATATGGGTGCTAATTGAGCAAGACTTGACATCTCACGCCATGCTTCACTGAAGCCTATTGCGCTGATGGGGGGAGACGGAGCTTACCATTTTAGAAATCCATTTCTCAAAAACTCTAAAATTTGTAAACGGTCACAGGATCTAGAAACTAAACACTTTTCTTTACACCAAACTTCAAAATGCATCCAGTGCTTAACATAACATACTTATATGGAACAAAAATGGCAACTTCTTTCGAGCAACACTCTCACTTTCCACCTCGTGAGATGAAAACAAGACAGAGTTTGTTTAGAGAAGGATGGTAATTTGAGATAAGATGGATCTAGCGGGGGTGTGAATGTGGTCCTACTACCATCTAAGAGACCTGTTGGAAACCAAGGCAGCCAGGAAGGAACTACCAGGAAGATTAATGCTGTCTCCCCTGAATCTTCTTCAGTACCCTCAGAAAGAAGGGAATGGGGGGGTGCATAAAGAAGACTCATGGCTAATGCAGGGATAGAGCAATCACTCCAGGCTTCTGGGCATCATCTCCGTTCAAAATTTTGGAAGAAAGTAATTGCCCAGGGAGGTATCCATGTCCAACTACGGATGACCAAAGTGGACAATGATCAAAAGAATAACCTGCCTCAGATGATAAAACACTGAAGTGGGAAGATCCCAGCCAAGTCTGTCTGCTCACACATTCTCCCTTCCCAGGACAAGAGATGATCTTTGGCCCAAGATCAAAGAGAACGAGCTATCTGAACCAAGGCTGGATGTCTCATATATCCCTGCAGATTCACAGACTTCTTGGCTACTTGATTGTCCATTTAGATCATCACCGCTTTTCCTAATGTACGTTGAAAAAAACCCTGAAGGCCTCTCAGAATTGCTGACAGATCTCTTGATTGGATGTCAGTGCCTCCCTGAAGGTGATCAGTGGCCTTCCAGTTGCATCACATCCATGTTTCCCTCTAACTCCACTGACTGACATCTGTGGTTATTGTGACTGAGACTGGAGGAACTAGCGGAATCCCCTCTGAAGAGTCTCTGGGTTCGAACCCCACAGGAGACTTAGTTATTTCTTTGCCATTATTGGAATTAGTTTTTGTAAATCTGCTGCTTTGAAGACCAAAGGCACAAGAAGTGATGGAGCAGGAGTTTCAGATAAAGAAAGCCCATGAGATAACCACTGTTCTGAGCAATGTAAGGCTGATACCCAACCAAGGCCTGGCTGAGGCAAATGAAAGTTCAGGCAGCAGACACAAGTGGCTCTGCAGGGAGACTCTTCTTGCCTCTTAAATGAAGTAATAGGCTATATTTGTTTTGAAAAGGGCTCTGATGAAAAGTCTTTCCTAAGACTGATGAAGAGGAGATTTGGATAAAATCAACAAGAACCCATGCTCTTCAGACTTTTACAGGCTCTCTGTACAATGTTATGTTAATAAAATTTATTGAGCGCACAAATACCCAGAGGTGTCTTGGCGCTGAGACAGAGGTAGCCCTAGCTGAAGCAATTAGTTTTGAAAAAGCCATGTTTTTAGGTCCTTTCTGAAGGTGATAAGTGAACCAGCATTTCTAATAGCGAATGGTAACTTATTCCATAGTTTTGCCGTGCCGTACAAAATACTACGGCCTCCCCAGCATAAGGTTCGGATCCTTGGAACCTCCATGAGTCTGGCATCTGAAGAACGCAGTTGTCTGGCTGGGTGGTACCAGGAGAAAAGCTTCTTAAGAAACGTTGGTCCGGTGTTGTTCAAGGCCTTATAAGCTAAGCATAGCGCCTTCAACTTAATGCGCTGTGTCACCGGGAGCCAGTGAAGTCTTCGAATTTCCTCTGTTACTGACTCATATTTAGTAGAAGTCTTGCAGATGCGTTTTGAATCATCTGGAGCTTTTTTAAATATTGCTTCTGCATATTTAGGTAGAGTCCATTGCAGTAGTCTAACTTAGTCTGCACAAGGGTAGTCACTACCGTCCTTTTGGAGTCGTCAGGAATGTATGGTAAGATCTTCTTCAATTTCTTGATCAGAAAATGGGAGGTAGACTCGATGGCATTGGTCTGCTGAGATAAGGTGAGTTTATTATCGATCAGCACCCCCAGGTTTTTTGCCTTTTGGACTGGTTTTGGTAGTTCCCCCATCTCCCCCATCTCCGCCGACCACCAAAGGTCATCCCATCTGGGTTGTAGATTCCCAAAGATTACCACTTCGGTTTTCCCGGAATTGAGCCTGAGACAGTGGTTACCCATCCATCTATTTATTTCCACCATACAGTTTTGAAACTGCATTGATGGGGAAGCTTGCCCTTTATATGGTATTTGCCTTGCAAAAAGGAGCAGAAATTATCCAATCAACAGGTAGGAAAAAGATTGGATTCCTTTCACTTGAAGAGAAGCAACCACTGGAGCCAATACCTAGGTGAAAGCCCTTAGAGAAGAGGAGAGGTCAAAAGGAAAGGCCTGCTACTAATATTGTAGTTCTCACATTGCGAGACAAAGAAAATGGAGACTATGAATTGGCTTAAGGAAATTCCAGCATCCTGGAAACCAGGTAATCTCCTTTCAATTGAGAAGAAGAATCACTGTCTATAATGTGACCATTTTGAACAGAGTGTAAAACATATAGCGACTCGCCTCTTTTAGGCCTAGGATTGAATAAAACGTCCAGTATGGTTACAGCACTAAACAGAGGATAGAACACACTTTTAAATGTCTCTAACACGAATGCACTGGCACCACTGACTGCCTCCACTTATTGGAGAAGGGTTTTACTCCATATCTCTGATCACGGAAGTGGCGTTGGCTGAAAAATAAGCTCAGGAGGAGGACTATTGAATTCTATAAAATAACAATTTTGAGCTACAAGCAGCATCCATTTGTCCTGAACATTATGTTTCCATGTTGGAAAAATCGTCTTAACATTCCTCCCACTTTCGTATTCCATAGTCGTGCATTTGGGGGTTATTGTTGCTGTTGAAACTGGAACAGGGATTTTTCAGCAATTGTGGTTCCCCAGCATCTGGCGCACTCACAAAAGTGACGGCGAGGTTCTAGGGCTACCTGAGGCGTACAGCGCTGGATAAAACTTTATTGCAAGGCACTGCCCAGGAAGGCTGCAGAATCTTCTTTTCCTACGAATTCTTTTGAATGACATTGTTTAGCTGTGCACACAATATTTTAGACCACAGAAATGGTGATGGATCAATATGCTTTGCCCAGCATACAACTTACATAACATTTTTTTTTTTAATTGTTCAAAAACTTTTATTGAAAAGGAAAAACATACGGCATGTTACATGTTAACACTCCAGCATATAGTGTAATAACATTTACAAATGAAATAGTCACTACAGAGTAATTGTAGATCAAGAGACACACTGGTGCTTCACATTGATTTGGGGGCTGTAATTATAACGCAAGGGAGGGATGGGGGAGTGAGTCAAAAGGTAGGTTTCGGGTCTACGGGACCGTCGCTGGCAATCTGAGCATTACAGGTGGGGGAGGCTGTCGGTGATTCGTCTGGGGCGTCCAGCCGATGGAGATAGGTAATGAAAGGGCCCCAAATGTCCGGCGGCCTGCCTGTCACCGGCATCAGGTCCCAAAACTCACCTAGGAGAGTTTGACAGTGGGTTGCATCGTCCAACCATCGTCTAACCTGGGGTGCCGGCTTGCGTCCCCAGTGGATGGCCACCCGGCGTTTGGCGAGCACCAGGAGCAATGCAACCAGTTTACAGTTAGCGTCTGAAATGTGTTTGACATAGCCCAAGAGGCACAGTAGGGAATCTGGGGATATTCGCTTCAACGTGATTTCACTGATTACAGTGCACACATCCAGCCAGAATGAGGAAACCCGGAGACACAACCAGGCTAGGTGCGCAAAGTCTGCCCCGGGTGCCAGGCAATGCGCGCATCTGTCACTGTCTGTCAGGCCCATCTTATGTAGTGATGTGGGGGTGCAATAGAGTCTGTGTATATATTTACAATGGATGAGCCACAGGCGGTAGTTGGGGGAGAGGCGCTTAATTTGATTACAACAATACAGCCATTGCTCGAGGGGAAGGTCTCGTTCCAGGTCGGCCTCCCATGCATTATGGACATGCTTAGTGTTTGTGGAGGAAGCCGCAAGTGTTAGAGCGTATAGTCTCATGACCAGTTTCCGCAGGGAATTGGAGGAGTGGATGTACTCAAGCGCGACGCTGGGCTGGGGGGGAAGCGGAAAGGTGGGGTTGCCACTTCTACACGTTGCCCTGATCTGGTAGTAGAGTAGCTTGTCAAGTGGAGCTGCATTCTCATGAAGTGTGAAGAAAGTATTGTTGGGGTAAATATCGGCCATGGTACAGATACCCATATCGGCTGCGCGACGAGCCATACCCGCTGTCTGCAGCGGGGGGAATAACGGGTTGCTGGCAAGTTGCACGGATGGCGCGTAGAGTGCCCCGGCACCAGTGAATCTGTACAGCCCGTCCCAGGCCTAGCGCATACACTCAACCGCGTCAATCTCGCCTCGAGGGGTTTTATGCTGTAAAAACAGTGCAGTCTGCAGTGGCCACGGGGATACCAAATCCGCCTCGACCGCAACATGAGGTTGGAAAGGTGTTGGGTGAATCCAAAAATGGAGAAAGCTAGCTTGAGCGCACAGCGCGTAAAGTTTGAAATCAGGAGCCCCCAAACCTCACCTGGCCAGGGGAAGTGTAAGAATGTCGTAAGTGATTCTAGGCTGATGTCCCGCCCATATCAGTGCGATAATATTAGAGCATAACTTCCAGAAGAATTGTGATGTGAGAAGAATGGGGATATTTAAAAAAAGGTAGAGGAATTTTGGGAGTACGACCATCTTGGCGATGGCGATATGCCCGGCAAGTGATAGGGGGAGTTTTTGCCACACGCGCAGCTTGGTTTCAAGCCAGTCCATTGTCCTGCCAAAATTGGACCTCCATAATTCATCCATCTCCCTACTCAGCCAGATGCCCAAGTATCTGGTGGGGCCGGTAGCCCAAATAAATGGGTAGTCTGCAGTGAATGGTTTAGTAGCATCAGTGAGTGGGAAAAGAACGGATTTGCTCCAGTTGACCTGGACTCCGGAGAGGCCACCAAAGCGGATGACCTCCCTGGTCATGGGCGCAAGATTGTCCTGAGGCTCACGAATATACATTGTGACGTCATCAGCATACATTGAAGTGACCAGGGCCCGGGCCGAGAAACCGACACCCCGGTGGATATGATGCTGGCGCAGCCGCGTCGCCAGGGGCTCCATGGCGATGGCGAATAGCATGGGGGACAGGGGGCAACCCTGCCTAGTGTCCCGTGAAATAGTTATGAGATCGGTGACCTGTCCGTTTACCCTGATACGTGCCGTCGGGAGTGTGTTTAGTAGTTGGATCCTGCGCACAAAATTCGGACTAAAGCCCAATCGAGGAAGGAGATAGAAAAGAAAGGGCCCCTCTAGAGTGTCAAAGGCCTTCGTGGTGTCCAAAAGGGCCGCCACTACAGGTAGAGTGGGATTGATCTGATGGATAACCAAGAAGATAGTGCGAAAATTGTGTGAGGTACTACGCCCCGGAATGAATCCCGACTGGTCAGGGCGGGCGATCAATGGCTTAAGCGGGAGGACGCGGTTGGCCAACAGCTTAGCATAAATTTTGCTATGGGTATTAATTAACGATAGGGGACGGTAAGAGTCGCAACTCTCAGGGGACTTGTCCCACTTCAAGAGAAGGGTAAGCATGGCCTCGCGAAGAGATGGGGGGAATCTGCCCAGATCGAGCGATTCGTTATATATTTCCGCCAAGTGGGGAATGAGGAGGGGCGCATATTCTTTACAAAATGCGGGGGTGAGCCCGTCCGAGCCAGTGGCCTTGTCGCCCGGAAGACAGGCAATAACCTTAGAGATTTCCTCGTGAGTAAATGGTTCGTCCAGGTAGTCTCGATGGCTGTTGCCAAGCCACAACAGTTCCATCGAGTCAAAGTATCGATCCATAACTTCTCTGGGAGCAGCCGCTCCAGCAGTGTATAGTTGGGAGTAAAAAGCGGAGATCCGAACAATAATGTCTGTGGGAGAAGTGCTCCTCCCTGTGGCTTCGTCACTTAGTTCCGTGATGTAGGAAGAGGCATGTGGCTGCCGGAGGAGATTTGCGTGGGTCTTGCCGGGGCGATCACCCTTGCCATAGTGTCGAGCGCGGGCCTCTCTGCCAAGAAACGTGACTTCCCTATCCGCCTCCTCATGGAACTCGGTGAGCTTGGCTCTAATGGAGGCAAGTGTAGAGGAACTGGGGCTTTGAGATTGTTGGAGGTTAAGAGCTTTAATATCTGTTTCCAGACGTTCGAGGGTGCCCCTGATAGATTTCAACACCCCAGATTGTTTGGCAATACACTCTCCCCCGGATTACCACCTTGAAGGCCTCCCAGAGGGTGGAGGGTGACTCAATGGAGCCCACGTTGCACTCGAAATAGGTGATGATGGCTCCACGGATGATCTCGCGAAAGGAGGCATCACGGAGAGCGTTGGGAGGCAAGCGCCACGCGAACCTGCGGCGAAGTGTAAGCGGAAACTGCAAACAAAGGCGTACGGTGGCATGATCAGATAAGGTGTGGGCCATGTGGCCCACAGAAGTGGTCCAAGAGGCGATATCACGGGAAGTAATGCAAAGGTCAATGCGGGACCAGGATCCGCGTGAGCCAGTTGCGCAGGTTCCCTCGTGCTCGCCAGGGTATGCATCCCGCCAGGCATCCAAAAGGGAGTTGTACGCCATAATAGAGCGAAGAAGGGTGGTGGCCTGTGGGTGTGGGATGTGGCCTCCCGAGCGGTCCAGTGCCTGTGAGGGTGATATGTTAAAGTCACCCCCCATATCAAGGAGTGTGGCCCCAGAGAAGATATAAGCTGCCAGACATGTGTGAGGAAGTCGGGTCATCAGTGTTAGGGCCGTAGAGTGCTGCTAATATCAGCGGCTGATTGTAAAGCATGCCAGCAAGGATCACGTAGCGACCCTCCGCATCGATGAAGGAGTGGGTGCTATGCCAGGGAAGGCCCATCCTAAAAAGGATGGAGACGCCACAAGCATAATTGGAATAAAAAGCGGTGTATCTGTCTCCCCAAAGACGAGACTGCAGCCTGGATGAGGTAGCAGGAAGGAGGTGTGTCTCCTGGAGGAAACAGACATCTACCTGGTGTCTGATAAGTTGCGCATGCATAAGGCGTGCCTTGCGGTGGGCATTCAGGCCCCTAATGTTCCAAGTCCAAAACGTAGTGTCAGTCATGTGGCAACTACTGGGCAAGGGATGGCGTAGTGCCTGCAGTCGGTGGAGAAAGCATCAAAAGCTGGTGTAACAAGGTGCAACACATTATGGAATGAGTACAAACAGTGACATGCCGAAAGTGAAACAAAAAAATAACAAAGCATGGCTCTCGTAGAGGGCGCCAATAACAGGACCCTTCAAAGAAATCCCCAACCCTCCCTCCACCCACTCCAACCCCCCATTTAGGTTGAGCTTCAGAATCCCCCCCACCCAGGGAACCCAAACTTGGAAGGTCAATTGCGAAAGTGGGAATCATCCCATCAGGGTGCGTGGGCACAGCCATTGCCCCCATGCCATGTAGGCAGGGTGGCCGAGTGTGGAGAAACACAGAAGGAGGCGACTTAAAGGTGAATCACTACTGTCATAGGAATGTTCTTAGTTGCGAGCAGGACGAGCAGGGCGTTGAAACTGTCCCGAGGGCCCATGAGCCTTGGAAAGCAGAGCAGGGTGTTTAAACTGTCCCAGGAACCCACGAACCTTTAAAAGTAGCCTGCGTCTGCTAGCCGCTGGTCGCCATGCCATACAAGATTTACAGAGTACGTGTACCATAAAAAGAGAAATTAGAGTTTATATCATATAGAGCGCACAGTGGGAACAGCATGTAATTCCCATAACATTGGGGGAGAGCCAGGGATGGATGGATCAGTCATTGTGAGTTGGTGCGGCAGCTTCTTGGTGGGGATTTCTGCAGTTGCTTTGCGAAGGCAAGGGCAGCTTTCGAGTCAGTGAAGAATTTAGGCTTCTCCCCAAAATCAATGCGGAGTTTGGAGGGGTAGAGCATTGCGTATATGATTTGGAGCTGTTGCAGGATCCGTTTGGCGGGAAGAAACTCCCTGCGGGCCGCCTGGACCGACAGAGTGAAGTCAGGGTAGAAGGACAACGTGTTTCCCTGTTGGTTAATCTCACCCAGCTCTCGGGCCCTACACAGAATGGAGTCCCGGTCCCGGTAATTCAACATGCGGGCAAGGATCGGCCGCGCCGGGGCCCCGGGTAGGGTGGGGGCCAAGTGACCTGTGTGCCCGCTCGACAATGAAGTGGGTGGACAGAACCGGGCCGAAGAGATCGTGGAGCAGGGTTTCGAGAAAGTCCTCCATCGTCCTGGTCACGGTGGACTCCGGCAGGCCAACGGCCCAAATGTTATTCCTTCGGGAGCGCGCCTCTAAGTCCTCGTTCTTGGCGCGGATAACTTCAAGGAGTTTTTCCATGTTGAGGAGTTGCTGCGCTCCAGAAGCTCCAGCGTCCTCAGCATCCGAAACTCTCGCCTCAAGCTGGTCAATGCGCGCGTCGTGGGAGTCCACCCTCTGTTTTACCTGATCAAGACAGGATGTTAGGTGGTCAATTTTTGCATCAATAGGCTTTAGGATAGACTGCACGTCTAGAAGGACTGTTCTGAGGGTGTCATCGCATTCGCCTGGAAGATCCGTCTGAGTAGATTGCTCACCAGCCCTGCCCGCGCCGCGCCCGGAGAAAGTGATCTTGGGCTGTCTGGTATCCGTCTTTCCCATGGCGGCCAGCAATGAGAAGGCAATGGGGGCAGCGAGTAGCGCAGTAGGCCTCGCAGCGGCGAGCTTATATCTCAGACCCAGGGGTCGCTCCAGCAAGCAGGGCTGTAGAAGGATATGATAGAGCTGCTCCTGAGTAGGTCCGCTCAGGTCCCCGCAGTCCGCGTGGACTGCGCAGGGAGGTCCAAAGCCTGCCGAATGGTAGGCCGCAGGTGTAAGGTGGGGGCGCCGTGTGCTGCTCCGTCGCAGGTACTTCAGTGGCGGGGCTCAGCCGGCCGCAGCCAGCGCCACCAGCGTGGGTGCACAAGTACAATCGGATGCGCTCCTCTGGAATGTCCCGCCGCCGGTGTGGCTGCGTGTGCAGGGTAAAGCAGGGCTAGAGAGGGGGGGGGCCTCTGAGCGCGGGCCCCTCCCAACCAGGCAAACTGGGATGGCAGGCAGTAGAAGGCCCAAGGCAGGCCGCGGTGCAGGGCGAGCCAGAGAGAGAGTCAGGGCCCCAAGCGTGCCGCCCCCTATTCCCGTGAGGTGACCGGGGGAAGAAGGCCGCTAACTTCAGAGGGGCCGCCGAAACCTGAGCCCACGCCGATGCAGTGAATGTAGGAAGCCAGCCAGGCCGTAGGGCAAATCCCCAGCGCACGCGGCAATCTTACTTGGGAGGAGGAGCACAGGATGTCTCGATGTAGCACCCACCCCGACCGGGCAGCCGCCGCATGAGTAGGCTCCCGGGACAACGGGCAAGGTCAGCAGGTCCCCACGATCCTGCCAGGTGCCGGAGCGGCGACAGCCCGCTACCGGCCCCCAGGCGGCTGCTCTCCGTTGGTAGCAGGCTGGGGCCGCGAGGGTGGAGCGCCACCGACTCGGGAGCAGGGCTGTTGCAGCAGGTCGCTGCACAGGTCCGGACAGGAGCTCTTGCCGGGGAGGCAGCCCCGCCAATCCCAGCAGGCAGGTGCTCCAGCAGGCAGGACGGGCCGAGGCAGGCCCCAAGACGCCACGGGAAGGGCAGACAGCAAACCAGGCCACAGTGCGGTAAGCGCCCCCAGCGCCGACTTTTCGCGGTCCCCTGGCACCTCAGCAAAGACGCTCGATATCGGAGTGTGTGTTCGTGGCTAAATGCCTCCCGCTGCTGTCGGATGATGCCGGATTAGATGGCTCGGCCGGCAGAGCTCGCTCAGCGCGCAGCCATCTTGCCGCTGGCGAGACCACGCCCCCCAACTTACATAACATTGACCACAGAAATCTCTGAATCGGTACGTAAGCACCAGAAGATATAGCAAAATGCTGTATGATTAAAACTGGGCCAGTAACTCCATATTCCCCAGAGTGGGATAGATTTAGCCACTTTTAGAAAACAGTCAAACAGGTATTGGAAGTCTTTTAACTGAATTTGGGCAGCTTAGGCTGCATATGCCCTAGTTCTACCTGCAAAATTAAAAGCTGCATAGGTGCTTTTCAATGTGTTCTCCACTTTCATATAGGCTGAATGTAGGAGGGATGCCTCTTCAGAAGCTAGTAAAGAAGAAAATATCATACTGGAAGAACATATTAACTTTAGGTACTTAAGAACGCCCTTCCTAAAAAAATTTCAACAGATAACAGTGATTAAGGAAGCATGGGAAACCTGACATATGTATGTTCCTCCCCTCTTTTAAAAGTATATTCTTTATACCATTATGGAATCGAAGGTAATCTGCAGCAGGTCTGGTGAATTAAGAATAAAAATAATAATCAGGCTTTGCACAGGGGATTGGATGCACAAAACATTTCTTATGTGCATTGAGGACTTTCTGTAATTGTGCCCCCTGTGCCTATTTCTCTCTTGATCACATATCCTGTTCCTCGTCCAAGTCAGGATTTGATAAGATTTGCTTTGCTCGAGGCTTATTTATTGCTGTAAAAACCGCATCTGATATCATTGTTTGCAAGCCAACCCTGGAGATCGAGATTATTGGGGCTATTCACAAAGATAAATTACACTTTTGAGTAATTTATAAATGTAGCTTTACTCTTACAATTTTTAGTAACTTTACTATTTTTAGTTTTTCACAAAATCTGAGTGTAAAGTTACTCAAAAGTTCAGATTTCCAAGTCTCCACCCGCTGTAGAAGGGGTTGGAGACAAACTTACCTGTGTAAGTTACTAAATTGCTTGCCGAAAAACAAACAAAAAAAACAGTAGGAACTCAAGCACCACACATGGCCAACCACTGGCCCTGCAGCAGCCTACCATGGAAAATAATGTAGGCGCAGGACTTAAATATAAACCCCATAGAAAATAATGTTAACTTATGTTAAATATTTTTAAATTGTTTAAAATATAAATAAATATAATTTAACATTAAAAAATATACAAATAGTAAATATTTTTTATTTAATTATAAAATATTTTAGGTACTATGGGGTCTTAAATCCCTAACTCGCCCCTTCCACATTTACTATGAAAATCTGTACTTACGTGTGCAGAGACTTAACAGTCAAGGCAGAGATCTGAACACAGAAGAAGATATGTGAGGCAGAGGTGTAAACTCTACACATTGGTTTGTGAACAGCATATTGAAGTTAATCTTTAGTACTACAGTAGTACTACAAACACCCTACAAAATGCTGTTTATGAATAGGCCCCAATATCTTCCTCTTCTCCTTCAGCAGAAGCAAGCGCTTCTGCAAGGAGGTTGTGCCACTTTTCAGTTCACATTCTTCCCTCCATAGTGAAGTCAAACGTGCTACAGCAGCGCTCCGCCCTGCAGGGCCTTGGGCTCATATGTGGAGCAACTGGTAGTGGATTGAATGTATATGAGTCTGGCCCGCCTACTCTCCATTCGACGAAGACAGGAATATTCCTAAAATGAAATTCGTATCGGAACAGGCAAGGGAAGCAAGATGGATGTATTTCTATTTGCGGGCTAAAGAAGTGAAGAGTGCTGCATGGAAAGGTAAAGGCAGTATTGCACAAGTTGAAAGATGAAATATGCACATCATATAATATATATTTAATATATGAAAGCAACGTTTTGGACATTTGAAGAAAACTTTATTTAATTACGCTGCTTTCTACAAAGAATAACACACCTGTTTGAATTGAATTAGTGCACTCTGGAAGATGATTGGATTGCGTCTTTAAAACACGTGGTCAGTTGAAAAGCAGAGACTATGTTACCCGTGATTTATTTATTTAAATGTTTACTTACCTGTATTCGGCCGTAATCCGTGGTTTACTACCCCCCACCCCACGTCACCGCCCGGCCGGCACTCCTACCACGGACCGCTACTGTATATAGATATATATATATATATATATATATAGATATATATATATAGATATAGATATATCTATATATATATAAATCTAGATATATATCTATCTATATATATATATCCACAATTGTTCCAAGTAAAACGCACTCTCAAAGTCTTGGATGCCAAGCAGGAAGCTCATTTATTGCTCGTTACGCGTTTCGACAATTACTGTCTTGATCACAAGGTGTGATCAAGACAGTAATTGTCGAAACGCCTAACTAGCAATAAATGAGCTTCCTACTGGCATCCAAGACTTGAGAGTGCGTTACTTGGAACAATTGTGGATATTAATAGCCGGTTTTGGGTTTTCCGGCAGCACGCACCACCTAACAATGGGCTCGTTCCCGGAATGACCCTTCTTCGTGGATCTAACTATATATATATATATATATATATATATATATATATATATATATATATATAGATATAGATATAGATATATAGCTATATATATATATATATAGATATATATATATCTATGTATATATATATATATAGATATACAGATACAAGGGAGTGCTGTCTTAAAAAATGAGGATAAGTGAGTGGGGCCAATATTGGGCAAAACACTGTCTTTTTCATAAAAATAGGACAATGTGTTGAATGTTACAATGTAAATAATGCTTTGTGACTGATATAAAATGTTACACCATATACCACTCCATTATGGCGACCATTAGTGATCTTAGTATACGAGTCCATCATCTATGTCTGTTAACTTATCACGTGACAAATGCTTTTGAATGTATAAAAAAACATGGTTTTATTTGGCCTGTAAAAACACAAAAACATTGATAAAGGGAATCGCCGAAACGCGTCTGTTTTGCTCTCAATAAACAGACTCTAATATCACCCCCGTGAGTGCTCTTCCTTGGAATATTGGAGTGGGGAAGAAGGAGCTTGCATATATATATATATATAGATAAATGATATTAAAAGTGTCTCTGGCAGGTGGGGTCTGATATGGTAAGTAATGGGACAGGTCAGACAGATGAAAGGGCTACTGACTCCTACTTGAGACAAGTGGGGATTGGGATATATTTATTAACCTCTGGCTAGTTCTTACGGGTGATATCAGAAGCAGTTTATGTAGGTACTATGCCTAGTATGTGCCAAATAGATTTTTGTGGCTTATGGTCTTTTACATATGATAATGCAGAAATATCATCAACTTTACATGAAACAAAAACAACTATATATAAAGATCAAAGAGGCCAATGGGCCCTGTATCATGTGGCATTGATTTAAATTAAAGGACAATTTCACTTACTCGCTATGGCGCTTAGCAGAACTCCTGCAATCTCAACAGAGAGGCCTAGATTTGAATGAGAAAAATGCAAGTTGCTGCTGTATGGTACCTGTATATAACCTGTTGTCTTTTTTATATAATGCTGTCACTTCATAATTAGCTAAATATGAATGCCCTTCTAATTAAAGACATAACTTCATTTAGCTACCCACGTCTCACCCCACACAAAAGAGGTATACAAATGCATTCACTGTGGGTCAAATAAACCAGTGACGCTTTGTGTGAATATATGCAGAACTACACTGTATAGAAGAAGAAAAGTATCATAAAGATTTAATAGGAGTTGTGTGCCAAATAATGCACCAGTCAGGCTTGCACTAAAAATGTAGGGGCTTATTTACAAGAAACTGACGCATCTTTACAGATGCGTCAGTTTCCCTGCGTCAGCCTTCGAAACCCTTGCGCCACCATGGGTTCACCGTATTTACAGTACGGCGCACCATGCCACAAGGATTGACAGATGCGTCAGAAATTCTGACACATCTGTCGGCGCAAAAGTCACGCATTACTGGGGTAGTGTTGCAAGCACGACACAACTCCAGCAATGCATAGGGAGACCTATTCCTACTACACTGCGTCACTCCTTACGCCTGCTCAAAGCAGGCATAGAGTTTTGACGCAGTGGCGTTCTAGAAGTGGCGCAGCAAAATCTTGAAGATTACACTGCATCACTTCTACAAGGCTTTCCAGCGTGGGAATGCCCACCATGCATACATTATACCTAACGCAGGTGGGAAACATCTATTACAACGCAGTCATTACAACAACCTACCTTTATAACGCAACTGTTACAATGCAACTGCCTTTACATCGCATGCCATTACAACTCATGCTATTACAACGCATGTCACTACAACGCATGCCATTACAACGCATTATAAGGTAAGTAATGGAGATTTTTTTAGTTTTACAGTGGGTATAGGTTTTGGGGTTCATGGGAATAGTAATTTTTACCCTACACTATCCAACACTTTCCCTACTGTTGCACTCACTGGAGTGGGAATAGTAATTTTACCTCTACACTATCCAACACTTACCCTACTGTTGCACTCACTGGAGTGGGAATAGTAATTTTTACCCCTACACTATCCAATACTTACCCTACTGTTGCCCTAAAAGTATTATGCATTGTAATGGTATGCATTGTAATGGTATGCGTTGTAATGGAATGCGTTGTAATGGTAGTTTTAAAAAATGCATTGTAATGGCATGCGTTGTAAAATCATGCGATGTAATGATAGTTGCGATGTAAAGACTGTGTTGTAAAAGCATGCGTTGTAATTGCTTGCGTTGTAACGTCATATATTCAACGCAGGTATAATGTGATGCAGGGCTTTACAACGTGATGATCTCCCTAGATGCGTCACATTGTAAATGGGTCGCAATGTGGCGCGTTGTTTACGCAGCCGCCGTGTCACAAAAAAGGATGCAACGGTAGTGCAACAGTGTTGCAAGGGGCTTGTGAATCTGCCCCTTAATTTTTTTTCTGGTTTGCATTGTGCTAAGAGTTGCCCAAGGTGCAAAGATGAGCTAGCAGCACCACATGTGAGGCTTGTATTCAAGATACTCCCTCCAATGCACATTTCAATGCACATACAAACACCCAAAGGTAAGCAGAGTAAAATGTGCAATTAGGGTAAAATACACATCTTCCTGGTAGGAATGTCTCCTGATACTTCACTTGCATATTGTGCATGCTTGATTACATATAGCGCTTGGATTTCATGCAAAAGCCTGGCCATGCTTGTAGTGTTGTATCATTTGGTCATGCAATGTACTCGGCGGACGTGATGCTTCAACATTTTCGCTGACTCTTTATGATTCAGCTGGATTAATCTCGAGCAGGAGCCTGGAATAGTATCTGAGCCTTACTGCACACTGATGAAATCATTGCCTATCTGCAATACTGTTATTTCCAACATTCCAGACATTGTGCTCGCAAATCTTCATAGGGGCTTTTTGTTTTCATATGAACGAAGCAGTCCTGAGGATGCGCCCGGTGATAAAAACATTTTGAGACCGAAATGTCAATGCATTTCCCATCTTTCTTTTGATAACATTCATTAGAGGGGGTTTGTAATGTTCACTAGACATACATCCGCAAGATATATATAGAGAAAGTGGGCATCCAGTACATCGGCGTCTGTTTAAGAACGTCAACCTAACTTGTGGACAGGATTTTACAGCATCGATGTATTTGAAAGCTTTTATAGATAACCCCTGGAGAAAATCTTGGTGTATGTTGAATCGAAAGCTATTTTGATATTGTGTGTGAAATACAATCTTTTCAATGGATACACCTGTGTTAATTAATTTATATTTTTGAAACCAATCTGTTTATTCGTCACGATCCATAGCATCAGTTACACAGCTGAGTGCCTACAACCAGTGGCTGGCAGCGATTGAGCAGGGTTGCAGTTCTACACAGCTTTTGTGCCTACAACCCGGGGGCTAGCAGCATTAGGAGGAACATGTTATTTCAGATGTAAAAAACATAACAACTCAGAGGAACAACAGAACCACCCCTTAGAGAAAAAGGAAAGAGAGAAAAAGAAAACCCCCCTTCCCCCCTCGCACCCTTTCCTGCACCTATTGCGCCCTCCTCTAGGCTTTGTATGTATTGGGGTTCGACTAGGGCATCTATTGTTCTGCGGGTGCTGGTGTTACCTCTGGCCTGGCCCCAGCTTTGGCTCCTGGGAGGAGATGCAAAATCTGTAAGTAATTGGGACACGTGACCTCTCGTAGTTCCTTCGAGAGAATCTGGGGAAAGGGGGCCCAGAGCTCGGCATAGGTTTCCAGTTTATGCTCTACTGCCAAGGACATGTGTTCCATGGCTAATATAAACCATAGTCTGTGTAGCCATGCTTTGTGGTCTGAAATATTAGGAGAGCCCCATCGGGCTAGGATAACCTGGCGTGCCACTAGTAGTGCTAATGCAATCTGTCGCCCCCTTAGAGAGCGCAGGGGGAAGGTCAGGGGGTTCGACAGCCCCAGAAGTGTATATGTTGGGATGCAGGGAAACGAGGTGTTGAATGCTTTTTCTATATCATCCAAGACCTGTTCCCAAAAGTGACCTAGCCTTGGGCAATGCCAGAGTAAGTTTACCAAAGAGCCCGCCAGGCCGCATCCCCTCCAACATTGCTCCGAGCCATTCTTACCCCAATTGTGAATACGGGCTGGTGTGTAATATCACTTTGTAGGCGGATTCTGTCCCTGCAGTGTATGTCTGCCCATTCTTTATCAGAGAGTACTCTGCCCAGTTCCTCCTCACAACGCAGCTGCCCTTTGGTGCGCCCTTCCCCCCTCTCAGTGGAGAGCATTGCATATAGCTCAGCCACTTCTTGAAAACCGTTAGTGGTCTGGAGGCCTCCTCTTGGTATGCCGGTGAGGTGACCCAGTGTCGCGCCTGCATGTAGTGGAAAGCGTCAGTTTGTGGGAGAGCGTCCTCCTGACGGAGTTGTTCGAAGGGAATAATCCCACCAGGATCGAATAAGGAGCCCACCCGTTTACATCCTAGTTCTCTCCACCTGTGAAATACCTCTGAGCCCTGGCCTGGGGGGAAGTCAGGATTATCTATTATCGGTGACATTGGAGAGGGGAATGTTGTGAAGCCCTTTTTCCCAGCTACCGCATCCCATGCTTTCATTTTGGGTGAGGTCACCGGGGAGGAGTATAGGCCCCATGCTCTATGTTTACATGGGAGCCAGGCCTCTCGCCAAATGTTTACACCCGCTACCGTTTGGTCCATAAAGGACCAATATTTCTCAGAGAGCAGGCGGTTCCATTCAACTATATAGCTAAGGTGTGCTGCTTGCAGGTACCTATGGATTAGAGGAAGCCCCAGGCCGCCCACCCGCTTGAACTGTGTCAGTTGAAATAATGGGAGTTGTGGGTTTCTCTCCCCCCCAAATACATTTATTGATCACCAGTTGCAACGTGCAAAGTGCTTTCGGGGGTGGTGTCAACGGCAGGGTCTGAAAGATGTAGAGAATGCAGGGGAGCACCGTCATCTTAACTGCAGCGATGCGCCCAAGCCACACTAGTTTCAAGCAGGACCACCCATCCAGGGCCTTAGTCGTCTGTTCTATAGGTGCTGCATAGTAAAGTGCTAGTGTTTTGGGAATAGTAGGGGCCAAAGTAATGCCCAGATAGGGTATGGAGTTGTCTGACCAACTCAGTGAGAACCTAGCCCTAAGTGCCTCCTCCCGCTCCAAGGGGACTGAAAGATTTAGGATTTGAGATTTTTTAAGATTGACTTTAAAGTCCGAGGGTTCCCCGAAATTTGCTGGCTCTTCCAGTAAGGTCGGAAGGGAAGACATCAGGTTGGTCAGTGAGAGGATCACGTCATCTGCATAAAGGCTAATTTTATGGGAGTCCTTCCCAAATTTAATACCCTCAATTCTTGGGTTGGCTCGAATCTTTTGCGCTAGGGGCTCCAGGTAGAGAGCAAAAAGAAGAGGAGACAGAGGATAACCCTGCCTCGTGCCTCGGGCGATTGGGAATGAATCCGACGATGACCCGTTAATTCAAATGAAAGCCCGGGGGCGTAGTAAATGCAGCTAACCCACCCTATGAAACTGTCTCCTAACCCAAAGTGACGCAGTATCTCGAAGAGGTACTTCCAGCGAACCCTGTCAAATGCTTTCTCCGCGTCTATTGACAGGAAGAGTACTTCCTTGCGTGATCTGTGGATCCCATCCATGAGGTGGAGGAGACGTTTGGTGTTATCCCCTCCCTGCCATGTGGGGATAAAGCCTGCTTGGTCTGGGTCCACAAGCCCAGACATCAGCGGATTTAGCCGAGCCGCTAGAATTCCGGCAAACACTTTCACGTTGATGTTAAGTAAAGAGGTAGGCCGTTAGGATCCACACTCACTCGGGTCTTTAGCAGGCTTGAGAATTACTGATATTGAGGCGTCTAGCATGGAGTCCGTCAGCATGCCTGTTTCCAGGAACGAGTTGAACAGTTGCGTCAGCAGCGGTGCTAGTTCCTGGCAGAAGGTTTTGTAGAAGAGCGTTGAGAATCCGTCCGGGCCCGGGGCATTCTGGACCTTGATGCGAGCTATAGCTGAAATGACTTCCTCTAATTGTATCGGTTGGTCAAGTTGGGCTGCAATCGATTCCGGGAGGCGGGTCACTGGACAGTCTTGGAGGTATGTATGGGTCTGTTGGTTAGGAGGGTCTATGTCAGAATATAGAGTTTGGTAGAAAGTTTTAAACGTCTCTACTATCTGTGCATCTAAGTATACTTTCTCCCCGTTAGGCCGCTTTATCGAAGTGATGGCGTTCGCTATCACTTTAGCCCTGAGTCTTTGTGCTAGCAGTCTGCCACATCGGTCACTAGTCAAATAAAATGTATGCCTTAGCCTGAGTAGGTCATACTCTGCCCTATCCAGATCCAGGCGTTTTAGCAGGAGCCTCTTCCTCTCCAGATGCCTCCAAATTCTCAGCGCCCCGGTCCGTTTGTGGATGGACTCCAACTGCGCCACCTCCTGTTCCATACTCTGTCATTTGTCCCGGCACTTGCGATTCTCGGCTGTAGATACTGCGATGAATTCCCCTCTCATCACCGCTTTCAGAGCCTCCCATACTGGGGCTAGTGAAGTTTCTCCCACATCATTTATTTGAAGGTAGTCGACTAGTTTTGAGCGTACCTCCGAGAGAATCTTTGGGGACTGTAGGAGGCTCTCTCTCAATCTCCATTGAGAGGGAGCCGAGCGGTCAGAGGCTGCCTGGATCGTGGCCGTGATCATCGCATGGTCTGATATTGATCTTGGCTCAATGGTTGTATCTTTCAGATTAGGCAATAGCGTGGTGGAGGCAAAGAAGTTGTCTAGTCGCGTGTACGTTTTGTGGGCTGCTGAATAGAAGGAGTAGTCTTGAGCATCTGGGTGTTGCTGCCTCCACGCATTGTGTAGACCATTGTCCACTAGCCAGCGCTTGCTTTCAGCCGAGAATGCACTAGTCTGCCCAGAACGTGCGCCAGACCTATCTAGGTCCGTGTCCATTACCAGGTTGAAGTCCCCTACCACCAGGATTGCAGGGTCAGGAGAGGCGAGAATATCTGAGAGGGCCTTTGTGATAAAGCGTTCTTGTTGAGTGTTCGGAGCGTAAGTATTAGCTAATGTGAAGTATGTGGGCCCCCATTGTACACTAACTGCTAACATGCGCCCCTTCACCTCTAGAGGCGTTGTGACTACTTTGCCCTTGAATTTTGCTCCTAGGAGGATAGCGACTCCGTTCTTTTTGGAAGGACATGAGGACCAATATTGCCGTGGGAAGAGCCAGGACCGCATGCGTGCTGTATCCCTTGATAACAAGTGTGTTTCTTGAAGAAGGCATACATCCCCACCAGAATTCTCAAGAAGGGAGAGGAGCACCGCACATTTCACAGGATGGTTCAGGCCTCTAACGTTGAGGCTAATGATTTTCAGGTCTTTACCTATATTGCATCCTGGTGGAGGTGGGAGCTATAGTGTTGTCTAGGCCCGGGGTGGCTACAGGCAGCATGCAGATGCGCCGCAGAATCTTCGCCTCGCCGTTTCCAGCTATTGTTAGGGGTTGGTTCGAGAGTGTTAGATCGTGCCATTTGACTATCGGTGCAGGAAAGGCCCCCCCCAAAAAACCCACGATTAAACTACTCAAAATGAAAAAGCAAACAAGAAACGACAACAGTTCGTCGAAGTGTGACAATCCTTCGGGGCCGCCTGGACGTCAGTGGGGAGTTCTCTGCCCTGGCGTCTTCACCCATGGTCTCCGTGTGGGTGTGAAAGAGGCCGAGGAGCCCCTCTGACTCCGCCCTGGATGCAATCCCCACGTGTTAGCCTAGTTTCCATCAGGTGGAGTCCGCTTGCCCCGGCGATCCAGCAAGGGAATGGATGACCGCTTCTCTTTCTTTCGCTATTTTTTCGCGGTCCGGCTTGAGGCTGGCTAAAGGCTTTCCCACCGTTTGCCATCTGGGGAGTCTAACTCTAGAGCTTTCCAGGCGATTTCTCCTGTCGCCTTGGGTATTGGGTTCCGGCAGTCCCAGGAGATCATGTGCCTCTTTCAGCGAGCGGAGTTGCCTCGTTTGGCCTTCATATCGGAAGATGATCCGAAAGGGGTGCCCCCATGAATATGCAATCCCTTTTCCTCTGAGATGGTTTGTGACTGATCCGAATTCCCTCCTCTTGTAGAGAGTCATCACGGACAGGTCTTGGAAGAGGGTTGGTGTGTGCCCTTGGAACTGCACCAGGTGTGCTTCTCTTGCGTGGCGTAGTATTGTTTCTTTAGTTTGGAAGTCATGGACGCACACCAAGATATCCGCCGGGGGGCCCTGCTGCTCCTTGGTTTCCCTGCGCGATGTACACGGTCAAATTTGATGTTGGGGTGATTATCATCATCCAGGAGCTGTCGGTAGAGGGCTAAGGTGTAGGCCCGGATGTCGTCACCCTCCGCGTTCGTTGGTACACCCCTAATGCGAATGTTGTTGCCCCGGGAGCGGTTTTCGAGGTCCTTGGCGATGGCCTGCAGACCTATGTGTCGGTTTTTCAGTCTGATGATTTCCTGCAGCATCATTTCTAGCTCCTCGTCTCTCCCGGTCTCATGCTCTTCTAGGTGTGCAACCCGGTCCCCCACTTCTTCTATGTCGCGTCTCAACTCCTTTAAGTCAACCGACAACTGCCCCTTCAGTTCTTGTAGGTCTTCATGCAGGGATGAAAATAGCGCTGTCATAAATGCCTTCGTGGCATCCTGAAGGGTCTCCCTTTCTCGAGGAATCCCCGAGGTGGTCCCGGGTAAGGGCTGCTTCAACAGCAGATCTTTTACTGATCGTTCTTTCTTGGCCCGGACTGCCGCCATTTTGCCTGCTGCATGCTGTGTGTGTCTAGGGAGGGCCTCCCGCTTCTGCTTCGGCACGGCGGGCATAGTTGTGTCAGGCGAGACCCACCGTCGGATGTGCTCCGGTTAGTTTCGTTGTTAGTCTGTGTTAGGGTCTGTGTGTGGCACTTTTGAGGTTCAGACCCTCCGCCACTATCAAATACTCATGAGTGTGCTGGACCGCTTGTCACTACTAGGGGGCCGGAGCTGAGCGGTGCGGGCGCTGGGGCTCCTTCTCGAGGCAGTGAGTACTCTTTTATCTTCGGGTGTATGATGTGCCAGAGTCACCTTTAGTAGGGGGTTGTGACTGTAAGGGCTCTCTGGCTCCCCTGCACGTGCCTCTGCTGTGGCGGACACTCTTCAACCTGCTCGTCGCCTTCCGGTGGGGGGGCGACGGCTTGTCTCAGCTCAGGTAAATCTCCGGGCCCAGGGCAGCACACCTGATTCCCAAGCAGGGACCTGCTCACGCCAACAATGCACTTTAGGCCTCAGCTGTAGGCCTTCCCTTGTGGAACTGTGTCACTAATAGAGGGCCCTCTGCTCCGCTGTGTCCGTGGCAAAGGCTGGCCCCGGGTCAGGAGTACACCTCAGGCTGTATCAGGTCACCCTGCACCCCCAGTCCGCTCCTCTCCAGCGCCGGGGGTCCTCCACGGGTGCTGTAGTTGGGCCCTCGGCTAGGCCCCAGACAGGTCCCTCCGATCCACTCCGCGACTAGCCTTATTAGGTGCTGAGGTCTGCTCTGTTGCTTCCGGGCCCGTCCACCACCACCGCCAGCCCCATGCGCAACCAGCACTTTCCGTGCGGGGCCAGTGTCTTCTGGATCCCTCCAATGTCTCTGGCTGTTCGGGCGTCAGCGTCCGCCTCTCCGGGGTTGATGCAGGCCTGACGGCTCTCCACAGCGCGGACTCAATTCTGTTGTCCGCAGCTCCACTGCGCACGCTGCTGGGCCGTGGCGCCTGTGTCAGGCTCAATCCCGAGCCATGAGCCCACCCCCACCACTACGGCGGCGGGAAGAAGGCCCGGTATTGTTCCCGGCAGGCAGCGGGTGCCACCGGGGGGCTCGGGTCATCCGGTGTGACGTGCGGGCCCCCACCAAGGGCCAGAGTCCGCCTCTGGCTCGCCGTGGGCCCCTTACAAGGATTCATCAGCTGCAGCCCTCGCCTCGTCCGATCAGGCCAGCCCCCCTCCGTCCGACTCTCGTGGGGGCTCGCCTCGATGGTTCTGCGGGCCTCTTCATGATCGTACTGGGCTCAGGATCGGATCCGCAAGCGCCTCCACCCGCAAGCTTTTTTAAACTAATTTCGGCGGGGTCAGAGAGGCACAAAAGCACATCTCATCCGCGCCCCCAATTTATCTTTTTTGATATTGAATATGTTATGTTTATTGCATTAATATTGAATTAGATTTGGATGTAATTAACAGGCATCACTAAATGTGAGAATATCATAAACAGAGAATTTCATAACAACATCCCTTGTTGGCACGTTACCTGTTTAGACATGAGTACCCAAGCCTACAAGGGTACATTGGGTTGCCCTTTTCTGTATTTGCATCACTTGTTCAAGCACCAACACGTGGGGCTCCGGAGGGAGGGGGGTTTCTGGTGTTCCCCTGCATGTGTAGTTTGGTATATACCGGCGTCCAGCATCAGGTACCTAATAAATATAACTTGTGGGATGTGCGGAGTTAGTTATGATACTGGCTGCAACTGAATACCTGGTGTCCGTGAATTATTTGCTGCAAGCATGCGCATGTCACGCTACATTGACAACGAGAAGGCTGCATGGCCCCTCTACACACGGCTGCTACCCCTGACTGCCAAGTCGGCACACAGTAAGCTGGAGCTGTTCACGGCATGGCCACATGCCTCTCCTGTATGCGGCCCACCGCGTGGGCCCATCATTAACCTCACCACGGTGGCCAGGTGGCCCACCCACTTCCCATCAGCAGTTCTGAGACAGGGTGGCCCGGGAGGCCTGCGTGCTCCATCCCTGTGACCTGTTCCTGGAGCCCGGGCAGATGGCCTCCTGACAGCGTCTTGCATGCGGGGAGCCCCTCCCACCTGCTCCACATGCAGCATCTCATCAGGCTGGTGTTCTATTTGGCTGCCACACCCACCTGCCTTGTCCTGCATGCCTCACCTGCTATTTTGCTCCTGCTGGGACTACATCTCCACGTGGCCGTCACTCGCTATTTTGCCAATCTGTTAGACCACAGCTCTGTAGTGCCACACCTGCTTCCTGTCCTGCTTCGGATTAGGGACTGATGCCAGCCCATCACAGCTGTTAGCACTTCCGTGCAGCCGTTTCCTCCTACCAGTCTCAGCTGGCCAGGCCACCTGCCTCCACCTGTGAGTCCTGTCTTGCTGACGTGGAGGTGAGAGGAAAGAGCTTTAGGGTGCCCTGCACCTGCCCCTGTCTGCTGCTGCTGCCCCAGCATGACATCCATCCCGGCCCTGGAACATTTTACTGTCACAGGGCCCCCATTGACATAGGCTGCCCTGTAGAAGGCCTGGGTGGAACACCTCAAGAAAGATTTCGAGGCCATGGACATTGACGACGACAGAAAAAGAACCCTGCTTCTTCACCTGGGTTAAGCTGACGTGTATAAGATCTCCAAATCTGCAGCTGTTGGCAGGCCCACCGTGCACATGCACAAAGGTCAAAAACGCCATCTCTGTGTGCTTTGAATATTTTGCAAACCCTGACTATGAGCATTTCCTCCTCCTTCAAGCATGGCAGAGACCAGATGAGTCAGTGGATGTGTTTCACGGCTGCCTGAAGGGAGCACTTGCACACTGCCAAATGAAGAGGATAAAGTTAGAGCACAGTTCATTCAAGGGTGTGCTTCTGTGAAACTCTGAGAACATATTTTGTAGGATCCTAACATGTCGGTGAGGGATATCCTGCCCCTGGGGCAGTCCAAAAAACTCTCCAAAGTGAGGGCAGCCCACATGGACATGGCGCAGCAATCACCCATCATAGAGGAGCCTTTCAATGCCATAGACATCCAGGCCTTAGGCCCCAGGTGGTGTGAAGGTTCCTACCCCCAGGCGAATGCCCAGTGCGAGGATAAAATGTGTGGTGCATGCGGAAAACTAAATCACTTTTCCAAGGTGTCTCTACCCAGAGACAATCAGCAGCCAAGCCAAAGAGGAGCATCCACTCTGTCGACACGCACCCCGAGGGACTGGCATAGAGCGAAATGGACCACGAGGAGCGAGAAGTTGTCTATGTAGTGCAGACCATTGAAATGCAATGCACAATGCCCCAGTCTGCACCCACATGCCTCCTCAAAGTCCAAGGCAAACTGATCACAGCTCTAATCAACCCTGAAGGTTCCATTAACCTCGCAGCTGTGGATTTGTAACACAACCTGCTGGCCCTGCCTGCCCTGAATGCCATCAAGAGCAAAGTTTACACTTTTGGTAATCGTTTATGTTGGACCTGGTCCTTTCTGCAGGGTCACCCCCAAACTTTTTTCCTTCTTCTTCCCTTTTTTCTGACCTTGTTTTGTTGGTTTTAGGACTTTGGGCACTTTACCACTGCTAACCAGTGCTAAAGCATGTGCTCTCTCCCTAAAATGTGGTAACATTGGCTTATCCACATTTGCCATATGTAATTTACTTATAAGTCCCGAGTAAAGTGCACTATATGTGTCTAGGGCCTGTAAATTAATTGCTACTAGTGTGCCTGGAACACTGATTGTGCCACCCACTCAGCATCCCTTTAGATATGGCTCAGGCCTGCCACTGAAGAGCCTGTGTGTGCAGTTTAAACTATCATTTCGACCTTGCAAGTTAACCTACTTGCCAGACCCAAACCTTCCCTTTTAATACATATAAATCACCCCCAAGGTAGGCCCTAAGCATCCCTATGGACAGGTGGCAGTGGATTTAAAAGGTAGGACATGAACATTTGAGAATTACATGTCACGGTAGTGAATAACTGTTGAATTTGTTTTTCACTACTGCATGTCCTATCTCTCTCAAAGGTTAACATTGGGATTGCCTTAAAACATCTTTTAAGTGTAATTTACAATTAGGAAAATATGGTGATTGGAAGTTTGGTGTTTCTGGACTCATAATTTGAAATCACAACTTATGGTGAAGTCAGATTTTAAATTGTAAGTCTGAAAATGTCACTTTTAGAAAGTTGGCATTTTCTTACTTTAACCATTCTGTGCCTCTGCCTGTCTCTGAATACACATCTGGGTTGGGTGACAGCTCGACTTTGTGCATTCCCTCTAGACAGTCACACAAAGGAAGAAGGGGTGTGATAGTTGGATCCTGATGGTCCATCACCAGGATGATAGGCCTTCCTGAGGTGGATTGGGAGGGAGGGGCTGACACTTGCACCTGAAAAGGGCTGTGCCTGCTCCCACACAGAGCTGCATACACTTCCACTATAGTGAGTCTGGAGCCAGGGCAGGAAAGACAGGTTCCTTGTGATCTTCAAAGGCCTCTTTGAAGTCTCCCCCACTTCAAAGGCACATTTGGGTATAAGTACTGGACCCCTGACACCACAAAAACAGAACCTTGTTGGAACCCTTGGCATTCTGCTTGGAAGAAGAGTTGCTGTGCTGCAGGAGGGGCTACCACTTTGCTAAGTGATTTGCTCTGTTGGCTTTCTGCCTGCTGCTTCTTGCCTGGGAGTGAGAAGGACTGGACCTGCTCTGTACATCCTTAACCCAAGTTTCTCTAAGGGCTTGCTGTCTTGCCCCCTGTTCAAGAAGTCTCAGGACCATCAAAGACGTCCAACAAACCTGCTCCTGCACCTTGACTCTCCCATCTGTGAGTCTGCCCTGCCAAGTGGTGCCATCTCAGTCATAGACCCTCGAAAGTGGGCCTAAGGCGCTCTGCATTCTGTGGACCTCATCAGAACCCATGCAGAGCCTCGCTGCACACCTGCCAGCCTCACTGGAATCGACGCCGGGTGGCTCGAAGCCCTGCAAAGTCTCAATGCGCAGCTGCCAGTCCATCTAAACTGACGCACATCAACGCCAAGCCTTGCAAAGTCTTGTCGCACAGCTCCCTGGGATTGATGAAAAGCGACGCCAAGTCCCACAAAGCCTCGCCGCACAGCTTCTTTGAACCAACACCGGAAGATGCAAAGCCTCGCAAAGCAACATGGCGCAGACCGCGCACCAGGATTTAAGGTACGGTGTTCAGCGGGCCCATGTGTGTCCCTGTAGCCAGCCCTTGCTCCATCACGGTCTGCCTGAACTTGTGACTTTGTCCCAGTCCAGCACAACCAAATAACCACAGTTGGTGCATTGCGCTTTTATGTGCTATTTTCACCTACATCTTGCAAATCTTGACTTCTATTTATTGAAGTTTTGATGTTTTGGTCCTGTTTTGTTCAGAATATAATAATCACTTTTTCTAAACTCTTTTTGTTTTTTTTTCCATTGTACTTCTGTGTGATGTGTTGCACAAATACTTTAAACATTGCCTCTTAAGTTAAGCCTGACTGCTCTGTGCCAAGCTACCAGAGAGTGAGCACAGGTTAATTTAGGTTGTGTATCTAACTTACCCTGACTAGGATTGTGGTCCCTACTTGGACTAGGTGCAAACCTCTGCTAACTAGAAACCCAGTTTCTATAAGCTCACCTTTGAAGTTTGCAGGAGTTTTCCACGCTGAGGTCACCCACCATACCATATCTGCAAAATCCAAGCTCTGTTTGTCCCAGGAAAGAGAAAACCACCCAATATCTCAAGCTGGTGCATTTCACCTTCAGTGTTCACACAAGCAATATAGACAGGCTTACATAAGAGTTTGTTCCCCTGTTTGATGGCATTGGGGTCATGAAGGCAATGGCACGTGCCTGCATATCGATGAGTCGATCACACCTTTGGCACTCCTCCACCAGCGGATAGCTTTTCATCTTTGCTCAAAGGTGTAGAAGGGAACTGAGGCTCCTCGAAGAAGCCGGCATCATTGAAAGAGTGACTGTCCTGACTCCATGAGTCTCCCCCATTTTGGCTGAAAAAAAGCTCAAGCAACCTAAGTACGTATCTGCATTGACATGAGAGTACCCAACATGCCCATCAAACTGGAGCGCCACCTACAATTGATTACATCTTTGGAGAACTCTAGGTATCGAAGTGGTTCTCAAAAATGGACCTCTGGTCTGGCTACCACCAGATACCACTGCACCCAGATTCACACCCCATAACAGCTTTTTCCACACACATAGGTCTCTGGCACTGTACTCAGCTGAACTTTGGCATATCGAGTGCAGCCGATGTTTTCCAACACATGATCATAGAGGTGTTAACTGGCCTCCCTGAGGTATTGAACATGAGTGATGACACCTTGGTGCAGCCGTCTTCACTGACCATAAACAGTTGATTCCTTCATTACGGGCGTCCACATCCAATCCACCCCCGAGAATTGAGAAATGGATCCTACAGTTACAAGAGTTCAACTTTAATATAGGGTAAAGGCCAAGCACTCCCATCCCCTGCAGACTTTTTGTCACATCATGCTTGGCCAGCTACCCCCTCTAAAGCCAAGGAAGTGCAGGACACTGAGGAATATGTCCACCTTATTGTCTAGGGATCCGATCCAATCCTCGTGTCCCTATCAGACTTTGTAGAGGCTACAGGGCGAGATGACTGCCTACAAATTTCCATCCAAGTGGTACTAACTGGTAACTGGCAGTCTATCCGCTGCCACTCAGCCCATTGTATGGAAGATGCAAGGTTAGGGGGCGCAAAAGAGGCCAGCTGCAAGTTGGCCGCCACTTTGCGAGGCTCTGCAGGCCGGTCGGGCAATCCACCAGGATCCGCTCGTTGCAGCAGACATATGCATCCTATTTCTGCAGGAAAGTGATCTCCTCCACATTGTGCACATACCTGTGAGCCGTGCAGCTGAGTCGCAGTTCGCGAGTGGGCAAAAGGGTGGAGGGCCTGCCTGCGGCCCTGACGGCGGCTTGGTGAAGGTGTGTATCCTGATCGGAGGCGCTCTGCTGGGGCTGCCCTGCCGCGCTGCAGCAGATGTGTGGTGGGACTACTTAGGGCACGGTCCCCCTTGTGTGGCGCCTGTGCTGCGGAGAGCCTGCTGGTGAACCGGACAGCCTGAGGAGGACGCGGTCCAGCCTGCACTGCGGCCCCGCGTGATGTGGCTGCTGACCGGCGGTACTGCGGGGGCCTGGCGCCAGCCCGCACGGCTCTGTGTAGGGTGCTGGCAGTGGCGGGTGATTTTGACCTGAGCGGCCTCCCTGGAATTGCGGGTCAGTGGGCGGGCCCTCTGCCCTTGAGAGCTTGGCGGTGGAGGACAGCCGCGCCAGGACACGGGTCACTCCCGGCTAGTTTAACATAAGGATTCAAAGTGGCCCGTTTGTCTCTCCGTTATATTGCTGATTGGACTGTGCAGACGCCCCACTCCCTCCCCGGAACTTAACATTTGTGTGTGACATTTGTGTGCCTGCTTAGAGGTGGCACCTGAAGTGGCAAGTTGAGGGCCCCAACTAACACACTCACTGGGGCAGTGCTGTGTAGCATAAAGCCCTGTGTCTTTCTCCTCAGCATTGGCAATCCGGGTGATACCTATAGGAGGGTGCTCCCCATAAGCTGAGCCCCTCGACGCAGGGGGAGGGGCGCCATCTTGGAACTGCATTTGAGGGGCACGCTGAGCCTCAGGAGAAATGGGGAATTCGTGCCCATTAAGCGCATGCTTCAGAAACAGGACATTAAGTACTCGCTCCTCTATCCAGCTAAAGTACGTATTTTTCATGCTGGGAAGACCTCATACTTCACAGACCCCAAGTTGGCTGCTAAGTTTGTGGGCAGCCTGCGCCCGGCCAGATAGTCGCCATGCCAAGATGAGGAGGCAGTAGGAGGAGACCTCCTCAGTGACAATTACTGATGCTCGAATGTAGCTTCATAGGTCCACTGTCACCAGTGTCCTACGCTTCTTGTTTTATGTCCGCCCACTGTCACAATTGATGGGACTCACTCACTGAACTTTTCTGCATTATATTGAATATGTTCCCCTCGAGCTGCTTTATGGGAAGCCGGGGTTCCCCTGTTTCCCAATTCTTGACTGGCCACCCGGCTTTCACTGCTGGGAGAAGTCTGGCCTCTAGCGTTCCCGCACAATTTCTCTTTACTGGCCTCTGTTGGCATTGTTGGGGTGGGTGGGTGCTAATCAGCCTGGTTGGGGGGCTGGAGTGGTAAGGGATGGTTGCATTTGAAGCATGTGGGGTATCTCTATGGTTGTCTCTTATTCTCTTCTTTCTCTCTCTCGTCCCCTTCTCCTCGTCCCCTTCTCCTCTTCTTGCTAGCCTCCCCGCACAGTGTGCTCTTGAGTGGTGTGCTTACGGTGCGAATGCCAGATGTTTATGCAATGCCGGGTGTGACTGAGGTGAATGGGCTTACACTAAAAGCTATCACTTGGAGTGTCCGGGGTCTTAATGACAGTAGAAAAGCGCGGTTGGTGGCGGCCTATCTCAATCGACAGGGAGCAGATGTATGCTTCCTGCAGGAATTGCACTCCGCTGACAATGATTGCGCGCGACCGAGGGTGGGGTGGATTGGAGAAACGCACATAGCGGGTTATTCCAATTACGCAAGCGGGGTGGCAATACTTGTGAGAAAGGCCTACCTTGGCACACGTGCAAAATCCTAAGCGATCCACAAGGGCGCTATGTCATGCTGGCGGGCATCCTGGGTGGTCACCCGATTAGAATGCTCTCAGTTTACGGGCCTAACGCGGATGACCCGGAATTCTTCGTGGAGGTCTGGCAACTGGCAGACACATTAGGGCCAGGCGCGATCTTATGGGGAGGGGACTTCAATGTTATCCTAGACCCGGCCCATGATAGATCATGGGGCGTTCGTCGACCCCACCCCAGGGCGGCTGCACAACTACACAGTATCATGGAGGACCACGGGCTTGTGGATGTGTGGTGCCATAGACATGCACACCTTAGGGAGGGCACTTGTGTTTCCTCTGCTGGTCCCACGTGGTCCAGAATTGACTATTGGCAGGTTTCAAAGGATATCTTGGCGGGGGTCTCTGAATCGGCTCACCTTTGAAGATCCCTATCTGATCACTCCCCAGCGCTGCTTAAGCTCGTACTGCTGGGCTTCCCTTGCAGGACATTTAGCTGGCGACTCCCATCGGGTGCACTGCGCGACCAGGTATTTCGTGAAGCTATCCATGTGGCGATAACAGAATATTTTGCGCTGAATAAAGGCACAATCCAGTCCCCTTCCACACTCTGGGAGGCATTTAAATCCGTTATTAGGGGAGAGTGTATCGCAAAGCAAGCGAGGATTTTACGGTCATTGCGCGGTGACCTCCGCCGCCTTGAGTGTGAAATCCACGAGTTGGAACAGAAATTCTTTATCGCTAATCAGCGGGAGACTTTGGGCACAATCAGGGATAAGACTGCCCAGTTTGAAGAGGCGGCCATTAGGGAGACACTCTACCTGGGGAAGGAGACTCGTGCCCAGCGATATGGCGAAGGCAACCAGACAGGTAAAACACTTGCAGGCCTTCTCAAGAGGCCTTGGGCCAGCGATTACATTTGCGAGCTCCATAAACCGAACAGGGACATGGCAGTGGGCCAGACCCCAGTCCAAGCTGAGATGCTGTCATTCTACTCCTCCTTGTACACTGCTACACAGTCTTCCATTCACCCCGAGTTGATCACTTTCTTTGACTCTATCCAGCTACTCTGGCTAGCCAATAGCCACTGCAGATACCTTGACGAACCCTTCTTTGCGGAGGATGTCATCGGGGTAATTCGTGCCCTCCCTGGAGATAATGCTTCAGGCCTGGACGGCCTTATGGCTGCGTTATACAAAGAATATGCTTCTCTGCTTGCACCCCATCTCAATAACATGTATGCTGAATCCCTGGACCGAAGAGAGCTTCCTCCCACACTCAGGGAGGCCCTTATCGTCACTATTCTGAAACCAGACAAAGACACACTCGTATGTGATTCCTATAGACCTCTGTCAATGATTAACCTGGATAAAAAAATTCTGGTGAAGCTCATTGCAGGGCGTTTGCTCCCTCTTATGCCCTTAGTGCTACGACCCGACCAATGCGGTTTCGTCCCTGGGCGAGCCACTTCACATAACCTGCGCACCTTTTTTGCCACTATGCAGGAAATTGACTCCGCGATGCCTGCGGCAGCAGTTTTCCCTGACGCCACTAAGGCTTTTGACACTCTAGAGTGGCCATATATGTACGCCCTCCTGAGCCGGCTAGGTCTTAGTGCTAAATTCCTGAAACTGATCGCCCTCCTATACTCTTCTCCGTCAGCGCGCCTCCGCCTTAACGGCATTGTGTCCCCCTCCTTCCCTGTATTTCGGGGCACCCGGCAGGGGTGCCCACTGTCCCCTCTCCTTTTTGCTATCGCGATGGAGCCGCTGGCCGCCCGGCTGCAACAGCACCATGCCAATCGCAGCTTGGCATTCGTGTCCAGGGTGATCCTTGTGTCCCTTTATGCGGCGACGTTACCTTATACGTCAAGCACTCTGCAGTCAATTTAGACCCCTTAGTTAGAGAAATTATACGATTCGATGGTCTCTCCGGGGTATCTGTTAATTGGGGGAAATCGATCATCTTCCCGCTTATGGCAGCCACGGACAGG
The DNA here is from genome assembly GCA_963921515.1 of Calotriton arnoldi. Lineage (NCBI taxonomy): Eukaryota > Metazoa > Chordata > Amphibia > Caudata > Salamandridae > Calotriton > Calotriton arnoldi. The sequence goes on from CAWUFW010009516.1 coordinate 321,278, forward strand.
CTCCAGTCAGAATACCCCCTGAGCTGGGCTCTTGGTTCAGTAAGTACCTCGGGATCTGGCTGAGCCACAGGACCGATGAGCTGTGGCAGTGCAACTACGGGAGACTTATGGACTGGCTCGAGAGCCGGATTGGGCGTTGGATCTTGCTCCCACTTTCCCTCTCCGGGCGCTTGGCTATCGCCAAGATGGTGGTTCTCCCCAAGTTCTTGTATGTATTCACTAATCTCCCGCTCCCTCTCACCTCAGCTTTTAAGCAACGACTGCGCTCCAACCTAACTACACTCGCTTGAGTGGGTAAGCAGCCCAGGATTTCGTGGGAGATCCTCACTCTGCCTTTCGAGCAGGGAGGACTGGGAGCACCCGATATGGTGCTCTATTACAATTGTGCCCAGGCCCAGTTCAGCTACCACTGGATTTTCCCCACCTTGTTCATGGCGCATGTTGCACCCGAGCGTGACCGCGCTGCCCCCACACCGCTGAGCATGGTATTGTTTAAGCCACAGCCCAGACCACGCACGGTAGTGGACACTGTTGGCTGCATGCTTTGGGCTTGGAGAGAACTGCGCCGCAGGGTACACCTGGAGGAGATGTATGCTCCCTTTGTTCCCCTCCCGCGCCATCCGGACCTGCCATTTCTCTTAGACTGTGGAGCTTGTAGAAGACTTGACAGGCTGGGCATCCGCACTATGGGGGACGTGTTTCCTGGCGGGATTTTTGCTGACATGGTAGATGCTCTCACGGCAGAGGAATGTGGCCTCCTTGACAAAATGATGAACTTTCAGCTCCATGCGAGGCTGAGGGCGAGATGCAGCACTTTCCCGTCAGCACCCCCCACATTTCAGGTATTGGAGGATTTTTTAACCAACCCATCGCTGCGTAATTTAATCACTCGCTTGTATGCTGGCATGCAGCACGCGGCGCCAGTCTGTGTTCCTGCTGCATGCAGCGGCTTGGAAGAGCTATTGGGGACCCCTATAGAAGATGACCAGTGGGCCCACTGCTGTGCGCAAGCCAAAGACCTGTCCCGTAGCTACAGAGTGCTTCTCATTCATTTTAAGTTCCTCCACTGTCTCTACAGAACTCCCACATGGCTGCATAGAATAGGTCTGAGAGATGATGCAGGGTGTGCATGCTGCCGGGGGCCGGAGGCGGATTTTCTGCACTTATCCTGATCTTGCCCGGCGATTGCAGGTTTCTGCACAAGTATTTTTGATGCACCAGATGAAATGCTTGTGTATAGGCTCTAGCATTCCCCCTTAACTGCTCTCTTAGTCTTTGTGCGACATGTCCCAGCCCCTCGCTGGAGGCTAGCGACCCTGCTGCTGTTACTTGCCAAAAGACGGATAGCCATGTGCTGGGGCAGGAGGCACTACCCCCGCCTGACCGACTGGTTAGGTGACGCAACATTCTGCCATGGCCAGCTTACTAACTATTGGGAGTTCATGCCCATACATTCTTGACCTAGAGACATATGGGAACCACTGCAGGGTTACCTCAGCGCTCACCCGCTGGCCCCTGTCGACCCGCCTCACAACACTTGAGTGAACGCATTGCACCGGACTTTCACAATCTATGCACTAATTGAACATCCTGCACCTGTGGTACAGTGCCACCTCCACTGAGAGGCTAGCATCCCCTCATCCCCCTCTTTCTCCTTCTCACCCTTTTGCTCTTGTCCTCTTTCTTCTCTTCCTTTTCTCCCTCTTTCCTCCTTTCAGGTCTTTATTTTGGAGCTACAGGGGTCAAATTGCTGGCACGCATTACTGAAGTTCATAGCTGTATAAATGTGCAGAAAATGGACCTAAAAGATGTACTGGACAGCTGTTTGCTTGATCTGAGGAAACTCAACTTATTCTAAAGTTCTGCTGATGCCCTGTAACCTCTTCTTATTTTCTCAATAAAATCGTTTAAAAAAAAAAAAAGATGCAAGGTTAACACTCCAATCATTACATCATCTTCAGCAAGAACTCTCAGTGACAACCAAGTGCTGTCTCATGTGAGATATGGGACTCGTCCTTCCCAGCAATCTGAGATGCCCACTAAGGGGTGGTAAAGTCCAAGAACAGGCTTAGAAGCAAGGTCTGGTCCATGGCCAAGCTCAACTTGTGGAAGAGGTCATTAAAGACTGCCCGCCTGACAAGCGACCAGTCAGCCTGAAGCCCCTGCAATTGTCATCCCAGAGGAAGGACCCATCGGCCCATGTCAGCGTGGATTTTGGCAGTCTACCTGATGGCTCCCACATGCTCATCCTCATAGACTACTTCTCCTGATATCCAGAAATGGAGATTGTGCCAACCACATCAGCGTCTAAAGTCACCCACGGGCTATTAGGAAAAATACGCACCAACAACAGACCACAATTTAAGGGTCATAAGTGGGCTGAACATCTCCATTCATGGAATACAAAGCATCATCATATCACGCCAAGGTGACCCCAAGCCAATGGGGAGGTGAAGAGGTTTGCAAGGACATTAACAAAAGTCATCCGCATTGCTATTGTGGAAGCCAAGAATGTGAAGAGCTCCATTTACACATATCTATGAGTATATTGGCTACCACTGGCATTGCCCTGAGCTGACTGTGCTTTGGCCAGACTAAGCACACCATTTCCCACCACCTCCTGTGGGCAGTTCTACGCACCAACGAATATGCCTCACGCCGGTGGCGTGCCAGGTGTCGCACTCTTCACATATGAGACAGAGTGCTGATTAATGACCGACACCAAGGAAGAAAGTTCAGCCTACCACCAGCACCATGGACAATCACAGACATCAAAGGCACTGTGGTTACTGCCCAGAAAGGAGCAGAGATTGTCATCCGGAACATCTCTCAATTCAACAAGCATTGGTAATGCATCGGTTTCGCCTATGTAGTTAATGAAGAGCTGTTTTCATCAATCATGGTCCAGGAGAAGGAAAGAGCTCCCTGGCAGATATCACGGCAGTGAAGAGGATGTGGTGCAGAGCTGCTGACTCAAGTGCTTGGGATCCCGGTTCGAGTCTTGGCGGTGCCACGCAGCATCCTGTGATTCTATGCAAATCACTTCATTTCTCCAGGTGATAAATTGATATATAATTATGCTGCAAGAGTGAAAGGTAAAACTTTATGAAAATAGTTCCACCAAAGCGGATGTTAACAGTATTTCGGCTGGGTGAAACTGATAAGAGAAGCAGACGAGGAACAAGCATTGATAAATGCAGGGAAATATGCTACAGCCAAAAGAAATGGAGGAATGGTAAGTGGCACGCACATGAACCAATGAGAAGCCAGGAAAGAGAGGAGGCGGGATGTAATTCCCTTTTAAGTTTATATTAAAAACAATAGATTTCTAATCTAAAAAGGCGTTCCCACTACACAATGGTGCACTGCCAGATGGTGACTCCATAGAAGGTGCACATCTTGGCAGCTCGCCAGGCGTAGCCCGTGCAGGTAAGAGCGGTGGAGCCGGGTAGGGGGGATTTCGACGGACGATGATGAGGGAAAATTAAATAAATAATTAATTTCTCCTTCTCATCGTCCGTCGAAATCCCCCCCCACCCGGCAGACTTTCTGGCTGACTGAAAGAGAGGGGGAGCTGGTACTACTACTCTAGAGGTCGAGCGAGTACTTTTACCACCTTTTGCCAGTTTTCTGATGTGCAGTGACTCTGTTTGAGGAGTGTTCTGGTTTTGCTTGGTCTTCTGTTTCTCTGTGTTAAGGGAGGGATATAATGTTGAATCATTTGTTCAAGCACCACCACGTGGGACTCCGGAGGGAGGAGGGTTTTTTAGTGTTCCACCGTGTGAATGTGTAGTTTGGTATATCCTGCTGTCCAGTGTCAGGTCCAGTAGCGGCTGCTACCGGGCGGGTGTGTTGGGGAATGAAACAGACGGACGGCCTCCTCCTCAATGCAGCGTTGTGATTGGTCTGAGCGCCGTGGTTATGCGCTCAGATGGGGGCAGGCAGGCTTTGCATTTTCCTCACCATGCTGTGTAAGGCAGCCTGGTGGGGGACATGCAAAGTGTGCAGGACTGCTTGGCCTGCTCAAGAGGGCCGGGCAAGCAGTCATTAGCACTTAGGGAGTGCAAACCTCTCCTCCCCCTGCGCTGCCCAGCCACACCCCGCCCCGCGAGCCAATGACTTCCATAGGAAAAATACAGTGATAATAGTGATACGTTATTATTGTATTTTTCCTTATGAGCAGTGGGGCAACGCTCCTCCGCCTTCGGGGAGGAGCCGCCACTGATCAGGTCTCTAATAAATAAAGCCTGTGATACTGGCTGCAATTGAACACCTGGTGTCCGTGAATTGTTTGCCCAAGCGCGTCACACTACAATGCTCTTTCAGTAGATTTGTCTTTGAATAAGCACCTGTGGATGTTTGTGGTGTACCTGCCCTCTTATGGCCCATTTGCCTAGATTGTAGGTAACTTGTCGCTCCGCAAAACTATCTTGCATTGTGCTTTCAAAGCGAAATATGTTTTGCACTGGCAAGTTTATTGATGTTGCTATTTGCGCTACCTTGCAACCCAGAGGGTAAATCTGCACACGAGTCTGCAACAATTAATTACTCTACTCTTACCTTGTCTTGGGCATAGTGCTTCCTAACAAGGTGCATAACCGTATATCAACTGAACATCTCATTTAAAAGAGGACTAGCAACGCGGCGTGGCAGGACCATGCATCAAACGGCTAAGAAACGGGCACGCAGACCTGACAGTGGAAAGCGCATAGCAGCCCCACCGCTGGGACAGGCCTCAAGTCGCCCGGTAATTTTGATTTATTCAGTGCATTTGACGCCCTGGTGTGCCTGGGTGCATTTTGGATGAGAAAGTCAATGCGGGGGCCAATGAATCTGTTTATGCGCAAGAATACCTGCCAAAGAGAGTTCATGCACTGGCCGACCCGCAGATTGAACGCCGGCCCTGCATGTAAATCAGAGTTTACAGCCCTGCCTGACACTTGTAAGTAACCATTCTAAGCAATGTACTGTGTTTGGGTAATTTGTCCACTCTTCTTTTATGGGCCAGTAAAGGGAAGCTTATTTAAATCGCATCAATTCTCTTTTTAAGGACAAATAAACGCATCTTTTCCAACAACTAGCGTTCCCGGTTTAAAATTAGCCCTGGCTGCAAATGGAGGAGTTTATCAGACAGAGTTGAGATAAATCCCTGAAATAACTGCAAGTAACGCCAGCTGGGTAATTACAGCAAAAATGCCAGTTGTCCCCAAAGGATTCTGTTCTTGGAATGGTTTGAAAAGCACATTTATTTTTAAAATAATTGCTCTTAAAGGTAGCATGGAAATGATAATAAAAAAAGAATCTGCATTCAGCTACCGAGCATTTCTCTTTGTTCTTGAGGCAGAAAACCTCTAATTACAAGACATCAATAACACTAGCTTTAATTACATTTCGGCTTACTCTTTGTCAAAATTAATTTGGCAGCTTAGTTTTCTTACTTGGAGGTCTTGAATTAGCTGCCAACAAACAAAAAGGTTATATTTATTTCTGTACACCAGAGTTTTCCAACCCACCCTCGTTTCTTACCTACTGTATTTCAACTATTGATGGCTGTGTTGTGTTTTTATTTGTCTGTACTATGCCAATAGCTTATACCTATTGACTAATGCGAATGCAAAAGTTACACCTCACTACCTGGCAGGTGCCACTGCTTCAGGGGTTGGCAGGGAAAATACAGTAATTCCTTTATACCGTAAGAATGTGAATCTTGCCAACATTTGTGTGGTACTGTTCCACATCTGGTGATTTGTTTTAACACAATTGCATTTGATTTAAGGTATTATGGTTAATCACCAGGGTGTTCGCCACATTGTCACTTGAATCTTACAATATGTTTCTTCGCCCCATCATTGATGGGTTTAAAGTACTAAATTACTGACATTTTTGTTCTGTCATTGACCGATATAGCACTAGTAAGTATATAATGATGTCACATTTTATTAAACATGAACACATTGAAGTTGGGAAGGTAATAAGAGGTTTTATGATATTTGAAGTAGAAAAATATGACATAATCATTTAAAGACAAATGAAAGGTGAAAAGTCAGAAAGTAAAAACCATATTATTTAAAAATATATTGCTTAGTAACATTTTGGGAGATCTGTGAATTTTCTTCAGGGTAAAACAAGATGTAGCACCTGGAAAAAAATATATCACACTGTGCTATAATATGTATGTTTATCTATAGGAAATTTCACATTTCCTATTTTTGTTAAATTTTTCTACATGACCATCATTGCTAAAACTGCCTGAGCCTGTTATTCTGAGGGTTAACTTTTAAATATTTACATACACTATTGTATTGCATTATATGGTCAGTTACATAGCCCTTTTTACCATACATAGCCCTTTTTGCCATACACATTCCAAGCCTTAAAGCACTTTCTGGGTTGTTGCATATGTAGCTTTTGTATCATTTACATTGTGCTATTTGGCTCTGAGAGGTCAGCACGTAGCTCCAATGGTCGTCGATGTCCTGGGCTCACTCCATCGTTGCAGTTAGACGAAAGGAAAACTTGGTTGTTGTGTATGTAGGTTCCATATAAGGCATAAGTTTTGGGTGAGCATTCTCGCATATATGCATAAACCATGGGAATTATCCGTTATATATGGATATATATGGTTATGGTCTGTTGTGGCATACTATTGTAAATTAAATTACTGGTCAAGAAAGAGGCATCTAAGAGTTCTTAAGAGCATGTTCAAGAAATGACCTCAGGGAGGAATCTTCTTACTGGTCATTAATAACAGTGTAAGTTTATTTAGACTTCATCAACAGTGTGGTAAGAATTAGTCTTATATGAGAACATTTTGTGCAAAGAAGAGTGCAGTTGAGATACCATGATGGGAGGCATGCACAATGATGGCAATGTGTGAGGCATGATGCTTTCAATCCATATTTAGTAAAATATTGTAAATAACTCTGGAATAAACATGAATTATGGGCGGTAAACTCCACTCCGCCGGTGGAGTTTGCAGAGTTTCATCACTCCGTGGTCTACTTGGAGCATGGACTTCAGCAAAAACTGCACCAACCGCCGTGTGGCTGAGTTTACCGGCACCCACACCTATATATTTAAAAAACATTCTGATCAAGTAGTGCCTGATCTTAATATGGCCGTGAACGAGTCCCTGCTCCTTGCGCTGGTTGACTTGAGCAGATAGGGGTTGTTAGTGGAGGTTCTGTCAAATATGTCCTTTCTCAGATTCTTGCACTGGCTTACGCAGCTGTTGGTGGGCAGGTGGTGTTGTCTTGGCTCCGGAATTCATTGTCGTGCTCCAGGCTCCCCGGGTCTTTTGTCCATTTGAGTTTGCTTCGTTTGGTGTGCGCTCAAGCAACCGAGAAAGGAGACCCAAGTACCATCATCAGGAGCTTCCTGTTGTGAGTGCTGCACCTCTCGCTGTTATTGTGAAGGGACACAACCCCTCCTTACTTCAGCTTGCATGTTCCCTTTGCTCCCCTCCCCGCAGGTGCATGGTCAGTGGTCACCTGCCCCAGTGCTAATTAGAATCTCAATGTATGAAGCCCATGGCATGCTGTTTGTGGGCTCTATGAGACATGGCAACCCTTTATGGCAACCTTGGACAGCAGGGAGGTAGGAGGGAGTTGCAGCCAAATAGTGGCATGCAGGGGCTTTGGGCATCTAGTGCCTACATTGCAATTGAGCATGTACCCTTACCGTTCCATTTTTGTTAAGTTCTTGTTTCTTTATTATGTTGCCCTGTTTATGTCTGGAGGTGAATCATGTGAGCCGATCATGCTTTTCAAGCACCAGAAACCATGCTGGCGCAGCTGGGCTCGCAAAATGAAATAAATGCATAAAAACAAATCCGGCAATACTTTTGAAAGATAAAAATGATACCAAGAGAGACTGCTGAAGCTCAGATTTGAGGATGTGTGTGCGCCCGCGCGTGTTGTGTGCATGTTTTTTAACATTGGAATAGCAGACAGAATGGCAAGTCAAGCTTGTGATATATCAGAAGAGGTTTACAAATTAAATTACATAAGCATTGATATTATGTACCCAGGAAAGACTGCTACAGTTCATGTTAGAGGCATGTGTGTGTGCGTGTGTGTGTGTTTGTGTGTGGATCTATGTGTGTGTGTGTGCATGTCTGTGGGTGTGCTTGTCAATATTTGTGAGTGCTCCTTCATGTTTAGACTCGATTAGCAAATGTTATGAATGGTAGCTATGTCAGTTGTTCTCTGGACTAATGTGGCCTGGGGCATATGGATTGAGGTGCATCTACAGAGCTCTGTGTGGTCCTCTGTACTAAAGTAACGGAGATGGGTGAGGTCAAGATTGAGCTCCTTTGGCAGAGCAGTGAGTTGGTCTCATTGGCAATTAGCAGAGGTGCTGCAGCACGGGTTTGACGTGCTTTGCCAGAGCTGTGTGTGATCTCTCAGAGATGGAACAGTACTCTTTGCTGTAGGACAAGGATACGTTGACAGCGCTACGTGTGTGAATCCATAACTGCAATAACAAGCAATATTGTTGCAGGACAGAAGTGCGTTTGCTGAGCTGTCAATGTAACCTAAGTTCTGGAACAACATGGGTGCTGCATAAAAAGGGTGTTGTTGTGCACATGGTCTCACTCTCAGTCCAGGAATAGCGGGGTTGCTGCATAGCAGAGGTTTGTTGGCAGAGCTGCCTATGTTAACATAATTTCTGGAACCTGTAACAACACGGCTGCTGATGTAAGACAAGGGTGCTTGTAAAGACCTGTGCATTTGAAGTTTGAACTTTGAACTCGTACAGCAACCGGAATTCTGCAGATTGCGGAAACTCACTGAGTTTTTAGTTAACTCTGCGGAATTCCATGGAGTAGAACTTTATGAGCTCCATCCACCCCTAATTTAGTTTTCAGATTCTTGTTAAATGCAAAATGCGTCCCACTGGCAGATTCATAGTTATGTTATATTATGTTAAGTTATTTTGATTTGTATGGTGCACTAATCACCCAAGAGGGTATCCAGATGCTTGGGCAGATGAGAAGGTGTGTGGTCCCGAAGATACTTATACAAAGAGCCAGGTGTTCAGCCTCTTGTAGAACTCAAGAAGTGAGGAGGAAGCTTTGATGTGATTGAGGGAGGAGGGAGGTTGTTTCATGTCTTGGGTGCAATGTAGGAGAATTAGTGACCTTCAGTTTTGCTTTTGCAGATGCGGGGAGTGTGTGCAGGTGAGAGTGAGGCAGAGCTGAGGTGTCTGGTGTGTTAGTGAAAGTGTATGATGCTGTTTGGGTATTCTGGTCATCTGTTGTGTAGGGCTTTGTATGTGTGTGAGAAGTTTGAATTGGCTGCGCTTGTGAATGGGGAGCCAGTGAAGTTTCCTGAGGTACGGTGTGATGTGGGTGCAACTTGGGAAGTCAAGTATGAGTCTTGCAGCAGTACTGTGTAGGAGTTGTTTGGAGATTCCGTCATAAAGAGATTGTTGCCATAGTTCAGCCTGCTGGTGATGAGTGCTTGCATGACATCCATCTGGTTTTCTGAGGCAACCATTTGAAGATCTTTCACTGCCTGCGTAGGATGTGGAAGCAAGCGGTGCACACTGCATTGACCTGAGTGATCCCTAGATTTCTTGTATGGTCTGTGGTTGTGGATGTTGCTCCTATCTCTGATGGCCACTAGGTGGAGTCCCATGGGGATGTCTGGTTGCCAAAGACCAGTACTTCAGTCTTGTTGGAGTTGAGCTTCAGGCAGTTGGTTTGCATCCAGTTTGCTACCATGGTCATGCAGTTGGTGAAGTTGGTTCTGGTGGTGGCTGTCTTGTCCATCAGAGAGAGGATCAGCTAGGTTTCATTGGTGTAGGAGATGGAGTGATGTCTTCTGATCGGATGATTTTGGCGAGCGGTGTCATTTTGAAAAGGGTGGGGCTGAAGGATGATCCCTGTGGGACTCCACATATCAGTTTCTTGGTCTCTGATGCGAAGGGTGGCAGCCTGACTTTGGGTTCTTTCTGTGAGGAAGGAACAGGTCCATTAGAGAGTGAATCCTTGTATGCCAATTTTGTGGAGTCTTCTGATGAGGGCAATGTGGGAGACAGTGTAGAAAGCTGCAGAGAAGTAGAGCAGGATGAGGGTTGATGATTTTCCTCAGTCTAGGATGATTCAAATGTCGTCAGTGGCCACGATGAATGCTGTTTCGGTGTTGTGGTTCTTCTGACTCCTGATTGAATGATGTCAAGAAGATGGTGAATTTCGAGCTGCTTGTGAGTTGCTTGTTGATAGCATTCTCAATCACTTTGGCTGGATAGTGGAGCAGTGAGGCAGGTTGGACCTTGCTCAGCTAATTGGGGTCAATTGTGGCCTTCTTGAGGAGGGGGTTGATTTCTGCAATTTTCCATTCATCCAGGAAAGCGGCAGACATTGTGGAGGTGCTGATTATGTAGTACAAGGTGATGCTTATTGATGATCTTCCCAGGTTGTACATGTGGTGGGGGCATGGGTCGGTTGCGGCCCCTGAGTGGATGCTCCACATGATTGCTGCTGTGCCATTTCTGGTGAGGGCTGTCCATTTAGTCAGGTAGCCTTCTTGGTTGGTGGTGGGTAGGTTAATGATGAGATCTCTCTGGGGTTGGGTTGGTGTTCAAAGTTGCTGTAGAAGTTTGCTAGTTGCAGAGTTGTAGGGAAGCAGTGACGTTGTTAGCAGTGGCTAAGGGCCGGGTAAAATCCCTAATAATTGAGAAGATTTCCTTATTGTACTCAGACACACCAAACAACAATATACAGGCATCACAGAAAATCAAATAACTGAAATAATCAGTGTACGAAGAAACGCACATAGCTGATTGCACCAGTTGTGTTCACTTAATTCCACCATGATGTGAACCCAGGTTTATCCCTAGTCTTTTGGTCTGGGTGGTGAAAGAAGTGACCCAGAGCCACAACTTGGGTCATCTCTGAACCTACCTTACTATACAGAGATCAAGCACCCATTTGACCCAAATACTAGCCATATCCTGAGCTTGAAAAGTGGACCCACCTGGTCCTTTGTGTAATGCTTTGTCCCCATGGGTTCACTTCCCGGTTCCATTTTATATTACATCCCCTTAAAAACCCAGTGCTCTATGCGGTCCCTGTCCCTCCTAGGCTGGAGACATTGAACCTGTGTCTTTAGCATCTTTGGGGGAGTAAGATATCCATGTTAAAGCTACTAGGAGATCCCAAACCATAACTGAAGGATTATGATCAATTGGCTCAGTACCTTCTGAAAGATGCTATAGATCTATGTTTTGCTCTCCTTCTATTGAATTACGTAACACTGTCAGGTCCTGGTCTGACCATCTTAGAAGCGTTTGGACGTGTTAGTGCTGCTGTGTGCTTAGTTGGTCCATGGAGGTGCAGTTTGCTGTTTGCTGCTTGCTGTTTTCCAGGTTGGTGGTTGTTGCTCAGGCAGCTCATACCCTCATTCCCTCCACTCTGTGGAGCCATAATGGAAGGGAGCAGGTACAATTGGCAGCAGCAGGAGTGGCTTCAATAATGGTAGTGGTCGTGACTCCTGAGGGCTAGTACCGGAGTGAAGGTGGCTCCTGTGTGGCTTGTGGCCAGCCCTGAGACTTTGTGATTGATGATCTGTGTCTTTGACCTGTGGTTATTGCTCCACAAGCCATGGTCTAGACAGCCTACCTGGAGTGGAGTGTTCTGGAGTGATTTGGGGCAATTTTGAGAGCTGATGAGGCACATTAACTCCTTGATTGTGTAGCCATCTGCCTCCCCTTTGTGCTGGTAAGTGCGGAAAAAAAGAACTGCAGTTGAAAATTTGTTTTTACTGCTGAATTCTGGGGCAAGCTACTGAAACAACTCAGCTATTGATATAAGCAGAGAGAGCCTATGTGCATTATATGTGTGCATTTATATTAAAGTTGGACACAGTATTGTGTTGTGGTAAGGCAATCCATATGATTGAAACATTCACATAGTGAAGAGCCTCAAATTGGTCAGCAGAAAAGCTCAGAAGGCCAATAGTAGAGCTTGTATCGATTGGAACATAGTGTTTTGCTTTTATAATCGTAAAGATTAAAACAAAAATGATGATGTCTATGCAGAGGCATAGAGTGATGAATATGGATGTAAATGGTGAAGCACTAATAAATTAGGGTGTAAAACAGTAAAATATGTCATGCAATTTTGGGATAAAATTCCTAAGGAACAGGGTGATAAAAAGGAAACAGAATCCATTTAATCAAGTATTAAAGCCTAGTTTGAAAGCAGGCACATATAAAGTAATGCTGGATGGCACAACAGAGTTGGTGAAATTCTTGCAGGACAGTTACCAGAAATTGAAGAGAAGTCTGGCTTTAAAAATTCGTGCTAAAGAATGGAAAAAACAATGCGAATGTTCAAAATTACAGGTACTACAAAAATACTAAGGATAAGCCATATGCAAGTAAAAACGTGTTTCAAGGAGGCTGACCAGAAAAATGAAAGCCTGTTTCAAAAAGAAGATAATATTAACATGGCTGAAGTTGCAAAAGTGAAAACTAAGGATGTAAATAAGGATAGAACAGATTTCTTTCGCAAAATCAATATGGAGAAAATGATCAGGTAGACTGTTGCATCAAAAGAAACAAAAAATCCAACAAAGCTAATGTGAAACAAATGTTTCTCTGACTAAAGTGAAAATTCATATTACAATTTATGCAATGGATTAAACTGTACAGGAACTAATCCAGCCTTAAGGATGTGGCAAGTAGGGAAATCAACATCCAAATCTAAACATGAAAATGATACAACTGATGTGACTGATTTAATAGATCAGAATATCATTAGTGACAATACCATTCTTGAAGGTTAATTGACGAATAATCAACAATGTAGTACCCTCATGCCGTTATGTTTAGTGATGTAAGATAAAATGGAATTACTTAAAAAAATACTGAATTATTGGCAATGGAAAAGTGTAGAAGCCCAATTGATAAGGATGCAATACATTTATACTCAAGCTAAAATGCCTGTCTTTTTTCTCCCACTGATGATGTCAGTCTTCATCAAATGGTACTTCTCTCCCCGATAAGAGTAAAGGACTACAGTAAGACAATCTATTGAATGCATACAGCAGTATTTGATCCAATTTCAGGATCTTCAAAATTAATGTCAAAATGGAGTGTTTTGGAGTCTATGTTAAAATTACTGGAGAAATTTGCAAATGATTCAGATCCCATATATCCTGACACCAGTATCAAGGGGCTTACCAAAAGTAGTAATAGTGTGATTATAGACAATAAGGAGACCCAAACAGACCACATAAATATATGCATCAAAACTAGTGATGAGTTAAAGAACGAAGCCAACAGGCTTATTAACATTGATGTCAGTGAACATTTAGAAGTAGATGCTGGAAATATTGGGAACTCACCCAGCCTGGAGAAGAAAAATACTGACATGAATTGAGTGATACAGCATGAAAGGAAATTAAGAGCGCAATAGCTACCTCCAATGTTAACCCCTTGGCTGCTAAAACTTTTCCATCTAGAACAATGAGCCCTTTTTTTGCGATTAGGGATACTTTGCACTTACTCTTAGTCTTAATAGCATTTTATCCACGTAAGGTATCCACACTTGGGGGCATATTATCAACGGCCAGCGATAATTATCGCTGGCCGTGCTGAGCGATAGATTTCTTATCGCTGGCTATCTCTGGAAATTATCGCCCTGGTAGCGCGTTATTAACAACACACTTCTCCAGGGCGATAAAAATTCCAGAGATAGCGAGGTTATCGCCGTTTTGCAGGGAACATCGCTGGTTTTCCAGCGATGTTCCCTGCAAAACGGCGATAACCTTGCTGATACGACCCTGTGGTCGTATCAGCACAATCCACCCCCTATGTTAGGGATGGCTAAATCGGGATTATAGCAGACGTTAGATTTTGGCGAAAACGGCCGTTTTCGCCAAAATCTAACGTCTGCTATAGTCTTGTGGGCTGCCTTGTAAATATCGCGATGTGCACATCGGCGATATTTACATTGTAGCCCATCTGGGGTACGCCCAGTAACGCCCACTTTGCATCTCATTAGAGATGCAAGGATGGGCGTTGGGGGAAAGGGCGATAGAGCAGGGATCCACGCGATAGCGTGACCTTGCTGATTAGGCGATAGAATTATCGCCGCTTTCCGTCCGAAAACGGACGCTAAAGCGGCGATAATTGACTATCGCCTGGTTGTTAATATGCCCCTAAATTTGCATCCTATTTTCCCCAACATCCTGGGGATTCTAAACATACATGGACTTTGTAAATTTCCCTGGAGGGTGCTGAGAAAAAAGCCAAATATCAAAATTTTGTTTTTTGTTTTTTCCAAAAGGGAAAAAAGTACTTAACAAGAAAGTGTCTGTTTTTCCCCATGAAATGGCAACAACGAAAGTTTTTCTGTGCTTGGACCACCATCTTCCCAGCTTACAGAAACAAGCACAGTTGTATCAAAAACATTGGGGTTTTTTCAATTTTCTTAGAGGTAGTCCATTTTTCCTAGTTTTTGCTGTTTCAACCTACTTGCTGTTTGTGATTGTAATACGCACAAAAACCATGGGTGATCCCAGAAAGCTGTACATTTCTGAAAAGTAGGCAAAATTCTGGATTCAGCAAGGGATCATTTGTTTACAACCCTCAAAGTGTTCCCAAAGGAACTTACTGTTGAACTAAAACAAATGAAAATGAGTAGGAAAAAAGCCATTTGTGACTGCATTTTAATCTGTATCTTTCTGTTACGATGACTGATTTACAAAAGCATTATACCATTATGTCTGCTAGACTTTTCTGGTCGAGGGATATATAGAGTGTGTAGGTTCTTTAAGAAACAGATGTACCAAGAGTCAACAACTGGTCTGCACCTTACAATGGTTTTTAATTGTGTACAGACTATACATATAAGAAAAATATAAAAAAGGGTATGAAGGAAACCTATGTATTTCTGAAATGTACATAAGATACTAAGTTTAGGATGAGTGATTATTTGTGCACGTCTGAATTTTGGGTTACCCATATTATCAAGCAATTCAGAGGGCATTTTGTAAAATGTCTTAAATGTTTTTTTCTTCACACTGGCTTACATTTGAATGACAAATGCAGAGAAATGCAACAGGTAAGAACAAATGTTCTACTATTATGTATTTCCACACATCACCTGAACTTATTTGAACTATAAGGATTAAACAAGCTGAATCGGTCGACACCATGCCCTGTTTGGCTTCATCCTGTAGTCATGCCCCACTGAGGATGTCCGCTCTCCAGAACAGTTTCTAAGTCTGACACAGGAAGCTTCACATGCAGGTGTCAAAGAGGATTTGACTGACAGCGAAGAACTTCAAGGTAAGAAACTTGAATTTTTCCAGCTCTGAGCTTTTCCCACCTATCCAATGTCTTCACCGAGACCCCATCCCAATGCTGGACTCTGTCGGCATATAGCACCTTCTCTCAACTCCAGCCCCCTGCCTGGTTCCGCTGAAGGCTATCGATGTCCATGAAGCATAAGTGTGAACATAACCTTTGGATTGGGACAAACCCAGACCTTATAGCCAACCTGCACTCCATCGGGATCAGCCATACAACTTATCCTTGTCCCGGTCTTGCACAACCAGATGACCGTAGATGGCACTTAACGCTTTTTGGCGTTATTTTTTACTTTAAACTTTAGAATTTCAGAACTCTGGTTCTCTTGTTTGGATTTTTGTCATTTTGGTGTCATGATATTTAATAAAATATTTTCTATTTTGGTAAGTTGGTTCGGGATTGTCACAATTTGACTTTATTACTGCTTAAGTACTGCACAAATACTTTACAGATTGCCTCTAAAGTTAAGATGTCTGCTACCAGAGGGTTGAGCTCAGATTTATTTTGTGACTTATGTGGATCACCCTGACAAGGTTTGTGATTTTTACTTCAGCTAGGATCTCACCCCTTTCAACTAATATCACATTTTCTTAAAGTCTTCCCCCTCTAGATGCTAGTGCCCATTTAATGATACCCGCCATCATATGAGTAGTGTCAGAGGAGGCCAGTGGTTTAATGGAGAGTACTGCAAATGATGAACCTGGCAGCATGCTAGTGCTGTAAGTATTAATTTTTATGAGTAAATGTTAAACTCCTTTCCATACTATACTTGCTCTCATTGTTAGGGAAGTTTGCAGTGCTGCCAATCCTGTAGCTGTTTTCTGCACTATAACCGCTTATTTATCCATTATGTGTGCTACTGAGAGTAGCTTCCACGTCTCTCCATGCTGTATAGGCTCTGTGTGTCAGTGAAATGTTTTCACTGTGATGACTGCCATGTGCGTATGTGTAGCATGCACTTTTTGCTATCAGTTCTGTATCTATTCCTTGTGAGTTCTTAAGAGGCTTGCCTTCTCTCTATGCTGTAATTGTTTTGACTGTGTGAGGAGAGCACACAGGCTACGCTGTACATACTCTATGGGATTGAATCTTGTGGTGGTGCTGCCCATGCTGTACATGTTCTGTGTATGTATGTAATACATGTTTAAGGATAGCCTTCCCAGGTGTTGCCCAAGTGGCATCTGTTATATGTGTATGAGAGAAACCTGAACTGTTATCACCTATGAAGTAAGTGTTAATTGAGTGTGTATAAGTGTGTATGTATAAGGGAAAAGGGTGTGTGTGTGTTTATGTGTGTGTGCATGTGTGTGTGTGTGTGTGTACGTTTCCATAAGAGATAGATTCTTGAATAACTGCTGTATGTACAGTACATGTTCTTTGTGGGAGGAAGGATTACACTGCTGCTGTCTGTGCTCTTCAGTTTGCACTTACATTACTACCCAGGCTGTATATGTTTGTGTTTTTGATAAACGTTTCCACTGCTACTGTAGGTGATAAAACTATTTCAAGTGAGCAGGAGAAGCATTGCTGTTAAACCTGATTTACCTGTTACCTCTATGTGAGGAAATCTACCACTGCTACCTGAGCTGTTCTAGTTATGTGTGCACACAGATCATGTACACTGCTTCCCACTTCTCTGTATTAGTTTGTGTTGGAAATGGCACCTTTCTGCAGACCTTCCTCCTCCCATTTTTGCTGAATTCATTCTTGTTGGCTTTAGGACTCTGTGCAATTTACCACTGCTAACCAGTGCTAAAGTGCTTGTGCTCTCCCCTTAAAACATGGTGGAATTGGCTTGTATCCAATTGACATCTTTAATTTACTTATAAGACCTTAGTAAAGTGCACTACATGTGCCCAGGGCCTGTAAATTAAATGTTACTAGAAGGCCTGCAGTTCTGACTGTGCCACCTTCTTAAGTAGCCCTTTGATGATGTTGCAGGCTTGCCATTGCAGTCTGTTTGTGCAGTTTTAAACTGCCATTTCGATCTGACATGATAACCCTTTTGCTAGGCTGAATCCTTCCTTTTTAATGCATATACGTTACTCCGAGGATAGGCCCTGGACAGCCCAGAGGGCAGGGTGCAATGTATTTAAAAAGCAGGACATGTACTTTTAAGTTTTTCATGTTCTGGTAGTGAAAAACGCCTAAATTCATTTTTCACTACTGCAAGGCCTAATCTCCCATAGGATAACGTTGGAGTTACCTTATTACATTTTTAGTGTAATTTCCGAATGGAAATAAGTAACCAGTTCATGTTTGGTGTCTCTGGAATCACAATTTTAAATCCTAACTTATGATGAAGTTAGATTATAAATTGCAATTCTGAGACTGCCACTTTTAGAAAGTTGACATTTTCTTACCTTAGCCATTTGGTATCTGCAGCCTGTCTCTGGGTCACATGACTGGGTGTGGGTGACATTTGGGCTTTGTTTATTCCTCCTAGACAGCCACACACAATGGGGAGCTTAGGTGTGACTGGGTGGGCCGTCACTGGCAGGATGGGGGTAGAAGTTGGACCTCTACCTACTTACACTTTAATAGGCTGCGGCCTGTCTCCACACAAATGGCTTACCACCCCCTGTAGTTAGTCTGGAGCCTTGGCCAGGAAGGCAGGGAACCTGTGCACTTCAAAGGTAAGGTATGCCTCTAGAAGCTTTTCCCCACTTCAAAGGCACAACTGGGTGTCAATACTGGACCTCAGACACCACCACTTCAGTACACTTATGGACCTGTGGATACACTGCCAGGCAGAAGGGCTGCCCTGCTGGTACAAGGACTGCCACTCTGCTTGGCTGCTGCTCTGAAGGAATTGGTGCCCTGCTGTGCTGACCTGCTGCCTCTTACCTCGGTGAAAAGGACTGGATTTGCATCTCTTGAACTCAAACACCAGATTTACTCAAAGGGATAGCTGGCTCTCCTCCTGATCTGAAACCTCAGGGACATAACAGGCTTCAAACCAACTTGCACCTCCACCTGGATTCTGCCGTCTGTGAGTCTACCCTGCCAAGTAGTGCCACTCCAGTCCTGGACACTTGGAAGTGGGCTTAAGATGCTTACCAGTCTCTGTGGATCCTTCGGAACTGCCGCATCTCCTTTGCTGGTTGGCTCGACCCCTAGCAGAACCAGCGAACCTCACTGCTGTATGGATTGGACGCATTGCAAAGATCTGCATCACCGCGACATCCTGCAGCTTCTTTGGAAATGCCACTGTGCAATGCATTCTCAGCACAGGCCCACGCCTCCTTCGTCGACACCAGCCTTGATGACCACGCCGAACTCTGCATCGCAGCCTCGCAGCTCCTCAGAACAGACGCATCGCCCTGTCTGTGCTGTGCATCCTTGACGCCAGAGTTTGAATCACAAGCCCCATCGATGGGATCCTCGGCGACGACACAGGCACCACCATCACAGCCATAATGCATCTTGGAACCAACGCATCACATTAGCTATACGATGCATCTTTGACATAGGTTTTCACAACTCTCGGCAAACTGGAATTTAAGGCACTGTTCAGCGGGCCAAACTGGGTCCCTGTAGCCAGCCCACACTGCATCGCCGTTGGCCCGAACTAGTGACTTTGTCCTGATCTGTCGCAACCAGATATCCACAGTTGGAGCTTTGTGCTTTTTGGCGCTATTTGCACTAAAATCCTTAAAATGTGATATCTCTGGCTCTACTTATTGGATTTTTTTGTTTTCGTCTTGTTATATTTATTAAAGACAGTTCTGTTGTTCTTACTTGGTGTGGGACGTTTTTGTGTGGTGGTTTCACTCCATTACTGTTTGAAGTGTTTGTCAGATGCACTAGCCTGAGATATCCTGAATCCAGCGGGAGCGATGTTCGTGCTTGTCCTACCATGCCCCTCACTGCGATGCTGACCGCATTTATGCCAGCCCATGTCACAATGAAGGGAATGGCCCAAATAATAAAGAAACAAGATCTGGTCCGTTAGCTCACCGGACACCATCATCTGTGGTTGATGGGTAGGCGTTGACCTTGACATAATACCAGGTGGGCACTGAGGATGTGGTGCACACTATGATATAAACATAATTACTCACAGATCATCACACCTAATGCAAGCCTTCCCCTGTGCATCCCACCACACTCACTTCAGTATCTGTATTACCTTTTCACACAACCAGATAAGCAGGTAGCCTAGGATCTTGGCTCAGGAGGACAACAGGCTGTTGCCTTCAGTTAAGTCACTGAATAATTGCATGAAGGAATGGAGCCCTTCTCCAATTCAAAAGTGCTTTAAGTTACCTTACACACGTGCCCCACAATAATGAGCTGTCCAGACCTGAACCAGGTAAAACTTCCAATTATCCCTAGCAGCTCTTCCTAAACATTGTGGCAAGCTGGGCATGAGATGCTGAGTGCAGTGTCATATGTGCTAGCAGTTGTAGTCCTGTATGTACTGACTTGTTACCTTTGCAGAGAGCTTCTATGGTGAGATTCTATTGTACGGAGTTAAAGCTGCCCTCTTGGGGCTGCGTGACTGTCAGAAAGGCTTACTGTACAGTTTCAGACACACCAATGTCCACTGCAAGTCCGTGACAAAGGATGACGTGCTGACGTCCACTGCAGACTCATGACACAGGATGATGACATCCACTGCAGACTCGTGACACAGAATGATGCGCCAATGTCATCTGCAGGCTCGTCACTCAGGATCGACTAGATGCCGTTATCCTGAAGTCTAACGGTGACCGGAGCTGCTCTAAATATGTGACCGAGGCCACACCAATTCTCGATTGCCTAGCAACTGGTTGCAGGCAGGGAGTGTCTCCATAGTCCCGGTCCAATTAAGATGGATGCTGAGTGGGTGACTCATTTCCTGATTGCATAATCATCAGACCCAGTCTGGATGAGTCATCTCCTTGTATAATCACCAGTGCCAGTCTGGGTGACTGTATTCCCCTCGAACACAGGAAAACCATCACCCATGCCCTCATTAGCAGCAAACTGGACTAAGGCAATGCACTCTATGCCGGGATCAACAAGAACCTCACCCGGCAAACTCCAGAATGTCCAGAATGCTGCCTCCAGACTAGTCCTCAACCTACCGCGCCACT
Source organism: Calotriton arnoldi (assembly GCA_963921515.1). Lineage (NCBI taxonomy): Eukaryota > Metazoa > Chordata > Amphibia > Caudata > Salamandridae > Calotriton > Calotriton arnoldi. Next base: position 341,683 of record CAWUFW010009516.1, read on the forward strand.
GCCACTTCACACAACACCTGCGAGCACTACACTGGCTCCACGTCAGGAAGAGAATCACCTTCAAGCTTCTCACCCACACACATAAAGCCCTCCACAACACCGGCCCTGCCTACATGAACCACCGCCTCTCGTTCCACGCACCCCAAAGATTCCTCTGCTCAGGCCAGCTCTCCCTTGCGACGATACCACGCATCAAGAAGACCAGAACAGGAGGCTGTTCCTTCTCCTTCCTCACGGCTGTCGTGTAGTTCCTATAGTACCCATGCAGGACCTGCGCGTTTGGATAACATAAACTGTGGGCTTGGTGTTAGACTGATTCTGTGCACCCCCACCGCGTATGTTAGCCGGATTTGCATTAGCTAGCTCACAGTGTCACTAGAATCTCCTCTTATCGGGGAGAGATTAGTTTCTGGCAACCTTAGACCATGACAACCCAAATTCCTCAGAATCGTGGAAACAATGTACTACTTTTCGCTCAGTCACTCGTGCTATCTTATTCGGTTTGTCTCAGAGAGTTACACAGAATAAACAGTCTGGGCGTTTCAATAAGTATTTATTGAACAGTTGTTATTCTAGTGTAAAATATATGTGCTGCAGTAACCAGCAGACAATAGCAGAGATATATTATCAGCAGTACGATAAAAGTGAAGGGATAGAACAGTTTTACCATATTGCAATAATCATGAATACATACATGAATATAAAAAGCATTATGAAAAGTGCGCGTACTCCTATGATGCCTAACTAGATGTACCTGAGTGTACCTAGCATATGTGTGAGGTCTAAAAGCCTAAGAGCCAAGAATCCCTCTAGGATTTAGTCGAACTCCCATACCTGAATAGAGAGAGTGTGGGACCACCGTCCTGGTCTCGAGTTGGACACCCCGTAAGGGCTGTGTTAGACTGCTGTCAGCTGGCCCGACTACATGCAGGAGCCTCAGCCTCTCTGGTCAGTGTGTCAGCATGGAAGTCTCGGTTCCCTCTGTCTTACCGGAATGTATGATGATACAACGTGTACCATTACAACGCGGTATGTTACATCGCGGTCTTGACAACGTAAGTCGTTACATTGACTTGCGCTGGAGGGCTCTGGATTTAGGAATAGTGTGAATTACTATTCCAACTCCAGTCTACGTACAGTAGGGAAGGTGTTGGAATAGTAATTCACACTATTCCTTAGTCTAGAGCGCCCTCCAGTGCAAGTCGATGTAACGACTTGCGTTGAGAAAACCACGATGTAACCATACCGCGTTGTAATGGTTTCGTGGTAAAGGATGTTTCCCGTCTTACCGGGGTAAGATGTGGTGTATTTATACCCTGAAGACTCTAGTTGCTTCGTATGGTTTGTATTGGGCCTTGTTAGACTTGAGGAAGACGTCAGGGGTGAACTTTGTACATACATATTATGCAGGTGGTGTATTCTTAGAGAGTCATGCATAATTGATGAGTACAGTGTGGGCCTGTGTTTGGGAAAAACCCTGCTGTATTCAAAACCACAGGCTAGATAACGTTCAGCCCTCAGTGCTCGTTGTGTACTAGCGAGGACCAATGTAGGTGAAAGATCATGCCTATATAAGGAATCATGACTATAATAGGACATGTACGGTTATGACCGTAATAGGACATATGCGGCTTTGACCATAATAGGGCAAGTACGAATATGACCGTATTAGAGCAAATACGAATACGTCCACTTTAGGGCATGTATGAACGGGTCTACATTAGGGCCTCTATACGGGACATAACACCCACTCCTCTTCCGAACAGGATGACAATGACCATACTTAAAATCTGGACAATTTAAAAACATTTTAAAAGCAAGTAAAAACATGGTTCTAAAATTGTTAAAAAAAATTCAAAAATGTTACAATTCAGCTATTTCCAATTGCCACTAAAAATAAAATGTCTATTTTGTTTCTCTATATAAACAGCTTCACTCAAAGCGGAAGAAGGCCATGCTTTTCTCAAGTGAAAGTGTCAATTTAGGATATGTTCCAAATGTGCTCGTATATTATGAAAACGAGTGGAGAAGCCGAATTCTTTCCCAGGACGCGATGAGTCAAATGTGAGATTAAGTGTCCTGGCTGGGAAGCACAACATTATCAGTGTGAGCTACTGCAGACGACTAATCCAACGCCTCACAGAGAACGTCAATCGCGCATAGATGGTATGTATCACTGCCAATGGTCGGTGCTGCGGCAGCTTGTGCGGCAGTTGTTACCTGGGTGCCTCTGGAGGAGTCCCCTAACCCAGCACGAGCAAATGGCACCTGTGGATTCTCCAGGAATGCGTTCATCAGAATTGGAAGCCGCTGGGGACAACGCAGAGCGTGGGCCTTTATGGGGTCCAGCATTGCATCCGTGCCCGGAGGCGCATCTGATGGAAATGTTAGACAAAGATCCAACATGCATTCTTCCCTGCAAAACAGGCATCGAAGAACAGGTAAGATGCAGCCTACCCAGAGGGTCGAAAGGATAGAAACCAGGAGGCATTGAGTTCTCACAGGCAAGAAATGCCCAGAAGTTGTACCATGTGTTCACGGTATTTCCGCTCCAGGAGCATGTTTGCCATTCCCTCGGGAATTGGGCCGTCCATTGCGTGGCAGTAGTATTATAAATAGGACCCCTGCAATCAGCAATAGGATAAGCGGGAGTCCTCCAAATACGCTTCCCAATACGGAGTGTATAAAATTTGGGATTACTCCGAGGACTGTTTGAAAGGTGCTTAACAGTCTGACCCTATGGTCTTAAATAGGTGTACAATACCGCTCGTATCAGACATATTGAAGATACGACACACCATTTCTGTGAAATTAATGGGGCAGTTTGTACATATGAGCGCCTGTATCTCACTCGAGGTCCTTGCAACTTGAAGTTCATAGGTTTCTCGAGCGGAGGTTAAGGGCACGCGTTGCTGTATAAGCATGGCTTGCAGTCTGCTCAGAGTATCAAATTGTATGAAAGAAACGTTCAGTGAAGGCCATAGCGGTGCCTCCCTGACTGTGTTCAGTGGTGGAAACAATACTTGCATACAGCAAGTAACCCTGGAGTTAACGGTGACCAGATAGGCGACGCCCGGAAGCATCCCACAGCAACCTTGATCATTTAGCATCAAGTAACTCCCATTCGAGAGCAGCTCGAAAACCGGCGTGATCACGGCAGCTGGGGTCCCAGTCATGTGACACAATAGGTTTGCTACTGAACCGCTACAGGCTCCGTGTAGAGAAATATCCTGACACATGAGAGAACCGCTTGAAGCGTTCTTGCAGTTTGCACCGCTCAGAAATACTTCTCGATCCCCATTCCGGCATCGATATCTATATGGTAACTCCCAAGTTTCCTTAATGTATCCCTTACTCATTTTTTCATATTTGCCTGCCTGCCTTTGCTCAAGGCAATATTGAAACTGAAACGTAGTGACCAGCAGAGTGATTTGGCCATGAATTAGCCATTCAGTTGATGGTAATTCGGCTACAGTAAATGGTAACCTTTCCAGTTTTTCAATACGCAGCATTGTATATTTGGCTCCCCTTTGTGCCATTTCTGTCTGTTTATCAGCTAGATTGTATTCTGAAAACAGAGACGTGGTGTTTATAAAACGCCAGGGCACATAGCCTGCAGGCAAAGATTGTAGCGTCCAGCTTAACATCATGATAGAACGTAGCTGAGATTGCCCGTGTTGTAACAAGGCCAAATCTTGTTCTAATATGTCGATTGCCGAAGACACAATGTTGCCTAAGGAGTAAATCCTGGAGGTCAAAGTTGTTAACCCATTATCCACTACAGCTAATGCCTTCTCTAAGTTAATACGGTCTATTTCCCGTATTCTTTCTGCGGCCTCCTGTTGGGATATTTTCCAGTTTTCATTATAATAGGCATAAATGCCAGCATATATGAAACGTTTCTGACGTGTTTTCCTTGGGCCTGACAAGAAATCCCCAAGGTCTACATCAGGTGTGAGTAAGGTCAAGTGATGTTTCACTTCTGTGAGTGTTGAGGTCTCTAGCCAATCAAGGCACAACTTCCCAACACTATAGGATGTCACTACCCCTGGGTGTTGTCTCTGTGCATAGCGTGTATCTGGCCTATAGATATTAAACCCTTCGGTTGTAATCATAAATCTCTGTTGACAGCTGTTTGTGTCAATGGGCCAAATCAGCCATTTCGTCCAATCAGGATATGATCTGTTGTACTGGAGAATGTAATCTAATCCTACCCCTTGTGTAGTTGAATTCTGCCCCCCACCCATCTGTGATGGTGTAGGAAACCCGGGTAAGTTCAGTTCCTTATTCTTGGCTAGTCCAAGACAGGATGTCTGCTGCACAGTGTCATTTAGAAATATCATCTGCTGTGGAATGAGGCATGCTCTAAAAAGCGCTTCTGTTCCCTTGACTGGCCAGTCCCTCGAACCCCAGATTGATTTTAAATCTATAGTGTCCTTCCATAGGTCGAAACCCTGTGTAGACAACTGGACCATAAAGGAAGCAGAGTAAATCTGTTTGGTGTTAGTTAACATAATTTTCTGTGCTGATGTTTTTGCCACTTTGTAATAAAATGACTTCGGGTCAGATGTATTAAACCCTGAAAAGTATGTGAATTTCTGTGCAAAAGTTTGCGAACTACCTTTTGGAGGTGTTGGGCAGTGTTCCCACTGATGGTATTCAAATAAATTTCTAGGTGTTATAGATTTGTGTAAGAAATGATGACCATAATGTTGGTAACAATACAATGTATCATAGTCTGAAGTACGTTCTAACATTTCATTGTTCGGAAATGCTGCAGTTTTTTCTAAATCAGACATCATAGCATTTACAGTTTCAGTGTCCCAATCATCAGATAATGTACTGGAGGTAATGATATCACTTAAAGAAATTTTAAATACATGTTTAAGCTTTAAAAGTTCAGTCGGACCGAATATATCAAAATCAATCTTGTCCCATACTATACCGTCCGGTATAGGAACAGCTATGATGTTCACTGAAGACAAGTCTCTTGGTTCACGATGTGAAGACTGGTGTGGTTTTAAAATCAAATTGACTCTTTGGGCTGTAGAGCTCTGCTGAAGATATCGTCCATTAATAAGCATACTAAAAGTTATAATTAAACCTAGCCAGAAAAGGAAAAATAGAATCCCAGTGATATACCATAGTTCTATCCAAGGTGACACCAGGTAAGTCTTTCTAAAAAAGGTCAAAAAGTCAACTAGTTTCTGTTTGAGTGATTTTTTGGCTGGCGTCGTTTCCGGCTCGCTTGGATCCAGTGAAATCGTATCAAAGTTTATGAAATAGCCAGAAGCAGTTCGATCAATTGTTGGAATTGCATCGGGATTTGTTGAAATCGGATTTTGCTCTTGACGAGGCATGTTGACGTAGATGTCTGTAGTCGGTCTGATTGCAACTTGGTTGTTTAGTTGATTTTCTTCTTGTTGAAGTGGAACGAGTTCCATAGCATTGTTGCTTAGTCCTTCATTCCGTACAGGTGGCTCTTCAAACGTGATGAGTCTTTCTGTTTGGACTTCTTGGATTGTAGCGAGAGGAAGGCGTCTGCTACTGTGGAGTCCACGAGGCCTACTGTTTAGTATCGGCCACATAGTGTGGTTTGATTAAGTCAATTGAGACAAATCTTTTCTCCTTTTTTCCGGCAAGAGGCGGCAGAAGTACAGTTTTTGTGCCTTGGATTGCTAGGACCGGTACAGGCTTTCTGTAGGATGGCCCAAATTCTTTCTTGTCTGCAATCCTCTCTCTGACCAGATCCCCGACTTTTGGGATCCAGACAGGTCTTGCCGTTACTGCCTTGACTTCCTCAGTGGCGGTCTGTTTTAAGTGGATGTTGCTTTGTTGTGTCCTGGATTCATTTAGATCCTGTAAAACAGCCAAACGATCATGGATATCAAATGGTTTCTCATCCGCCACTGTGCCTTCACAATCAAGATCAGGTACCCACATTCTTGTCCCAAATAGGACCTCGTAAGGAGTGACACCCCCTAGAGAGCTTCTTGGCTGATTGTTTATTGCTCGTTGGACTCCATAAAGGTGATCGACCCATCTACCGCCTTTGCCTAATACCCTAGCTGTTAAAGATTGCTTTAAGTCCCGGTTTTTCCTCTCCACAACGGAATTTCCCTCAGGATGGTACGGAGAGGAGTACCGCAATGCTACGCCCATTCCTTCCATTGCCACTTTGTAATCCCAAGAGCTAAACGCCGGGCCACGGTCAGAATGTAACGTGCCAACTGCGTATGTGCCAATAAAGACTCGCAAATCTTTTATAACAGTTCGAGCGTCAGCACAGCGCTGAGGCCAAACCCATAGGAATCTAGAGCAGGAATCCACTGCAACAATGATATATTTCTTGGCCCCATCCGATTGTAGGGGTCCGCAGTAGTCCAAATACACACATGCGAGAGGTTTGTCTGATTTTAGCAATGGTGTCTTTGGTCTGCTTTGTTAACCCTGGCCACCAGTAGCGCTGTTTCAATAAAGAAATAGTTGCTGTAACGCCTGTATACGCAGAACCCAAACCCTTGTGTGCTGCTAGAATTAAGCCTTACCTACGATCCATATTTGGAATTACTCTATCCCCCACTCCAGGAATCTGAGCATATGGAATGTTTTGTGCATCTAACTTGTAGGAGTACTTGAGTGGAAATTTCTTAGGTACTGCTGTGCTGCCTTTGCGTGAAGCATTGACAGCTACCAAATTCTCACTGTCTATTCTCGTTTTTGAACGAGTAACTGCAGCTACGGCGGCTGTGCGTACAGCCCCTTTGCGGCTTCATCAGCCAATGAATTCCCTTCAACGTGAACGCCATCACGCTGATGACTCAGTGTATGTATCACGTGAGCCCTTGGTAGTTCGTTTCTCAACTCCACTACCTGTTCCCATAGCATTTTATGCTTAATTGTGCCACCTTTTGCATCTTTTAACCCGTTTTGTTCCCAATGATGTAAATATTCATTGTACGACTGTACACAGTAAAAGGAATCACACACAATCAGTGTGGGGAATTCGTGTTCCGTATTTACAAGTGCCAGTATCAGTGCTTTTAATTCTGCCAACTGAGCCGTGCAGTCTCCTAGAGATTGCGTTTTAGTGCAATTTGGATGGAACTTTCCGTTGCGCATGCGACCTTTAACGATTGCACACGCTGCGCTGTAAGCTTGCTTGCTCCCTATGGCTGGTTGAGCAGATCCGTCAGTGTAAATGATGTATTCATACTGATCTAGAGGCAAAATCTCATTTGGAAGAGGATATTCTTGTTCGTATTGCAGAAATGCTTGTGTTTTTAGACTTGGATCAAATCTGTATTCAACATCCGTTGCAGTAAGAGAATTAGCCCATTGTATCCATCTGGGATGTAAGGCTTTCGCATTTGGAATGCTAGCTTTTGTAACAGCTTCTAAAGCTGGTACTGGGGTCACGACAATTATGCGTTTACCCTGAGCCAGAGCTCTTTCTCTTGCTACAGCGGTCTGCACTGCTGTCAGGATTTTTTCTGTTGAAGTAAAACGCATCTCTGCGTTTGTGTACAGGTGTGATTTGTATGCGATTGGTACCGTTTCGCCTTCATTGAAAGTTAAATAAGTGTACCCGCATTGACCCGCTATTACTCGGATCACTAAGTTGCGTACATTTACGCATGTCTGTAAATGTTTAGAAGCTATCAAGTCTTCCTGTAGGGAACGTAGGATGTTTGTATGTTCCTGTGTCCATTGTCTGACTGAAAAATCAGGTTTTATTAAGTCGTAGAAAGGTTTTACCCTTTCTGCGTAATCCAAAATGTACGTTCGACCAAAATTTTGGAATCCCAGAATTGATTGTAAATTCTTTAATAATTTTTGAGGTTGAAGCAGTGCACACTTTTCTAAAAAGTTAGCTGCTAGGCTTTTTCCTTCACTTGACAGCTCATACCCTAAAAATAGGACATTGAGGTGGGCAATTTTTGATTTTTTAAATTAAATTTATAGCCCTCAGAGGCAAATCCCATTATAATGGTGCTCACCCTGGTCAAGTGCCTCGGTAAGTCATCGTCCGTCAGATAAATATCATCTACATAGGACAATGCTTCTTCATCACAATTTTGGAGTAACTCTGTTACTCGTGCTGAAAATACCCCGGGGCTATTTTTATACCCTTGGGCTAGTTGACAAAATTGTCGCCGGGACCCTAACGCACTGAATGCGGTCAGATACCTGCTTTTAGGCGCTATATTTTGGCAGAAAATTCCATTTGAGATATCAAGCGTCGTTTTGTATTTTTTGCACACAATGTTATTCATTAATGCAGCACTGTGTGCATTTTGAACTGCAAATGTCTTTGTGCAAGTGTTTAAATGTCTGTAATCTAAAACTAGACGATATGTGTTGTCAGGTTTTGCTACGGGGAACAAAGGATTGTTCATAGGTGAAGTGCAATTTTCTATCACACCCTGGTATTCAAGTTGATCTAGGATCTCCCTCACTTGTTTTTTAGCTTCCTGCTTTATAGGGTATTGCCTTTGAGCATTTGGGGAAACTTTTAACGGGACCAAGTGGTGGGTTGAATCCTCATCCCAACCAACATGATTTTTGTACAATGCTGGAGCTAGGGCAACCGCCCACTCCTGCGCATATGCATGTTTTAAATGTATGGGAACGAGGTCGGAAAAGGCTGGGGAAATTATTGTTTCTCCCCTAGGGCACTCCATGACGAATGCTGGCGGCCAGTCCTGTTCTGCTAATAGAATGTCATAACCAGATGACAGATTTTTCCAAAAGAGACCTTTAATTTTTCTGGGTTTGTCCCCCTTCATCCGGACTGTTATCGCATGTAACTTATGTGGGTCACTTACCTGAGTATCAGGTGTTTCCACCGTGATATACTCACTCAACTCCGCTGTCACCAGAAATTCCTTCAGGTTCTGGCGAGCTATTGTTACTTCTGCCGCGCTGTCTAGCATCGTCAGAGCCCATTCCCCGTTCAGAAGCTGTGTCCTCAGAATTCTGGGCATGTCTGATCCTGAGACCTGCTACCTTCTTATTTTTGAACTGAGGTTTTTGTTTTTGTTTATCTTCTCTTTTAGGTGCATAGTCCGCAGCGCGTTGCGTGTCTCTGGACTTTGTACGCTCTTCTTGTCTGTGTTCTGACCGTCCTTCCCTCTCTGAGTTTTTTGATGAACCCTGAAAGGAACGAGAGGAACGTGTATCAGTAACCTGATACCTGTCAGGTTTCCTAATATTATCCCTATTCCTGAGGTTATACCTCCTTTCAGAGGGCTCCTGTTGAGGAGACCTACCTCTGGATTGAGATCTGCTGTCTTTAGACTTTTCTTGTTTTTTATTTTCCCACTTCTTTTTAGAAGAAGTAGGTGTCTGCTTTGTAGTGTTTTTTTCAGGACTGCCCACCAGTTGTGGTTTTAGTGCTTTCCCACCTAGACTGTCTCTGCCTAGTTCTGCATATGCAGTTTCAATTATTTTGGGTAGTTCGTGTTGTTGATCTACTGGACTGCACTCCCTTAGGCGTTGGCGGATCGCCACTGAAGCTGCTTCCCCCTTAATGTTAGCTAGTATTATGGCGGATACCTGATCAAAGTTGTTTAGTAACTTCATCCCTAAGTTTAGGGCAGGCTCTGCTCCATACTCATTTTGTATCTGTCTCAATACATCAGGTACTACTGCTAATGACGATGACCATGTGTTCTGGTATATATGGCAGCAAAGACTGAACCCCAAGAGGTGCAGTCCTCTACTTGTGGTGTGATCCCCATGGGCAAGCAGATTGTTAGAATTCTGTGTTTATCACAGGTGGTAGTATTTGGGAATACTGCCTCAAGCTGAGTTATTTTCTGAGCTATCCAGAATGGTATTTGTTCGCGTTTTGCGGGCATTTTGCCCATTACCGCGTGTAATGTTTGAGGAGTGATTTTATTTCCTGTACCCTGAGCTGGAGTACTATTTGCTGCACCTGGTGCAGGTTGGATTGTTGAAGTCCTCATGACGAATTGTGTCAGGTTTCTGTAGATTTTAATTAAATCTCTGTGTTGTACGAGTAATTCTGGCTGTGGCATTGTTCCAATGTCAGGATGCGGTGTGTAAGCCGCTAGTATTGGCCATGTGGCCCGTCTCCTCCAAGCGGGCCTAATCTTACTCTTTCTCGTACGTGGGGTAGGGCGCCATTTAACCAGTAATAATGTTCCTGGTAAGTGAGTGGAATCTCTATGTCCTCAAATGGACAATATTCCTGTGGTGCATTTCCTGCTATGTAGTAGTGAAATGTCTTTGTTATGGCATATGCTGCTGGGAATGTAACCCATGAATAGAACACCTCTGTTTTGTTTGATTCGTGTGCCTCAATCACAAAAACTACCATGCCACCCCCCGCTTGTAAACCATTTTCTAATAGTCTTAGGGTGACTATCATTCTGAATTTTGGTGCAATCTGTATTGCATCTTCAGGATCTTCTCCTCCTTCTAAAAGGAAGAGGTCAACTCTCTGGTCCCCTGCCTCGGTATCAGGCATGTTTAGAGGAAGAATTGTTCAAAGGGAACTAAGATGAGGTGTTATGCACAATTTAGGAACTAAATGTCCTTCAAGCTTGATTAACCAACAGCCAATAAATAGTATTCGCGTACTATTCAGCTGTGGCGGAGTTTGTGCCTACACACTCCAGACGTCTCTGGGGTTTTGTGAGTAGGTTCTGTGAGAATAGCACGACTGAACTACTTAGATTCTACTGTTAAATAAGTACCCAACCAACGTTGGCGGCGCCATGTCGTGTAGTTCCTATAGTACCCATGCAGGACCTGCACGTTTGGATAATGTTGGACTTAGCCCTTTTGGCAGGTTCATCCCAAAACTGTTTGCCTTTTCTCTGACATGGTGTTGGTGGTTTTAGGCCTCTGGGCACTTTAGCACTGTGGTCCAGTGTAAAGTGCGTGCGCTCTCTGTGTACATTTGGTAAGATTGGCCTGTCCTCCCATAGGAATGCATGGGGGATTCCCTGATTGAGGGTGTCAGTGGTAATTCCTGGAATGGGAGAAGCAGCGTGGTCGAGTTTAGTATGTATGAAATTGTGAGAATAAATGCTGCGCAATGGTGGGCTCAGATTTATTATGACTATAGGAGAAATGCCACTTTTAGAAGTTGGCATTTCTGTGTGCTATGTGTCTGCCTGCCTGATGTGAATTGCATGTCTGGCTTGTGAGTGACAGGGGCTGAGAGGTGTGTGTGGCTCCAGGAGGGGCAGGGTGAGTTAGCGCTAGGCTGAATGGGACATCTGCAGTAGGAGTAGTGGGAGGAGTAATCCTCTGACCCTGAATAGGACTGTGCACAGCCTGCACAATGCTGGCTCCGCCCCCTGTGGTGTGTCTGATCACCTAGCCCCCACCTGACAAAGGGGAAGAGGAGCTTGGAAAACAAAATGCTCCGAATCCCCCCTGAACCAGTTGCATCTGATTCCCTCATGCCCTGCACTACAGACAAAGGAATCCTGAGTATAAATATAGGGGCTGTGACCCCATGAAATTGTTCTGTACTTTGGTGCTGTTCCTGACTAGGGGGCGTGCTGCTGCTGGGGCCCAGGAGGAACCGCCATGGGGGCTTACCTCCCTGCTGGAGGGCCCTGTGTGCTGGCCTCCCTGGGCCCAGCTGTGCCCCTGGACCTGGAGGAACTTTTGCTGGACTTATTCTTTCTCATGCAGGATCTTTGCTGCATCTAGCACCTCGTGAGTGCTATGCTTTATTTGAATTTGCCCCAAAGAAGGAGGAATGCGTGGGTTTTTGCAGCGCTGAGCTGCTCGTCCTGTTGGAGGGAATCCCGGTGTAAGGGATTCCCCTGTGATGCCTCATCGCGGGTGCCCACCCCGCATCGACAAATTTATTGTGGAGAGCGGGTGCCCACCCCACTCTCATGCTATTTTTGGCGGGTGCCCAACCCGCCTTCATGGATGCCACGTAATGCGGCCAGAGAAGGAAAGAAGGGAGCCTTGTGGGCTCCATTTCCGCCCCCCTCCTCGTCTTGGAGGAAGGGAGGCGGGTTCGCCTGTCCGGAGCCTCGCAGGCTCCATGTGAAAGTCCCGGTCCCAGAAGGGGGACCGGGCGAAGAAAACGCCGCGGAAGCCTCCCCAGCGAGGGAAGAGGGCCGAGTGCGGGCCCCGACGTGGCACCTGGTGGCGCCGGTCCCGCAGCGAGAGGAGAGCCTCCAGGGATCCAGACCAGCCCCGGTGAGTGGGGGCTGTAGAGGGCACATGAGGGGGACCGAGTGAATTGTCCCAGGAGGAGCCCAGTGAACGGGGCTCCTCAGTCACACTTGGTGCCAGTGCCTCTTTCTTGAGCGGCCCCGCCTGCCAGAGGGCCGCTCCAACGTTGGGGCCACATTTGTTTCTAGGGCCCCAGTGAGAGTCCCGAGGGCCAGTAGTGCCCGTGCCTTCCAGTTTGGCGATTTTCCTACAGCTGCCCTACTTGCTAGAGGGCAGCTGCAATGATGGGGGCAAGTGTATTTAGAGAGCCCCAGTGAGGCTCCGAGGGCACAGTTGTGCCAGGGCCTATTTGCTTATTCACAGCTGCGCCGCACCAGCGCGGGCAGCTGCCACGTTTTTGTACATTTGCTTGACAGAGTCCCAGTGAGGACCCATGCCTACCGTGATGTTCTCAGCTGCACGGCAAGTAGCGTCAGCTGCAACGTTTAGGCCAACAGTTTTTTGGGGGCATTTTTCAGTGAGATAGGAGTGAGGTACACTCCTTTGCCCCAGCGCAATTGCGCACGTGTATTCTGCTGCATTGGCAGCCGCCCTGACATTTGGACATAGGGCATTTGAGCCCCTTTGAGAAGGCCAGTTGGCCAGGGGGACTGTTAGGTTTGTAGGGCCCCAGGCCCTAAGGTGATTTATGTGGTGCTAGGAAATGTGATTCATGTCCTGAGAGTTATGCACCGTGATTTATGCCTCTAATGTGGTTTATGTTTATGAGGTGATTTGCATTCTATGATTTATGTTTAGGAGGTTATTCCCTAATCTAAGAGTTCTGTTTATGTGCTACTGCATAATGTATTTATGCTTCTGAGGTTATTGTCTAATGCGTTTAGACTTATGAGATGATTGCATAATGTGTTTATGCTGGTGAGGTTTGCGCAGAATATATTTCACGCCTAATGTGATGAGGACTGCATAATATGATTTATGATTGCAGGACGATGCTGAGTATGAGGTTTTGCCAGTAATTACTGGTTGTATTCTACATCTTCAATTTGTGCTACATTTATTATAAGTTCTACAGTTACTCTTTTCACTTTGTGATGGTTCTGACAGTGGCCCAATTGGCCCTGTCCTGTGTATATAATCCCCTGTAAATATTGCCTAGTGCCAGTTGGCACAGTGTATATTGTGTGATTACTATTCTAATGTGTTTATGATAATACAAAGGCTATTTTTATATAACCTTGTGTGGAGTTCCTTTTGTGGTGTGCCTAGTGTGTTGCTGCTGTGTGTGTGTGTTGCGCAAACGCTTTACACATTCCCTCCGGGATAAGCCTGACTGCTCGTGCCAAGCTACCAAGGGGGTGAGCAGGGGTTATCTTGGGTGTGTAACTCCCTTGCCCTGACTAGAGTGGTGGTCTCTGCCTGGCTTTGGCGCAAGCCTTAGCCAACCAGAGATCCCATTTCTAACAGATAACATAAACTGTGGGCTTGGTGTTAGACTGATTCTGTGCACCCCCACCGCGTATGTTAGCCGAATTTGCATTAGCTAGCTCACAGTGCCACTAGAATCTCCTCTTATCCGGGAGAGATTAGTTTCTGGCAACCTTAGACCATGACAACCCAAATTCCTCAGAATCGTGGAAACAATGTACTACTTTTCGCTCAGTCACTCGTGCTTACTTATTCGGTTTGTCTCAGAGAGTTACACAGAATAAACAGTCTGGGCGTTTCAATAAGTATTTATTGAACAGTTGTTATTCTAGTGTAAAATATATGTGCTGCAGTAACCAGCAGACAATAGCAGAGATATATTATCAGCAGTACGATAAAAGTGAAGGGGTAGAACAGTTTTACCATATTGCAATAATCATGAATACATACATGAATATAAAAAGCATTATGAAAAGTGCGCGTACTCCTACGATGCCTAACTAGATGTACCTGAGTGTACCTAGTATATGTGTGTAGGTCTAAAAGCCTAAGAGCCAAGAATCCTTCTAGGATTTAGTCGAACCCCCATACCTGAATAGAGAGAGTGTGGGACCCCGTCCTGGTCTCGAGTTGGACACCCCGCAAGGGCTGTGTTAGACCGCTGTCAGCTGGAGCGACCATGCAGGAGCCTCAGCGTCTCTGGTCAGTGTGTCAGCATGGAAGTCTCGGTTTCCTCTGTCTTACCAGGGTAAGATGTGGTGTATTTATACCCTGAAGACTCTAGTTGCTTCGCATGGTTTGTATTGGGCCTTGTTAGACTTGAGGAAGATGTCAGGGGTGAACTTTGTACATACATATTATGCAGGTGGTGTATTCCTAGAGAGTCATGCATAATTGATGAGTACAGTGTTGGCCTGTGTTTGGGAAAAACCCTGCTGTATTCAAAACCACAGGCTAGATAACGTTCAGCCCTCAGCGCTCGTTGTGTACTAGCGAGGACCAATGTAGGTGAAAGATCATGCCTATATAAGGAATCATGACTATAATAGGACATGTACAGTTATGACCGTAATAGGACATCTGCGGCTTTGACCATAATAGGGCAAGTACGAATATGACCTTATTAGAGCAAATACGAATACGTCCATTTTAGGACATGTATGAATGGGTCTACATTAGGGCCTCTATACGGGACATAACATATCCACAGATATCCAGATATCCACAGTTGGAGCTTTGTGCTTTTTGGCGCTATTTTCACTAAAATCCTTAAAATGTGATATCTCCGGCTCTACTTATTGGATTTTTGTTGTTTTGGTCTTGTTATATTTATTAAAGACAGTTCTGTTGTTCTTACTTGGTGTGGGACGTTTTTGTGTGGTGGTTTCACTCTATTACTGTTTGAAGTGTTTGTCAGATGCACTAGCCTGAGATATCCTGAATCCAGCGGGAGCGATGTTCGTGCTTGTCCTACCATGCCCCTCACTGCGATGCTGACCGCATTTATGCCAGCCCATGTCACAATGAAGGGAATGGCACAAAATAATAAAGAAACAAGATCTGGTCAGTTAGCTCACCGGACACCATCATCTGTGGTTGACGGGTAGGCGTTGACCTTGACATAATACCAGGTGGGCACTGAGGAGGTGGTGCACACTATGATATAAACATAATTACTCACAGATCATCACACCTAATGCAAGCATTCCCCTGTGCATCCCACCACACTCACTTCAGTATCTGTATTACCTTTTCACACAACCAGATAAGCAGGTAGCCTAGGATCGTGGCTCAGGAGGACAACAGGCTGTTGCCTTCAGTTAAGTCACTGAATAATTGCATGAAGGAATGGAGCCCTTCTCCAATTCAAAAGTGCTTTAAGTCACCTTACACACATGCCCCACAATAATGAACTGTCCAGACCTGAACCAGGTAAAACTTGCGGTTACTTCACTCTCCAATTATCCCTAGAAGATCTTCCTAAACATTGTGGCAAGCTGGGCATGAGATGCTGAGTGCAGTGTCATATGTGCTAGCAGTTGTAGTCCTGTATGTACTGACTTGTTACCTTTGCTGAGAGCTGCTACGGTGAGATTCTATTGTACAGAGTTAAAGCTGCCATCTTGGGGCTGCGTGACTGTCAGAGAGGCTTACTGTACAGTTTCAGACACACCAATGTCCACTGCAAGTCCGTGACAAAGGATGACGTGCTGACGTCCACTGCAGACTCATGACACAGGATGATGACATCCACTGCAGACTCGTGACACAGAATGATGCGCCAATGTCATCTGCAGGCTCGTCACTCAGGATCGACTAGATGCCGTTATCATGAAGTCTAACGGTAACCGGAGCTTCTCTAAATATGTGACCGAGGCCACACCAATTCTTGAATGCCTAGCAACTGGTTGCAGGCAGGGAGTGTCTTCATAGTCCCGGTCCAATTAAGATGAATGCTGAGTGGGTGACTCATTTCCTGATTGCATAATCATCAGACCCAGTCTGGATGAGTCATCTCCTTGTATAATCACCAGTGCCAGTCTGGGTGACTGGATTCCCCTCGAACACAGGAAAACCATCACCCACGCCCTCATTAGCAGCAAACTGGACTACGGCAATGCACTCTATGCCGGGATCAACAAGAACCTCACCCGGCAAACTCCAGAACGTCCAGAATGCCGCCTCCAGACTAGTCCTCAACCTACCGCGCCACTGCCACTTCACCCAACACCTGCGAGCACTACACTGGCTCCTCATCAAGAAGAGAATCACCTTCAAGCTTCTCACCCACACACATAAAGCCCTCCACAACACCGGCCCTGCCTACATGAACCACCGCCTCTCGTTCCACGCACCCCAAAGATCCCTCTGCTCAGCCCAGCTCTCCCTTGCGACGATGCCACGCATCAAGAAGACCAGAACAGGAGGCTGTTCCTTCTCCTTCCTCACGGCAAAGGCATGGAACACCCTCCCTCTCCACCTCCGCCAGACACCAACACTCTCCAAGTTCCTGAAGGACCTTTAGACCTGGCTCTTCGACGAATCACCGTGAATGCCCAGGAGCCAAGCGCCCCCCACACCCCACCTCCCAGCGCCAAGAGACCCTTTCGGGTGAGTAGTTGCACTTAACAAACCCCTGATTGATTGATTGATTGATTGATTTCCTGATTGTATAATCACCAGGCCAAGGCCACAACATAATAGTGCCAACACAACAACTACACACAAACTATATGGGGTGGGAGCACACACAAACAGATGCACACGTGGAAAGCACTCAGATATGCCACAAAGATGCACATGCAATATAAATGTGGTTTATGCAGAGCTCATCCCCCAAAATTGCACAGCGCCTGTCCAGGGAGGCACATCACGAAAAATATCATATATGGTGGTGTATGCCCCCATGACAGTGTTGCACAAATATTTTACAAATTGCTTCTAAGTTAAACCTGACTGCTCTGTGCCAAGCTGCCAGAGGATTGAACACAGGTTAATTTAGGGTTGGCTTGTGCCTCACAACGACAAGGATTGTGGTTGCTTCTTGACCAGGGCTCACACCCCAGTCAATCAACAACCCAAACTCACAAAGGGCCTATCTACAATCTGCCTAAACAGGTCAGATTGAATTTTTCAGGGCTGCCAAGTCTCCATCAATCTACATTTCAGTGTATGGACGGGCTACACCTTCCAGTTCAGAAATGCAGGAAGTACACTGGGAAGGCTGTAGCAACACCTCCATCGTCTATCTACCATGTCAAAATCAAAGACAATCCAAAATTAATCCCACTGCCTAATTGCATGCATGCACTCATAACCATCATAGACTCCTGATAGCAGACATTTGTACATACAACACACACAGATGTTAGATAGGGTCTGGGCACAACACAATACAGGAAGTTCGGAACCGGTAGGCATTGTGGCCAGTTCTGGAAAAGAAGAAAAATGCCTATCCCTATGGTAAGGATTCAGAAATAGTATCCTGCAACTTCTGTTCATTGTGCATGTCCCAGCAACACAGATATTAGTGTTGTGTCACTGAGGGGTATGCTTGCGGCACTACCTACTTAATCTAAGAGCTAGACCGTGGGTCTCGGGATCAATTTTATGACCTGGCTTGAGTGTAAAGACAAGATTTCATCGATGTTGGACCAAAAGAAAGTTAGGATATCAGATTCACTTGGAGTTAGGTAACTCGGGGCAGAATTGTACATCTATTTACCATGCAGGGGACATTCCTGGCCATCTTTACAACTTAAATGCAGAAATAATGTCATTTGCTGGGGAAAAATCCCATTCCTGATTCTTTTAATTTTGCTCACAGAAATTCTTCTAGCAAGGTGGAGTTTTCATATTTACAAATCTGATAGCAGTGGTGCATTCGTTAGAAGATCAGGATTGAGCTACTTGTAAAATAGCGGTGAACCCACACTATCTAGTAGGTAATGATCAACATATTCCCTATTGTTTCATACCATGGAGATGCGCAAAACGAAGTTTTTATTTTGAAAACCTCCTGCAGTTCTTCTAAAACTTCAATTATTACCTGTAGTTTGTAAAGTTTTTAATGTATGTGTTTTCATGTCAAATCGAGCTTTCCGCACTCTTCTTAAGTAGTTTGAGAATAAAAAATATAGTCAGCATCAATCCTGTTTTAATGTTGTTAGGGAAAAATATTCAAAGTTCTCTTAAGAGTAAAAAAGGACTTCGATTTTCAAGCATTTGTGAGGAAATATTACCAGTTTGCAGACAAAAACTATGTAAGGGTGTAAAAGTAAGCAAAGCAGAAAACTATGTGAACTATTGATAGGCAAATAAAAAGTCATAAAAAGAAGAATGCACTTTTGTCGTTGTTTGTATTTTATTTATTTATTTTTAATCGGACCACCTACACATTGTTCCTTGATGCACCTGGTGTGTGGCAACTGTCGCAAATCTAAAATTATTGTGAGCAGTGAGCGCACATAAGCCTCTTGATGGAACCAATTAACTTTTAACAGGGGTATCGCCTGGATGTGACTTAATTGGAACGTAATCGGCAAGGCCCTCGATAGAGTAATCCACTATCATCCTCCAAATTAGATACCTGACAATGTTTGTTGAGGAAGCAGAGGGCGACTTACACGAAAAAAAAATGCAAATAGGGGGTACACCAGATATGAAGAGGTGGAACTCTTTGTAAGGATTTCATTTTAAAAAGCTGCAACTCAGCTGCATTACAAGGAATATCCCGCTTTTTTTTTGGTTGAGAGCGCACATAGGGCACCTGCTTCCTACCCTAAGTTAGGGGCAAGCCTTAGGACAATCATAGCGCACCTTTCAAACTTTAGAGAGGTACATGTGGTCTTTCAAGCTGTTAGAACCAGGCGCTTCTGCCCTATGAAAATGCTATAAACCTGTTCTTCCCCGATTTCACACAGGCTCTCAAGAGACAAAGAAGGACCTTTGATGCAGTGAAGGTAGCACTAACTGCAAGAGAGAGGGTTTGCTAAATTTTCCTGGTGCACCTGAATTTTTGGGATGGAAAAACCGAGCCCGAGCAGTTACACACCAGTTTTGTGTAACTGGCTAGAGTGATGGTACGAGACTAATGGGGAAGATGCTGAACAGGTTTGCCCCTCGTGGAAAAGGGAGCTGAATGAAATGCCACCCCCAATGAACCACAACAAACGTCCTACCAGAGAAAGATCACGCAGCTGGAATGGAGTCTCAGAGTAGCGGTGGTGCAGTGTCATTGCAACCGTATACAACTTTCATGCCTGGTGGTGGGTGGGAGATGGGGATGTGGGGAAGTGTGGCAGAGGCTTAATACAATGATCTGATGGTAGAGTGGCCGGGGACACTCCGTTGGGAGTAACCATTGCGCTTTACAAACTTCCTAATAATAATAATAATGTGATATTAATGAGATTTTTTATTTCGTAATGCTTCTTTTACAGAATTCGTTTCCTGCTATATGTGTAGTAGTGTCCCGTATTTGCTATGAATGCAGAACCTACTTTGGATATTTGCCACTTTATAGATATAAGTGGTGGAGGACCAACAGTGGTGGAACATATATATCAGATCCAAGACTCCCTCTGGTTGATTGAAAGGTTCTGGCAACATAGCTCTATCTACCGTGGAGTGAAGGTTAACATGCTGGAAGCTGCAGTCACTGCATGAGCTGAGGAAGTGGGAAGTTGTTTGCTGATTGCGCAACAGTGGGGAGATCAATGGGATATTTAGAGTAGTTGGTGCTAAAATTTGAATCTTCCTAAGTGAAGGCTGCTACAAGGTCACTACAGAGGCTTTGAGTGGCTTTGAACTATGTCTAGCTAGGACAGCACTTAGAGCGGGGGTGAACATAATCTGAAACTCCTGTCAATAAGCTTAAGAGAGGAATAGACTGCCATAAAATATTTATTTGTTTATTTGCAGTACTTGTTTAGCACGAACACTCATCCCCAGAGGAGGCCGCTCCGGAGCCTACTGGGGAGGACATTGCCTCCCTTGGTGACCTGCCTGAGCTTGCTGGATAGCAAACAGAAGGGGGACGGACCAGGGAGAAGTTCTGTAAAGCACAGGAAGAGTTCCCAACCCTGGTGGGTGTGGGGCAACAGGCTGAGCCCAGGAAGATGGCGATACCTCTGGAGATCACTGCATCTATTGGAAGAATGATCTACTGTATGATGAGCTTAAGGCACCTGTGAGGGTGTTGACATTTTTCTGAAGATTGCACCATTTGTACCACTAAGCACTCAATGGGATTCCTAGTGATGCTATGCAGCAGTTATGGGCACGTGGGTGGTGAATTGATAGGGCTGATTGTGGTCTGTCTCCCCTGTAGGCTACTATTACAGACCATCAAGATGATAGATACTCTGGTTACACAACTTGATGTTGACGTTCCTGTGCAGGGATTTAACTTAACTATAAATAAGGATCTGAACAGATTAAAGGGGGTGGGAATGACAACAGCACCGCTGCATCAACTTTTGCTGAAGCAATTTGTCCTGAGGACACCGGGAGAGTGATGAGTCACAGGCAAGAGTCAGCAATAGGTCTTGAGGACACCTGGAGAAAGAAAAGCCTTTTTTCAATGCATACGGATTGTACTTAAGACTCAATTATTTTTTCCCACTCAGACATAGCTTTAGAAATGTCTGCTAAATGGCTTCCCCACAGTGATCGTGCATGATTTGAATTATTATGTTATGTCATATAATGAATATCTACACTACTGGAGCCAGAATGGGTTCGGAGACACAAAGGGTTGCACAATAAAGCACAAGCTGCTTTGGGAACAGGTGGCAAAGCTGAAAGATTGCTTGCATTCATACGTTGAGTCATCAATGTGCTGGCGTTCATGTTGCAGGGAATTCCATGGCTGATTAAGCCTCTAAAGCAACAGTTTGCACTGCTGCAGTAGCTGCACTTACTCGTTCTAGTATGAGGGTAGACAGAGACATCATGGTGGCTCTCAATTCTACTCACAACAACACCCACCTGCCGAAAGGTTCTCCACTCAAGTACTCCTACAAGTAAGATACACAGAGCATACCATATGCTCAGATTACAGGAGTGGGGGATAGAGTAATACCAAATAATGATCGCAGACTGGGGTTAATTCTAGCTGCACATGAGGGTCTGGCTTCGGGACATGCAGGGGTGTCTGCTACAATTTTATTACTGCGGCAATGCAGTTGGTGGCCAGGTCTTTACAAATAGACTAAGGACTTTGTCCTAAGATGGGACATCTGCCAGCAGATGAAGGATTACACCATAGCACGTCCTCCACAGACGCCTCTACTAATTTCAGATAAGCCATTGGCATTGTTCTATTGGACCATTGCGGCCCCTTGTCATCTGATGGGGCTTACAAGTATATCTTAGTAGCAGTAGATTGCTGCTCTCGATTAGTATATGGATATGGCCACAGCGGTCGACTGACGCCAAATTGTTATAAAGGACCTGCGAGTCTTCATCGGGACATAAGCAGTTGGCACATTACATTCGGACCAGGATCCGGCGTTTAGCTCTGGGTCTTACAAAGAGGCAATGGGAAGTTTAAGTGTGACCCTGCGTTTCTTATCTCATATCATCCAGAGGGAAATGCGGTTGTGGAGAGGAAAAACCATGACTTAAAGCAGTCTTTAATTGTATGGATACTAGGCTCAGTTTGCAGTTGTGTCCATCACCTATATGGGATCCAGAGGGCGCTCCATAACATGCCGAGAAAATCCCTGGGTGGTCCGACTCCCTATGAAATCCTGTTTGGGGTAAAAATGTGGGCCCCAGACCTTGGCAATCCCAGTACAGTGGTAGAGGAAACACCATTTGACATCAATGAATGTTTGGCTGTTTTATAGGAACTGAACGACTTCTGGCACGAACAAAGCAATGTCCAAATAAAATGCACCACCTCTGGAGAAGTGAAGGTAGTTCCGTCTGAATCCCAAAGGTTGGGGATCTGGTCAGGGAAAAGATTGTGGAGAAAAATAATTTGGGCCATCTTACAGAGCACATGTCCCTGTCCTGACTGTTGAAGGTATCCAAACTGTATCCTTTTGACCCTTGTCGGTCGCAGATACAAAAGATTTGTCTCTATTGATCTTATCAAACCACACTATGTGGCCAATTCTCAACAGTAAGCCACATGGGCTCCTGGGTAGCTACCGGCCTCCTCTCACTACCGTGCAGGAAGTTCAGATGGAAGCTATAATAAAAAATGAAGCATCCACTCTCCAACAAGAGACAATGATAAACAACAATGAAGTATGTCTTCAACCTGTTGCCACAACAACAAAAATTGAACAATCAAGGAGTTCAGAAATACAGATTTTGATTCGTAAACCTGAAAAGAACATGGTCTATGTCTATGTACCACAGATTGAGTCTTCATCAAGTTTTGTACAACCTGCTGAGCTGCCAAAGAAAGAATGGATAGCCTCTGGCTACTTCATCAACTTCGATGACTTCTCTTCTGATAGATCGGCACCACCTCCACCACCCTTCAATCTCAAGGTGCATGTTTTCTATCTTTGGCTGAAAAGAAAATACTTTGTTTCTCCATGGTACATCTTTTGATTACAATTACGTTACGTTTCCTAGTCCTTTGGAATGGTTTTGTGACAGTGTTCTTTCTGCTTCTCAATAGACATTTTATCCCAGAACACTCTGCAGTACAAATGGTGAACTTGGTTCTCAAATCACACGCATCATCAAACCATGAACAAAGAGAACTTTTCCTGGTGAACATTTCAGCTGTTCCAGTTCCTGATGAGATTTTTTGGGATAGGGTATCATATGATAAATATGGTCCAACTGGACCTTTACAAATTCCACACTTGTTTAATATATCTTGAAATGATATCATTACCTCTAGTACTGTTTCTGACAATCGGGAACCTGATACAGTGCATGAAATGCTACAAGATCTAGAGCATTCTACTGTGTTTTCTTCTGATTGTACAGCTAATCACGATGAGATGTTTTGCTTCCAACATTACGGACATCATTTTCTGCATAAAGCTAGTATTCCTCATACTGTTTTCAATTACACACAATGAGAACATTGCCCTACACCACCACGGGGTACCTCAAAAGCATTTGCACAGAAGTTTACTTATTTTTCTGGGTATGACACATCTGACCCCACCTCTTATTACTATAGACTCGCACCATCACCTGCAAAGAAAAATATCCTGACAAACACCAAGCTGATTAACTCTGCTTCTATTCTTTCCCAGCTCTCTGTACAATGACTTTGACTTTTGGAGGTATTCCATAGATGTAAAATCTAATGGGGGGACATAAGATGGAAAGGTTCAAGGAACTGAGGCTTTGTTTAGAGCATGCCTGATACCACAACAAATGATTTTCCTGAACAAAACTGTGCAACAAACAACTTTTCTTTGATTAGCCTAGATGAAGGATTTGAACACACCACAAGTTCCCACACTTGCACGTTTTAAAAATTTCCAACAATTTACTGCATACAGTGAGGATATGATAAATAGCATGCTGCGTAATTGTAAATACAACTCATCAGACCCCAACTGAAAAAGATGGTTAGTTTGGCCATTAGACACAAACAGATGTCATACACGATTCCTAGGCAACACGAAGGGATTCACTGCGAACAGACCTGATATTCGGTATGAGCAGTCTTAACATTCAGGGGTGGTGACAACTTACAGTGTTGGGAAGGTGTGCCTTGATTGGCTAAAAATCTCAACATTGTCTTAGGTACAACAGCACTTGTTCTTTTTTTTGGATGACCTGGAACTCTGCGACTTTTTATTAGGTCCTCGAAAACAATGTCAAAAATGCTTCCTGTATGTCATATATGGTGAATACTCCGCACTAACTTCCCACGACATTTTGGAGAACTGGTGTATCGTATTTTTAATATGTCTAGTATGACAGGAATAGTGCACTTTTTTAAAGGTATAGGCTCTAGTTGGTTAGCAGTGCAGCTTCCAGACAGTTTTCAGAGTTATTCCATCATTTATTCTCTCCGTCCTCGTAGCATTTTTGGAGGTCTTTCATTGGTCTTGTCTCTAATTGCTGGGACCGTGCCTTTAATATTTTTGCTCTGCAATGGATGTCCCATTTCTAAATCAAATGAACTGGTACTGCCTCGTGTCCTGTTGTGCCATGAGTGTCTGGTGCATTGCTTTGGCACACCCTTTCTTCAAGAACTAGATGAGCATTGTTTTTTGTCGTTCTGGCCTTTATGGCTTCACTGTTGGCAGCCCATGTTCTGCTGTCTACTATGCAGTGTCGAATGTGCCTTAGATTTGTGTCTGCGATCACAATTAGTTGAACCTTCTGACATAAATGTACTGGAGGACCCGCTAAAAGCTCATTTTTATAGCTGTCCCCTGCGGATCCCATTGCTCCTGGCCACATTCTATGAGCCTCCCTGGGTTGCTTCTGCCGCTGGTGTATTGGATCTTGGTCCTGGTTTGGTGGAACCCCGACTGGCTGTTATTGCTCCTGCAGTGGTTGCTGTGGGTGGTGAATGGGAACATATTTGCTCTATCAACCTGCTCCGAGGTGTTCCTCTGGGATCATTGGCTGCGGCTGCAGCGAACAGAAATGTTTCATCTACCACTTGGAGCACATAAATATTTGGCTATTCCATTTGGTGGAAAATTTCATTCAGCCTACTTTTTAACATTCTAAATTGACTTTTAAATTGACAGTTATACACTTTTATATTTTCAGTTGTTTTTCTCTGTGCTTTGGGCTTCTAAAGCAGATGATTGACTTTTATATAGCTTTTATACTGATTTTAAAGTATGATTTTTAATTGCATATGCTGTTGCATTTTTTTGCAATAGGATTGATTTGTTTAGGTAACTTCTTAGTCTACTTATGTCCTAGAAGTGGGTGTCATGTGTCTTAGTTAGGCCTGGAAGGAAACACTGCTGTTTTACATATACACGGGTATTTCCTAAAGTTGTCCTCACTTTTACACATAGACTTTTGACACACATTTGCATTCATGACAGTTTGGATTTGTTTTCTTGGAAAACTAACCTTGCTTACACAATCCACTTTGCAAGAAAACTTTCATGCTACCTTGACACCATGGACAAGGTTTATACATTCATTGTGCAAAAGTGCTTGTTTTTTTCGTACATAAGACAACATAGCTATCTATAATACACAAACAATGGCAGCCTGATTGAGATCTTGGCCCAAGGCAAGGATGCCTTTTTGTTATAAATAAACACCTGTTTCCTGGGTGTTGGCAGAGGAGCACTTCTGCTGTCATTGCAAAGTCCCAAAACCCTGACGGTTTGGCCCAGCAGCCTGCTGATACCTCCGAAAAGTTTGTCCAGCTTGCGACCAAGACGGGGTCCTACATTCTTTCCCTTCAGGTAATAGGGTTGGATCATCCAGTGTGGCAGAACACACACATACACCAAAGAAGCTTATGTCAGGGAACGCATCATAGGAGTACAACAGATTGTTATATTGTTTTATACGCCAGCATATATACATTGTCTCAGCATGATGGTGGGACTTTTTATTATGTTTACTGTCCTGATACTTCTAATAACTTTCATCTGCTTCTGTCTATTGATCATCGCAGCATATATATTTTATACAAGAATCATGCTGGTTTAATAAACATTGAAAATGTCCCCCTGTGTATCCTTTGTATATTTCTCTGAGAAAACAAGAGCACGAGTGACTGAGCAAAAGCGTTCTAGATCTATCACCACGAGTCCAAAGAGGTCAGGGTTGTCATGTTCAGTGGTTGCCAGAACTGTTTGTTCCCTCTTTAGGTTGAGGGGGATTAGCACTGTAAGCTAACTGGTCTATGGGACAACATATCCTATGGGGATGCTCGGAATTAGTATGGCACCATCCCAAAGTTCATGCCGTCCACAAACGCACAGTTTCTATTGTATAGTGGAAACTACATGACACAAGCTGTGTCCACTGTCAATGCATTTGCAGTCTCCCTCCATTTGCCCTTCCGTTCAACATCCAAAGGCCTGCAGATAAGGGATGACTGCATTATCCGGCCACCCTTTGAGTCCTTGTCCATTGTTTTGTTGTGGGCAGAGTGTTGTTCTTTCGCCACGGTGCAGAGTAACCCTGGGTGGAGTATGCGTAGTGGAGCTCCGCGTAGCTCCACGTAGTAAAAAAAAACGTCTGTGAAACTACGCGGGGCTCCGCTCCGCCCCGGGACCATCAGCAATATAATAAAAATTCAAAAAAACACCACTTACCTTGTCTTCTGCCTTCCCTGCTACTCACCGCGGTGTCTCCCTTCTTCCCGCGTCCTCCTCCTCGCGTCCCTGTAGGTATTACGTATTCCGTGAACTGCGCATGCACAGTTCGCGCATGAAGTAATACCTACAGGGCGGCAAGGAGGAGGACGCCGGAAGAAGGGAGACACCGCGGCGAGGAGGAGGGAAGGGTAGAAGACAAGGTAAGTAGTGTTTTTTAAAATTTTTGTAAATGGGGCTAGCCTCGTACTCCGCTCCACCACGGAGGCGGAGATTTGCCCAACTTCGCGTTCCCAGCGGAGCGCGGAGTTGGTAAATCTCCGCAAACTCCGCTGGCGGAGCGGAGTACGACGCCCAGGGTTAGTGCAGAGGCTCTGATGTTACTTTAAAGTTCTCCCCAAACTCCATATTGTGCTTACCTCTCCCTATCTGCAGCCACTAGCGGTAATGTTTAGGATAAACTTGTCAATGCCAATGCCCTTGAGGACCCCCCATCTTCTGAATAATATTCAGGCATTCTCCAGGTTTATGAGGCTGTGTTACACTGTGTCAAACCCCCTGTTCTTGCAAAATGTGCTCAATGCTAGGTTCAGCTTCCTTCTTTATCTTTCTACCATGCTGTGACTCTCTGCTCCTCTCCATTTGAACCTGGGCACTAGTTATGACCATAGTATTCCAGCATCCTTGCTATTGTGATGAGGTCACTAGTTATGGCGCCCAGTAGACTTTTTCTCTCCATGGCCGCTAAGTAATTACCACTGAGGTCGATTACCATTGTGCCTGTGGGGATGTGTTCCGTAATAAGCTTTTTGATTTCAGGAATGAGCTGGGGCCACATCATTCCTCAGTACATGGACCATTTCTCTTCTGCATTTCCAGCCTTACCCTCCCGCCCATTGTAGTAGTGTCCCATGTTCAGTGCCACTTTCTTTCTGTTTTGTCCCTGGTTCGATGTCCTTTTGCACGCTGTGGAAACAAAGACAGAGTTTTGTTTTTACTTTCTGTTTTAAAAACCCCAGATTCCCATCTTCCTATATTTTTGATCCCTTCATCATTAGAGCTGCATCCCCTTGCGATACTGAATGAATGTGTGCCATACTCTGCCCCAGGAGACCAGCAGCCCTTAGAAATGTCTTAATTATTTGTCTAAACTGCTAAATTGCTCAAGTACACCCCATTGAAATGTTTAAATAATTGTCCCTCACACCCTGGTAGTAGACAGAGGTATTCTTGCACCAGGCATACAGGACAGGCCTGAAGGTTCGCAATGCAGTTCAAATGGCTGATCAAGACCTTGCCTTATTGTTCTGTTTTTGGCTTCCTATGGCTCTGCAGCACATTTTCTTCTTGCAATAACACATCACCATCTGTGATGTATGATCCACCTGCCAAGGTTTTTTATGCAGTGGGTCAACTCGCTATCTCTGTATGCCCAGAAAAGGTTATTTTGAATGCTGTGTGATAATGGTTATTTCTTTGCATGGATAGCAAATCCTTTTTAGTGCCCCTAGTGTTAGAAGTTGGGTTACTGGATGACTGGGGTGTGAGCCCTGGTCAAGCAGCAACCTCAATCATAGTCAGAAAGAGGCACAAGCAAACCCCAAATGAACCTGTGCTCAGCCCCCTGGTAGCTTGGCACAGAGCAGTCAAACTTTACTTAGAGGCAATGTGTAAAGTATTTGTGCAACATTTCAAACAGTAAAACAGTGACAACCCCACCCAAAATAAATCCCAAACCAGGTTAGAAAAATAGAGCTTAATTTATTAAACAAAACAAGACCAAAATTACAAAATCCAATCAATAGAACCGGAGTTCTGAATTTTTAAAGAATAAGCTGTAAAATAGTGCCTAAAAGCAAAAAGCCCAAACTGCGGCTATCTGGTCGCGCTGGACATGAGGGTTATCCAAGGAAAACTATTGCCCAGTGAATAGAATAGAAGGGATTAGGCTGGGGCAAAACTATATAGACCATAATATATACACATCATCTGATACCCCTAGCATAACTGAGAAGCGGTTGAGTGGGAATGACCCTCCCGGCCCCTCTACATTACTTGACCCAGGGAGGGGGACCCAGCTCAGATCTCGCGATTGCTAGTAGAAGGCAGGATTTAGTTAGAAGGTTATGCACAACCAGACCCCTTAAACTGGTCTCCTGGAATATCGCAGGTATCCGTTCTAAACTAGAGGATGAAATGTGGCTAAACTACGTAAAGGCCTTCGATATTATTTGTACCCAGGAGACATGGGCAAGGGAGAATATTGATTTAGATGGCTATTGTTCTTTTAATGTGCATGCTATTGCCTCCCCCGCAGGAAGAGCGAAAGGAGGAGTGTTGACCCTGATCTCTCTTAAATATGGGTCTATAAATGTTAAGCCTGTTTGTAATTCACCTTGGTATCAATTGATTTTGATTTCTAATTTGTTCCAGGTTAAGACCCTTTTGATCAATTGGTACTATAATGTTTTTGACTCAAGCAGAAGTGACATTATTGTAAACCTTAAGGAGGAAATTGATAAGATCGCCGGGAAGTGGCAGCCCCTGTGTATCTACTGGGTTGGGGATTTTAACTGCACTTTATGTAGGTATAGCACAGATAAAGTTTGCGGGATAACAGACACTGAGGGTCAACCCCTAGCACATTTTATACATACTCCCCAGGGAGACGCCATAAATGCTATAATTGTTGTGAATGACTTGCTCATTGTTGATAACCAGGTCAGTAACCCAGACCATCAATATCCCACCTATATGGGTAGAGGTAGGGAAAGTATTATTGATTTTATGCTAATAACTAGAAATTTTGCCTTTTTGTTAGATAGCTCCGCGGTGGAGCTAAATAACGCCAGCGACCATAACCCCCTTACTGTGTCTCTACATGCAGTTGCCCAAGAGATTGAAGGAGATGGTCGTCCCCTGCAGTATAATACAAATCAAGGAGTGAGAATGAAGTGGAATAAGATCAATCCCCCACAATTTGAGGAGAGTACAGTCAAGGCGAACTTAACTGATATTTTGAAATGCCTTGAATATGACTCTTCCCCTGAAACAGTCATACAAGGATTTCAGTTAATTTGTAGGGACGTATCTAGAAATCTAACAAACACATCTGCACCAAGGGAATCTAGGGGTACTAAATGGTTTAGCGCTGAATGCACAAGGGCTCAAAAAGATCTAAAGAAGGCAGTACACACAAACCCACGAGATAAAGCCTTAATTAAGAGCGCAAGGCAGCGCTATAAAACCATAGTTGCGGATAGGAAACAGGATTTGAGAAAGCTGGCCTGGGAGGACCTTGAGAGAGCAAGTGCACTCAAAGATTCCAAAAGCTTCTGGCAGGTAATAAACCGCCCATTGTTCTCAGAGGATTCAAGAGGTATGGATTCATTAATACCAGGGGATGTGTGGGAATCCCACTACACTAAGATATTCAACCCAAATGGAATCACTACCAATGAAACAAGCCAGGAGGTCCCACTAGATTTAACATCTGCACTTCACTTGAGCAACTCCCTCTCAGTGAGTGAGGTGGAAGATGCCCTCAAAAAAGGGATACATCTAAAAGCTGCAGGGCCGGATGGGGTACCCCTTGACCTATTTAAAAGTAACCTCCAACTTTGGGGACCCCTTTTGACAAATGTTTTCAGAGCAGCAATAATCGGCCCCATACCAATGTCATGGAAAGAGGCCATAGTGGTCCCTGTGTATAAAAAGGGAAAGAAGGAAGATCCGGCCTGTTATAGGCCCATTTCCCTAATTGACGCTACGGTCAAGGTTCTGGGGAGGGTGATTTTAGCCCGCCTCGATACCTGGGCAGACTCTAAAAAGCTGATATCCCAAACTCAATACGGCTTTCGAAGAGGCATGGGGACAAACGAACAGTGCCTAAACCTGGCATTGATTATGGGCAAGTACATGAAGGCAAGGAAGGGGTCGTTACACCTTGCCTTTATGGACTTGTCCAGTGCTTTCGATACGGTTAACAGAGGCAAATTGTGGGCAATGATGGGGGAAATGGGCTTCGAGGAACCTCTTGTTACTTTATTGCGGAGGTTGCACGCATCCACCACGGTAGCCATACGCTTTGGCCCAGGTGGAGAAAGGACGAAGCCCATTGTGTCAACAGAAGGAGTCCGTCAGGGATGCATATTGGCCCCCTTTCTCTTCCTTTTGTATACAAATGGCCTTGAATCGGCCTTGAAAGATCAGGAGCTAGATTTTCCAAGAATTGGGGAAAGCCGATCCCGTTGTTGTCATACGCGGACGACACGGTTTTAATGGCTTTAACCGCTAACAGCTTACAGAAGTCTTTAAATATCTTTACTAACTTTATGTTAGGCCTGGATCTAAAGGTCAATTTCACCAAATCTTATATCATGGTTTGCGGACCTAATAATACCAAATCAAGAAAGTTTACGGTAAATGCCAAGACAATCGACAAGGTCTCAAATTTTTACTATCTGGGGAATGTTTTTAATAATAAATTAAACTGGGAAAATCTTATCACATCCAGAGTTCAGAATACTAGTCGCGCTGTGGAAGGTCTCTTCCGCTTTGCCCGCAAATTGGGCCATAAGCCAGTGGCGGAATTGTTAATCCTATATAGATCAAAATGTTTATCCATTGCCACTTATGGGGCGGGAGTATGGGGACATTATAAAAGCACGCAACTACAAACGTTAGAAAATACGTTTTTAAAAAGATTGCTAATGATCCCAAATAGCGCTCCCACAGCATTCTGTCACTCCGAGGTAGGGGTGGATTTTATTACTGATCGGATTAATATTGCCCCATTGATCCTCTGGGCCAAAGTCTGGTTGTCAGAGGATCTAAAGCTAACAAGAGAAATTCTCAAAGATTGTATGGCGTTGGACAATTCTGAGACCATTCCATGGCTAGGCTATGTAAAAGAAAATTTAATGAAATAGGTCTTGGGCATTATTAGGACAATCCAACTAGTATAGATACAAATATGAAATTGACCATAAAAATGCATACTGTGGTGAGCGTGATAATTGCCGGCGCCTAGCAGAGTTGCAACCTCTTACCGATCACTTATCTTTACATCCCCAATTTTATTTATCTTTTACCACGAATGTGCAGTTTAGATTTTACCTGACTAGATTTCGGCTTTGCACATTGCACTTTTTAGTGGCCTTTCCTAAACAGGCCGGATGGTGCAATAATCTCATTCCTTGCCCTTGTGATAATATAGCACAACAAAGCACTTTGCACTTTACCCTATTCTGTGCTCTGTATAAGGAACCTAGGGCCCGGTTCCTTATCCCTTTTTAAGAAAAACTCACCCTAGTAATTATCAGGAATGTTTTAATAGATTATTATCCCTGTCTACCGAGGCAATCTGTACGGTAGTACTAAATTTTATCAGGATTGCTTTTTTAATAAGAAAACGGTATGAAATGTAATTAAAATTGGCGTCTCCCTTTTAGAATTTTAGATTTTAAGAATTTTAGAATTTTTAGAATTTAAGAATCACGTATTTTAAATTTCTGAGATAAATCAAGGAGTATTTGAGTCATGTAACATTTTATCGTATTTGATTCGATATGATATGTAATTTTGTATATCTTGTATGAATGTTATACTTTTATGGTTATTCAAACCGAATAAAGTTATTCTTGACTGGTCGCGCTGGATCGGGTCAAAGGCAAAAGTTCAGGCCATCCGTGATACAGTCCCAGATAAGTCCCACTGAAGTTTTACCTTCTCAGGCTTTGTGCCCAGAGTCCTATTCACATTGGAGAGGGCCGCAGGGAGCAAGAATAGCATTTAGGTCAGTGGTCGGCGTCGTGCACAGAGCAGACCGTGCATTGCAGATGGGAGGGCTGGAGATTCACATTGGTGGTCATCCGCGGGTGATTGATGCTTGCTGTGCGAAGAGACAGGCTGGCATCAGCTCTCGCTGAACTGCGGTGCGGTCTCAGTACAAACAGGCCCGTACGCGGTTGCAAGCCCAAAAGCTTGAGTTAAAGAGCCTGTGAGCCACACAATGCATCAATGACCTGAGAGGCACCACTTAGAGGTCAGGAATTTGCTTGAGCTGGGTCCAGGAGCTGGTTGGGGAGCCTTTGATGTCCCTTAAGCTCAGATCAGGAGGCTAGCAGACTAGCCCTTTGAGTCACTCTGGGGTCATGGGTTTAAGATGAAGTTGCAGGTACAGTTCTTCTTTCCCAGGCAAGAGGACAGCAGGTCAGAACAACAGGGAAGTAGAGCCTTCGGAGCAGTAGTCCAGCATAGTGGCAGTTCTTGTAGCAGCACAGCAGCCCTTCTTCCCGGCAGAGTACCACAGGTCCAGAAGTGCATTGAAGAGATGGTGTCTGAGGTCCTAATTTTATACGCTGGTGCCCTGGTTCTGGAAGGTGGGAGAAGCTTCTTGACAGTTGCTTTCAAGTGCAACGAATTCCTGCAATCCCCTGCACTGGCCCCAAGCTGGCTGAAGTGACAATGCAGGGTTGTTAGGCCGTTTGTGTGAAGGCAAAGTACAGGCTATTCAGTTGTAAGTGGGACTGTGCTCAACTCTATCCCCCATCCTGCCAGCAGATGGTTCATCCAGGCACACCTAATCCCTCTATTGTGTGAGGATCCTGGAGGAAGTCTAACTGTCAGTTATGCACAGTCATATGACCTGGCTGGCTATAGGCAGAAAACTGCTAAAAGCAGAAAAATACCAAATTTCTAAAAGTGGCATTTGTATATTTGTAATTAAAAACTGACTTTATCATTAAATAGGGCTCTTCACCAGAATTCCAAAGACATCAAATATGACATAACTACCAGCTCCTAATTGGAAATTATGTAGCTTATCAAATGCAATAAGGCATCCCCAATGAGACCCCTCAGGATATCGCAATTTTGCGATTAGCAAAATAATTGCGAAATTGGCACTTTTGTGATTTTTAGAAAAGTGCCTACAAAAATTTCCACTCTAAATAAATTGAGGCTGATCCTCCTTTTATTGGCTCTGCTTCATGCTGAACCAATAAAATGAGAGTGAGCAACAAGTTAGCAGATGGCAGAGAGGTTCCTGCCTTTAAAATGCACAGGGCCCTACTCCTGTGCTGACAGGCCCCCACCATTTGTTTCCTTGGACCTGCTGCCCCGTAAACACTAATCATTGTTGTTTTTGTTGCTCTATAAAGCTTGGAGCACTTTACATGGCTCCAGTTACATCAAATAACTAGTTTTTCAGAGCTGGTGACGTTGCAAAGGATCACAGGATGTTGAGCTAATGCTGGGACTAAAAACCTGGTTCCCCAGTTGCAAAGTTGGTGGCCTTGTCCCTAACACCACATCCTTTCCTCTAAAATGTCACCTCCGCATTTCCTCCCACACCCGTGATATACACCCGCCCCCCCAACATTCCCAGGCACTCATACCCCCCTCTCCTCACCCTCATTGCTCTCCCAATATCAAGTTACCAGTGTACCTGACAGTCCATTTTTCCCCTGCTGCCCTGTGCACACATCTTAGGAATGGTGGCTGTCCAATGCCAGAGAGTGCAGACTTTTCAAATTTAGATATGCACTCTCTGGCAGCAGAAACCCTCTTGTTCCGAGGTGCTTTGCTGTTGGGCACTCTGCCAGGTCACAGAAAGTGACTTGTCATAGTCTCCAGCAATGGCGGAGCAGTATTTGTGTGACAAGCATGTTTTGCTCAAAAATACATCAAATTTTTCAGTTGGGATCGCAAAATGTGCTTTTTTGCTGCACAATCTGCCATCCCAGTCTACAAAATCCTGGGGGGTCTGCCCAATATCATCCTATGGCAGAGGCAGGCCTCACAGTAGTGAAAAACTAATTTAGGAGTTTTTCGCTATCAGGACATGGTACACTTAAAACTACATGTGCAGCCTTTTAATTTCACAGCCCCCTACTTTATGGGCTGCCTGAGACCTACCTTAGGGGTGACTTAGGCAAAATAAAAGGGAAGTTTAAGGTTTGGCAAGGGGGTTTTAATGCCAAGTCGACATGACAGTTAAAACCTGCATTGAGGCTACAATGGCAGGCCTTTGACAGTAAACATCCTTTACACCGACTGCGTTACAACGCATGCCATTACCCCACATTTTTTACTCTGCAGCAACTTTTATAGCATAGGGCTTTACACCACAAGGCATTACAACACATTCCCCATTAAGGCATTACAACACATTCCCCATTACAACGCCCCATTGGCCTTAGAATAGTAAATTGCGTTGTAATGGACAATGCTTTGTAATGACTTGCGGTGTAAAGCCCTGCATTGTAAAAGTTGTTGCGGAGTAAAAAAACGCGGGTAATGGCACGCGTTGTAAACACGTGCAGAGTAAAGTGTCATATTCACCTTGGACATGTTTTAAGTTGAACATAAGTGGGTGGCACAATAAGTGCTAAAGACCCATTAGAAGCATTTAATTTATGGGCCCTGGGTACATGTAGTACCACTCTACAAGGGACTTTAAAGTAAATTAAATTTGCCAATTAGGTATGAGCCAAGTTAACCAAGTTTTAGGGGGATGAGCACAAGAATTTTAGCGCTGGTTAGCAGAGGTAAAGGGTGCAGAGTCCTAAGGCCAACAAGAATACGTTCAGCAAAAAACGCTGGAGGTGAGCCACAGTTTGGGGGAAGACCACCCTAAGGTTGAGATGTCTAACAATTTTCCCCATAGCTGAAAGTGGGGAGAACTACCCAACCCCTTGGGTAGTTCCACTAAGGTGGAAAAACATGGAGAGATCTTCAGCATTTGTGTGATCATACCCATGGTGGTGTTCCACCATAAAGTTCAGTCTCAGTCCCTGCAGGGAAACAGACCACCTCAACAATTTTGGATTCTCACCTCTCATTTCCATTAGCCACCTGAGGGACCTGTGGTCTGTCTGAACCCAGAAGTGAGTCCCAAACAAGAATGGACTCAACTTCTTCTGTGCCAACACCAAAGTAAAGGCTTCTCTCTCAATAGCGCTCTACCTCTTTCTCCTGGGAAGTAGCATCCTAGAGATGAATGCTACAGGTTGAGCAAGGAGCTGTGATAGGACCGCCCCTTCACCATGCTCTGAGTCATCTGTTTGGACAGTAAACTGCTGGGAAAAGTCAGGGACCTTGAGCATAGGAGCTGTGCACATGGCCTGTTTTAGGGAGACAAAGGCTTTCTGACAAGTCTCTGTCCAGATCACCTTCCTGGGCTGCTTCATGGAAATCAGCTCGGTCAAGAGGACAACTATGGTGCCATATATCCTGACAAACCTCCTGTAGTGCCCAGTAAAGCCCAGGAAAGCCCTCACCTTTGGTTGAGTCTTTGGGGACTCCGAGGCCATAATAGTCTCTATTTTGGCATGGGGGACTGCACCGTACCCCACCCACGAGGTGTCCCAAGTACACCACACACCCCTGCACTATCTGGCACTATCTGGCACTTACTAGCCTTGATAGTCAGGCCTGCCTGTTGCAGGGCCTGAAGCACTTCTTGAAATTGGTGGCCCTGTCAGGTGCTGCTGAATACAACTATGTTGTCTAAATAAGCAGCACTGAAGGCCTCCATCCAAGCCAAGACCCTGTTCACCAGCGTTTGGAAGGTGGCAGGGGCATTCTTGAGTCCAAAGGGCATCACTTTAAACTGAAAGTGGCCCTCAGGGATAGAGAAGGCTGACCTCCCTTTAACCCCCTCGGTCAGGGCAATTTGCCAGTACCCTGAAGTCAAATTGAAGTAAAATTAAAAGTGTTCAGGAACATGGCAGCCCCTAAGCTATCAATGAGCTTGTTGGCTCAGAGAATGAGGCGTGCATCAGTCTTGGTGACTGAGTTGAGTTCCTGGTAGACAACACAGAGCCTGAGTTTTAGGGCTGTGCCTAGTGGGACCACCTTCAGTTCCAGCACTGCTGGGCTCGACCAGGGACTACGGGAATGCCCAATGACTCGAAATTCCAGCATCTTAGTGACTTCTGATTTGATGCTGGCCCTCACTTTATCAGACAGACTGTACATTTTGTTTTTGACATGCTGTCTCCAGTATCTATATCATGGGTACACAAGTATGTAAGCACAGTAGTGAGGGAAAATAGGGAGGCAAGCTATTACATTAACTGCCCCTCTGCTGCTCTGTGGTCAGGGTAGGGGAGAGGATGACACCTTCTACTGACCTATCCTTCTGTTAAGATGATAATAGATCAGGGAAAGATTCACACAACTCCTCCTTCCCATCATCCGCCACCAGCAGCATGGTAACCTCAGGTGGAATACCCTAAGGGGTTCTGGTGATCTTGAGATCCACCAGGTAGGTGGACTCCCCCTTCTTCTCCACCAACCCATATGGCCCACTCCAGTAATCCTGGAGAGTCCTAGACTCCGGGGTCTGCATCACCCACACTTTATGCCCAGTTTGAAACTCCAGAGGGGTAGCCGTCTGTTCATACCACTGCTTCATAACTTCTTGGTTAGCCTTCAAGTTCTTAGAAGCTTTCTTCCAGAACCTGACCATCTGGTTCCCGAAGGCTAGCATGTAGCTAACCATATCCTGGGGGGGTTCTTGTGAGTTTGCTCCTGACCAGACTGAGAGATTCTTACAGGGTGGCTGTTAGACTTGGCACCATTGGCGTGGGTCTCCCTTCCATTTTTTTGCTGTTGCCTCTTATGTTTTGCTGGTCTTAGATGCTTTTGGGCACTGTGCCACTGCTGTTCAGTGCCACAGTGCAAGTGCTCCCTACTGTAAATTGATGTATGGATTAGTGACTCCATGATTGGATGATTGGTTTACTTGTCAGTCCCTAGTAGAGTGCACGGAGTGTGCCCAGGGCTTGTAAATCCAATGCCGCTGGTGGGCTTGCAGCACTGGTTGTGCCACCCACAGAAGCGGCTTGTAAAATGTGTCTCAGGCCTGCCATTGCAGAGCCTGTGTGCAGTCTGTGACTGCCATGTCGACTTGGCAAGTGCACCCACTTGCCAGTCCCTAAACCTTCCCTTATCTTCATATCAGACACCCCTAAGGTAGGCCCAAGGGCAGGGTGCATTGTAAGTATAAGGTAGGACATGCCCTGGTGTGTGTGGCATGTCCTAATAGTGAATTACAGCCATTTTCGTTTTTCACTATTGCAAGGCTACCTGTTCTCCATAGGCCAGAATGGGCAGTTTTGATTATTACACCTTATAATCCTAACTGACCCAGAGAACATGGTAGAAAAACGAATTTAGTATGCCTGAACTCAGAATGATAAAATACATCTTTTAGTGAAGTTGGTTTTAACATTCTTTGTTTGAAAATACCACTTTTAGAAAGTAGGTATTTTCTTGCCTAAACCATCCAGCTGCCTCTGCTCAGGTTGTGTATTGTGTGTCTGGGTTTGTGAGTGACAGGGGCTGGGGGATTCCAGGAGGCAGGGTGAGTCAGCACTAGGCTGAATAGGTCTGCCTGAAGGAGGATGGGTGGGAGGAGTTGCACCTGGGTCTGAATAGGGCTGTGCCTGCCTTCCACAATGCTGGCTCCACCTCCTGCCGGGCGTCTGATGGCTCTGCCCCTCACTCTCAAAGGAAAGAAGGAGTCAGAAAAACAAAGTGCTCCAGGACTGACCAGAACTGGTTTGGACTAGGCAAAGGCCTCTCTGCCTTCAGAGAACAAAGGGAAAAGGTGTATAAAAAGGGGACCCAGACCCCTAGGAAATTAGATCACTTCTGGGAAATCAAGAAACCTGTTGCCAAGGAGAAGAACCGGAGAAGCTGAAGGAGGAGTACTGCCCCTGTGCTGTTTTGCTGATTGGGGTTGGCCTGCAGTGGTTGCTTTCTGCCAAGGACAGGAGAAAAGACTTTGCTGTGCTTTGTCATCTTGAAGAAGAGAATCTCCAAGGGCTTGAACTAGAGCTTGCCTCCTGCCTGAAGTCTCAGGGATACAAGACTTCCCCAACCAGCCCCCCTGCATTCCCTTGCTGGGAATTGAAGTGCCTGCTGTTGTGCTGGGCCTTCTGAGAGACTGCGTGTCGCTGGGAGCTGGAAGCGCGACGCAACAACGAGAAGCGTGTCGCCGCCGCAGCCGCGGTCATCGCATCGCCGAGGAAGCGAGACGCCGCTGCCGCTGTCATCATCGCATCGCCGAAGCGTGGCGCATCACCGGAGAAGCGAGACGCTGCCACAGAGGTCATCGTCGCATCGCCGGAGAAGCGCGTCGCAGGGCCTGTCGCGGCTCCAAAGATCATCGAGTCGCCGCACGGCCGTCGGGCGTGCACGCATCACACCAACGTTGTCGCATCGCAACCAAGACGCCATTTTGTCGCATCGTACCGGAGAAGAGTATCGCATCGAGGTGCCATCTTGTCGCATCGCACCGGAAAGCAGTAAGAAACCGACGCATCACCTCCCCACACAGTAAGGAAGCGAGCATCAACTCCCCTGCGCAGCAGTAAGGAACCGACGCATCCACTCCCCTGAGTGTAAGGAACCGACGCATCACCTTCCCTGCGACCCTTTTGTTTTCTTTGCGTTACGCATTCAAGGTACATTGAGAGTAAAGTGTCGCATTTACAACTTGAGAGAACTGAACTATTTTATAACCTTTTAAAGCCTATTTTTTTACAGTATTGTGGATTTTTGCTATTGGGTCTTGTGATAAATCTATATAAAGAATACTTATTTTTTATACTACAACCTGTGTGGTGTCCATCTGTAGTGTTTTCACTGTATTACTGTATGTGGTCACAAATGCTTTACACACTGCCTCTGAGATAAGCCTGTCTGCTCGTGCCAAGCTACCAGGGGGTGAGCAGGGGTTATTTTAGGAGTGTTTCCCCCTTATCCTGACTAGAAGCAAGGGTCCCTATTTGGACAAAGGTGCAAACCATTGCCAACTAGAGACCCCCAGTTCTAACATTGGTGGTCAGCGGTGAGGATTTGGACTTGCATTTGTGATTCATATACAGTGATTGGTGTACACTACTAGGGAGTGCAGACCAATACGCGACCACATACATTTTGATAGGACTTTTTTATCCTTGGAACCTTTATTGTTGTTGAGAACTGCCAATTTTCACCATGAGCAAAAAAGGATCCATTGCACCTGCAGATATTGAATTTGAAGAAGATAGGGTTGATACCTACACTGTACCAGAACTCAAAGCTGTTTGTAAAAAGTTTAAAATCTCTATGAAAGGCCTCACCAGGAAGGAGGAGCTTCAAAAGGCGCTGAGGGCCTGGTTGGAAGCACGGAATGCCAGTGGGCAGTCCGAGGAGCCTGTGGAGGAGGCAGAGAATTTAGATGAGCAGCTTGAGGGGCCATTGGGCTTACCTGGGAGGAGAGTGCCTTCCAGGGAGGGCAGCAGTGTTTCTCAAAAGGGCCTGTCTCCAGAGGAGCTGGAGGACAGGGACAAAAGCAGGATGCATGAAATGGAGATGGCCAAACTGAAACAGGGAAGCCATGATAGCCTTGAGCATAAGAAATTGGAGTTAGAAAGTAAGAGGTTGGCCATGGAAGAAAAGAAGATGCTTTTAGAGCATGAGAGAGTGGTGAGGGAGCTAGAGCTAAAGGCTAGAAGCCTAGAAATCACTCCCTCTGGTGGCAGCACACCTCCAGTGCCTGTAGAAAGTAGAGTGTACATCCCCAAGGAGGTTATTAAGGATTTCATGAAGGGGGAGGACATTGGGCAATGGTTTAAAGCATATGAGATCGCCATGACATCACACCGGGTCCCTGAGAAGGATTGGGGAGCGGGGTTGTGGGGCCGCTTTGCAGGTGAGGGAAGGGAAACCTTGCTAGCCTTACCCACAATTGATCAGATGTCCTATGCCCACCTGAAGGAAGCTTTAGTGGCAAGGTATGGGTTAACTCCAGAGCTTTATAGGCAGAAGTTTAGGAACTGCAAAAAGCTGGAGTCTAGTACCTGGGTGGAGTATGTGTCTTATTTTTGCAGAGCATTGGATGGATGGGTGAAGGGTAGCAAAGTAAATGACTTACAGGAGTTCTATGATTTAATCGCATGGGAGCACTTGTCCAGTAGTTGTTTTCCAGAGCTACGCCAGCACCTAGTTGACAGTAAGCTGACTAATCCTAGGAAGCTTGCTGAGGAGGCGGACCGCTGGGTCAGTACCCGGGTCCACAAGGGTCTTGTGGGAGACTCCGCCAAAGGTGGGCAGGGTCCCCAGCAGAAGAGTGGGGGGACAAGGGTAAACAGAAGGAGTTCCAAAAAGGGCCCCAAAGTAAACCCCAAGGGAACCAAGGTAAGGGTTCCCAGCCTCCCACTGAAAAAGACCATGGGTCCCAACAGATAAGTCTGTTCAGAAGGGGCCCAAAGCATGTTTTAGTTGTGGTCAGGTGGGTCACTTTGTAGGAAGTCCCAAGTGCCCCAATACCGTGACCACTGCACCCACTGGTGCACCACCCCGGCAGATGGCTAGTGTAGCCCTGGGGGAGGAATTGGGTGCCCAAGGTGGGTGGGGTCCCGCAGAGATGTCCCTGGTCTCTTTAGGAGACAGTGAGATGGTCCCTAGGACCCAGCTGCCTGATAACACTAAAAATACAGGCAGTGGGTGACCATCAATGGCCATAGGGTGGAGGCTCTGAGAGACACCGGGGCCAGTGTGACAGCTGTCAGTTGTCGGCTGGTGTCTGAAGAGCAGGTGGTCCCCAACGTATTCTACCCGGTAGTTGCCGCTGACAACTCAGAGAGCCACTGCAAGGTGGCCCAGGTTCCCTTTGAGTGGGGGGGTCTCAGGTATCCTTCAAGTAGCTGTGAGGCCAGCCATGCCTGTTGACTGTCTGCTAGGCAATGATTTGGAGAGCTCCCCTTGGGCGAAGGTGGAGCGGAGGTCTCATTTGGAGATGTTGGGTCTGCCAGAGTGGGCGTGTGTGACCACTCGGTCAATGGCAGCCGGTAAGGGTATTCAAGAGGACCTGGAGCCTGGAAGAAGGGCCCAGGTGCCTGCCTTAAAGAGAGGAGGCAGGGGCGCGGGAAACCGGCCCCCGAAGTTCCCACGGTCCAGGAGGAGGCAGACCTTGAGGGGGATGCCCTGGAACCTACAGGGGAACAAGTGGCTGAACTGGGGGACCTGCCTGAGCTGACCCATTGGCAGCAGGAAGGAGGCCCCTCCAGGGAAGAATTCTGCGAGGAGCAGAAGAAGTGCCCTTCTCTTGAGGGCTTGCGGCAACAGGCTGTAAGCCAGGCAGCAGGTGATCAGTCTGGATCACACTGGATCTACTGGGAGAATGGTCTCCTGTATAGTGAGCCTAAGGTTGCTGAGCCTGGGTCAGCCCGTGTGCTGGTGGTACCCCAGCGCTTCAGAGCCTTCCTACTGGGTCTGGCTCATGATGTGCCTTTAGCAGGACATTTGGGGCAAGACAAGACCTTTCAAAGGCTTGTCACCCACTTTCATTGGCCCCAAATGCGCAAGAGTTCAGATACTCATTGCAGGACCTGTCAGACTTGCCAGGCAAGTGGTAAGAGTGGGAGGAAGCACAAGGCTCCTCTCCAACCTTTCCCTGTTGTCAGTACCCCCTTTGAGAGGGTGGGTATTGACATTGTGGGGCCTCTGGATCCCAAGACAGCCATGGGCAACAGGTTCATC
The DNA here is from genome assembly GCA_963921515.1 of Calotriton arnoldi. Taxonomy (NCBI): domain Eukaryota; kingdom Metazoa; phylum Chordata; class Amphibia; order Caudata; family Salamandridae; genus Calotriton; species Calotriton arnoldi. The sequence goes on from CAWUFW010009516.1 coordinate 383,562, forward strand.
CTGGTCTTGGTGGACCATGCCACCCGGTACCCGGAAGCCATCCCTCTTCGGACAGTGACGGCCCCCGTGGTGGGACGTGCACTGATGGGGATTTTCTCCCGTGTGGGGTTCCCCAAGGAGGTGGTGTCTGACCGTGGTACTAACTTCATTTCCAAGTATATGAAGTCCCTGTGGCAGGAGTGTGGTGTAACCTATAAGTTCACCACTCCTTACCACCCCCAAGGTAATGGACTGGTTGAGAGATTCAACCGGACCCTTAAAGGCATGATTATGGGTCTGGAAGAACCCATGAGGCGTAAGTGGGACGTCCTCTTGCCATGCCTGCTCTTTGCTTACAGAGAGGTGCCCCAGAAGTCCTTAGGGTTCAGTCCCTTTGAACTGCTGTACGGCCATCCTGTAAGAGGACCTCTGAGTCTGGTCAAGGAAGGCTGGGAGAAAGCTCCCAGGAAAACTCCCCAGGATGTATTTAGTTACATGCTGGCCTTCAGGAACCAGACTCGGCGTTTCAGACAACTCGCTGAGGCGAATCTGGAAGCCAGCCAGGAAGAGATGAAACGTTGGCATGATCAGAACGCCACTCTGATCGAGTTTCAGCCTGGACAAAAGGTTTGGGTCATGGCCCCAGTGGAGCCCTGTGCGCTCCAGGATAAGTGGACCGGACCATTTGAGGTGGTGGAGCGCAAGAGTGATGTCACCTACTTGGTGGACTTGCAGTCTCCCAGGAACCCCTTGCGGGTCCTGCATGTGAACCGCCTGAAGCCCCACTTTGAGAGGTCTGAAGTGGGCATGCTCTTAGCAACAGATGCTGGGATGGAAGAGGAGACTGAACCTCTTCCTGACCTCCTGTATGCAAAAGAGCAAGATGGGTCAGTGGATGGTGTGAACCTCTCTCCCACCCTGACCCCGGAACAGCAGAATGACTGTCGCCAACTGTTGGGACAGTTTTCTGATCTGTTCTCCCTGACTCCCAGTATCACTAAATGGTGCATCCATGATGTGGATACTGGGGACAGTCCTCCTGTGAAGCATAAAACTTACAGAGTGACTGACAGGGTGAGAGCTTGCATCAAGGAGGAGGTCTCCAAGATGTTTGCCTTAGGGGTGATTGAGTCCTCTAACAGCCCTTGGGCCAGCCCAGTGGTCTTGGTCCCAAAGGCTGCCGCGCCTGGTGCCACACCCGAACTCCGGTTCTGTGTGGACTACCGAGGACTCAATTCAGTCACAAGGACTGACGCGCACCCCATCCCCAGAGCTGATGAGCTCATTGATCGGTTAGGGGCTGCCCGGTACCTCAGCACGTTTGATCTAACGTCTGGGTACTGGCAGATCGCCTTAACTGATGGGGCCAAAGAGAGGTCAGCATTCTCCACACCAGATGGGCACTACCAATTCCGGGTGATGCCCTTTGGGATGAAGAATGCCCCTGCCACCTTTCAGAGGTTGGTCAACCAGGTGTTGGCTGGGCTGGAGGATTTCAGTGCCGCCTACCTGGATGACATTGCAGTGTTCAGCGCCACTTGGGAGGAACATCTGCACCACCTCTGGGAAGTGTTGAAGGCGCTGCGGAGGGCAGGCCTCACGATCAAGGCGAGTAAGTGCCAGATCGGGCAGGGTTCTGTGGTGTACTTGGGACACCAGGTAGGGAGCGGCCAGGTGGCGCCCCTACAGCCCAAGATAGATACCATCCTGGCTTGGGAACCCCCAAAACCCAAACAGAGGTGAGGGCCTTCTTAGGACTCACCGGGTATTACAGGAGGTTTGTCAAGGGGTATGGCAACATTGTTGCACCCTTGACTGAGCTGACTTCCAGGAAGCAGCCCAGGAAAGTGAACTGGACTGATGCCTGCCAAAAGGCTTTTGATGCCCTGAAATCTGCCATGTGCACGGCGCCCGTGCTTCAGGCGCCCAACTTCTCAAGGGAATTCATTGTGCAGACAGATGCTTCAGAGCATGGTGTTGGGGCTGTGCTTTCACAGATGAATGAAGAGGGCCTAGACCAACCTGTAGCCTTTATTAGTAGGAGGTTACTCCCACGGGAACAGAGGTGGAGTGCGATTGAACGTGAGGCATTTGCTGTGGTCTGGGCGCTGAAGAAGTTGAGACCATATTTGTTTGGGACTCACTTCCGGGTTCAGACAGACCACAGGCCCCTCAGATGGTTAATGCAGATGAGGGGTGAGAATCCAAAACTGTTGAGGTGGTCCATTTCCCTACAGGGGATGGACTTTACGGTGGAACACCGCCCTGGTACAGAACACGCCAATGCTGATGGTCTGTCCAGATTTTTCCGCCTTAGTGATGAGAACTCCCAGGAGGAAGGGTAGTTCTCCCCACATTTCAGCTGGAGGGGACACGTGTTAGACTTGGCACCATTGGCGTGGGTCTCCCTTCCATTTTTTTGCTGTTGCCTCTTATGTTTTGCTGGTCTTAGATGCTTTTGGGCACTGTGCCACTGCTGTTCAGTGCCACAGTGCAAGTGCTCCCTACTGTAAATTGATGTATGGATTAGTGACTCCATGATTGGATGATTGGTTTACTTGTCAGTCCCTAGTAGAGTGCACGGAGTGTGCCCAGGGCTTGTAAATCCAATGCCGCTGGTGGGCTTGCAGCACTGGTTGTGCCACCCACAGAAGCGGCTTGTAAAATGTGTCTCAGGCCTGCCATTGCAGAGCCTGTGTGCAGTCTGTGACTGCCATGTCGACTTGGCAAGTGCACCCACTTGCCAGTCCCTAAACCTTCCCTTATCTTCATATCAGACACCCCTAAGGTAGGCCCAAGGGCAGGGTGCATTGTAAGTATAAGGTAGGACATGCCCTGGTGTGTGTGGCATGTCCTAATAGTGAATTACAGCCATTTTCGTTTTTCACTATTGCAAGGCTACCTGTTCTCCATAGGCCAGAATGGGCAGTTTTGATTATTACACCTTATAATCCTAACTGACCCAGAGAACATGGTAGAAAAACGAATTTAGTATGCCTGAACTCAGAATGATAAAATACATCTTTTAGTGAAGTTGGTTTTAACATTCTTTGTTTGAAAATACCACTTTTAGAAAGTAGGTATTTTCTTGCCTAAACCATCCAGCTGCCTCTGCTCAGGTTGTGTATTGTGTGTCTGGGTTTGTGAGTGACAGGGGCTGGGGGATTCCAGGAGGCAGGGTGAGTCAGCACTAGGCTGAATAGGTCTGCCTGAAGGAGGATGGGTGGGAGGAGTTGCACCTGGGTCTGAATAGGGCTGTGCCTGCCTTCCACAATGCTGGCTCCACCTCCTGCCGGGCGTCTGATGGCTCTGCCCCTCACTCTCAAAGGAAAGAAGGAGTCAGAAAAACAAAGTGCTCCAGGACTGACCAGAACTGGTTTGGACTAGGCAAAGGCCTCTCTGCCTTCAGAGAACAAAGGGAAAAGGTGTATAAAAAGGGGACCCAGACCCCTAGGAAATTAGATCACTTCTGGGAAATCAAGAAACCTGTTGCCAAGGAGAAGAACCGGAGAAGCTGAAGGAGGAGTACTGCCCCTGTGCTGTTTTGCTGATTGGGGTTGGCCTGCAGTGGTTGCTTTCTGCCAAGGACAGGAGAAAAGACTTTGCTGTGCTTTGTCATCTTGAAGAAGAGAATCTCCAAGGGCTTGAACTAGAGCTTGCCTCCTGCCTGAAGTCTCAGGGATACAAGACTTCCCCAACCAGCCCCCCTGCATTCCCTTGCTGGGAATTGAAGTGCCTGCTGTTGTGCTGGGCCTTCTGAGAGACTGCGTGTCGCTGGGAGCTGGAAGCGCGACGCAACAACGAGAAGCGTGTCGCCGCCGCAGCCGCGGTCATCGCATCGCCGAGGAAGCGAGACGCCGCTGCCGCTGTCATCATCGCATCGCCGAAGCGTGGCGCATCACCGGAGAAGCGAGACGCTGCCACAGAGGTCATCGTCGCATCGCCGGAGAAGCGCGTCGCAGGGCCTGTCGCGGCTCCAAAGATCATCGAGTCGCCGCACGGCCGTCGGGCGTGCACGCATCACACCAACGTTGTCGCATCGCAACCAAGACGCCATTTTGTCGCATCGTACCGGAGAAGAGTATCGCATCGAGGTGCCATCTTGTCGCATCGCACCGGAAAGCAGTAAGAAACCGACGCATCACCTCCCCACACAGTAAGGAAGCGAGCATCAACTCCCCTGCGCAGCAGTAAGGAACCGACGCATCCACTCCCCTGAGTGTAAGGAACCGACGCATCACCTTCCCTGCGACCCTTTTGTTTTCTTTGCGTTACGCATTCAAGGTACATTGAGAGTAAAGTGTCGCATTTACAACTTGAGAGAACTGAACTATTTTATAACCTTTTAAAGCCTATTTTTTTACAGTATTGTGGATTTTTGCTATTGGGTCTTGTGATAAATCTATATAAAGAATACTTATTTTTTATACTACAACCTGTGTGGTGTCCATCTGTAGTGTTTTCACTGTATTACTGTATGTGGTCACAAATGCTTTACACACTGCCTCTGAGATAAGCCTGTCTGCTCGTGCCAAGCTACCAGGGGGTGAGCAGGGGTTATTTTAGGAGTGTTTCCCCCTTATCCTGACTAGAAGCAAGGGTCCCTATTTGGACAAAGGTGCAAACCATTGCCAACTAGAGACCCCCAGTTCTAACAGTGGCCATATAAAAGTTCAAATGGGCTAAAGCCTACACCCTTCTGTGGCACCTCTCGGTAAGGAGTACATTCCACTTCCGTCTCATGGGCTCAGGCAGCCCCATCATCATGCCCTTAAGTGTCTTGTTTGTGGATGGTAGGGTGTGAAGAACTGATAGGTAAATTCCACATAAATATACACAGACATGAAGTTGGTGCCCCTTGTCTGATACCACTTCTTTGGGGAAACCCACTCTGATGAAAATCCCCATTAGTAGGCTAACCACTGCAGGTGCATTACTGAACCTCAGAGGGTTGGCCTCTGGGTACCTAGTGGCATGATCTACCAAGACTAGGATAAACCTATTGTATAAGGCTGCCTCGGGGTCCAAAGGTCCTACAATATCAATTTCCACCCTCTCAAAGGGTGTACCAACAACAGCCATGGAAGTCCGGGGATATTTTTGCTGTTTCCCAGTCTTCCCATTAGCTTGGCAGGTGAGACAAGTCCTACAAATTACAGAATTAGCTGCCCTCATCTGGGGCCAATAAAAGTGGATGACAAGTCTGCCGAAGGGCTTGTACTGCCCAAGATGTCCTGCCAGGGGTATCTCATGAGCCAGCCCCAGTAGGAAAGCCCTGAAACATTGGGGAACTACCAATACATGAGTTGCCCCATGCTCAGGAGTCTTACTGTTAGCGTCGCCTCTGTGGCGCGCGTTCTAGGGCCCGCCCCCACTGCTCGTTTGGCTTTCCGTGGCCATCGTACTTATGGCACTACCACGATACGATGTGGGAAACTACATTTTCCTGTTACAAAATTGTGGCTGCGGTGTTCTACAAGTGTATATTGAGCACTGCAATATGTTTTCCTTGTATTTTCCTTTCGTTGTTTATTTTCTTTTGTGTGTTTTTCCTTTTCTTTTCCGGATGTAGCCATAGGGGACTACATATCCCAGAATCCCCACGCAAGCAGTCACTTTGGGTGTGGTATGCCTATGGGTGTGGTCTGCCTATAAAGAGAGCCACGCCCCATTGGGCGTTGCTCACTATTCTGGAATCCTGCCGAGTGGGAGCAGCTTCGGTCGCCTCTGCAGACTCATGAGTTCATTCCTTTTTATCTTGGGGTTTTCAGGTAAGCCTCTGTCGTTTTGAAGGCAACAGAGTATTTTCATTTCTGCTCTTTATTTGTGATACTCATTTTGAACTTTGTTGGGATCCGATTGCGCTTTGAAGCTTATTTGAATACTGTATTTGGCAAACATACGATCGTACGCTTTGGAACTCATTTGCATACTGTATTGGCACACATACGATCGTGCGCTTTGAAGCTCATTTGAATAGTGTATTTGGCAAATATGCGGTGCGCTTTGAAGCCCATTTGAATACTGTATTTGGCAAACATACGATCGTACGCTTTGGAGCTCATTTGAATATTGTATTGGCACTCATATGATCGTTCGCTTTGGAACTCATTTGAATATTGTATTGGCACTCATATGATCGTGCGCTTTGGAACTCATTTGAATATTGTATTGGCACTCATATGATCGTGCACTTTGGAACTCATTTGAATATTGTGTTGTTGAGCACAGGGACTAGCGATTACTATCTAGAGCTCTGGGCTCATTTGCATATTGAGTTGCCGAGCATAGGGACAAGTGCTCAGGGCTCATTTGCATTGTGTATGTGGAACGCTCGGACAAGCCCTTTGTAGGTCATTTGCATGTTGTCTTTTCCAGCGCTCGGGCAAGCGCTTTGGGGCTCATTTGTATATTGTGTAAAAACTATGAGCATATGCTATGAACTTTGTTGAATATTGCTAATAAGAAAGTGTGTTTGTAACACATTCTTTGGAAGTGTATTTCCTGCATAATTGGTATCACGGGCTCGTGATAAAGTCATATATAGACTCTATAGCAGACAAATTCCGTGTAACAGAGTCCAGCATCTGAGAATTATATATGCTAATTGTTATTGTTTGTATGTGTATTTATTTCTTTTACAGGTCTCCTTCCCAGCTGTTCCTTTCCCCAAACCCTTCCCCCCACTTGGTCACTCTAAGTTTCAGTGCTGTAATAGCATCCTGAATTGGAGGTACCGAGAGGTGGGCTCATAGAGCAACGAACAGACTCCGAGGAAGTGGCGCCATGACACTTAGGCTCACTATACAGAAGGCCATTCTTCCAATATATGAGGTGAAATCCAGAGGTGAGACCGGCTGCCTGGGCTTCAGCTTGCCAGCTTCTGAGCCTTGCAGCACTTCTCGCTGGTGGACCCTTCTTCCACTTCCCATCTGGCAAGTTCAAGCAGCATGCCAAGGGAGGCAATGTTCTTCCCAGTAGGCTCCAGGGCGTCCTCCTCCTCCATCAACCATTTCTGGGGGATGTTCAGGGGCTGGCTTCTAACGCCCCTTCCCCTTCGTATCCTGGCTGCTGTCTAGGCCATTCTTCTACTCTTCCAGCCTCCAGACCTTCTTGACTCCCTTCCTGGGCAGCCATGGACCTGGTGTTGTACAAATCCATTCAGGAAACCCTGACATCTCCAGGCGTGACCTGAGCTTGACTTTCCTCCAGGCCGTGTGCTCCAAGTCATTCCCTAACAGACAGTCCATGGGCATAGCTGGGCTCACAGCAATGTTCAGAAGCCCTGAGACCCTCCCCCTCACAGGGAACAAGGGCCATGGGGTAGTGGCTCTCCTGGATGTCCGCTACCACAACCTGGTGGAATGTATTTGGTATCACCTGCTCTGAAGACACCAGATGACTTCTGACAGTAGTCATACTGGTTCCTGTGTCCTTCAAATCCTCTACCATCTGCCTATAGATGGTGACCCACTGCCTATACTTTGAAGTATTGGAATGCATGGGTGCTTAGGGAACCATCTCCACATCACCCAGGGACAATAGGGTAAACTCACAAGTCTCCCCAAACTAACTTGAGCCATCTCCTCCCCAAGCACTACACTGGCTATTCTCTGTGACTGCCCACCACTGGGGGGTTGTGCCTTCTTGGAAGACTCAGCATCTCCATTCATTTGCCCATACTCATAGCACATAAAGCACTTAGGGACACATTTTCGAGTTTTCTGGTCTGTGAAGACTTTCTTCTGGTGGCCAGATTGGGACCCTTTCTCCTGTGATCTGTTTTGGGGGCCTTAAGAGAACTCCTTGGTTTTATTTTTATCTGACCCTCTTTCTTCTGTTGGGAACCCCTGACCACCCTTTTTGAGAGTCCCCCTAGACACATTCTTAGATACTCTGGTGCTGACCCAGAGGTCTGCCTCCTCAGCAAGCTTCCTTGGATAAATAAGCCTGCTATCCACTAGGTTTTGGCGTAGCTCTGGAAAACAAGTATTGAGCATGTGCTCCTTCAGAATTAGGTTATACAGCCCAGTAAACTAATCCACTTTGCTCCCCTCACCCAGCCCTTCAGTGCCTTGCTGGCATAATCTAAGAAATCCACCCAGGACTGATTTGGGAGCTTGTGGCTGTCGCTAAATCTTTGACTGTACTTCTCAGGGGTCAGCCCAAAATTAGCAACGAGGATTGCCTTCATGGGGGCAAACCTGGTCTGATCCTCTGCATCTAGTGTCAGAAGTATGTCCCTCCCCACTGTGGGAATGTCTTTCCACAGCTACCCACCCACAGTACTCCTCTGGGACCTTACGTACCCTGAGTGCAACTTCACAAACAGCAAATCACTTGTCTACATCATCTCCCACAACAAAGTTAGGCAACAGCTCATGGGGAATGCAGACTCTCACCTCTATAGCAGACACAGTTGGAACACTGCCACCACCACTGTTGGGTCCTGTAGGTTGCCTTACCTTTAGCTCTAGCTCCCTCATGCTCTTTTAATGCTCCAATTGTAGCCTTTTCTCAGCTAAGGCCCTCTCAGCCTCGGCCTTCTCCTTAGCCACGGACAGTTTATTTTCCTCCTTCTCCAGTTGTAATTTGGCCAGCTCTAACTTGAGCTTCCTTCTGTCTCCAGCTCCTCTGGAGTCAGGACCCTGGAAGACATGCTGCTACCTGCACGGGGAGGGATTTCCAATCCTGGGAGTAGGTTACCCACCTCATCAATAGACTGTATTCCAAGATCCTCCTGCTAGCCCTGCTCCACATCATCCACTCCCTCCTCATCATCTGTTGGTTACTGGTGGGCCTCTGCCCATGCCCTCAGTGCCTTCCTGATGCTCATTTTGGTTGGCAGGCCCCTCTCATTGCAAAACTCCTTGAGCTCAACCACAGTGTAGCTCTCTGGGTTTGCAAGGTCAAGCTCCATCTTTGTAGGTGGGGTTACAGACAGTTGGGTAGAGTAGGAATGAATTTAGAAAAAACTAAAAATGCAATTAGGGAGAATTTAAACCTCAAATTGGCCTTAGATATGGGATGGTATGGTACACCAAATCACTGTATGGCACTGCATAAACGCAATTCCTATACCACCACTGCCACCAATGTTAGAAATTGGGTTACTCGTTGATTGGGATGTGAGCCCTTGTCAAGTAGCAACCACAATCCTAGTCAGGGTGAGGTACAGGTAAACCCCAAATTAGAGCCTGTGCTCAACCATCTGGTAGCTTAGCACAGAGCAGTCAGGCTTAACTTAAAGGCAATGTGTAAAGCATTTGTGCAGCCCTTCAATCAGGAAAACACTGACAACATCACACAAAAAGAATCTTACAATGGGTTAGGAAAACAGCGCTTAATTTGATAAATAAAACAAGACCAAAATGACAAAAATCCAATCAGTAGAACCAGAGTTATTATTTTTGAAGAATAAACTGTAAAATAGTGCCCAAGGGCGGAAAGCACCAACTGTGGCTATATGGTCGCGCTGGACCAGGTCAAAGTGAAAAATTCAGGCTGACAGTGTAGGAGCATAGGCCAGATACAGTCCCAGATAAGTCCTGCTGAAGTTTTACTTTCTCAAGTTTTGTGGCAAGAGTCCCATTTGCATTGGAGAGGGCCGCAGGGAGCAAGGACCACAGCAACATTGAACTGGTAGCGTAGCACTGTCAGTCAGTCAGTCAGTCAGTCAACTTAATGTCATAAAAGAAAACATGTCATGCAACCATACATTTAATTAAAACATTTGTAAAAGCTCAAAAAAAATTAAATATCAGCCAGGTAACCAAGGCTTAAAATACATACACAACAATAACAATTTATAAAATACATAGTGTAAATAGGCAAACAATATTAAGTACAAATAGGCTCCTCTTGTGTTATTCCTGTAAATGACCAGAAAATCTAGCTCTAGGATACATACAGTACAAGAACATTTTATAAAGTGCAAAGTGCAAAAAGGAACAAGCTCAAAATAAAATATTCCGCATTTGTAACATTCCTATTGTCAGTCAGGGGACCAAGACCAGCTAAATTTACAGTACCGAGCTTTCTATAAAGTGCAAAGTGCAATGAAGCGGACTCAATCAGGTAAAATAATCCTCTTTTTAGTGGGCCTCTGAATAAAAACATATAAAAGGTATAATAACAATTTAAAAGACCAAATTTTTCCTGCGCCTAATGGCTCCCGTTAGAAAACTTGGAACCCCAAAACAGACCATGGGGGAAGCTAACATCTGGAGATATAATAGGGCTGGCCTAGCTTGTACAAAGTGACAATCTCTGAGTAGTGGTAATATAAATTTCTTGCGTAAAGAAACATAATAGTCACAGAAAAAAATAAAATGAAGGGTATCCTGTTCAGAGAAATTATCACAAGGACAGGGTTCTAAGGTGCCAGGTTTAAAAAGCCCTGAGGAACTGACAGAAACCAGGGAGCCATTTGCAAACGAAATCTTATTAAAACAAAACGATGGAAGGGGTTACCAACAATTAATAGATAAGGTTGGACTTGGTTTTGCATCAATAAAGAAGCATGGCGTCTTACCATCGGTTTTAGCAACTCCTTTTCTTCCCTTAATCCCTGTGCTCTTTATCAAAAACTGATATTTAATATTTCTAATTTTAATTTTGTCCATGGGTTTGGGGCTTATAAATAAATCAGGGCAACCTAGCCAGCTTGTCAGTTCCCTTAAATACTTTAACCAGGGGATATGTTCAGCTCTATCTAGCGCTACACAATCAGTTATTATTGTTTGGTTTAAATTTGCAATGGGACTTGCCCAAACTCTAAGCCAGCGCATTAATGGAGCCACTGCGATATAATCTGATATATAACCCACCCCTAGTTCTTCATGTATTGTATATGCAGGTGTGGATTGCGGAACTGCCAGAATCTTACGTAGGAACTTGTCTTCCTCGAGCTGAATATCCTTTCCTTCTTTGTATCCCCAGAGGTCACTACCGTAGGTTGCCATGGGGATGCATTTTTCCTTATATATCTTCAGCAGGGCCGGAATGGGTTTTGACCCCAATCTTTTTGCAAAATTTAGTGTTGCCCCTGTAGCTCTGGCAAGAGTGATCTTTTTTTGCGAAAGTTGTGGACACCATGAAGCACGCTCATCGAAAAGTACCCCCAAATAAGGGAAAGTTGGAACCTTTGTTAGTTCGGTCCCTTTGCAGTAAAATTTAAACTTTTTTTGAGACTTGCCAGGGCCAATAGACATCGTATGCGATTTCTTAAAATTTTTCGAAAGATCTAGGGAGTCCATAAAAACTATAAAAGCATCTAAAAGTGATTGGAGACCCACCGCTGTTCTAGCTAGTATGACTGTGTCGTCCGCATATAAAAGTGCGGGGATCATCTTATCACCAAATCTCGGGATGTCTTTGCAACTTACTATTAAAGAATCTCCCAAATTATTTATATATAGTGTAAATAAGAGGGGGCCAGGATGCAACCTTGGCGTACCCTCTTTTGACATCCCAGGCGGTTGTCAGATCCCCATTACTATTATATCTGACGGCCGCTGTGTTATTCTCATGGATAGCATGTAAAAAATCTACGAGCTCTGGTTCGAGACCCATATCACTTAAGATGGACCATAATTTTGATCTGTTAACACAGTCGAAGGCTTGTGTCAGGTCCATAAATGCTAGATGTATTATACCCTTTTTAGCGATGGTATACTTCCCTACCGCTAGGTGTAAATTTAATCATTGGTCCAAGGTCCCTTTGCCTGGCCTAAAACCATATTGCAGGTTGGAAATAACATTTCGATCATCTAGCCATTTTGTTAATCGATTGAGTACAGTTTTTCCCATAATTTTAGCTGCAGAATCTAAAAGTGAGATCAGCCTATAACATATAGGTTCATCCCTTGCGCCCTTTTTAAATATTGGAACAATGACTGCCTTCCCCCAAGTTGTTGGTTGTCCGTGTGAACGTGTGGCATTAAAAACATTTGTCAAAATGCTAGCCCATACATTAGGGTCTGCTTTGTATAGATCGGCCGGTACCCCATCTGGGCCTGGGGCCTTCCCACCAGATGTAGACACAATTGCTTCGTAGACCTCCTCTACACTAAAGTGGAGTAATGTGCTGGTTTGGTCCCCTTCCCTATATTCCTTAGCTTCTCCCAAATTTACATCACTAAAGATGTTTCCAAAATGCGATACTCATTTGTCTGCTGCAATTAGGCAGTCAGTGTTAGTGTTAGGGGTTTCAGAAAGAAAGGGACTATTGACTACCGACCAGAAGTTCGAGCTATCTTTCAGAATGCTGGCCTGTTGTAGGGCTACCCATGCTTGTTCCCTTAGCTCCTTTTTCCTGTGGCAAACTGCTGTCTTATAGGCCTTTCTTTTCTCCCTAATTTCGGTTTTATCCCTAGGGGTATTTTTTAGTGCCTGTATAAGCTCTCTATGGGCTGTTGAGCATGCTCCATTGAACCATCTTACAGCCTTCTGGCGTGTGGTCCCATCAAAAATTGTGAGGTCAGATTGAATTTGTGTTGTTAATTTCCCGAAGGCTATTAAAGTAGAACTGTCCTGTATAACGGGATCTAAACAGGACTCGATTTCAAGGGCACAAACTGTATACAAGTTATTAAAAAAGTTGTCTGGGACTATTGTTTCCCACTTTAGCCTGCGTCCCTGATCTTTAGTGCTAATATTTGTGTTTGTCAGACAACTGGCCAGATCTCCGGTTTCGATTGCAGAGAATAATATGGCAACAGTAAGTGGATTATGGTCGCTAAAACCTAGCCAAGTAACCAATAAGTCCTCAGTAAACGAGATTAACGGAGCAGACAATAAAATGTAGTCTATAATGCTAGCTTTTCCATTTCCTACATAAGTGGGTACTGGAGCTACATTGTCCATTTGTTGAAGGTAGCATAAATTTTGGTTCGAAAGAATAAATTCAAACAAAATACCTGAGGGTGTGTGCTCAAAGTGGTTTTGTGAAAAAGAAAATTTCCCCTGGTCCTGGCTTATAATTAACCCTGGGCGAAGTGCTACGCTACGCTCGCGTAGTTTGCGAAGTTTGCGCTACTTCGCACAACGCGAATTGCACGTAGCACAGTGCAAACACGCGTAGCGTAGTGCCGCGGTCATTTTTTGCTTGCTTGCGGTCCTCAACGTCAAGTTGGCGACCGAGAGCAAGCAAAATGACATCCCGGCGAGACTTTTTCCTCGTTCGCGATCAGCAACATCAAGTTGCCGATCGCGAGCGTGGAAAATAAACCTCCCGGCGAGATTCTCAACGCGGGAGGTCAGGTTTCTCATTGCGAGTGGTCGCGTATGCTCGCGACCGCTCGTGATGAGAAACTACCAGTCCGCGTTGAGAAAGCTGCCGCTCGAGTAAAAATCTACTCGAGCGGCAGTAAAAGACAGCTTCGCACTGTGCAAGTTGCCGTTTTCAATGATTGCACAGTGCGGACAAGCATCCGGCACTGTGCAATCATTGCGAACAGTGCACTACGCAGTTCGCGTAGTGCTACGCGAAGCTCGCGTAGTGCGAACTGCACTTTGCGTAGCTTCGCGAAGCACTACTTCGCGAACTACGCCCAGCCTTACTTATAACACAATTTAAATAACATTGATGAATATTAAAATCCCCTAAAATTATTACATCATAATAAACTTGTTTGGTCTCTTCATAACATTCCAGGAACTCCTTTAAAACTTGTAGATGTTCCAACTCATGCCCTCTAGAGAAAGAATTATAAAAGTTTATCACTAACACAGTGGCACGATTCTTAAAAGACAGTTCTACAGCCAAAACGTTCTCAGATTTGCAGTCAACCAAACGTGTCTTACAAGAAAGCTTTAGTGAGAACATTAGCAGCAAACCACCTCTAGCTCTACCCATGTTCGATGAAGTTGCACATTTATGAAACGAAATAAAACCATCTAAATAAAAACAATCATTTGCTTCCCAAGTTTCCTGGAGGGCAATAATATGATGCATTGAAAGAAAATTTTCCCAGATTAGGTTTCCTCTTTTAGACCTTAATCCCGCTATGTTCCATGAGAGGACCTTTTCATATTTAGCCACAGTGGGAATTAGGGTGGGGGAAGATTCTGGAATTTTTATAGATATTTCAACAGGATCCAGAACTGGTAGAATTTGTGCAATTGGGGTCATATTACTTGGGGTATACCCTGACAAGTTTTATCTTCTAACTCTAGTCAGTCATTTTCGTCCAAATTTTGGAGACTTACTAAGGGTTGGAATCTGTTACTCAATAGTAAATTATTTTCTATATTAGTTTTAACAACAGGACTACCTGATTTCCGAACTGTTTGCCATTGCCATTGCATAGGGCATCTGCGCTGGCTTGGGGGTAAAAATATTGTAATGAGACTACCCTGATTTGAGAATTTGAACTGCTCTGGTATGCACAGCGTGTTAACATTTCGGTTTTATCTGGGTCCTTAAAGTTAACAACTATACAGTCACCTGCGCCAAGCTTTTTTGTTTGGTAGCCTACCACCCCACTCTTCTGGCCATAATAATGTCAGATGATATGTTCTGGCCGTTTATTACATTTTTAGAACACCAATGGGTCACTTTATACATTAGGTCCTGAGTGGTTTCCCTAGTATCTTGTGAGAGAAGAGGGACCTCCAATAAAACTGCTACTAACGGGGCAGAAGCAGGGGGCAAGTCAACGGTACTTTGGTTCGCAACTTTAAAAGTGCCATGGTTAGGCTGATTACGTATAGATGAAAGTGCCCTCTCAGGGTTCAGGGGTCTTCTATCCTGGACTACTTCAGGGCTCTTGACTACCCGTCTTGTCACCTCAGATGTTATTGACTGGCTAAGTCTACTAACTGTATCATTAGATCCTACAATATTTAAGCATTGGCCCGGTAGGTCGGGTTGGGATTGGTTCTTACTTCGAAATGGAATTTCTGCCCCTGTCCCCATAGGTTTTTGCACAAAAGTCGTGGCACATTTATTACAGTTAATAGACAAACTGTGAAATAATTCCTCGACATTTTCAATTTTTTGTATTATTGGCGCCAACAGTGTTTTTGTCATTAACTCAAGTTTTATAAATAGAAAATCTAATAATTGCTCATTGTTCAAAACCTGATCTGGAGATGGTTGTGTCCGAGTTTGTAGCCGAAGCGATTTCCTTGGAGATTTATTATGGCCAGGTCGTTTTCTCTTGGGCGGTGGTGGTAAGTCTGGGACCGCTTCATTTCCCTCGTCAGTTTTATCAACTGGGATATTAGAAGACCTGTTAAGTTTGTCAGGGGTAGATATTTGACTTGGTGGTGCAAAGGCTGCTGGAGCTGCTGGATATTCTGAGTGGGCCATAACAGCTGTGAAGTTTCCTTGTTCTCCCTCCTCCCTTATAGTGTGAGATTGAAGACATTTTCCAGCCTCTATGGATAGCCTTCGCTCAGTCAGGGCTATCTCATTGCGTGGGCAGCTTTAGTAAAAAATGAATCAATTTTGCCCGCCATGCAAACCCCCGGCATACCCCCCTGTGCAGCAGGTATTTTCCTTTTACCCATTATAGACGCTAGACCACTAAGGCCCCCTGTCTCTATATGAAGGCGCTATAAGAAACTTGGGCGGTCTAATTTAAAAGATGATTAGCAGTACCTTGAAATATTTGTTATAGTCCATCCAACGCCTCAGTCTCCTTAAAAAATGACTTTCAAACTTAGTGCTGAGACAGCCAGAGAATTGGTCCAGCCCGGCCTCCTCTGGTCGCTGACGGGCGCGGACGGGCCCGCCCTTGGCCCGGGCTGCGCCCGCACGCGTCCCGCACTGCGGGAGCCTCGGCGTTGCTTTTAAGCGCCTCCAGGCGCTACAGGCAGTGCTGAGTTGGAGCGGGGGAGCCTGAGGAATGGAGTCCGTCGGACCCGCTGTGCGTGGCTCTCTTCCCCCGTGTCACCCGATTGCTGGATTTTGAAGAGTAGCACTGGTTAGCAGTGGTAAAGTGTGCAGAGTCCTAAGACCAACAAAAATAAGGTCAGTAAAAATTGAGGAGGTGAGGCAAAAAGTGTAGGGGGAGACCACTCTAAGGCTGACAGGTCTAACACCCAGTAAGAGGTCTAGTTTATCAAAATGAGTGGGCTACTGCAAATTTGATTTGGAACCTGTTTCCGACTGAATCAAACACCATTCCCGACGACCGATTACGATGCAAGGAAACTGTTCGGGCTGTCCGAATCGGTTCTGGACGACATTCAGACAGCCTGAGTCGTATTGGGGATGATTTGTACAGCTCTGTGGACACGGTTTCCAAACGAGCAATTACGATGACTGATTTGGACAGCTGTTCCGATTCGGTCTGCCCGACACGAAGCGGCTGTCGGAATCTGACTTCGGGGGCCCGTAGTAGGCCCCCCTTCACCCTGAGGTCTCCGGTTGGGGTCTGTGGGAGTACCCAAGGGGGGGTAAACTGTGAAACCATGCACAGTGTGGCAGGCATGGTGGGGTGTCCGTCACAGGGTGCATGGTTTTCCCCAACCACCCCTTTTTTCAATGGGAGCCTGTGTTCTCGTTCGGAACACAGGCTCCCATTGAAGTCAATGCGAGTCCGACTGAACGATGTTCGGAGGCATTGTAATCGGTCGGTCGGACTCGGTGAACCCGAGTCAGTCGGAAACGATTCCGAAACCGATTCGATCGGAAGAGTTTCCGAATGACCCTGTAATCGGCCCCTTAGTCTGTATTCTATCCCATCCTCCACATAGCAGCCCTGATATAGTGACTCTTCTAGGCATTCTTGCCTTCCTCGAATCTTGTGAAGTGTGTGACTGCCAATCTGTGCACCTGTGCCCAGGTCCTGCTTTTCCTATTGTCGGATGTCCATTTTATGACGAACTCCAGTCCCCTCTCTGTCTCTTCTGTGTTCTACAAATTACCTACTTCCTGTTGTTTCTCAAAACCTCCCCATCAGGCTGTGTACACTGCCTTTGGTGCCAGGTCATTGCTAAAGAGGATGCTTAGGTCAGGGTGTCATCTCCTCATCCACGTGCTCTGCCAGGTCCCCACTGTAATTGATAAAGAGTGTCCACCACTGAATTAGTTTAGCGCACTTTCAGCTCTTTGCTACCTTACAGCGGGCACCACACCAACCAATTCTAGAGGCCTAGTAGTCTTGGGCAGTTTGCTGATCCATTGTTTATGAACTGTACTATACCTTCATTGTCTGTTCACAGTATGATTTTCTTTTTCCTTAGCCTGTCCAGCCACTTGTGTACCGCCACTACTATTGGGAACAGCTCCATAGGGCTTTGTTCCTTGTGAGCACTTGTACCCTCTGTTATGCTGTTGAAGCCTAAGCTGCCCACTGCCTCTTTGTATAGCACTAGCTCTTTGGAGGACACCCAGGGATCCGTCTGTATTAACGTTCTATTGAACCTAGTGAGGAATTCTTTCCACATGTGCAAGTCGAACCTGACTCCTGTACTTATTCTTACGTGGTGGTGTTTTGCTCTTGTCCTTCATGTTATCCACACATGCTGCTTCGCAAATATTCTACCTGGAGGGGTTACTCACCCAGCAAAGTTTTATTTATTCAGTAACAAGTACACTTCTCCTACCATTACTAGAGCCCTTCATGACATATTCACCACCATGTATTTTAGCTCCTCCAGTTTGCTTTTTTTGCTGCCTGCAC
The DNA here is from genome assembly GCA_963921515.1 of Calotriton arnoldi. Lineage (NCBI taxonomy): Eukaryota > Metazoa > Chordata > Amphibia > Caudata > Salamandridae > Calotriton > Calotriton arnoldi. Next base: position 401,177 of record CAWUFW010009516.1, read on the forward strand.
ACCCATTCTTCGGACTCAGTTTCAATGTGCTTACTGGTGCATGCCCCACGGTTTTGTCTGAAGCCAGGGCCACCCCTAGCTCTTTTGTCACTCTCATAAATGCTTCCAACAGTTTCCAGCAGTGTTTAGACCCCTTTCTACCTACGAATAAGAAGTTGTACAATTAGTGGAGCTTGCCCACCTCTCGTGCGCTCTTTGTATTGAGCACTTCATGAATATGCTAAACCTTTCAAAGTATGAACAAGACACTGAACAGCCTGTCGGGAGATACCTGTCACAGTAAGTTTGTCCTCCAGTTTGGAAACCAAGAATTTTAAAGCTATCTTTGCGGAATGGTAGTAGGTAAAATGCCAACTCCATATTCACCTTGGCCTTCTCTGCTCTTTTCCCAATGCCCTCCCTAGGTCAGTGGGTTTGTCTATGCTTGCTTATTGGACTGGGTACTGTTCGGGGTCTATGCCATCGATTTCTGATTCCCATTTTGGCTATGAGAAATGATGTACTGTCCTCTCTCCTTCTTGGAGACCAATCTCAACGGGAAGATTATGAAATCCGGTAAAGGCTTTCCTTCAAAAAACCTGATCATGCTTCCTAGTTCCAGCTCCTTCTCTATCTTCTTTCTCATTACCTCTGGGTTGTCTCCTGCCAATTTAAAATTTTTGACTATTTTTGCGCTGCATGTCCTTGTGTATGGAATGAAAAAACATAGCTGAAAACCCTCCATGAATGTCCTTGCCTCATTTGTCTTGTGCTAACCATTCAAGAGCCTCCTTAATAATGGTATTGAATTTGGTGTTTCTGCTTTATTTGAACCCTTTGCACCTTCCATTGCCCCACTTCTCCAGGCAGCTTCCCCTTATAGGCCCTTAGTTGCCCCCCACCCCTAGGAAGCTTGTGGCAGCAAGGTTCCCTCATAGCAAGTGTTTATTTGAGTGAGAGGATGCTCTTCTTGATCGCTGCTCCCTCTGAGCGTCTGCATTTCCCGCATGGATGTCGCTCCACAGCTATTGCACACATATCTGACCTTGCAGGCTGGCTCCCAGGTGCACTCCCCTTTTTCGAATTTCCAGCATATGCCTCCTGTTCCTTTCTGCATCTTTGGTTGCATGTACTCCCTGACTCTTGCTGGTTGTTTAAATCTATGCTGTTACTGGCCGAGCGTTCCCCTCCTGTGACCTGCAGAAAGGGCTTCTCAGGCTTATCTAACCCTTCTCTTGCTGCCACCGTCTTGTCTGTATACCCAATGATGTCCTTGTGATCCCACCTCATCACCTGCCACTTCTGCATCTTTAGCCTAAAACCCTCATCGTCGCTCAGCCAAGCATCCCACCGAACATCATTTATCCTTCCTGCATCTTGGCTTCGTAAAGCCAGAGTGCTGAAATGCTGTAGGGAACTTCTCTACAAATCTACAGACTAGTATCCGTAATGCATGCAGACAATTATCTATGCTCTGCTGTTTCTTGACCCTCTTCTCTTCCCTCCTTTCTTCCACCTTCTTGTTCTGGATCTAATATATGCCTGTCTGCGCTCCATTGCTTTCTTTTTTTTTTGTTGGCTTCATCCATGCCACCTTCTGCCTTTTTGCTCTGTGTGCCTCACTTTCGTCCTCCTTGAGGTAATCTTCTTCACTGCCTGAGTGTGGCTCTGCGATTTTTCCAGCCATTATTTTCCTCTGCACCCTGCTGTCCGCCCTTGTCAGATCGAGGACACCCTTGAGGTCTTCGCCTTGCTTCTTCTTTTTCTTTGCTTCGAATTTTGCCAACAACCCCTCTTAGCCACCATGTAACTTGCAGTTGCTGGCTCCAGCGAGAGTCTTTCCCTGGCTATGGACTTAATCCCCAATTTCTGGCCGCCTTGCTTGTAACCTTCCTTGTCGGCTCAGCCATTCTTAAATTGGGGTCCCACAGTGGCATCAGCTCTTGCTTTACCCTAGCGCGTTTATTGATGTGCCTTTTCTTCTTTGCGCCACATTATGGCCCTTCTTTATGGGATGTTTTTATAACCCCTTGTTCTCCTTTGGACCAGATGTCATGTTGCCTGCCTTTTTCTGGCAAGCGGTACCTCCTTTTTCTCCCAATGCATGCATCAATTAATTACTTTTCACTATAGCCATTGCACATTGGAATTCTTTGGCCTCAATGTTCTCACTCCAGCCAGCCAAGAGGCCGCGTTGCTTGCCTCACTTCAGCAAGCGATCATTCCAGGCTTCTTCCGGGGCACCATGTTGTGCCTTGCCCCGCTGGACTGCCCCTCTGCTTCCCCATACCTCTTCGCTCCTCCATCTTCCTTCTTGGGCTTTACTGCCGGCGGCGACACAGCTCTTCCGATTCTGGTGGCAGTGATGATTGCTGCCAGCGCTGCCCGCTGCCCTTTACCTTGAATCTGGACCTTTATACAAAAAAGCTCCCAACAGCTGACAATAGGTTCAGCACCTCAATACCAGTCGTAATGTATTGTAAAGTCCCGTGCATCCACTTCCGGCACTGGCCGTTGTTCAGCGCCACTGGAAGCCAGAGGAGATAAATTGTTTCGTATGGAAGGAGCACCAGGAATGGAGTCAAAATTGCAGATTTAGTCCATATAATATCCTTTATTTGTAAATGGATTAAAATCAGCCATCAACCATCAGGCTGATGGTTGATGGCTGATTTTAATCCATTTACAAATAAAGGCTATTATACGGACTAAATCTGCAATTTTGACTCCATTCCTGGTGCTCCTTCCATACGAACAATTGAATCTGGACCTTGATTGGTCCATCCTTGGCACCCAATCTACTCTTGCCCGCCTTGCAGACTTCTCTTCACAGGCTTCCTCCCTTGGTTACCTTTTCTTGACCCCTTCCTTTTCCATCTCCCCCAAGGAAAGAAAAGTGGGTTGTTGGGGGGAGGGGACTCCATCCATCCTGGGGCATTACCGGACCCGCAGGGAGGGTTACCCCTCTGGACTGTTCATGTGCCTGCGCTATTCCCGCGCCTTTGCCACTCTCGATATCACTCAATCAATCAATCAGTATTTGTTAAGCACGGCTAATAAACCGCTATGGTCTCAAGGCGCGGGAGGGTGTGGGGGGGCTGCAGGTCCTACTGTGCGCTGAGGTTCAGTCGAAGAGCCAAGGGGCAGATTTACGTTCCCTGGCGCATCCCTGCAAATCAGCAGGGATGCGCCAGGGAAGATGTGTGACGCAAGTTTACCCTTGCGCCACCACAGATGCGCCGCATTTACAATGCGGCGCATCATGGCGCAAGGATAAACAGATGCGTGACGCATCTGTCGGCGGAAGGGTGGCGCAGTACTAGAGTCGTGTCGCAAGTGCGACGTAACTCCAGTACTGCTCAGGGGTGCCCTATACCTAACATGCTGCATCACTCCTTACGCCTGCTTGAAGCAGGCGTAAGGATTTGACGCAGCAGGGACGTAAAAGTGACTCCGTGAAATCTTGTAGATTTCACTGCGTCACTTTACGGGGCTTCCTGCGCACGAACGCCCCCTGCGCCGGCACGCTCACATGAAACCTGACGCAGGTTTCATGTGGCGCAGGGCTTTACAACGTGACGCATCTCCTAGATGCGTCACGTTGTAAATCCCCGCAGCATGGTGCATGATTTGCGCCGCCGCTGCGTCACAAAAGTGACGCAACGGCGGCGCAAAAGTGGCGTAAGGGGCTTGTAAATCTGCCCCCAAGTCTTTAGGTCCTTCCTTAACTTCCTATCACTCATGTATGGTCGACTGGTCTTCTGTGTCCTCTGTGCTGGTGCGATGGATAGTCGAACCTTGTTTTCAGTTGTTTTTTTGATTGTGTTGTTTGTGAAAATGCAAAACTAAAAATGAAATAAAATTATTTTGGATGTTTGCGAATCGGAGATTCTTCATTCTCCTGACAAAGTATACCAATAGTGATGGCCGTTGGTACCAAGTGCTAAGATCTCTAGTCTTCCAATGTCAAGGGTTTGTAATTCGTCAGTCTTGTGTTTCTTTGGTACTCATAGTTATTTTTCCTAATTTTCTGCCTACTATATGACACTCCACACCCAACAATTTGGAATAAATAGCTAGACTTTGCTGAGTAGTTCACATCTGATACCAATCTCACAAAATCTAAAGTTTTAGATCATTATTATCTCTTGTGATAGTCATTTTATCATTCAGTGCGGATGTCATTTCTGTCACTTTCGTGCAGCATGGTGTATGGATGCCATGTGGCAAATTTTATTTTCTAACGTCTCTTTTAATTAAGCCTCAATTTCCGAGGTGTGAAAGCGACTCGAAGAGGGAAATACATGACAGACAAATTCATTATTAAGACCAAAATTATCTATTTCCCAAAGGGATTCGAGATCGCAGGGAACACGGGCTGCTTTGTATGTTAGGCGGATGTAAGGAAATTTCACTGTTATTCAAAGAGGAGACAAGGCCGCGAGATGAGCACGGGTGGACAATGGATTCAGCCCTATTTAGTAATAATCCCGTTTCACAGATTTATATCCGGTGGAAAGGGAACAATCTCTGTTGTAAAATGGATTTTACTGACAAAATAGAAGCGCTTTTGAAAATAAAGCCCCCGCAATTAAAGTAACTATTAACAGGACGAATTTGCTTGACACACTTGATTGGTGGCACAAATACAATAAATTATAAATTGGAAACATTTCTGTGTATTTGAGTAGTAGTCTGTGCTTTGGTGCGCTGCTCTCATAAAGTAAAGCTTCAGTGTGAGTAGATATATTTTATATGTTTCAGTTATGCTTTTCTGGACGTTTCAGCTAAAAAAAACTGTATATTATTTGCAGAGATGCAAAGGGGCAGATTTACAAGCCCCTTGCGCCACTTTTGCGTCACTTTTAACATGGGAAATGTGACGCAAAAGTGGCGCAAGGGGCTTGTAAATCTGCCCCAAAGTGTTTAAAACAGTGTTTCGCGCACTGGAAAATCAGACATCTTCAACCTGCAAATAGGTCGAGTGGGTGGTTTGCTGGCCATCCAAAGTAGACGCGGAACACTTATACCCCCTTCATTTCCCAAAAATGTCAAAGCGAGAACCTCTATTCCAAGCAGAGTACAGTGTTACCTTTAGTAAGAGAATATTTTGTAGCAGGGGCGAAACAAAACTGACTTGAATTCAGTGCTGCTGGAAGAATTTTCAGGGTTGGGAATCTGGCTCTCCATGTGTACTCACTAAAGCTAGTGAATAATTCAAGAGCTATTTAAAGAGCGAGTGTGCCAAATAAGCTAAAGCATAGTCGCTAGAGAGCCTGGGAGAATATAGCTGTTCAATGGTGCATTCTAAGGTGACATTTCACAATATGTGCCAAAATATGGTGAGGTAGGGCACTGTGATTTATAGAGAACGTTCTTCAGCGAAAGAGCTTTTTTCTGCAACAAAAAGAGCATAAACAACTAATGATTGCCAACTCAGTTTTGATTGGGGAACAGTTATTGCCTTGTTAAGAGTACGGAGGTCCTGGGACCGCTGTTCTAGCTGTAGCAATCCGACCACCACCACCCCTGGTGGTTGGACTGCTCTATTAGGAGTGTAGTGGTTGGGACTGCCACAGGACTGCTGCCACCGCCAGGATTGAGGATCTCAAAGCGGTGGCGGTGCGGATTGGAGTTTGAAATTGCCATCGGCACCGCTGAGCAAATTACGACCTGCCTTTCTACCAAGCATTTCATGGCAGTGAGCCCACCATGAAATGCTTGGCAGAAAGGCAGGGAAAGGGGCCCCCAAGAGTGCCCCTGGGCAAATTTGCGCATCTGCTGGGAGCAGAAGATACAAGATGTGCCCCTCCACAAGTCCATGCTCCTACGTGCACTATGTGGCATGCACGACAAGGTGCATGCCACACAGTGCACACAACGTGGCAGTGGTCCCACGGCGGCAGCATGACTGCTAGCTGTAATCCTCAGCCAAAGCATGCTGCCACTGTGGGACCGCCACCGCACCGCCCGTCCACCCGCCCGCCCTGGATTCTACTTGGAATCTGGCATGTGGGTGCACCACGGGCTTGGCGGTTCTCTTATGGGCACAGCGGTGACTGTCCTACTGGAGGACCACCAAACTCATAATCAGGCCCTAAATCTATCATTATTTTTCACAATTTGTCACAGTATGTGTTATCTGGGGACCAGTGCTTAATTTGAGCTGGTGGCTGCCAGTAGCTCATTTTTGGAGTCTGATACTTATGTTTTCTCATTAGACTTTCACCCTGAGCGAGGGAGAGAAAAACACAAGAAATGGAATGAAAAGGGGATAAGAAAGATGAAATAAAAGTGACAACTGGAGAAAGCAGAGATGAGAAAGAACCAGCAAGCGTGAAATAAAGTGGCAGGGAGTGCCTGGTGGTAATAAAAGAGGCATGAGATGGAATCAAGACTACACAGCCTTGGTATTCAGCACCACCGATATTCGTAGAAGAGCCCACTGGACTTAGGGACATATTTATGAGCCACTTGTGCCACTGCCGCATCCCTTTTTATGACGCCTTGTTGGGGCAAACCTTGAAATCATATTTATGAGACCACTTTGCGTGGCTTTGAATGGCCTCATAAATGTGGAGTAAGACAAGGCAGCACAAATCGCTGTGTTGCCTTACTCTGCACTAGGGAGGCGTTCCATGGGCATTGCGGTGGGTGTTCCCACTCAACACCCATGGATTTTGATGCTTCCCCAGATTTACAAGACCCTGTAAACCTGGGGATGCGCCAATACCTTAAGCCTCCCAAGGTGAGGCATGACAAGGAGAAATAACGTTATTTCTCCTAGTTTTTTCCTCTTTCTATGTGTGCTGCATTCTTCAGCACAAATAGAAAGAGGAAAACGCCTCTATGAATTGTTTCTTTGCAGGAAGATTTATATACCAATCCTTCAGCCATTGTAGCTTAGTCCATCCCTTGGGTCCATTTGAGAAATGGTGGGCCAGTCATGAGCGCAAGTGTCAGGCAATGCCCCTTTTAGCGACGATGAGCCTCAGACCAACCTTCCGTCTGGTATGGTGACTCTCCCCCATGCATCAATTAGGCCCAATAGGACCAGCTTCAGGTTTGGGGGCATTGTCTTGCTCATGATCTGGGAGAAGGTGTTTCAGGATTGCTTCCAGTATGCTTGGATAATTGAGCATTCCCAGACTATGTGGAAAATGGGGCCCCCTGGCTGCCGGGAATGCAAGCACCACAATGGCAGGTTGGACCTTATTCTGTGCAGCCATGAAGGGCTGCAGTGTATGCAGTGCAAGTATTTCAGTTGGACGAGATGGAGATTCATAAAAATTGCCGGCGTCATAGGGCCTTTTTGGCTTCTACCCAGTCAGGCTTGTCCAAGGAGCCCACATCGCCCTCCCATCTCTCCCTCAATATGGTCATGGGTCTAGGGTATTGTTGACCAGTGAGTGGTATAGACAAGAGATGCACTTCTTTTCCTTTAGGGGGTTATGTTGGGGGAGGGGTTTTGAGGAATTGAGGGAGGCCTTAAGGGCATGTTGTAGTTGTAGTTGTAGAAAATGGAAGATTTGCATCTTGTGCATGGAGTAAGTTTCTATGAAGTGTTGAAACATGCAAAAGGAAGTGCCCGTCCTGACACCCCAACCGTAGAGATGCGTATGGAGTCCCATGCCCGGAAGCCCTCAAAGGTGGTTGTGTGGCTGAGCCAGGACCTGAACCAAAGCAGAGTAGCTGCCTCTCAGCACCCCATGCCAGCCAATCCACGGTAGCACCTGGGGTCAACTAAGCAGCTTCAACTGGGTCACGGGTGGGAGAGTTGAGGGGGTGTCGGGCCGTAGAGGAGGCTAAGTATGACATAGCAGTCCGATTCACCGAGTTCCATCCCTATAGAGGGGTTGTCCGGACCTACAAAAAAACACTTGGTGATTGGAAGTAGGAGGCTGGCCCAGTAATATAGCTGGAGGTATGAGATCCCCAACCCACCATTGTACAGGCTAAGTATACATTTATGGAAGGAGATCCGCAGCTGACCTCCTGTCCAAATAAAGTGCACCACTTCAGATTATAGTGTGTGAAAGAAGGCAGGTGGGATTGGGTATTTCTGTGAAATGAGCATCAGGGCCAGAATGGAACGTCACTTCTGTATTTACTTAAGAAGAGCCCATGGCTTTGCACATAATGTTTACCCAACTGAAGTACTTTCTACTAGTTAATTAATAAGTGCTACCTCGTTGGGTGAATGCCTAGTGCATATTCCACACTACAGCTGTGTAAAGGACCACGAGGTAATGTCTCTGGTTACCTGATGTATGTGTAATTTTAGCTATGTAATGTTATTCAAGCATCTTCATACAGAAATGAGTGACAAAATTAATCCTCATATAGAGACGACGAAGAGACTACATACAAAATGTTGAAACTCCACCAAATACGGGTACTTTCTCTTGATTATATGAAGCAGGTGCTTCTTTGGTGGAAAAGTCCTCATATTCCTCTGCATCGAGAACGTGCCATAGATATGCAATTTCAATTATTTCAGTTAAGTATAGCTCTTAAATGCACTAAATACCACTCGCGGATATTTGGCCGTGTGAGACCGGGTGAACGTCACAAGTTCAGGCTGACTGCAATTGAGCGTGGGCTGGATACAGGGACCAGGTTACTTCCACTAATAAATTACCATCTAAAGTCCAGCACAAAGAGTTCCAGACAAGGGAGAAATTCACAGATGGTTGTCACTCTAGCACGAAGAGCAGCCAGGTGTTCCGGATGATCGTCGCTGTAGTGCGAAGATCCCGTTGGGCGTCACAGACAGTCATTGCTGGAGATTCAAATTGACAGTCAGCGTGGGTTGTCGATGCTGTAGTGCGAAGCACAGTGCTCACATTGACGGTCATCACTGGTGGTTTCTAAAGACGAAGAATCAGGTTCACTGGAGCATTGCATTGGCGGTCAGTGCCGGCAGCAAGATCCTGGTGTGAAGGTCCTGTTTGCGATCATGAAGAGCCTAAAACTTCAGGTTTTATCCTTTTCTTCAAGGAGGAGCTTAACTTTGGCACTCCAAGGATTCAGGATCTGAGGGGCATCTCTTGCGGATCAGGAACTCACTCTGACAGAGGCCAGCAGGGCCCAGGCAGTTCCAGTTGCAGGTCCAGGCAGCCGTCAGTTGTGCAGAGGCAAGTAGGCCTCTGGAGTTTGCTATGTCCCTGTAGCTTAGAAGTTACAAGAGGTCAGTCAGTTGACCCTTAGAGTCACTTCAGCTTGGGATGAAGGGTGCATGTCCAGTCTTCCTCCTTAGCAAGAAGTACAGGCCTCAAGCAGAAGGACAGCATTGTGTCCTTCTTCTGTGGTATCCAAACATCCAGGAGTGTACTGAAGAATGGATCTGAAAGTTTCATTTTCATACCTGATGCCCACTTTGAAGTGGGATAAGCTTCTGGAGTTTCCCTCTATAGAGGTGTCTGGAATATCCTGTCCCCCTGCCCTGGTCCCAGTCTGTCTGTGCAAAGTTAGTTTGAAGTGCTTTGTGTGTGAGCTGAGCCAGTGTCTTTGAATTGCAAGTGTGGTAGGGGATACCTCTGCCCCTCATCCTGCCAGTAATGACTCATCCTGCCAACAATAAGATCCTCTATTGATGTGGTCTGGGAGGAATACACAGAGGCCAACTGCCAAGTACACCTAGTCATGTGACCCATAAACAGACTGCAGGCACTAGAGGGCCTAATTATGGAGTCGGTGGACGGAACCGACCGACAATAGGTCGGTGGTTCTGACCGCTGGATTTGGTCATAAGCATCCGTTTCCCAATGGCAGATTGTGCGGTGGGTGGAAAAGTCCCACGGCACAAGCTGACATTGGGAAATGGATGTTTTCAAACATTCCTGTACCGTGTGGCAGGCACACAGTACAAGGATGTCATACCCCATAGTGGAGGGCCAGAGGGGAAGGAACCCTCTTAGGGGCCCCCAAAGACACTTTCTGACAGCCTTTCCATGTCAGAAAGGCTGACATGAAAAGGCTGTCAGAAAGTGCCATCATTAACCCCAACGGCGGAGCCGAGCCTAGCTCCGCTGTCATTCGGACATTATGGTGACTTCCGACGCTCTGAAGGGCTCCTTGAGCCCATGAGAAGCGCATTGGAATCCCCCTGCAGTTTTAACTCCGACCTCCATATTCCCAATATGGCAGTTGGACTGAAACCTATGATGTCAGGCGGAAAGCCTCCGACAGCTTGTCGGAGGCATTCCGCCTGACATCGTAATCGGGCCGTAAATGGTGAAGATAAGTTAATGCCAAGTTTCTAAAAGTGGCATTTTCAGAACTGTGACTTAAACTCTCACTTTATCATTAAAGAGGGGTTTAATTAAATTCCTCAGGCACCAAACATGATTTTCATACCTGCTTCCAATCAAAAGTTATCACTTTCTAAATGTAATAAGGTAAACCAATGTTATCCTATGGGAGAGGTAGGTCTTGCAATAGTGAAAAAATAATTTAGGACTTTTTCACTACCAGGACATGTAAAAAAGTAAAAGTACATTGCCAACTTTTTAAATACAATGCATCCTGCCCTAAGGGCTGTTTAGGGCCTATACCAGGGGTGACTTATATGCATTAAAAAGGAAAGTTTAGGCTTGGCAACAGGTTTATTTAGCTAGATCAAAATGGCGTTGTTAAACTACACACATAGGCTGCAATGGCAGGCCTGAGGCATGTTTAAAAAGCTACTCAAGTGAGTGGCACAATAAGTGATGCAGGCCCACTAGTAGCATTTAATTTACAGGCCCTGGGTACACGTAGTGCCACTTTATTAGGGAATTAGAAGTAAATTAAATATGCCAATTGGGACTTAGCCAATTTTACCATGTTCAAAGGAGCAAGAACAAGCACTTTAGCATGGGTTAGCAGTAGTAAAATGTGCAGAATACTAAAGCCAACAAAAATTGGATCATAAAACAGGAGGGGTGAAGGTAAAAAGTTTGTGGGTGAGCCAAGTCCAATCTCTCTCTCTATATATATATATATATATATATATATATATATATATATATATATTATCTACTGGCGGTCGCCAGTAGATAGTTATAGTTACAACCTATTATCCATAGGAAATCCGCGACATTCTATTTGAAATAACTCTCTTGCCGGTTGACGTATCTTCGCAAAATTTTCAAACTTTGTGGGGCGCTCCGGTCCGCTCCTACCCTGAAAGTCTCGGGGGATTCGTCAAGCGGGGGCCGAGAAAAAGGGGGGTCCCAAAACGCGTTTTCCCCATGCAATTTTCCATAGGAAACTTTAGACACGGCTACAGCCCGAACTGCTGAACGGAATTACACCAAATTTGGCAAAGAGGTAGTTCTTGGTTCAGAAAGAACCCTTTTGTTAAATGGTGTAAATCCGTTCAGTAGTTGCTGAGAAAATCAAAAGTAAAAAGATAGATATATCTAGGGCCGCGGATCCTCCCGAGCACGAGCTTTATGTTAATTGGCTGTCAACACTCCAAATTAGGAAGTGTTGGCAGCCATTTTGTCCCTCGGTACAACCGAGGGACAGAAACAAGTGCGCAAAGCGCACTAAGGGGGCAGGGTAGAAACACCCTGACCCCTAGGTCTGCTCAGGGGTCCCACAAGGACCCCTGGGCAAAAAATTTTTTTTTTTTTTAATCGACAGGATGCGCTCAGGGAGCGCGAATCCTGCCGGAAAAAATCGAAGCGCGGTCTCCCGCGCTTCGATGTTAATTGGCCCCGGGTGGGCCAAGTCCCGGGGGCATGCTGGGGGGTTAATTTTATGTGTGGGGGGCCTCTAAGGGCCCCCAAGCCCCGGGGACCACCACCCCCTGGGGCTTTATGTATAATGGTGCGGGAGGGCTCTGAGCCCTCCCGCAGCCCCGGGGACCACCACCTCCCCGGGGCTTCTTTTTTAAATTAAAAACCTGTGTGGGGGGCTCCAGCCCCCACACGCCCCGAGGACCACCACCTCCCGGGGCACTAAGAAAAATTAAAATGGGGGTCCGTTTTGGACCCCCAAGCCCCGGGGACCACCACCTCCCGGGGCTTTCAAAATGTAGGGAGGGGGGCCGCGCGGCCCCCTCCTGGAGCCTGTGGTGGCCCTGGGGACCGCCACCCCCAGGGCCGGCTCCTGCAGTGTCCCGGGTGCCTACCCCCGGGACACTGCTGTTTGCAATGACAGGACGGAGCCTCGCGGCTCCCGTCCTGTCATTGCAAACTTGCTTTGGATATTGGAAGAGAGAGCAGGAAACCTGCTCTCTCTTCCAATATCCAAAGCTGATTGCTTTCCACATGGGGAGCAGCATGTTAGCTGCTCCCCATGTGTAAAGCAATGCCGGCTCCCGTAGGACACGGGGAGCCGGCGGGACTGTGGGGGGCTTGGGGACCCCCCCACAGTCCCCAACGAGAGGCCAGGCCCCGGGGGATGGGGTCCCCAGGGCCATAAGTGGCCAAGGAGGGGGGCCACGCAGCCCCCCTCCCCAAAGTAAAAAAATGGATTTTTTTAAAAAAAAAAGTGCAAGGCCGGCCCGGGGGATGGGGTCCCCGGGGCCTTAAATGGCCTGAGGAGGGGGCCACGCAGCCCCCTCCAAATAAAAAAAAAGAGGCCATGCCCCGGGGATGGGGTCCCCGGGGCCAATACAGGCCCAGGGAAGGGGGCCACGCGGCCTCCTTCCCTTTTTTTTAAATTTATTTTAATTTAAAAAAAGGGGTAAGGCCCTGGGGGATGGGGTCCCCAGGGCCTAAAAATAGGAAAAAGGAAGGGGGACACACAGCCCCCCTTCAGGGGGGAAAAAAAAAAACAAACAAAAAAACGATTGGGCCCGTAGGCCCCGCCCCCTTCCTTCACCACTCTGCAAACGCGCCCCCTGGCGCGTTTCCAGAGGGGGAACGAATTCCCTTGAATACTGGGGGTCCCTGGGGCCAACTAGCCCACCAGGAACCTCCAGTATGCGCCAGGGGCTGCCTTGCAGAGAGGTGTACAGAGGCCACGCCCCTTTTACACCTCTCTGCAACGCAGCTCTATGGCGCTTTTGGAGGTATATGGTGGGCTAGTTGCACCCCAGGGACCCTCAGGATTCAAGGGGAGTTAATCCCCCGACTTAAAACGCGCCACGGGGCGCGTTTGCACAGTGGTGAAGGGAGGGGCGGGGCTTCAGGTGACATGTGTGCAAACAGGCCCCGTGGCGCGTTTTAAGATGGGGAATTAAATCCTCTTCAATCCTGAGGGTCCCTGGAGGCCAACTAGCCCAACAGGTACGTCCAGAAAGCGCCACAGAGCTGCGTTGCAGAGAGGTGTAAAAGGGGTGTGGCCTCTGTACATGTCTCTGCAACGCAGCCCCTTGCGCATACTGGAGGTTCCTGGTGGGCTAGTTGGCCCGTTGGGACCCTCATGATTCAAGGGGACTTAATCCCCCAACTTAAAACGCGCCACGGGGCGCGTTTGCACAGATGTCACCTCAGGCCCCGCCCCTCCCTTCACCATTGTGCAAATATTCCTCTAAAATCAGCCGAAATACGAATTCTGATTTACTCACCTGTTATCAGGAGAGACCTCAGTGCTGCATCTTTCAGCCCAGTACTAATCCTGAAAAGTAATTTTAACCATACTTACCAGTAACTTGAATTTCCTTCCATAGGCTAACATTGACTGGTTTCACTTGGAAATTCTTCTAAGTGTGGAGTTTTGGAACTTTAAAATATTCCTCTAAAATCAGCCGAAATACGAATTCCGATTTACTCACCTGTTATCAGGAGAGACCTCAGTGCTGTATCTTTCAGCCCAGTACTGGTCCTGAAAAGTAATTTTAACCATACTTACCAGTAACTTGAATTTCCTTCCATAGGCTAACATTGACTGGTTTCACTTGGAAATTCTTCTAAGTGTGGAGTTTTGGAACTTTAAAATATTCCTCTAAAATCAGCCGAAATACGAATTCCGATTTACTCACCTGTTATCAGGAGAGACCTCAGTGCTGCATCTTTCAGCCCAGTACTGATCCTCAAAAGTAATTTTAACCGTACTTACCAGTAACCTGAATTTCCTTCCATAGGATATCATTGCCTGCTTTTTGCTGAAAAAGTTTCTAAGTGTTGATTTTTGAAACATACAAATATTGCTCTAAAATCAGCCGAAATCCGAATTCTGATTTACTCACCTGTTATCAGGAGAGACCTCAGTGCTGCATCTTTCAGCCCAGTACTGGTCCTGAAAAGTAATTTTAACCGTACTTACCAGTAACTTGAATTTCCTTCCATAGGCTAACATTGACTGGTTTCACTTGGAAATTCTTCTAAGTGTGGAGTTTTGGAACTTTAAAATATTCCTCTAAAATCAGCCGAAATACGAATTCCGATTTACTCACCTGTTATCAGGAGAGACCTCAGTGCTGCATCTTTCAGCCCAGTACTGATCCTCAAAAGTAATTTTAACCGTACTTACCAGTAACTTGAATTTCCTTCCATAGGATATCATTGCCTGCTTTTTGCTGAAAAAGTTTCTAAGTGTTGATTTTTGAAACATACAAATATTGCTCTAAAATCAGCCGAAATCCGAATTCTGATTTACTCACCTGTTATCAGGAGAGACCTCAGTGCTGCATCTTTCAGCCCAGTACTGGTCCTGAAAAGTAATTTTAACCGTACTTACCAGTAACTTGAATTTCCTTCCATAGGCTAACATTGACTGGTTTCACTTGGAAATTCTTCTAAGTGTGGAGTTTTGGAACTTTAAAATATTCATCTAAAATCAGCCGAAATACAAATTCCGATTTACTCACCTGTTATCAGGAGAGACCTCAGTGCTGCATCTTTCAGCCCAGTACTGATCCTCAAAAGTAATTTTAACCGTACTTACCGGTAACTTGAATTTCCTTCATAGGCTAACATTGACTGGTTTCACTTGGAAATTCTTCTAAGTGTGGAGTTTTGGAACTTTAAAATATTCCTCTAAAATCAGCCGAAATACGAATTCCGATTTACTCACCTGTTATCAGGAGAGACCTCAGTGCTGTATCTTTCAGCCCAGTACTGGTCCTGAAAAGTAATTTTAACCGTACTTACCGGTAACTTGAATTTCCTTCCATAGGCTAACATTGACTGGTTTCACTTGGAAATTCTTCTAAGTGTGGAGTTTTGGAACTTTAAAATATTCATCTAAAATCAGCCGAAATACGAATTCCGATTTACTCACCTGTTATCAGGAGAGACCTCAGTGCTGTATCTTTCAGCCCAGTACTGGTCCTGAAAAGTAATTTTAACCGTACTTACCGGTAACTTGAATTTCCTTCCATAGGCTAACATTGACTGGTTTCACTTGGAAATTCTTCTAAGTGTGGAGTTTTGGAACTTTAAAATATTCATCTAAAATCAGCCGAAATACGAATTCCGATTTACTCACCTGTTATCAGGAGAGACCTCAGTGCTGCATCTTTCAGCCCAGTACTGATCCTCAAAAGTAATTTTAACCGTACTTACCAGTAACTTGAATTTCCTTCCATAGGATATCATTGCCTGCTTTTTGCTGAAAAAGTTTCTAAGTGTTGATTTTTGAAACATACAAATATTCCTCTAAAATCAGCCGAAATACGAATTCCGATTTACTCACCTGTTATAAGGAGAGACCTCAGTGCTGTATCTTTCAGCCCAGTACTGGTCCTGAAAAGTAATTTTAACCGTACTTACCAGTAACTTATATTTTCTTCCATAGGAATCCATTGTCTGGTTTTCAGCAGAAAAGTTTCAAAGTGTCGATTTTCACAAACTACAAATATTCCTTAAAAATCGCCTGTATGACTTAAACGCATTCTTTCAACTGTTTACAGGAGATGCACCAGTGCTGGATCCAGGATCCAACACTGAGTAAGAAAAAGTAACGATAACAGTTTTTACCTGCTAAGTGAATTTCCTTCCATAGGATAACATTGGTGATTCTATGAGAAAAAGTTTCTAAGTGTCAACTTTTAAAATACAATAATATTCCTTAAAAATCACGACTGTAACCAAAACGCTTTTACTCAACTGTTTACAGGAGATGTACCAGGACTGAATCTAGGATCCAGTCCTGTGGTTAGAAAAGTAATCCATAAAGTAACTAATTGCATTTAACTAGAAGTTCACATTGAGCTGAATGTTGCATTGTGTTTGAAAATGTGTTGCCCATTGCAACAACTGTAACTACTGTACTTAAAAGTCTATTGCCTATGTGCAAAGTATTTAAACTAAAGTAATTCATTCTGAGAAAGTATTTTTTGTAATGTAATGTATAATGTAATTACAATGTAATTTAAAAAATAAAATATGTAAAAGAAATTGTTTCTAAAAATGTTGTAAATCAGTATGAAAAAAATTAATATAAAAATTAATACATTTAAAAATTGTCATTTAAAAAACCTTTGAAATTCACTGAAAAAACCGTAGGTTTCAGGCACGTTATAGTTACAAATTAGCATTTTAAAAACCTTTGAAATTCACTGAAAAAACCATAGGTTTCAGACACGTTATAGTTAGAAATTAGCATTTAAAAACCTTTGAAATTCACTGAAAAAACCATAGGTTTTAGGGACAGTTATAGTTAGTTGGACATTGCACTCGTACAAAACCCGTGAAATTCCCCCGTTATAGTTAGTTCAGCTAACTATAACTCGCGCCCCCGCAATGCACTGCTGATGACGTCACATATTACATCACTCATGACATGGTCAGTGACATCACTGATGACATCACTGATGACATCTCAAATGACATCACTGATGACATCATCCACGTGATAATCTGATGCAGCTCCTCACACCCTAATATAACCTTTGATACATCCAATCTAAATTACAGAGTGCCAATCGCAAAACCATAGACACTCCAACACCAATAACTACATACCCACTCACTGATTCTTAGGTCTACACACACACATCCACTCACTCACCCGTACAGTCACTCATACTTATGGTCACTCAGTACAGGACTATCATATGCACTCTTACTCATATATAGACACTCAAACACCGCCACTCATCCATAGAGGTACTCACACACCTAGTCAGTCATGCAAATAATTAAACACACTGCCATTTACTCACCTATACAGTTATACACACACCAGCTCACTTAATCATACAAATACTAGCACATTGTTACGCTCTTATACAATCACTGATACAAGCACACACTCATCCATACAGCCACTATCACAATCACTCACTCTCGCTTATAGCTATTTATATACTCCAATACACATATATACTGCCTTTCACATATGTAGTTACTCACACATGTACCACTGGGACATACATTCACTCACTAACACACTCTTACACACACTTACCCACCCATACAGTCTATCACAGATGCACTCTTGAAACCATCCACCCAGTGAATCACCCACTCACACATCTATGCACAGTCGCACACACCCCATCCACACAAACACTCAGGCACCCATACAGATACTCATAGAACCAATCAATAACCCATATAGACACTCATGTAGCTATTCGCAAATCCATGCATCCACTTACACACCAACAGACGGATACAGACATTCACACAGTTTAGTCACTAACCCATGCATTCAGTAAGATACGTTTAATCACTCACTTGTAGAGTCAGTCACGCACGTACTAAATCATCCATTCAGACACTTATACACCCACTCATTCTTCAATACGCCTTTCCCTATATATATTAAACATATTTAAACTTTACAGAAACACACAGTCACTGGATGATGTCATCAGTGATGTCATTTGAGATGTCATCAGTGATGTCATCAGTGATGTCACTGACCATGTCATGAGTGATGTAATATGTGACGTCATCAGCAGTGCATTGCGAGGCGCGAGTTATAGTTAGCTGAACTAACTATAACGGGGGAATTTCACAGGTTTTGTACGAGTGCAATGTCCAACTAACTATAACTGTCCCTAAAACCTATGGTTTTTTCAGTGAATTTCAAAGGTTTTTAAATGCTAATTTCTAACTATAACGTGTCTGAAACCTATGGTTTTTCAGTGAATATATATATATATATATATATATATATATAAAACAATCTTCCCCGGTTTGAGGAGCACTCCAAAACAGACCCAGTATTGGCTTTAACCAGCATTCTTTTATTCAGATCATTTCACAAGCCTTACGCGTTTGAAGTGAAGACTTCTTGTTCACAGGCATAATCTGAGGCTTTGCAGTATTCAAAGGCATTATCCCAGCATGTCCTTTATTCATTTCAATTACCCTTCAGTGGGCCTCACAGGTGAGTATAATATCCTTTGCATGCTGGGATGTGTAGTACCTGCTCCAGTGTCATCGAGAATGCCTTTTAAAATACTGCAAAGCCTCAGATTATGCCTGTGAACAAGAAGTCTTCACTTCGAAACGCGTAAGGCTTGTGAAATTATCTGAATAAAAGAATGCTGGTTAAAGCCAATACTGGGTCTGTTTTGGAGTGCTCCTCAAACCGGGGAAGTTTGTTTTGCATGAATTTGACGGCGTTCCAGCCGTGAGGATGCACCACCTTGAAATCAGAGAGGCCAAGGACACAGAACTTTCTCGAGTCCGAGTGGGAAATCAGACCGGCAGAAATCACCAGGAATTCTTCTTTTTTCAGAGGCCCACTAGAGGGTTGGAAAATGATAATTAACTGTGTGTGGCAGCGCAGAACCTACTAAGGGAAATAATGTTTAAAAAGGCATTTTCGATGACACTGGAGCAGGTACTACACATCCCAGCATGCAAAGGATATTACACTCACCTGTGAGGCCCACTGAAGGGTAATTGAAATGAATAAAGGACATGCTGGGATAATGCCTTTGAATACTGCAAAGCCTCAGATTATGCCTGTGAACAAGAAGTCTTCACTTCGAAACGCGTAAGGCTTGTGAAATTATCTGAATAAAAGAATGCTGGTTAAAGCCAATACTGGGTCTGTTTTGGAGTGCTCCTCAAACCGGGGAAGTTTGTTTTGCATGAATATATATATATATATATACATATATTATCTACTGGCGGTCGCCAGTAGATAGTTATAGTCAGGACCTATTTTCCATAGGAAATCCGCAACATTCTATTTGAAATAACGTTGGCGCCGGTTGACGAATCTTTGCGAAAGTTTCCAACTTGTTGGGGCGCTCCGGTCCGCTCCTATCCTGAAAGTCTCGGGGTGATTCGTCAAGCGGGGGCCGAGAAAAAGGGGGTCCCAAAACGCGTTTTCCCATTCATTTTTCCATAGGAACCTTTAGT
Source organism: Calotriton arnoldi (assembly GCA_963921515.1). Lineage (NCBI taxonomy): Eukaryota > Metazoa > Chordata > Amphibia > Caudata > Salamandridae > Calotriton > Calotriton arnoldi. The sequence continues at coordinate 420,361 of CAWUFW010009516.1, forward strand.
TGCAGCTACAGCCCAAACTGCTGAACGGAATTACACCAAATTTGGCAAAGAGGTAGCCCTTGGTTCAGTGTCGTGCCTTTTGCTTAAATGGTGTAAATCCGTTCAGTAGTTCCTGAGAAAATCAAAAGTAAAGTCACATATATATCTATGGCCGAGTAGGGTCCGCGTACCCTCCCGATCACGAGCTGCATGCTAATTGGCTGTGAAGTGGCTGTCAACACTCCAAATCAGGAAGTGTTGGCAGCCATTTTGTCCCTCGGTAGAACCGAGGGACAGAAACAAGTGCGCAAAGCGCAAAGGGGGCAGGGTAGAAACACCCTGACCCCTAGGTCTGCTCAGGGGTCCCACAAGGACCCCTTGGGCAGAAAAAGCATTTTATTTTTTTTAAATGGCGGTATGCGCTTAGGGTGCGCGGATCCCGCCGATTAAAAAAAAACACACAAGAAACAAGTGCGCAAAACGCACAAAGGGGGCAGGGTAGAAACACCCTGACCCCCTAGGTCTGCTCAGGGGGTCCCACAAGGACCCCCTAGGGAGAAAAAAGCATTTTTTTTTTTAAATCGGCGGGATGCGCTTAGGGTGCGCGGATCCCGCCGATAAAAAAAATAAATCGAAGCGCGGGAGATGTCATTAGTGATGTCATCAGTGATGTCACTGACCATGTCATGAGTGATGTAATATGTGACGTCATCAGCAGTGCATTGCGGGGGCGCGAGTTATAGTTACCTGAACTAACTATAACGGGGGAATTTCACGGGTTTTGTACGAGTGCAATGTCCAACTAACTATAACTGTCCCTAAAACCTATGGTTTTTTCAGTGAATATATATATATGTATATATATATATATATATATATATATATAGATAGATAGATAGATAGATAGATAGATAGATAATAGATAGATAAATATATATGCCCATATTACCTACTGGCGGTTGCCAGTAGGTAGTTATAGTTAGGACCTAGTTTCCATAGGAAAAGCGTATTTTGATTTGCCAATATCTTTGGTGCCGTTTGACGAATCTTTGCAAAATTTTCAAAACTAATGGCCCGCTCCCTTTAGCTGCCGGGGTAATTCATCAAGCGGGGACCGAGAAAAAAGGGGGGTCTCAAAACGCGTTTTCTCTATGTTAATTTCCATAGGAAACTTCAGACAAGGCTACAGCCCGAACTGCTGAACGGAATTACACCAATTTAGCAAAAATGTAGCTCTTGGTTCAGATAGCGACCTTTTTGATAAATGGTGTAAATCCTTTCAGTAGTTTTTGAGAAAATTAAATATTCACAGATATCTATATATAGACGTGAAGGAACCGCGAACCCTCCTGATCTCGAGCCTTGCAATCTGATTGGCTGCCAACAGTTCCAACCAGGAAGTGTTGGCAGCCATCTTGTGACTCGGTTGAACCAAGTCACAAGAAAAAAGGTAAAAAAACAAGAAAAGTGGGCATGGTAGACACACCCTGACCCCTAACCCGAGGGCCAAAAAAGCATTTTTTATTTTCGGTGGGATTCACGCAGGGTCCACTCCAGCAATGTCCCGGGGTGCCCACTTTCGGGAGACTTCAGTTTGCTATGGCAGGGCGGGAGCACTGCTACCGCCATGCCATAGCAAACTTCTGCTTCGATTCATGGAAGTGAGAGCAGGAAAACTGCTCTCGCTTCAATGAAGTGAAGCAGAATTGCTTTTGGGCAAAGGGAGCAGCATGTTAGCAGCTCCCTCTGCCCAAAAGCAATGACGACTCCCCTGGGACCGCGGGGGCATTGGGGCTCTCCCCACGGTCACCAACATCATGGCCATGCCCCGGGGGATGGGGTCCCAAGGGACGAAAATGGCTCGGGAGGGGGGGGTCACTTGGTCCCTCTCCCTTTTTAGATTATTATTTTTTTTAAAACCATAAGGCCTGGCCCCGGGGGTTGGGGTCCCCGGGGCCAACACTGGCCCAGGGAAGGGGGGCCACGTGGCCGTCCTTCCATAAAAAAAGTTTCTGCCAGGCCCGGGGCAAAAATCGGCCTCGGGAGGGGGGCTGCATCCCCCTCCCTTTTTTTTTTTTTTAAATGGCTCAGGCCCCGGGGGATGGGGTCCCTGGCGCCCAAAAGGGTCAAGGGAAGGGAGGCCACACAGCCCCCTTCCTAAATTAAAAAAAAGAAACCAGCAACTTGCAGGAGGCCCCGCCCACTCCCTGCCCAACTCTGGAAACGCGGCTCCTGGTGTGCTCTGGGTTGGGGGATGAAGTCCCCTTCACTGGTGAGGGTCCTTAGGGGCCAATTAGCCCACCAGGTACCTCCAGTAAGCCCCACGCAATGGGATTGCTGAGAGGTGGTAGGAGGCCACGCCCCTTTTTACACCACTCTGCAAACACGCCCCTTGGTGCACTGCTAGTGGGGCGATGAGGTCTCCTTGTGTCCTGAGAACCTCAGGACTAAAGTGGACTTCATTGCCCAAGCAGAAGTGTGCCAGGAGGCGTGTTTGCAGAGTGGTGTAGAAAGCCAGCGTGGCCTCTGAGCACCTCTCACCTATCTGCTGTTTGGGGCTTACTGGAGGTAACAGGAGGGCTATTTGGCCCCCAAGAACCCTCAAGAGGCAAGGGGACTTCATCCCTCAACCAAGAGCACACTAGGAGGCATGTTTGCAAAGTGTTGGAGAAAGGGGACGTGGCCTGTGACCACCTCTAAGCAATCCCACTGTGTGGGGCTTACTGGAGGAAACAGGTAATCTAGTTGGCTCCCAAGGACCCCCAGCAGCAAATAGGACTTCATCCCCCAACCAAGAGAGTGCCAGGAAGTGCGTTTGCAGAGCGATGGGCAAATGGGGCGTGGCCTGCTATCCGAACTCAGTAATCCTCCTGTGTGGGACTTACTGGAGGCAACAGGAGGGGTAGTTGGCCCACAAGGACATCCATGGGGGCCAACTACCCATACTGTTACTTCCAGTAAGTCCCACACAGTCAGATTGCTAAGAGGTCTTCGGAGGCCATGCCCCCTTTCTCGACTACTCTGCAAACGCACCTCCTGGCACACTACTGGTTGGGGGATGAAGACCACTCTACTCCTGAGGGACTTTGGGGGCCAAGAAGCCCTCCTGGTACCTCCTGCAAGTCCTACGCAGCTGAATTCCTGAGTGGTGGTTGGAGGCCCAGCCCCCTTTCTCCACCACTTTGCAAATGCGACTACTAGTTAAACAAGCATTTGCAATGAAATAGGTCTCGCATTTGCAAGAGTTAGAGCTATTGGCGTTGTAAATGTTTTTTACTAATGTTTTTTGGAGTGGATGTACGTTGTGTGTAGTGGAATTATGTGGTATGTTGTGCAGTGAAATTATGTGGATAGAAAGTATGTGGTATTTAGTGTATAGGAATTATGTGGAGTGGGATTATGTGTTATGGTAGTCTGTGTTGTGGAGTGGTAACCTCAGGTTTAGTCTTCCTCGTTTCCATAGAAGATAAACTATAAACTCAATGAGACACAAAAAAAAGCAACCACAGAGGAGCACTTTTGGACCTAGTTAGAGGTATGAGCAGGGCCACTGGAATTATGCGACTGTTCGGCCGCGAAGATTTTTGCATATTTATACTTTTTTTGCATTTGCCACATAATCCATCATCTGCCGCATAATCTGAAGATTTTAACAAAAAAAACCTTGTTTCTAGCTCAAACGTCACCAAAAATGCAGCGACATGTATTACAGCATGGTGGAAGGCCCCTCGCAAAGCTGGAATGGTCACCTGTTACTTATTGCTAAATGTGGGTGTTAAATTGGTACTAATGGTGCGCAAACCTCTCTTGCTTCTTTCTGCACCTCTCTTGTCTCTTTCTGCACTTCTCTTGCTTCTTTCTCTACCTTTCTTCCTCTTTCTGCACCTTTCTTCCTCTTTCTGCAGTTCTCTTGCCTCTTTCTGCACCCTCTTGTCTCTTTCTGCACCTCTGTTGCTTCTTTCTGCACTTCTCTTGCCTCTTTCTGCACCCCTCTTGCCTTTTTCTGCACCTCTGTTGTTTCTTTCTGCACTTCTCTTGTTTATTTCTGCACCGCTCTTGCTTCTTACTGCACCCCTCTTACCTCTTTCTCCACCCCTCTTCCCCCTTTCTGCATCTCTGTTGCTTCTTTCTGCACTTCTCTTGCCTCTTTCTGCACCCATCTTGCCTCTTTCTGCACCTCTCTTGCTTTTTTCTGCACTTCTCTTGTTTCTTTCTGCACCTCTCTTGCTTCTTTCTACACCCCTCGTGTTTCTTTCTGCACCTCTGTTGCTTCTTTCTGCACTTCTCTTGCCTCTTTCTGCACTTCTCTTGCCTCTTTCTGTACTTCTCTCGGCTCTTTCTATACTCAAATGGGAAGTGCAAGCTGTCAAGTTTAAAGGTCTGCATGCTCTCGTGACTGAGGTATATGTCTACTTGTCAGGGCCGGCTCTAGGGCGGTGCGATCGGTGCCACCGCACCGGGTGCTGACTTGGGGTGGGGGCGTTATTTTCACAAGTAATATTATCATTTTAAAAGCACCAACCTGCTGCCGCGTTCCCGGCCTCCAGCAATTTTTGTAGGCATCAATTAAAACGTCAAGATAACTCCGGTGATTTATGGTGTTCCTGGAAAGAGACCGGAGGTTTGTCTAGTGGACATTTTGACTCATCCTAATGTAGCGCAGAGGGTTAAAATCCCTGCTGCTAAGAACGTGTACCATGCAGATAATGTAATGTAAATATGTCAGTGGGATAGTGCTTCTGTAAGAGAGCTCCTTTTGTTACTTGTCGTTTGTAAGTCAAAATCGCAATATAGAACATTGAGCTATTAACTGTCATCAAAGAGCTGTGGGCAAACTGCAAGGTATATGTTAGAGCTATATGTTTTTTTGACCAGTCTTTCATTATCCTAATCTTGTCAAAAGGGTTCATTTGGGTGGAAAACAATTCTTGTTATTAAAGAGAATCCCTAACAATGGTGTTACATTTTAAATTCTGAATTTGTGCTTTTTCAAAATAAGGACTCTTAAACTATATTGCCTACCAGTATCGATGACATGTTACTCCTACACTACACCTTGTAGTCCTGTCTGATGTAACATTTCCTATTCACTGATTTACACACCTATGATAGTCTCTGTGCAATGTGTGTGTGATGTAAAGTGCTCTGACACCTTACACTGGTATGAGTGGTGCTATAAAACTAATGAATCTGAGAGACAGTAGTTCTGGAGACTTGAGGGGCACTGTTTAAGGGCGGTGGTGAGGGAATCCGTGGCAGAGGTGGTCATTGGGGGGGCGCCAACAGACATTGTCGCACAGGGCGCCACCAGCACTAAAGCCGGCCCTGCTACTTGTACATGTATTCTCACATGTGTTATACATCTGAAGATGGTAGCTTAAAAAGTGGGTAGCTTCTCCTATAGATGGTCAAATCTTCTCAGTTCTGCTCTGTCATTCGGTTGCACAGACAGACATGTCTTTTGTATGTAGGTGTTATAGAGCCCCTCAAATATACTATTGAATACCCATGTGCCCTGTATTATGAGCAGAAAAAAATACGTACACATTCTTGTACACAAATTTACAGAGTATGCTGTTTGAAACACAAGTATTCATGTATTTGTATGTTTAGTTTTATGTAACATGTCACTTGGTAAAAGCACAGACACAGACACGCATGCATACCTTTACAATGTTGGTGAGACTTACAACACTGATATGGTTAGGAATGCTGTTTTACATTTGGTACGCCTAACATTCTGAGCAGCCGATGAATAGTGAACCTTCAAGAGAAAAGTGAGGTTTAAGACATTTTGGGAGAAGGATTAGAGGTTAGGCTACTTTGTATGAGTCTATGGAAAGGTACAGTCGAAGTAGGCCTCTTTCTGCACCTCTGTTGCTTCTTTCTGCACCTTTCTTCCTCTTTATGTACCTCTCTTGCCTCTTTCTGCACTTCTCTTGCTTCTTTCTGCGCCTTTCTTCCTCTTTCTGCACGTCTTACCTATGTAGGCATAGTTCAAAAATAGCATAAAAAAACCTTAGAAATTCATTAAAAAAACAGAAGTTTCACGGACGTTATAGTTAGTAATTAGCATTTAAAAAACCTTAGAAATTAATTGAAAAAACTACAGGTTTCAGGGACGTTATAGTTAGGCTGACATCCAACTCATACAAAACCGGAGAAATTCAGCAGTAATAGTTAGCTGAGCTAACTATAACTTACGAACCCGCATGCACTGCTGATGACATCACATATTACATCACTCATGACATGGTCAGTGACATCACTGATGACATCATCCACATAATCTATGATGCACCTACTCACACCCCAATATAACCTATTATACACCCACTCCAAATTTCAGACTACCATTCTTGAAACCATTGACACACCAATACAGTACGTACATATCCACTCACTGATTCATAAGTCTACATACACATACACTCACTCACCCATACAGGCACTCATACAGCCAGTCACTCACCAATACAGCCGCTGAGATATCCACTCATATACCCATGCAGCCACTCATATACATTCAGTCACCCATAGAGCTACTCACACACCTACTCACTCATCCATACACTCAATACCACAGCCACTTACTCACTCGTACAGAAACACACACACACTCACTACTCATACAGATACTAACAAATACTCTCTATACAGTCACTGACACAAGCGCACACTCACCCACACAGCCACTCTCACAATCACTCACTCTCACATACAGTCACTTATATACTCCAACACTCACATATACTGCCTTTCACATATGCAGTTACTCACCCATATACCACTGAGCCATCCATTCACTCAGCGACACAGCCATATGCACACTCACTCACCCATACAGTCCCTCACAGATGCACTCATGAACCCATACACCCAGGGTTCACCCACTCATACATCTATGCAGGGAGTCACACACCCCCTCACCCATCCACACAGACACTCAGGCACTCATACAGGTACTCATATAACTAATCAATAACCCATATAGACACTCATGTATCTACTCACCAACCCATGCAGCCACTTACCCACCAACTGACAAACTGATACACACATTGACACAGATTAGTCACTCACCCATACATTCACTAAGACACGTTTAATCACTCACTTATACAGTCAGTCACGCACCCACTAAATCATCCATACAGACACTCATACACCCACTCATTCTTCAGTACACCTTGGCTTATATATATATATATATATATATATATATATATATATATCCAGCCCGTAAGTCTTCGTGATAGGGAGCCCAAGACCCTGACAGGGTGGGTCGGCATAAGGGGCACGAAGAACCCACTTTAAATCCAGCACAATGTTCTTGAACAAGAAGACGCCGACCACAATTGGAGGAAAAGAGTGCTTTTAATCTTAGACGGAGTATACAGCAGTTGCCATTATATCCCTTACGCGTTTCAACTCACTCTGGTGTCTTGATCACAGGTGTGCTTCTCCTTTCCAAAACAACCACGTAATAATGCGTCATCAAACCACATTTTGTTCAGTCGGTATTAATCATATTGTTTCTATGGAATGCGCACTGCAAAGTTGTTGTTCCATCCTGCAGCTTATTACATGGCATTTCAGTTCGTTCCATTCAGCTGCCAATATTGTTATTGGTTTTGCAATGCAGTGCGCATGACCACCTTTACTTAAAGCACCTGCCTTTATTCAAAATCCGCCCCAATGGGCATGTTCATTTGCCTCCCTCGGAGTCTGCATCTAGTGCATTGTGGTATTGGCAGTCTCTAAGTGTACAAATAAATCCCCAGTGGGTGGTGTCATCGTCCTGGAAAATATTCTTTAAAATACCACAGTGGGTTGACGAAAGTTTGGATTATGAGCGGCTTTACGCGAGGATGACCCACCGCAGAGCAGCAGATCCTGGGTGCCTGGATTTTCGGCATCGTTTCAGGAGCGGATGGTGCTATGAGAGAGGCGGAGGTAATACTACAGACTCTGTACTTTTAACTTTCGTCAACCCACTGTAGTATTTTAAAGAATATTTTCCAGGACGATGACACCACACACTGGGGATTTATTTGTACACTTAGAGACTGCCAATACCACAATGCACTAGATGCAGACGCCGAGGGAAGCGAATGAACACACCCATTGGGGCGGATTTTGAATAAAGGCAGGTGCTTTAAGTAATGGTGGTCATGTTTCCTGTTGGTGCTTGTGAACAAGGGCGGGAGCCCGAAACGCATGGAGCCGTTTCTATGAGATGAAATGTTGAATGCTGACTCTGTTGTCGCCCTCTTCAATAGCAGTTACCCTCCGGGAGGACATCCTCATAGGGGTTACCTTTTGTTTGGATTATGAGCGGCTTTACTCACCGCGAGGATGACCTGCCGCAGAGCAGTGGATCCTGGGTGCCTGGATTTTCGGCATCGTTTCAGGAGCGGATGGTGCTATGAGAGAGGTGGAGGTAATACTACAGACTCAGTACATTTAACTTTCGTCAACCCACTGTGGTATTTTAAAGAATATTTTCCAGGATGATGACACCACCCACTGGGGATTTATTTGCACACTTAGAAACTGCCAATACCACAATGCACTAGATGCAGATGCCGAGGGAGGCGAATGAACACGCCCATTGGGGCGGATTTTGAATAAAGGCAGGTGCTTTAAGTAATGGTGGTCATGTTTCCTGTTGGGGCTCGTGAACAAGGGCGGGAGCCCGAAATGCGTGGAGCCGTTTCTATGAGATGAAATGTTGAATGCTGACTCTGTTGTCGCCCTCTTCAATAGCAGTTACCCTCCGGGAGGACATCCTCATAGGGGTTACCTTTTGTTTGGATATATATATATATATATATATATATATATATATATATATATATATATATATATATATATATATATATATATATATATGCACTTTGCACTTCAACACAAGAGCACTTTAGTATCACTAATACATAACATACGCTAGACATTGTTTAAAAGAAAAACTGAAAAGGATAGGTTGCTTATATAAAGTTCACTGCCAAATGCCGTGATGTAATAAACGCATTCAGGTTGGGGTATGTGCAACAATTATTTTATTGACATAATTTTTGTCAAAAAGTGTATTATAAAAAGTTGTGTGTCCTTGAATTGGCAATAAGTAAAAACTACAATTGAGAGAGAGAGAGAGAAAAAAACTTATATAATTGGGGAAAAAAACTACAAATGTAACTTTTCTATGTCTATGGCGTATTTTGCACATGTGATTTTAATTACACTTGCACTGGTCACTTTAAAAAGATCAATGGTAATGCAGAACTGTGTCATGTGATCAAGGCTCCCGAGAGAGCTGAAACGTGTTATGCCGACTTGATTTGCACCGAATAAAGAAAATTGCACTTACCTTCGTGGTCCGGACCCGTTTTTGGAGTATCCAGTGAGTGAACGGAGATGAATGGATATATATATATATATATATATATATATATATATATATATATATATATTCACTGAAAAAACCATAGGTTTCAGACACGTTATAGTTACAAATTAGCATTTAAAAAACCTTTGAAATTCACTGAAAAAACCATAGGTTTTAGGGACAGTTATAGTTACTTGGACATTGCACTCGTACAAAACCCGTGAAATTCCCCGTTATAGTTAGTTCAGCTAACTATAACTCGCGCCCCGCAATGCACTGCTGATGACGTCACATATTACATCACTCATGACATGGTCAGTGACATCACTGATGACATCACTGATGACATCTCAAATGACATCACTGATGACATCATCCAGTGACTGTGTGTTTCTGTAAAGTTTAAATATTTTTAAAATATATAGGAAAAGACGTATTGAAGAATGAGTGGGTGTGTAAGTGTCTGTATGGATGATTTAGTAGGTGCGTGACTGACTCTATAAGTGAGTGATTTAACGTATCTTACTGAATGCATGGGTTAGTGACTAAACTGGGTGTATGTCTGTATCCGTCTGTCTGTTGCTGTGTAAGTGGCTGCATGTGTTTGTGAATAGCTAAATGATTTTCTATATGAGTTATTGAATGCTTGTCTGAGTATCTGTATGGGTGCCTGAGTGTTTGTGTGGGAGGGGTGTGTGCAACTCTGTGCATAGATGTGTGAGTGGGTGATTCACTGGGTGGATGGTTTCAAGAGTGCATCTGTGATAGACTGTATGGGTGGGTAAGTGTGTGTAAGAGTGTGTTAGTGAGTGAATGTATGTCCCAGTGGTACATGTGTGAGTAACTACATATGTGAAAGGCAGTATATATGTGTGTTGGAGTATATAAATAGCTATAAGCAAGAGTGAGTGATTGTGATAGTGGCTGTATGGATGATTGTGTGCTTGTATCAGTGATTGTATAAGAGCGTAACAATGTGCTACTATTTGTATGAGTAAGTGAGCTGGTGTGTGTGTATAACTGTATAGGTGAGTAAATGGCAGTGTGTTTAATTATTTGCATGACTGACTAGGTGTGTGAGTATCTCTATGGATGAGTGGCGTTGTTTGAGTGTCTATATAGGAGTAAGAGTGCATATGATAGTCCTAGTACTGAGTGACCGTAAGTATGAGTGACTGTACGGGTGAGTGAGTGGATGTGTGTGTGTAGACCTAAGAATCAGTGAGTGGGTATGTAGTTATTGGTGTTGGAGTGTCTATGGTTTTGCGAATGGCAGTCTGTAATTTAGAGTGGGTGTATCAAAGGTTATATTAGGGTGTGAGGAGGTGCATCAGATTATCACGTGGATGATGTCATCAGTGATGTCATTTGAGATGTCATCAGTGATGTCATCAGTGATGTCACTGACCATGTCATGAGTGATGTAATATGTGACGTCATCAGCAGTGCATTGCGGGCGCGAGTTATAGTTAGCTGAACTAACTATAACGGGGGAATTTCACGGGTTTTGTACGAGTGCAATGTCCAAGTAACTATAACTGTCCCTAAAACCTATGGTTTTTTCAGTGAATTTCAAAGGTTTTTTAAATGCTAATTTGTAACTATAACGTGTCTGAAACCTATGGTTTTTTCAGTGAATTTCAAAGGTTTTTTAAATGCTAATTTGTAACTATAACGTGTCTGAAACCTATGGTTTTTTCAGTGAATTTCAAAGGTTTTTTAAATGCTAATTTCTAACTATAACGTGCCTGAAACCTACGGTTTTTTCAGTGAATTTCAAAGGTTTTGTAAATGACAATTTTTAAATGTATTAATTGTTATATTAATTTTTTTCATACTGATTTACTACATTTTTAGAAACAATTTTTTTTTACATATTTTATTTGTCAAATTACATTGTAATTACATTATACATTACATTACAAAAAATACTTTCTCAGAATGAATTACTTTAGTTTAAATACTTTGCAGATAGGCAATAGACTTTTAAGTACAGTAGTTACAGTTGTTGCAATGGGCAACACATTTTCAAACACAATGCAACATTCAGCTCAATGTGAATTTCTAGTTAAATGCAATTAGTTACTTTATGGATTACTTTTGTAACCACAGGACTGGATCCTAGATTCAGTCCTGGTACATCTCCTGTAAACAGTTGAGTAAAAGCGTTTTGGTTACAGTCGTGATTTTTAAGGAATATTATTGTATTTTAAAAGTTGACACTTTGAAACTTTTTCTCATAGAATAACCAATGTTATCCTATGGAAGGAAATTCACTTAGCAGGTAAAAACTGTTATCGTTACTTTTTCTTACTCAGTGTTGGATCCTGGATCCAGCACTGGTGCATCTCCTGTAAACAGTTGAAAGAATGCGTTTAAGTCATACAGGCGATTTTTAAGGAATATTTGTAGTTTGTGAAAATCAACACTTTGAAACTTTTTTGCTGAAAACCAGTCAATGTTAGCCTATGAAGGAAATTCAAGTTACCGGTAAGTACGGTTAAAATTACTTTTGAGGATCAGTACTGGGCTGAAACATGCAGCACTGAGGTCTCTCCTGATAACAGGTGAGTAAATCGGAATTCGTATTTCGGCTGATTTTAGAGGAATATTTTAAAGTTCCAAAACTCCACACTTAGAAGAATTTCCAAGTGAAACCAGTCAATGTTAGCCTATGGAAGGAAATTCAAGTTACTGGTAAGTACGGTTACAATTACTTTTCAGGACCAGTACTGGGCTGAAAGATGCAGCACTGAGGTCTCTCCTGATAACAGGTGAGTAAATCAGAATTCGGATTTCGGCTGATTTTAGAGGAATATTTGTATGTTTCAAAAATCAACACTTAGAAGAATTTCCAAGTGAAACCAGTCTATGTTAGCCTATGAAGGAAATTCAAGTTACCGGTAAGTACGGTTAAAATTACTTTTCAGGATCAGTACTGGGCTGAAAGATGCAGCACTGAGGTCTCTCCTGATAACAGGTGAGTAAATCGGAATTCGTATTTCGGCTGATTTTAGAGGAATATTTTAAAGTTCCAAAACTCCACACTTAGAAGAATTTCCAAGTGAAACCAGTCAATGTTAGCCTATGAAGGAAATTCAAGTTACCGGTAAGTACGGTTAAAATTACTTTTCAGGATCAGTACTGGGCTGAAAGATGCAGCACTGAGGTCTCTCCTGATAACAGGTGAGTAAATCGGAATTCGTATTTCGGCTGATTTTAGAGGAATATTTTAAAGTTCCAAAACTCCACACTTAGAAGAATTTCCAAGTGAAACCAGTCAATGTTAGCCTATGAAGGAAATTCAAGTTACCGGTAAGTACGGTTAAAATTACTTTTGAGGATCAGTACTGGGCTGAAAGATGCAGCACTGAGGTCTCTCCTGATAACAGGTGAGTAAATCGGAATTCGTATTTCGGCTGATTTTAGAGGAATATTTTAAAGTTCCAAAACTCCACACTTAGAAGAATTTCCAAGTGAAACCAGTCAATGTTAGCCTATGAAGGAAATTCAAGTTACCGGTAAGTACGGTTAAAATTACTTTTCAGGACCAGTACTGGGCTGAAAGATACAGCACTGAGGTCTCTCCTTATAACAGGTGAGTAAATCGGAATTCCTATTTCGGCTGATTTTAGAGGAATATTTGCACAATGGTGAAGGGAGGGGCGGGGCCTGAGGTGACATCTTTGCAAACGCGCCCCGTGGCGCGTTTTAAGTTGGGGGATTAAGTTCCCTTGAATCCTGAGGGTCCCTAGGGGCCAACTAGACCACCAGGAACCTCCAATATGCGCCAGGGGCTGCGTTGCAGAGACGTGTAGAGAGGCCACACCCCTTTTACACCTCTCTGCAACGCAGCTCTGTGGCGCTTTCTGGATGTACCTGTTGGGCTAGTTGGCCCCAGGGACCCTCAGGATTGAAGGGGATTTAATTCCCCATCTTAAAACGCGCCACGGGGCCTGTTTGCACACATGTCACCTGAAGCCCCGCCCCTCCCTTCACCACTGTGCAAACGCGCCCGTGGCGCGTTTTAAGTTGGGGGATTAAGTCCCCTTGAATCCTGAGGGTCCCCGGAGTCCAACTAGCCCACCATATACCTCCAAAAAGCGCCACAGAGCTGCGTTGCAGAGAGGTGTAAAAGGGGTGTGGCCTCTCTACACCTCTCTGCAACGCAGCCCCTGGCGCATACTGGAGGTTCCTGGTGGGCTAGTTGGCCCCCAGGGACCCCCAGTATTCAAGGGGATTGTTCCCCTCTGCAAACGCGCCAGGGGCGCGTTTGCAGAGTGGTGAAGGAAGGGGCGGGGCCTGCGGGCCGATCGTTTAAAAAAAAAAAAATTTTGGGGTCTCCTGAAGGGGGGCTGTGTGGCCCCCTTCCTTTTTCCTGTTTTTATGCCCTGGGGACCCCATCCCCCAGGGCCTTACCCCTTTTTTTAATTTGTAATTTAAAAAAAAACGGGAAGGGGCCGCGTGGCCCCCTTCCCTGGGCCTGTATTGGCCCCGGGGACCCCATCCCCCGGGGCATGGCCTCGTTTTTATTTATATTCTTTGGAGGGGGCTGCGTGGCCCCCTCCTCTGGCCATTTAAGGCCCCGGGGACCCCATCCCCGGGGCCGGCCATTCCGTTTTTTTTTTTTTAAATTTATCTATTTTTTTGGGAGGGGGCCGCGTGGCCCCCCTCCCGGGCCACTACTTGCCCCGGGGACCCCATCCCCCGGGGCCTGGCCTCTCGTTGGGGACTGTGGGGGTCCCCAATCCCCCACAGTCCCGCCGGCTCCCGCGTCCCTAGGGTGCCGGCATTGCTTTACACATGGGGAGCAGCTAACATGCTGCTCCCCATGTGGAAAGCAATCGCTTGGATATTGGAAGAGAGAGCAGGTTTCCTGCTCTCTCTTCCAATATCCAAAGCAAGTTTGCAATGACAGGACGGGAGCCGCGAGGCTCCCGTCCTGTCATTGCAAACAGCAGTGTCCCGGGGTAGGCACCCCGGGACACTGCAGGAGCCGGCCCTGGGGGTGGTGGTCCCCAGGGCCATCAAGGGCTCCAGGAGGGGGCCGCGCGCCCCCTCCCATTCAGTACACAGCCCCGGGGAGGTGGTGGTCCCGGGGCTCTGGGGTCCGTAACGGACCCCCATATTAAAATGTTTAGTGCCCCGGGAGGTGGTGGTCCCTGGGGCGTGTGGGGGCTGGAGCCCCCCACACAGGTTTAATAATTTTAAAAAAAAGCCCCGGGGAGGTGGTGGTCCCGGGGCTGCGGGAGGGCTCAGAGCCCTCCCGCACCATTTTTAAAAAGCCCCGGGGGTGGCGGTCCCCGGGCTTGGGGGCCCTTTGAGGCCCCCACACATTAAATTATCCCCCCACCATGCCCCCGGGACTTGGGCCACCCGGGGCCAATTAACATCGAGCGCGGAGACCGCGCTTCGATTTTCGGCAGGATTCGCGCACCCTGAGCGCATCCTGCCGATTTTTAAAAAAAAAAAATTTTTTGTGCCCAGGGGTCCTTGTGGGACCCCCTGAGCAAACCTAGGGGGTCAGGGTGTTTCTACCCTCCCCCTTTGTGCGCTTTGCGCACTTGTTTCTGTCCCTCGGTTCTACCGAGGGACAAAATGGCTGCCAACATTTCCTGAATCGGAATGTTGACAGCCAGCTGACAGCCAATTAACATGCAGCTCGTGATCGGGACGGTGCGCGCAGGGTGCGCTCAGGGTGCGCGAATCCTCCGTGCCCATAGATATATATGTACTTTTACTTTTTGATTTTCTCAGCAACTACTGAACGGATTTACACCATTTAACAAAAGGGTTCTTTCTGAACCAAGAACTACCTCTTTGCCAAATTTGGTGTAATTCCGTTCAGCAGTTCGGGCTGTAGCCGTGTCTAAAGTTTCCTATGGGAAAATGCATGGGGAAAACGCGTTTTGGGACCCCCTTTTTCTCGGCCCCCGCTTGACGTATCACCCCGAGACTTTCAGGGTAGGAGCGGACCGGAGCGCCCCACGAAGTTTGAAAATTTCGCGAAGATACGTCAACCGGTAAGAGAGTTATTTCAAATAGAATGTCGCGGATTTCCTATGGATAATAGGTTGTAACTATAACTATCTACTGGCGACCGCCAGTAGATAATATATATATATACATATATATATATAATATAACATTCTCAAACTTTTTAGAAACACTCAGTCACTGGATGATGTCATCAGTGATGTCATTTGAGATGTCATCAGTGATGTCACTGACCGTGTAATGAGTGATATATTATTTGACGTCATCAGCAGTGCATTGTTGGGGCACAAGTTATAGTTAGCTCAGCTAACTATAACAGCTGAATTTCTCTGGTTTTGTACGAGTGAAATGTCATCCTAACTATAACGTCCCTGAAACTGTGGTTTTTTCAGTGAATTTTCAAGGTTTTTTAAAATGCTAATTCCTAACTATAACGTCCCTGAAGCCTCAGTTTTTTTCAATATATATATATATACATATATATATATGTATATATATATATATTTATGTACATATTAATGATGTTGACATATTTTGCACTTTATTTTGTATGTTGAAGTAACTTTTGTTTATGCTTCAATTAGGGTCTCTTTTACATCTACTAATGAATTAGGAGGTATTTTATTTGGAAATTTTTACAGTACTGTATTTTGCATATTTGCACATGACCATGTTTTTTTCATCAATGAGAAAGCCAACAATAAGCTATAGATTTACTTCAGAATAACATTGAATTTTCATGATTATTCGAAGTTCGAGACGCCTGGATCAGTCTGTTTTTCATTTTCACTGCTGCTATGTTTGTTTCGAAAGTCAGTTGTGCACTTTTTAGTATTTTTTGTATTTATTGGGCTTTCTGATCACGAGTCTTGTCATGTGATCAAGCTTGCGTGATGCGAGCGAAACGCGTCATGGCAGGCACTATGCCTCGTTATTTGGTGGCGAATATTCAATAATAAACTTCACTGCTGTTTTGAACACAACGTTGCTGTGATTGATCTTTGAGCGCAACGAGGTCCGTGCCTGGATTTCCTGGAAGCGATTATCAGGCCACTGGGGCGTGTCTTGGTGTAGTTATCAGGTGTTCCTGATTGAATGTCTGCCATCACTCTTCCCCTTTCTGCCCGTGAACAAGAGCACAGGAGTGCTTGGAGTGCTTGAAACGCGTTGGGCTGCTGTATTTCTTTGGTGTGATGCTGTGATGCTGCTTTGCTGAAGTCTCCCATTAAAGGTGTTTCACTCCCTGGCTAGTGGCGTCTTCTCATGGGCAACCTGTTTTTGTGGATATTTTGCACCCCGGCCCGGTCGCAAAGACGCCCTGCTGCGAAGTGCAGATCCAGTGTTTGTACATTCAAACGCATTGTAACCAGGGATAGCCGTGTGGTTGGACATTAAAGATTCAGCGGAGTGGTGTTGTACAAGCTTCCCCCAAACCCACTGTGGTGTTTTATATTTGGACTACGAGGAGAGACAGGGCGGCACCCACAAGGGATAAACTCACAGGAACTACAAGTAACAGCATGCTTTGCTTGCCTACGCCCACTGGGGCGTGTCTTGGTGTAGTTATCAGGTGTTCCTGATTGAATGTCTGCATCACTCTTCCCCTTTCTGCCCGTGAACAAGAGCACAGTAGTGCTTGAAACGCGTTGGGCTGCTGTATTTCTTTGGTGTGATGCTGTGATGCTGCTTTGCTGAAGTCTCCCATTAAAGGTGTTTCACTCCCTGGCTAGTGGCGTCTTCTCATGGGCAACCTGTTTTTGTGGATATTTTGCGGCCGGCCCAGTCGCGAAGATGCCCTGCTGCGAAGTGCAGATCCAGTGTTTGTACATTCAAACGCATTGGAACCAGGGATAGCCGTGTGGTTGGACATTAAAAATTCAGCAGAGCGGTGTTGTACAAGCTTCCCCCAAACCCATTGTGGTGTTTTATATTTGGACCTCGAGGAGAGACAGGGTGGCACCCACAAGGGATAAACTCACAGGAACTACAAGTAACAGCATGCTTTGCTTGCCTACGCCCACTGGGGCGTGTCTTGGTGTAGTTATCAGGTGTTCCTGATTGAATGTCTGCCATCACTCTTCCCTTTTCTGCCCGTGAACAAGAGCACACGAGTGCTTGAAACGCGTTGGGCTGCTGTATTTCTTTGGTGTGATGCTGTGATGCTGCTTTGCTGAAGTCTCCCATTAAAGGTGTTTCACTCCCTGGCTAGTGGCGTCTTCTCATGGGCAACCTGTTTTTGTGGATATTTTGCGGCCGGCCCGGTCGCGAAGACGCCCTGCTGCGAAGTGCAGATCCAGTGTTTGTACATTCAAACGCATTGGAACCAGGGATAGCCGTGTGGTTGGACATTAAAGATTCAGCGGAGTGGTGTTGTACAAGCTTCCCCAAACCCACTGTGGTGTTTTATATTTGGACTACGAGGAGAGACAGGGCGGCACCCACAAGGGATAAAGTCACAGGAACTACAAGTAACAGCATGCTTTGCTTGCCTACGCCCACTGGGGCATGTCTTGGTGTAGTTATCAGGTGTTCCTGATTGAATGTCTGCCATCACTCTTCCCCTTTCTGCCCGTGAACAAGAGCACAGGAGTGCTTGAAATGCGTTGGGCTGCTGTATTTCTTTGGTGTGATGCTGTGATGCTGCTTTGCTGAAGTCTCCCATTAAAGGTGTTTCACTCCCTGGCTAGTGGCGTCTTCTCATGGGCAACCTGTTTTTGTGGATATTTTGCGGCCGGCCCGGTCGCGAAGACGCCCTGCTGCGAAGTGCAGATCCAGTGTTTGTACATTCAAACGCATTGGAACCAGGGATAGCCGTGTGGTTGGACATTAAAGATTCAGCGGAGTGGTGTTGTACAAGCTTCCCCCAAACCCACTGTGGTGTTTTATATTTGGACTACGAGGAGAGACAGGGCGGCACCCACAAGGGATAAACTCACAGGAACTACAAGTAACAGCATGCTTTGCTTGCCTACGCCCACTGGGGCATGTCTTGGTGTAGTTATCAGGTGTTCCTGATTGAATGTCTGCCATCACTCTTCCCCTTTCTGCCCGTGAACAAGAGCACAGGAGTGCTTGAAACGCGTTGGGCTGCTGTATTTCTTTGGTGTGATGCTGTGATGCTGCTTTGCTGAAGTCTCCCATTAAAGGTGTTTCACTCCCTGGCTAGTGGCGTCTTCTCATGGGCAACCTGTTTTTGTGGATATTTTGCGGCCGGCCCGGTCGCGAAGACGCCCTGCTGCGAAGTGCAGATCCAGTGTTTGTACATTCAAACGCATTGGAACCAGGGATAGCCGTATGGTTGGACATTAAAGATTCAGCGGAGCGGTGTTGTACAAGCTTCCCCCAAATCCACTGTGGTGTTTTATATTTGGACTACGAGGAGAGACAGGGCGGCACCCACAAGGGATAAACTCACAGGAACTACAAGTAACAGCATGCTTTGCTTGCCTACGCCCACTGGGGCGTGTCTTGGTGTAGTTATCAGGTGTTCCTGATTGAATGTCTGCCATCACTCTTCCCCTTTCTGCCCGTGAACAAGAGCACAGGAGTGCTTGAAACGCGTTGGGCTGCTGTATTTCTTTGGTGTGATGCTGTGATGCTGCTTTGCTGAAGTCTCCCATTAAAGGTGTTTCACTCCCTGGCTAGTGGCGTCTTCTCATGGGCAACCTGTTTTTGTGGATATTTTGCGGCCGGCCAGGTCGCGAAGACGCCCTGCTGCGAAGTGCAGATCCAGTGTTTGTACATTTAAACGCATTGGAACCAGGGATAGCCGTGTGGTTGGACATTAAAGATTCAGCGGAGCGGTGTTGTACAAGCTTCCCCCAAACCCACTGTGGTGTTTTATATTTGGACTACGAGGAGAGACAGGGCGGCACCCACAAGGGATAAACTCACAGGAACTACAAGTAACAGCATGCTTTGCTTGCCTACGCCCACTGGGGCGTGTCTTGGTGTAGTTATCAGGTGTTCCTGATTGAATGTCTGCCATCACTCTTCCTCTTTCTGCCCGTGAACAAGAGCACAGGAGTGCTTGAAACGTGTTGGGCTGCTGTATTTCTTTGGTGTGATGCTGTGATGCTGCTTTGCTGGAGTCTCCCATTAAAGGTGTTTCACTCCTGGCTAGTGGCGTCTTCTCATGGGCAACCTGTTTTTGTGGATATTTTGCGGCCGGCCCGGTCGCGAAGACGCCCTGCTGCGAAGTGCAGATCCAGTGTTTGTACATTCAAACGCATTGGAACCAGGGATAGCCGTGTGGTTGGACATTAGAGATTCAGCGGAGCGGTGTTGTACAAGCTTCCCCCAAACCCACTGTGGTGTTTTATATTTGGACTACGAGGAGAGACAGGGCGGCACCCACAAGGGATAAACTCACAGGAACTACAAGTAACAGCATGCTTTGCTTGCCTACGCCCACTGGGGCGTGTCTTGGTGTAGTTATCAGGTGTTCCTGATTGAATGTCTGCCATCACTCTTCCCCTTTCTGCCCGTGAACAAGAGCACAGGAGTGCTTGAAACGCGTTGGGCTGCTGTATTTCTTTGGTGTGATGCTGTGATGCTGCTTTGCTGAAGTCTCCCATTAAAGGTGTTTCACTCCCTGGCTAATGGCATCTTCTCATGGGCAACCTGTTTTTGTGGAGATATATATATATATATATATATATATATATATATATTTTTTTTTTTTTCACTTAAAAAACATAGGTTTCACAGACGTTATAGTTAGAAGTGAGTATTTAAAGAACCTTAGAAATTTACTGAAAAAACCACAGGTTTCAAGGACATTATTGTTAGTTGGACATTTCACTGGTACAAAACCAGAGAAATTCAGCCATTATAGTTAGTTGAGCTAACTATAACTCGCGCCCCCGCAATGCACTGCTGTTGACGCCACATATTACATCACTCAAGACATGGTCAGTGACATCACTGATGACATCACTGATGACATCACTGATGACATCATCCAGTGACTGAGTGTTTCTAAAAAGTTTAAATATGTTTTATATATATATTTGCCAAGGTGTATTGAAGAACGAGTGGGTGCATGAGTGTCTGTATGGATGATTTAGTAGGTGCATGACTGACTGTATAAGTGAGTGATTAAACGTGCCTTACTGAATGCATGGGTTAGTGACTAAACTGTGTGATTGTCTGTATCAGTCTGTCAGTTGGTGTGAAAGCGGCTGCATGGGTTGGTGAGTAGCTACATGAGTGTCCATATGGGTTATTGATTGGTTGTCTGAGTATCTGTATGGGTGCCTGAGTGTCTGTGTGGGTGGGTGGGGGGTGTGTGACTTTGTGCATAGATGTGTGAGTGGGTGATTCACTGGGTGTATGGCTTCAAGAGTGCATCTGTGAAGGGCTGTATGGGTAGGTGAGTGTGTGTATGGGTGTGTTGGTGAGTGTTTAGATGTCTCAGTGGCACTTGTGCGAGTAACTACATATGTGAAAGGCAATATATGTGAGTGTCGGACTATATAAATGACTATATGTGAGAGTGAGTAATTGTGAGACTGGCTGTATGGATGAGTGTGTGCTTGTGTCAGTGATTGTATAAGAGAGTAAGTATGTGTTAGTATCTGTATGAATAAGTGAGGTGGTGTGTGTATAATTGTGTAGGTGAGTAAATGGGAGTGTGAATGATTCTTTGCATGACTGACTATGTGTGTGACTAACTCTATGGGTGAGTGGTGGTGTGTGAGTGTCTTCATAGGTGTATGAGTGCATATGATAGTGCTGTATTGATGAGTGACTGCATGTATGAGTGACTGTATGGGTTAATGAGTGGATGTGTGTGTAGACCTAGGAATCAGTGAGTGGGAATGTAACAACTTATATTGGTGTGTCTACGGTTTCGAAAATGGTAGTCTGTATTTTAGAGTGGGTGTATCAAAGGTTATATTAGGGTGTGAGGAGGTGCATCAGATTATCACGTGGATGATGTCATCAGTGATGTCATCAGTGATATCATTTGAGATATCATCAGTGATGTCACTGAGCATGTCATGAGTGATGTAACATGTGACGTCATCAGCAGTGCATTGCAGGGGCGTGAGTTATAGTTAGCTCAACTAACTATAACAGCCGAATTTCTCTGGTGTTGTACAAGTGAAATGTCCAACTAACTATAACGTTCCTGAAACCTGTGGTTTTTTCAGTGAATTTCTAAGGTTTTTTTTAAATGCTAATTTCTAACTATAACATCCCTGAAACCTATGGTTTTTTTCAGTGAATTTCAAAGGTTTTTTAAACGCTAATTTCTAACTATAACGTCCCTGAAACCTATGCATTTTTCAGTGAATTTCTAAGGGTCTTTAAATGCTAATTTCTAACTATGCCTACATAGGTAGGACATGTGCAGAAAGAGGAAGAAAGGCACAGAAAGAAGCAAGAGAAATGCAGAAAGAGGCAACAGAAGTCCAGAAAGAGAAAGAAAGGTGCAGAAAGAAGCAAGAGATGTGTAGAAAGAACCAACAGAGGTGCAGAATGAGGCCTTGTTGCAAAGTCATCCTGTGCCCTGGGTACCCCCAAACATTTTGCTGACTGGTACTGGTGGTAACTGACTCTGACTGACCCTGGGCTCTGCCTAACCAGGCCCAGAGCCAGTGCTATGCTGAAAGACACATAGAATACAGTGAAAACACCTACATACACTAGGGTACACTATGGGTTGGGGTACCCCTGTGATTGGCATTACCTCCCCTGTAAGGCCCTAGTACATAATAGGGCAGGGGAATTAAAACTACCTCTAAGTCCCTGGCATATAATAGGGCATGGCAGTTTAGAGCCCAGCAGCCCGTTTCTGCACTTGCATGTGTGCACTGCTGAGCCTGAGGTCAGTTTAAAAGTAGCCCTGTGTGTGCAGAAAGAGGCGAGAGAGGTGCAGAAAGACGCAAGAGAGGTGTAGAAAGAAGCAAGAGAAGTGCAGAAAGAAGCAAGAGATGTGCAGAAAGAAGCAAGAGCAGTGCAGAAAGAAGCAACAGAGGTGCAGAAAGAGGCAAGAAAAGTGCAGAAAGAGGCAAGAGAGTTGCAGAAACAGGCAAAAGAGGTGCACAAAGAGGGAACAGGGATGCACACAGAGGCAAGAGAGGTACAGAAAGAACCAACAGAGGTGCAGAAAAAGGCAAGAGGGGTGCAGAAATGTGCAAGAGAGTAGCAGATAGAAGCAAGAGCAGTGCAGAAAGAACCAACAGAGGTGCAGAAAGAGGCAAGAGCAGTGCAGAAAGAACCAAGAGACGTGCAGGAAAAGGGAAGAAGGGTGCAGAAAGAGGCACGAGGGGTGCAGAAAGAAGCAAGAGAGGTGTAGGAAGAAACAAGAGAAGTGCAGAAGGAAGCAACAGAGAGGCAGAAAAAGGCAAGAAAAGTGCAGAAAGAGGCAAGAGAGTTGCAGAAACAGGCAAAAGAGGTGCACAAAGAGGGAACAGGGGTGCACACAGAGGCAAGAGAGTTACAGAAAGTACCAAAAGAGGGGCAGAAAGAGTCAAGAGGGGTGCAGAAATGTGCAAGAGAGTAGCAGATAGAAGCAAGAGCAGTGAAGAAAGAACCAACAGAGGTGCAGAAAGAGACAAGGAGCAGAAAGAGGCAAGAGAGGTGCACAGAGAAGCACGAGGGGTGCAGAAATTTGCAAGAGGTGCAGAAAGAAGCAAAACTAGTGCAGAAAGAATCAATAGACGTGCACAAACAGACAAGAGGGGTGCAGAAAAAGGGAGCAGGGGTGCAGAAAGAGACAAGAGAGGTAGAGAAACAGGCAAGAGAATTGCAGAAAGAAGCAACAGAGGTGCAGAAGGAGGCAAAAGAACTGCAGAAAGAGGCAAGAGAGTTGCAGAAACAGGCAAAAGGGGTGCAGAAAGAGGGAACAGGTGTGCAGACAGAGGCAAGAGAGGTGCAGAAAGAGGGAACAGGGGTGCAGAAAGAGGCAAGAGGGATACAGAAATTTGCAACAGAGGTGCCGAAAGAAGCAAGAGCAGTGCAGAAAGAACCAACAGAGGTGCAGAAAGAGGCAAGAGGAGTACAGAAAGAGGCAAGAGAAGTGCAGAAAGAAGCAAAAGAGATGCAGAAAGAGGCAAGAGAACTGCAGAAAAAGGCAAGCGAGGTGCAGAAACAGGCAGAAAAGGTGCAGATAGAGGGAACAGGGGTTCAGAAAGAGGCAAGAGGGATACAGAAATTTGCAAAAGAGGTGCATTAAGAAGCAAGAGCAGTGCAAAAAGAACCAACAGAGGTGCAGAAAGAGGCAAGGGGGTGCAGAAAGAGGTAGGAGAGGTGCACAAAGAGGCAAGAGGGGTACAGAAAGAGGGAAGAGGGGTGCAGAAAGAAGGAAGAGAAGTGCAGAAAGAAGCAACAGAGGTGCTGAAAGAGGCAGGAAGGGTGCAGAAAGAGGCAAGAGAAGTGCAGAAAGTAGCAAAAGAGTTGCAGAAAGAGGCAATAGAGGTGCAGAAAGATGCAAGAGAGATGCAGAAAGAAGCAAGTGAGGTGCAGAAAGAGGCAAGAGGGGTGCAGAAAAAAGAGAGTGAGGTTCAGAAAGAGGCAAGATAAGTGTAGAAAGTTGCAAGAGAAGTGCAGAAAGAGGCACTTGAGGTGCAGAAAGAGGCAATAGAGGTACAGAAAGAGGCACAAGAAGTGCAGAAAGAGGCAAGAGAAGTGCAGAAAGAGGCAAGAGAGGTGTAGAAAGAAGCAAGAGAAGTGCAGAAAGACGCAAGTGAGGCGCAGAAAGAGGCAAGAGAGGTGCAGAAAGAGGCAAGTGATCTGTAGAAAAAAGCAACAAAGGTGCTGAAAGAGGCAAGTGAGGTGCAGAAAGGGGCAAGAGAAGTGCAGAACGAGGCAAGTGAAGTGCAGAAAGAAGAGAGGGAGGTGCAGAAAGAAGCAAGAGAAATGCAGAAAGAGGCAAGAGAGGCACAGAAAGAAGTAAGAGAGGTTTGTGCACCATTAGTACCAACTTAACACCCACATTTAGCAATGAGTAACACATGACCATTCCAGCTTTGCAAAGGGCCTTCCACCACGCTGTAACACGTGATGATACATTTTTGGGAACATTTGAGCCGTTTGAGCTAGAAACAATGTTTTTCTGGTTCAAATCTGCAGATTATGCAGCAGATGATGGAATATTTGGCAAATGCGGAAAATGTTTAATTATGTGAAAATTGGTGCAGCCGAACAGTCACATAATTCCAGTAGCCCTGCTCATACCTCCGACTAGGTCCAGTAGTGATCCTCAGTGGTTCCTTCTTTTTGTGTCTCATTGAGTTTATAGTTTAGCTTCTATGGAAATGAGGAAGACTAAACCTGAGGTTACCACTCCACAACACAGACTACAATGCCACATAAATACTCTCCATAACACATAATCCCACTCCACATAATTCCTATACACTAAATACCACATACTTTCTATCCACATAATTTCACTGCACACAACGTACATCCACTCTACTCCAAAAAATATTAGTAAAAATATTTTACATTTACAACGGCAATAGCTCTAACTCTCGCGAATGCGAGACCTATTGCATTGCAAATCCTTGTTTAACTAGTAGTCGCATTTGCAGAGTGGTGGAGAAAGGGGGCTGGGCCTCCGACCAGAGCTCAGGAATTCTGCTGCGTAGGACTTACAGGAGGTACCAGGAGGGCTTCTTGGCCCCCAAAGTCCCTCAGGAGTAAAGTGGACTTCATCCCCCAACCAGTAGTGTGCCAGGAGGCGCATTTGCAGAGTGGTGGACTAAGGGGGGCATGGCCTCCGAAAACCTCTTAGCAATTCCACTGTATGAGACTTACTGGAGGTAACAGGAGGGGTAGTTGGCCCCAAGGACATCCTTGGGGCCAACCCCTCCTATTACCTACAGGAAGTCCCACATAGCAGGATTGCTAAGTTCTCATAGAAGGCCATGCCCCCTTTGCCCACCACTCTGCAAACGCGCTCCCTGGCGCGCTCTTGGATGGGGATTGAAGTCCCCTTCGCTGCTGGGGGTCCTTAGGGGCCAACTAGCCTACCTGTTTCCTCTAGTAAGCCCCACACAGTGGGATTGCTGAGAGGTGGACACAGGACAAGCCCCCTTTCTCCACCACTCTGCAAACACGCCTCCTGCCGCGCTCTTGGTTGGGGATGAAGTCCCCTTGCCTCCTGAGGGTCCCTGGGGGCCAACTAGCCCTCCTGCCTCCAGTAAGCCCTA
This sequence comes from Calotriton arnoldi, assembly GCA_963921515.1. NCBI lineage: Eukaryota > Metazoa > Chordata > Amphibia > Caudata > Salamandridae > Calotriton > Calotriton arnoldi. Next base: position 445,891 of record CAWUFW010009516.1, read on the forward strand.
CACAGCTGGATTGCTGAGAGTGGTCAGAGGCCACGCCCCCTTTTTACACCACTCTGCAAATGCGCCTCCTGGCGCACTGCTGCTTGGGGGATGAAGCCCACTTTAGTCCTGAAGTCCTCAGGACTCAAGGGGACCTCATCACCCCACCAGCAGCGTGCCAAGAGGTGTGTCTGCAAAGTGGTGCAAAAAGGGGTGTGGCCTCAGACCACCTCTCAGCAATCCCTTTGTGTGGGGCTTACTGGAGGTACCTGGTGGGCTAGTTGGCCCCTAAGGACCTTTAGGATGGAAGGGGACTTAATCCCCATCCCAGAACATGCCAGAAGGCGCGTTTGCTGAGTGGTGAAGGGAGGGGGCGAGGCCTCCCGCGAGTTGCCGGTTTCTTTCTTTTTAAAAAAATTTTAGGAAGGGGGGCTGTGTGGCCCCCCTTCCCTTAACACTTTTGGGCCCCGGGGACCCTATCCCCTGGGGCCTGAGCCATTTTTTTTTTTAAGGTAACAGAACATTTTCAATATGTGCTTCCATTCAAACCGTAAATCTTCCCCTGGGGGTGGGGTGGAGTAAGGACTCTGGAGAACGCTGCATTTTTTCCCCAAAGGGTGTTACTCTGACCATGAAATAATGAACAAATAGCGTGCGGGTATTTTTGTATCTGTAATTGTATGACTTTCAATAAATCCCTCTGCCTTGACAAGTAAAACGAATGTCTGCTTTTATAGGGCACACCTCACGGCGAGTTCTTTCCAGGCGCTTGAAAGATCGGTGCCGCGTGGTGTTCGAGGCTGCAATTCAGTTCGGTGTTTGACATGCTCCGTCCCGTGAACACATCCTATACCTGTGTGCAAGAGGCAAAGATGCGAACGGGGGTGCCTGTTCCGCGCAGTGTGCTGGTCAGATTTTGGAAATACAGAAACGGTCATTAATGTTAATAAGGAAGCGGCGCGTGACAGCACAGGTCATTACGGGGCCTGATACAACGGGTGAAGACGCTATGAAGCGCAGTGAAGGGGCGTGACGTGCCATTGTAATGATATTTATTGCACGAACCAACATCAGTTCACTAGTATCAATAAACTAGCATGGGAAAGGGTGTCCACTGCCTGCCATCAATAAAGTGTAACGTAAAAATAGAACTGTGCAAGAACTACTTAGCGCAGTGATACATTTTATTAACTGGCCATTCAAGAACCTCAAAAATTATTGGGTATGAGCACATACTCTGAGAAGGTAGCCCAAAATGTAGCCCCTCTGACACTAAAGACATCGCACGGGGCGAGAGATCAGGGTGAGAGACAAGTATTAAACCCCAATATATCTGCAATTACGAAAAATATTTCTTCTCAAAAGGGAGCGGTGCATACATTAAATGAGATGGGAAGGACAGAACATAAAATAGTTGAAAGTCGGCTAGGAGGGGAAAGTACAAGAATGACCCCAATAGACAGCTATGCACCAGTGGTAATGCACAGTCTGCAAACATTAAACTTGCCGCCGGCAGCTACACCTTACACAATTATTTTAGCAAATGTCCCGCCCTTGCCATTGGCCGATACGGAAACCTGGCCTGCCCTAAGAAATAAAACCATACATTGGTTGGGAAACAGAACAGGTTTGACTAGTGCCCTCTTTAGGGAATTTAAGATGGTGAGGAGAATTGATTGGGTGGGAAATAATAATAAACTTTGTGAGGGTGATTGTATCGCCCTCTCATTAGGATCACCTACTTTGGTAAGAGAAATCCTAATGAGAACACAAGAGCCTAGCCATATCTATACAAATATACAAGTTCTCCCCTTGGGCTTTTTTATCAACCTTCGTGTTCCGCAAAACCAGAAAATCACGGCCCATGTAAACAGCCCACAGACGGTCCACTTTTAACTTAGCAACATCAAATAGATTTGGGCCACTAACAACTTTAGATGAAAATGATTGACTAATAAATGGGTTGAATTCATCGGGGAATGAAATCAATCATAGTACAGAAACCCCAGATGCACCAGTTTGGTTTAGTCCAATAGAGGCTAAGTTATTCGACGAGGAGAAAAGTAATCCTATATGTGAGGAGTTAATTGAAACAGATTATATGAGCAGATCCTCCATATTGATGGGTAGTATGGGAGATTTTGATCCTATCTCGCAATCCGAGGGTGAATTTAGAAATCAGCCTGTAACTGTGCTTGAAACAGTGGTCCAGGATGTAAAAGCCTGTAGAGTCCTCTTTTGGAACATTGCGGGTCTAAAGAACAAAGTGAATGACACAGTTTGGTTGGATTTTATTAATAATTTTGATATAATATGTTTGCAAGAGACCTGGGCCATTGAGGAAATAATTATTAATGGTTTTAAGACATTTCATACGCCAGCAATCCAATCATCTAGTGGAAGATCTAAGGGTGGAGTTTGTGTATATGTCTCAAATCTGCTCGGGGCTCAAAACATTAATATGACTAGCTCTGAAATTTACTATCAAATTGTTTTAATACACTTGGATGTGAACTGTATTTTAGCTGTGATTAACTTTTATAACAATGTGGAAAAAGGGCAAATGGGCGCCATATTGAAGAAGCTCAGTGAGGATGTTACTAGCTTAAAATCAGATAAAGAGACTGAAATCATTCCTATTTGGGGTGGGGATTTTAATGTTGGCTTGTGTCCTTTGGCTGAAATAGGAAAATGTGGATTAACATTGGAGGAAGATGACCCACCCATTCATTTCTCTCATACCGATAAAGGAGATTTGTTTAATGAGATTCTGTATAAGCATGATTTTGGTTTTACAAATTGCCTATGTACCCCTAAGGTGGAGTTTGGTCACACATTTATTGGCAGAGGAGCTGATTCGACAATAGATTTTATTATTATGCCAAATTGTTATGCAAGTTATGTTATAGGGTATAACATTCATCAAAACGTAATGAGCGATCACTTGGCAATAAGTGTAGATATTGCAACCCCAACAAATAAAGTAAGGAGAAATTGTAATAAAATAGCATGGGTACAAAATATAGAAATGGGAAGACAAAATGGTTATACAATTCGATGGTCAAGCCAGGACCCTGCGGAGCTAAGTAAAGAAATAATTACAAATGCGTATGTGCCAATTTCTATTTGTTTAAGTGAAAGCCCGACGCATGAAAATATTTTAAAAGCCTTTTCCTGTATAACTGAGACCGTTAGTAGCACGTTACAAGTGCAAAGTAAAGGTACCCGTAACACCAGTAAGGGATGGTTCGATAACAACTGTACAAAAAGTTATACAAATTTAAAGAATGCTCTACATAGATCAGTAAGAGATAAAGAGGAAATTAGGATCTGTAGAAAGTTGTACACCATAGCCAGAAAAAATAGGATGAATGAACTAAAAGAAAAGGCTTGGAAGAATTTAAGTGATGCAGCATTGAGCAGGGATAGTTCACAATTTTGGTCTGCTGTGAACGCCCCATTCCTTAACAAGAGACTGGATGCACCATCAATTGAGGTAGCAATAGAGGAAAAAATTTGGGTGGATTTCTTCTCAAGTGTTTATTCCCTACAGAAGACTAGTGAGAGGGAAGTAGTTTGTGGGCAAAATACGGAGGGGGAACATCAGAATTTTACTCCCATCGATTTCCATATTACTTTACAGGATGTTACCCCGGCTATAAAGGCAAGTAAGAGTGGTAAGGCCCCCGGCCCCGATGGGGTACCAATTGACCTGTTTAAGTTTAATTTTGAAATGTGGGGTCCAATTTTAACACGGGTTTTACAAGCATGTTGCGCAAGGGGATTCATAGGTACTTGGTCTGAATCAATCATCGTCCCCATTTTTAAAAAGGGGGATCGGGAAAATCCTGCATGCTACCGTCCGATATCTTTGTTAGACTCACTCATGAAGGTAGCGGGCAGGATTGTTTTAGACCGGTTGCAAACATGGGCGGAAGAAAATAGTATTTTGAGTAATGTACAGTACGGTTTTAGATCAGGTCTAGGTATTAACAAGCAGGTTCTTAATCTTAACATTTTAATTGGAAAGTACACGCAGGCAAAAAAGGGGAAATTTTATTTGGCATTTGTTGACCTCACAGCTGCATTTGATTGTGTAATTCATAATAAGCTGTGGGGCGTTCTTAGAGATTTAAAGGTTGATCCTATTTTAATTCAGTTTTTAAGAGAGCTATACTTTGGCGCTACAGCAAAAGTTCGGTACGGACTCAAGGGAGAGTGTACTGTGCCGTTTAAAGTTGAGAAGGGAGTGAGGCAAGGCTGCGTTTTGGCACCACTGCTGTTCACTTTGTATACAAATGCTTTGGAACAGGAGTTGGTGGCAAACGCTGGGGATCCGCCATATGTAAATAAACGCCCGATAGTCTCCCTCCTCTATGCCGACGATGCTGTACTTATGGCACGTACCCAGATTAGTCTTCAGAGGGCTCTTACTTTTTATACAAGTTTTATGGACAACCTTGGACTAAAAATGAATGTAAAGAAAAGCTTTATTATGATTTGTGGGAGAGGGAAACATAAGAACCGAAGTTTTCAAGCTGGGGAAGTAGGGTGGAATCTATTAACTCCTTTTGTTACCTGGGTGTTCTTTTTGATCGTACTGGGTCTTGGGCACAAGCGATAAAGACTAGGAGCCTCCTGTTTATGAAGTCTACCACGGCCTTAATTAAATTTACAAAAAATTGGGGAAAAGGCCACCAGAAATTCTTTTAAAAATCTATCATGCTAAATGCGTGAGCATAGCAATTTTTGGGGCAGGTATTTGGGGCTTTTATGATTGTACATCGATCCAATATGTGGAAAACGCCTTTTTAAGATTTATATTGGCAGTCCCGGCCAGTGCTCCAGTTTTTAATTGCCATAGCGAATTAGGAGTAACATATATTTCTGACCTTATTAAGGTGCAACCGGTGCTGCTCTGGCACATAATCTGGACCTCTGCTAGCACTGGTTTAAATAGGGAAATAATAACTGATGCAATGAAATTAGATAACGCCAGCAAGATTCCCTGGTTGAAGTATGTAAGAAGTTTTATGCAGGATATCGGGCGCCCAGAGTATTTCTCCCTACCTGAAAATATGAATTGTATTAACCGGAAGGCATTTAAAAAAATTTGTATGACCCACCTGGAAGAAAATAGGTTAACTCTGGAAATGAATAAACCTACGGTGGTTGAACATCAATTAATTATTATAATATATAACATTCAACCATACTTGACCTGTACATTGGGGGGATATGATAGGTATATGCTAACGCGTTTTAGATTTGGGACTTTCCACCGTTTGATTAGCCATCCAGATATTAACAATTGGTCAAGGGAACTTTGTCGATGTCCCTGTGATAATATTTCATCACAAACGACTATTCACGCTATCCTATTCTGCAAATTTTACAAGGAGGAAAGGCGAAGATGGGTACTACCGTTATTAAAACAGGGGGGATGGAGACAATGTCGCCCTGCTTTTTTGTATTTGCAGATGTTGGGAAATTATTATTGTATTGGATCTATGGTAGGTTTTTTAAAAAGTGTATATAGAGCCAGAAAATCTCTAAATATTTGAATGCCAGATGTAAAATTTATGAGAGAAACATAGTTATGTGATGATGTACAGTATAATACATTTTATTCCCTGGATGTAAAAAATAGTTACTGTTAAATGAATTTTTTTAATGAAATTTTATTTAGCTAACGTGTCTTAAATGTAATTTTTATGATGTGTGATGACATGTTTTAACTGCCTGCTTTTATGATTTTAATGTTTAAAATCGAATAAAGCTCGTTTTGATTGATTGATTGATTGATTGAACTGGGGAATGGGCACCCCAGGACAGTGATAAATATTATTACCTGGAGGGCTGGACTCCCCCAGAACTGTCATAAATATTATTAACTGGTGGGCTGGGCTCCGTAAAACAGTGATAAACAGAGGCGCAACTAGAGCCAAATTTCGGGGGGGGGGTTAATTCTTCCAGCAATAGGCAGAGTGGAGATGCAGGGACTCTAAGAAGGGGTGTAAACATAACAAAGCCTCGTTAACAAGTAAATGGTCTTTTAGAGACCTGTGAAGTACTCAGGTGCGGCTGCAATAAGACGGTCACCAGCCCGGGAAGCTGTCTCAGCCCGGGCTGACACACACGACGGGGGGGGCTGAAGCCCTTTGAGCCCAATGGGTGTTGCACGCCTGGTGATAAATCTTATTAACTGGGGGTGGGGGGCTGGGCTCCCCTCTACTGCAACCACTTGAATTCCGATCTACTGGGCATACATCAGGGTGGCAGAAAAGTTTGCAAAGAATTTAGAGTTAAAAGCAGCCCTCTGCCGGCCGGGTCCAGATGTCATGTTTGGTGAAGATGTACAGTCTGCTCTGCACATGATGAGTGTAGAGTGAGTGTGGCCTGGAGGGGTGGTGGCCTCTGGATCCCCTCCCATCCACCCCCATGTGTCACACTCCTTGCAGTCACCCCACCACACCCTTCATTCAGCAGGTGCAGCAATCACACTGCAGTGCCTGGTCCCAGTGACTCCCTTCCCCCTGTGTCACACTCCTTGCAGTCTTCCCACCAGCACCATTCCAGCATCAGGTGCCACAATCACACTCCAGCGCTTGCTCCAGATGCCCCCCTCCCACCTCACTCTTCAGCTAAAAGACCAGGCAGCACCCCCATAATCCCCCCCACACACACACACTCTCTCAGGCATCGCAGCAGCATCAAGACCCCCAGCACTGCACGTCGGGCTCGAGCCCCAGTAATATTTGCCGTGACTGGCTCATAAAAGCACCCCAGACTCTAAGATCTATCAGGGCACAGAGGCCCGGGCGGGGAGGCTGTCTTTCCACATTCTCATCTTTGCAGTTCAGGTCCGTTCAGCTGCTGCTGCATCACAGTGTGGTCACAGGATGGGTGGGGGGGCAGGGGTGGTGATTTGTGACGTATGGGGCACCGTTAGTATATGACAGCAGCTATGGCAAAACTCTGGCACATTGTTTGAAATTCTTTGTATAAAGGGGGCACCACTTGCAACCCCCTCCCCCCCTGAGGTGATATTGAAAAGGAATTCTCATGGTAGAATTCAGGCCCTGACATACTAGAGGTCATTCTTGGCATACCAGTGACCCTAGGGCAAATATTGACAAAATGGCATCTATTCCTGGGGCATGTCAAGTTTCCTTGGGAAACCCTGCAAGTGCTGGAATGCTTCGTGCCTGCCCTTTCAGGGTCTATGTATTTTTATCATAAACATGTGAAAATTCGGTTTAATAAAATGCACCATGTAAGTCCAGTTTGTTCTGACTTTTTCTGGGTGGGACCCTCCTACAAGAAGTTCTTCTCACTTGCTCAATAGAATTCAGCAGAGAGGACACTTTGAGTGCAGTGTGCAAGCAGAGAGTGCAATGTACAAATAGAGAGGGCAGTGTGCAGGCAGTCTTCAGTGTGCCAGCAGAGTGCGGTGTACAAGCAAAGTGCAGTGTACAAGCAGAGAGGGCAGTGTACAAGCAGAGAGGGCAGTGTGCAAGTAGAGAGGGAAGTCTAGAAGCAGAGAGGGCAGTGTGCAAGCAGAGAGGGTGGTGTACAAGCAGAGAGGGCAGTGTACAATTAGAGAGTGCAGATGACAGTGTGCAAGCAGAGAGGGCAATGTACAAGCAGAGAAGGCAGTGTACAAGCAGAGAGGGCATGTGCAAGCAGAGAGGGAAGTATAGAAGCAGAGAGGGCAGTGTACAAGGAGAGAGGATAGTGTAGAAGCAGAAAGTGCAGTGTGCAAGCAGAGACGGCAGAGGGCAGTGTGCAAGTAGAAAGGGAAGTCTAGAAGCAGAGAAAGCAGTGTGAAAGCAGAGAGGGTGCTGTACAAGCATGGAGTGCAGCGTACAAGCAGAGGGCGCAGTGTACAAGCAGAGAGTGTAGATGGCAGTGTGCAAGCAGAGAGGGCAGTGTGCAAGGAGAGAGGACAGTGTAGAAGCAGAAAGTGCAGTGTGCGGGCAGAGAGGGCACTGCGTGTGCAGATGGGGCAGGAAGAGACATATGGCAAAGACATTAATCAGTGCATTGTCCAATCGTAAAATGGATGACACGGTTTGCATTTTCGCAAGTGATAACCCTGTTGGGCTCCCTTCCTACCTGCATTTCACCCCAATTTATATTTAATATTGGGTCAGGGTCATGTGACCCGCTCCTGACAGTAAGTCATGAGCCTGGCTCCTGTGCCCACCTGCACATGCATGGACCCCCTGGCGGGAGGCACAGCCCGTACCCCACAGACCGGCCTGTGTCAGCCTGTTTGTTTTCCTCCCCGGCTGACGGCTCAATCCAGGCCCAGCCAGGGCTGTAATTGAAACATTGGCCCCATGTCACCAGCGCAGCCCACCCTCCACAAAGTGCCGGGCACGGGGGGCGGGCCGGGGCCCCTGTCTCTTCCTTTCAAGCCACAGAATGCTGCTTCCCCAACAACCATGGCTCTCTTTGTACATATGTGCAGTCTATAAACGGGGCCTGTGCAGCTGGGAGGGGGCCCCAGGCGCAGTCCATTGTACTCAGCGCCGCCCCTACCAAGGCACTGCACATGTTCAGCTCCTGTGTTGGGTCTCATTACTTACAGCTAACCCCTCCATTGCAAGCATCGCTGCAGCACATGTGAAACCCGAGCATGCCACTTGTCCGGTTCCAAATGCAGTGCGTTATAGACACGAGCTGGGCGACGGGCCGAAAGAGACGCTGAATAGTGCACGTTTACACCAAGCAGCCTCACAACACCCCAACACCTCTCCGCAGTGTGTTTATGACCAGCTCTCTCTGGGGACCACGAAAAATCGAAGTTTACATGCACTCACCACACATGTACCTCACAGCTTCTTGCCCCATAAACCGAGGAAGGTTGAAAAGCCGAGTCTCGAACCTGTGACCTGGGAGTACGCACAGAATTGCAAATACATGACAGAAGTGCACGTGGTAACCAACTGGAGTTACCTCAGCGGTGGGCACTCAACCCACAGAGCGGTCTTGCCGGGTGTGTGATTTTGCTAATGTGTACATTTTCCACTATATTAAATATACTTTTCTCGTATGGGTTAACAAGCCTCTCCTCGCTCACCGCTCTCTACCATGAAGTGGGGAATTGGGTTGACGTAAAGATGGTCAACAGGTCCCATCCGTGAAGGCGACCTGTGAGTGGGCAATGGAAACACTGCTTAGAAATCGAAGGACTAGCTGCGGTGAGTTCACGTGCTTTAACCCCGCGGATCGATCTCCACACAGCATTGTGTGTGACTTGCAGCAGGACTGTTCATTAAAACGCTCGGTTTAAATTTTTTGCGTAATTGCATAAAAGTATCACCATTGGTTCAAAGAGTGAAGAAGCTGCTTCGGCTGTAGGCAACATTACAGGCAACAAGATACTGAGACACGCATGCTCTCGCACACCCACTGCTCACTGGATCCACAGAATACACGAGTAACTGGACCCCTGCAAATTCGGTCAGCAGTACGGCTACCTGAGCTTTAAGTTGGAGGTCATAAGGAATGGAATCAAAGTGAGAATTGTAACTTTCATCATTAAAAGTTACGTCGCTTACCAAAGCAAATTAATTAATGTGTTTATGCTTGCAGAAAGAAACTGTCTTCAACTTTCACTTGATAAATAATGGATTAACGATACAAATATACACAATTTGTGTATTTAAGGATACGCCATATAGATATCAGCATTTGAACAAGGGATATTTCATACTATTAATCATGCCAACAATAAATTGCCCCCGGGACCTGGCCCACCCGGGGGCTTAAGGAAAACGAAGCGCGGAAGCCCGCGCTTTGTTTTTTAAAATATTTTTGGCCGGGTTCGCGCACCCAGCGCGAATTCGGTCGATTTGTTTTTAAAAAAAAAAAAAAGCTTTTTTGGGCCCTGGGGGTCCTTGTGGGACCCCCTGAGCAGGCCTAGGGGGTCCGGGTGTTTCTACCATGCCCCCTTTTCTTGTTTTTTATAATTTTTTAAAACTGATTTCCTGTGACTCTGTTGTACCGAGTCACAAGATGGCTGCCAACACTTCCTGGTTTGGAGTGTTGGCAGCCAATCAGAATGAAGCTCGTGCTCGGGAGGGTTCGCGAATCCTCCCCGGTGCTCAGATATATACATTTTTATTTTTGGAATTTCTCAGCAACTACTGAACGTATTTACACCATTTAAAAAAAAGTACGCTTTCTGGACCAAGAGCTACCTTTTTGCCAAATTTATTGTAATTCCGTTCAGCAGTTCGGGCTGTAGCTTTGTCTAAAGTTCCTATGGAAATGAACATGGGGAAAATGCGTTTTGGCACCCCTCTTTTTTCTCGGCCACCGCTTGACGAATCACCCCGAAACTTTCAAGACAGGAGCTGACCTGAGTGAACCATTAGTTTTAAAAATGTCGTGAAGATTCGTCAAATGGCGCCAAAGATATTGGCAAAAGAAAAAACACTTTTTGAATAGAAACAAGGTCCTAACTATAACTACCTACTGGCGACAGCCAGGAGGTAACATATATATATATATATATATATACACAAATTTAAATCAAGAGGATACAGGGAAGAGGATATTGAGGAAGGAAGGAAAAGAACTGAAACACTAACACAAGAAGAGACATTGAAAGGAGATCAAAAGAATAAAATCAAAACGGAAGAAGAAAATCAAAAAATACAATTCATCATGACGTATAATAAAGAACACATTCTGATCAGAAGGATCATGAATAAATACTTGAACATTCTGAAAAAAGATCCAGATATAGGAAACACCTTAAGTGAAACCATTGATGTATCTTTCAGAAAATCGCCATCATTAAAAGACAAACTGACTCGCAGCCATTTTATGAGGACTAAAAACGAAACATGGCTAAGTAACAGACAAAAATGTGATAAGTGTAAGGCTTGTAAAATTGGCAATAACATCAACACCCTGATTGACTTCAAGAAACGGGTGTTTACAATCAAACACAGAATAACATGTGAGACCACATACGTAGTTTACATGATCACATGTGACTGCGGTAAAAGGTATAGCGGAAGCACGATATGTCCATTAAAGAAAAGGATCTTGGAGCACATACGAGCGATTAAAAATGGAGATACCAACTACGCCATCACAAAACACTTTGAAACACATGAAAACTATATTTGGGAAAACATCAGATACAGTGGAATTGCTCACATTCCGAACCATGAGAGAGGAGGAAACAGAACGCAAAAATTACGACAACTTGAATCCAAACTAATTATAAGATTCAGAAGTAAATAACCAATAGGTCTGAACGCAGAAGAAGATCTTTTTGTCCATCTATAAGAACCTAATCATGAAAATATTGAGATCGAACACTATTGAGCAGAACATTGTTGGGGTCATCAAAGCCACTCAGGCGTGATTGGACTGTGGAAGCTACATAGCTTTTTGGAACAGATAAACACAGGAACGTCATGAAGACACCTAATTAAAAGGACTGACTCTCTAGACCCTTTTAAATTTAAACAAAATAATATACAAATATGTGTAATGTGTATTAAAATGTCACTAAGACAAGACGTTATAGAATATAAGTATGTTCCAGTAAACCATCCCCAACAAAATACCTACACAATGTAATTGATGCAAATGTGATCAATTGAACAAAGAAACATTGTAAATATTGTAAATATAATTGCAACACATCACACTGATATGTAAAACTACACATCCCATAATGCCTCATTGTGGGCACAAGGGAGTAGTAGTATAAATAAAAAATATTGGAAGGACTTCCCTAACCGTGAACAAGCCTTGATGGAGAAACTCGTTGGTGGCAGTGGTGAATAAAACCCTCTGAATCATAAAGTACTGGAGTGCGTAATCTTCTTGTTTGAAAAAATTACAGGGGATTTGAGTCCACCCAATCTTGATGTATGCAGCTGATGGTGGAGCAAGCTGCTTGGCTAAAGGAATCGATTTGTTTGTTCATATATATATATATATATATTTCCATTTTCACCTGCATGCACACCGCCCTCCAATATTCAGCTCGAGCAGAGGAACAGCACCACCAAATCCTTTCATAATGAGGTAACTCGATTTTATTTTTCAAAGTTTCAAATAGCCTCCATTACTCACGAGGCCATCACAAGCAAAGTGGAAGAGTGCATACAAACAGAAAAATGACCTACGCATTTCGGCTGATGCCTTCTACTGGGTCATAGAGTATTGTGATAAGTGTCAATTTAAAGGGAAAACACTCCCTTTCACCACCACCAATTAAAAACAGGTATCACTTTTAAAGGGGACTTAACCACACATTAGGTTAGTAAATTCATCATATTGCTAAAACAAATTTCATGAATGGTATATTACGCAACATGTAAAAATAATAATAAATGAAATTCACTTTGACCTTGTAAAGTACACTTAGTCAGGGACCTGTTGATAATTAATCTGGTTTGGATTAGAGGCTTTTCTGTGTTTTCATCTGAAACATAGAGTATGCTAGAGTCAAGACAAATTATATGTGGAAAAATATATATATATACATATAATGTTGTATATACCGCTAAGATGGAGGTACTCCTTCATTTACTTTTTACTTTTTAGAGTAAAGTTTTTTAGGGATAAAGTATCCACCTCCATAACAAAAAGATTAATATATAGATGTGTAAATCCTTTTGCACGTTAAGTGCTACTCTCAGCTTCCAAATTATACATGGCAGATTTTCCACTAATACTATTCTCACTCCATATGTTGATTGACCCTTTTCCCTGGATATACTAGATGTACATTAATCACAAAACAATCACTTCTTGATATATATACAACAACAGTACATTTGAAATGATTAGTACACCCTAATGGTGTACTCCTATATTGATCAACTATTCCAATACACAAAATAACATAATAATCAAAATAACAGGTTAGTTCAAGCTCATGATAAGATATGTGTGGTTGATGTCCACCACATCTTTAACCTGTAACAAAGAGCACCGTGCATGTTTTGATCACTAGATACAGAAATACCTGCTAATTCTATAATCCTCCTTTCAGTTTAGTTCACTAAATAAAGAAGAAGTCTACTTCATGATGCAAATTACTGCTTGCGAAGTGACACATGTTAGCATTAAACATTCTGAATAAAGTGCATGGTGCAGTACTCCAAAAAATGCTTTAAACCACCAAGAAGAAACACTAACTCCAAGTTCCGGTTGCCATTAACGTGCGTAGTGCATGACTTTCAAAAAATACCAAGGAGAACACTTGCCCCTGGTTCTACGTCCTAGCTAAAGCATTTTCTGTGAATCTATGTACATCTGCGGTATAGATATATCTACAGATGGGGCTGTCTCTTCACCCCAGCCTGTATATTCATAAGTACAAGGGCATTGACACTGTTGGCCTTAGCCTGAATGGATTTTTAGCGTTCTCGGTCTGACTTTCTTTTCTCCTTCTCCTCTCTGCAGATATATACTATATGTGACTGATTAAATGTTCTGCCTGGAATTTGGCGGAACTGCCTTAGAATTTACATGTGGTGAGTTACTTGGAACACTGCAAGTACAGGGTGTCTGTTCTTCCACCTATGATCACCTTCACTGTTCGAGCATGCGCACAATAATTTGGTTGGATACTCTTTGTTTGATAAAATCACTGGTTTTTAGTGGTACTTTTTTTCACATTCAAACTTCCACTCTTTGGCTCCTCTGTGGTCTTTGCTTTTCGAAACTCTTAAGGTTTCCTCTGTTCACTGGATGGATCTCTCAGTGGTTCTCTTTTCGAATTCTTTTAAATTCCGTTATGGACTTTGTCTGTGTTAGACAATTTTAATGTTCAGTTGATTGCCATTTAAGTAATGACGATATGTGGACAAACTACATTGAACACCATCTTAGTGTGTGTTTCTTATTGTTATTATTGTAGCCCTGAGGAAGTCGATGGGTGATATTCCCAGGACGAAACACGTGTTGGCTACATTTCGGCTACATTTCGGCTATATCAACTATCACTATTTGTTGCCATGAGTATCTTGTAACCAACTTATGGCTCCGAACAAGGAAAATAAAGAAGAATCATATCACACAAGACCTGGGCTGATAATGGATTGAACTGATTTATTGATGTTATAAGCTCGATTTTCGCTCGGGAACGGGACCTTGTTTTATGTACATAAGTTGATCAATGTAATTTCCTCAAAACTGATTAAAGTGCAAAGTGCAACAGTAATCTGTTGTATAAAAAGTGACATGTGCAATCTTAGGATATCAATAAACAAGTGTTATCCGTAATCAAACATTATCTCAGAAATAAGATCATAGCATTAGTATTGATTAAAATACAAAAATCTCATAAATCTGTACAGAGGAGAGAGAATAAAAACCACTGTTCTCAAAGGTTCATGATCCAGTAAAAACAGCTTTCGAACAACATATTCTTACTGAAAGGTATATAGTTCCGCATCCGTATTCAGGCCCCAAGGAATTACTATGCCCACATTCACAATCCATCGCGATTCGGCACGCCTCAAGGCTACTTCTCTATCCCCTCCTCTGATCTTTATTGGGATATGCTCAATGCCGGAATAAAACAGGTGGTTTGTGTCAAAAATGCCATCATGCTCTTTCCAAATGTGCTGGGCCATTACATACGTGAAATCTTTGTTGGTCACAGCCCACAGATGCTGGAGGAAGCGTAACTTAAGTTTGTTCACAGTACTACCAACATAACGTTGTCCGCATCTACACTCCAGCAGATATACCACATGGTTGGTCTCGCATGTGATCCTCTCTTTAATGGGCTTTTTAAAACCTTGGATAGTTGTTATTTCCATCATATTCCGCCCATAATTGCAGGCTTTGTACTTATGGCATTTAACAAACCCTTTGTGGGATAGCCAGGTACTTTTTTGGGCATTTTTGTTGGTAAAGTAACTCTGTGTTAACAGGTCGCCCAACGACGGTACCTTTCTGTAAGTGATGTTCGCATGTTGTGCAATAACTGGTTTAAGATCTTGATTTCAGTGTTTGTTTATTGCCTGTTTTACTACGATATTAGAACTATTAAAATCTGTAATGAACCTTGTTATTTCAGCAGTGGATTCAGTTGGTATCTCAATACTTTTGGGTAGTAGTAGATCCTCCCTCTTCATGTTTGTAGCCCTTAATCGTGCATTTTCCAAAACCATGACTGGATATCCTCTTCGCAAAAAACGGTCGAACATTAGGTCTACTTGTTTCATGTACTCCCCTTCCTCAGAGCAATTCCTGCGAGCCCGCAGGAACTCTCCATACGGGATTCTCCATTTTAGGGCTTTTGGGTGTGCACTGTTCGCTGATAGAATGCTGTTGCAGGATGTGGTCTTTCGGAAGAGGGTGGTGCATATTCATTCATTCTCGATGTAGATCCGTATATCAAGATAATCTACAGAGGTCCTGCTGTAAGTATATGTGAACTGTAAATTGAGAGAATTATCATTGAGTGATGACAAAAAATCCTTCAAATCATCTTCTTCTCCCTCCCATATGAGGAAGAGATCGTCGATATAACGGACCCATAGCACCACCCTCTCCAAGTTGGTATTATTACTTTCTGACCACAAACATTCTGCCTCCCAAAAGCCCATGGTCAGGTTTGCATAGGTTGGAGCGAATGATGTCCCCATGGCAGTCCCTTGATTCTGCCTGTAGAACTTGCCATCAAAAATAAAAACATTGTTGGTGAGACAAACGGACAGCATTTCGAGAAGCATTTTCGTGTGACTCAATAAATTGAGGGACCTTGATCTTAAAAATACTCACATGCTTTGAGACCATCCTCGTGAATTATCGAGGTGTACAACGAGACCACGTCGACCGTGACCATGATATAGCTTGGTTTCCATGGGGTGTTGTTGATCCGGTTCAGAAAATCCATGGATTCATGGATGTACGATGGTAGATTTGCAATATAGGGGAAGATAAAAATGTCTATGAACCTTGAGGCGTTTTCAAGAAGAGATCCACACGAGCTAACAATTGGGCAGCCAGGAGGATTTTCAAGACTCTTATGTACCTTAGGCAGTACATCGAGTGTTGGCATGATAGGATGGTCTACTTTCAGGTACTGTAGCTCTCCATCATCTATAAGGCCATCTTCATGCCATTGATGTTACTTCGCATGGAAGATGGACTTAATATCGTGGATCGGATTGTTCTTCAGTCTCTCATAGTTGGTCAAATCCCCTAACTGTCTTCTGATCTCTTGTTGATATTTCTTCAGATCCATCACCACGATATTGCCGCCCTTGTCGGACTGTTTAATGACGATATTCGTGTCCTGCCGTAGGTCTGTAAGTGCTCACCAGTCTTCCTTTTTCATGTTAGAGTTCTTGTGGTTTCTGTGTTCTTTTTCTTTTATGTAGATGTCCCTCAGGTCTTCTGCCACCAGTTCCTGAAAGACATCCACCCTATTAGCTGGAGGTAACTGTGGGCAAAATCTGGATTTGCCTTTACGTCCACTGCTCACGGACATATTGATGTCAATGCCCATGGCTGTACATAGATCAGAAGAATTTATCCCCTCAGGCATGGACACATGTGATGCATTATAGTTCATTAGATCTTGTATTGCTCTCAGGGGGTTCAATGTCTTCTCCCGTGAGGTTTGTATGGGATGTTCTGTATGAGGTCCTGGGCACTGGATTGGGCCTATTAGCAAAAAACTTTCTCAATTTTAGTTTTCTGCAAAATTTATAAAGGTCCACCCGAGCTGATGCAAGATCCATGCCTGAGTCAGGGCAAAATGTCAGTCCTTTATTTAGTACTCTCGTGTATTTTTCATTAAGATTCTTGTTGGATAAGTTAATCACCAGATTATCTTCCTTTTGCAATTCAGGGTTAGTGATCATGGTTATTTCCCTTTCTTTCCTCTTCCTCTGCTTTTTCCTGCTGCGCCTTGTTCTTTTTGTTCCTCTGTTCCAGATGTTGGGGGGGCAAGCCTTTTCCTCTTCCCCTCGTCGTCATGCGCAGCAGCCGCATTTCCCCCGGAAAATCCATTTTCGGTCTAACCATCTGGGTTACCTCGTCCCCCGAACTGACCTCGGAGCTTTCAACACTTGAGATTCTGTGTTGTTCCTGTGCTTGGATCTGTTCCATAGTTTGTTTCTTGAAATTGGAATCATAACGACGTGGAAATGTCTAAACTCTGCCAGTGGCATAATCAACTCTGTCTGTATTGAATTTCTTCACCTTTTTCAACTGGATCTCCTTTACATGTTTATCCAATCTATTCTCAAGTTCCTCTGAAGCCTTCTTGCCTTCCGTAGTTTCAATGAATTTTCCAGGGACTTTTCCAAAGCTGCAACTTTTTCCATTGCTGCTTTTAGTCTCCTCTCTGCATGGATTATTAAAGTCTCTATTAATTTCATAGAGCATTCTGTGGTGTCATTTTGCCATTTGAGTAAGAGATCTGGGTCCAGGTCACTGAGAGTTGGTAGGACAAAAATTCGTAGCCCCCTTGGAATGCGCTTGCATTCGAAGTATTTCTTCAGGGTGACACTCTCCCACCATTTATTTACTTCCATTACCCTGGCTTGTTCCAGTTCTCTCAGTTGCTGTTTTGGTGTATTCAATGTGTTTGACATCTGACTACAGCCTGCTCCTTCTTGTATTCCTGCGTCGTCATTGAACATATCCTTTAGCAATGATTCACTTTTACTCCACCTATCAGCCATGTTTCCCAAAAGCCGATCTTGTAATTATTGTCCCTGTGCAAGAACAATGCTGCAATGTGTCCCCTTAAAAAGACGATATACCTCTTATTTATTGTCAGTATTAATATCCAAATCAGAAGTATGCACTCAACAAATTATCGTATCGTTTCAAAATCGTTGCCTCATATACAGCGGATTTGTTACACACATGCAGGACCTCCTTACAGATTCGTGCTGTCTGCTGTGTTTCCGGAATACGACCCTCGAAGCCACGGAGTCCTTAAACGGATACACTGTTACAGAGCGGGTTTAATCTCCAAAGTTACATCGGACAGAGAGGCGCGAGAGGTAGGGCACTCACAAAAAATGCCTGCAAGCGTCCCATCTCCCCTCGCCGGAGTCCTCAGACGGATGCACTGTTAAACCACGGATTTAACATTCTTGAGTACGCCGGTCTTAAAGGCGCGAAAAGTCAGGCACTCGCAAAACCAACAGCAAGCGTCCCATCTCCCCATGCCCCTCCGCCAAGCCGCTCACCGTTTATGTGCAATCCTGGGTCTCCGATACTCCTAAATCCGTTAAGGCTCGAGACTCGGTGCAGACTTCCTCTTTCTTTCTCATCCACGCCATAATTTGCCGGTACTGCGGAGCTGCTTCACTTCTGGGTGCTTATTTCACGTAGACCAGCTCTACGTTTCATATTTCCATTTTCACCTCCATGCACACCGCCCTCCAATATTCAGCGCATCTCGCGGGTGAGCCGAGGAACAGCACCACGAAATCCTTTCGTAATGAGGTAACTCGTTTTTATTTTTCAAAGTTTCAAATAGCATCCATTACTCACGGGGCCATCAGAAGCAAAGTGCAAGAGTGCATGCAAACAGAAAAATGACCTACATGTTTCGGCTGACGCCTTCTACTGGGTCATAGAGTATTGTGATAAGTGTCAATTTAAAGGGAAAACACTCCCTTTCACCACCACCAATTAAAAACAGGTATCACTTTTAAAGGGGACTTAACCACACATTAGGTTAGTAAATTCATCGTATTGCTAAAACAAATTTCATAAATGGTATATTATGCAACATGTAAAAATAATAATAAATGGAATTCATTTTGACCTTGTAAAGCACACTTAGTCACGAACCTGTTGATAATTAATCTGGTTTGGATTAGAGGCTTTTCTGTGTTTTCATCTGAAACATAGAGTATGCTACGGTCAAGACAAATTATATGTGGAAAAATATATATATATACATATAATGTTGTATATACCGCTAAGATGGAGGTACTCCTTCATTTACTTTTTACTTTTAGAGTAAAGTTTTTTTAGGGATAAAGTATCCACCTCCATAACAAAAAGATTAATATATAGATGTGTAAATCCTTTTGCACGTTAAGTGCTCCTCTTAGCCTCCAAATTATACATGGCAGATTTTCCACTAATACTATTCTCACTCCATATGTTGATTGACACTTTTCCCTGGATATACTAGATGTACATTAATCACAAAACAATCACTTCTTGATATATATACAACAACAGTACATTTGAAATGATTAGTACACCCTAATGGTGTACTCCTATATTGATTAACTATTCCAATACACAAAATACATAATAATCAAAATAACAGGTTAGTTCAAGCTCATGATAAGATATGTGTGGTTGATGTCCACAACATCTTTAACCTGTAACAAAGTGCACCGTGCATGTTTTGATCACTAAACACAGAAATACCTGCTAATTCTATAATCCTCCTTTCAGTTTAGTTCACTAAATAAAGAAGAAGTCTACTTCATGATGCAAATTACTGCTCGCGAAGTGACACATGTTAGCATTAAACATTCTGAATAAAGTGCATGGTGCAGTACTCCAAAAAATGCTTTAAACCACCAAGAAGAAACACTAACTCCAAGTTCCGGTTGCCATTAATGTGCGTAGTGCATGACTTTCAAAAATACCAAGGAGAACACTTGCCCCTGGTTCTACTTCCTAGCTAAAGCATTTTCTGTGAATCTATGTACATAAGTTGATCAATGTAATTTCCTCAAAACTGATTAAAGTGCAAAGTGCAACAGTACTCTGTTGTATAAAATGTGCAATCTTAGGATATCAATAAACAAATGTTATCCGTAATCAAACATTATCTCAGAAATAAGATCATAGCATTAGTATCGATTAAAATACAAAAATCTCATAAATCTATACAGAGGAGAGAGAGAGAATAAAAACCACTGTTATCAAAGGTTCATGATCCAGTAAAAACAGCTTTCGAACAACATAGTCTTACAGAAAGGTATATAGTTCCACATCCGTATTCAGGCCCCAAGGAATTTCTGTGCCCAAATTCACAATCCATCGCAATTCGGCACGCCTCAAGGCTAATTCTCTATCCCTTCCTCTGATCTTTACTGGGATATGCTCAATGCCGGAATAAAACAGGTGGTTTGTGTCAAAAATGCCATCATGCTCATTCCAAATGTGCTTGGCCATTACATACGTGAAATCTTTGTTGGTCACAGCCCGCAGATGCTGGAGTACGCGTAACTTAAGTTTGTTCACAGTACTACCAACATAACGTTGTCCGCATCTACACTCCAGCAGATATACCACATGCGTGGTCTCGCACGTGATCTTCTCTTTAATGGGCTTTTTAAAACCTTAGATAGTTGTTATTTCCACCATATTCCGCCCATAATTGCAGGCTTTGCGCTTATGGCATTTAACAAACCCTTTGTGGGATAGCCAGGTACTTTTTTGGGCATTTTTTTGGTAAAGTAACTCTGTGTTAACAGGTCGCCCAACAACGGTACCTTTCTGTAAGTGATGTTCGCATGTTTGGCAATAACTGGTTTAAGATCTTGATCCTTTTTTAAAATATTCCAGTGTTTGTTTATTGCCTGTTTTACTACGATATTGGAACTATTAAAATCTGTAATGAACCTTGTTATTTCAGCAGTGGATTCAGTTGGTATCTCAATACTTTTGGGTAGTAGTAGATCCTCCCTCTTCATGTTTGTAGCCCTTAATCGTGCATTTTCCAAAACCATGACTGGATATCCTCTTCGCAAAAAACAGTCGAACATTAGGTCTACTTGTTTTGTGTACTCCCCTTCCTCAGAGCAATTCCTGCGAGCCCGCAGGAACTCTCCATATGGGATGCTCCATTTTAGGGCTTTTGGGTGTGCACTGTTCGCTGATAGAATGCTGTTTGCAGGATGTGGTCTTTCGGAAGAGGGTGGTGCATATTCGTTCATTCTCGATGTAGATCCGTATATCAAGATAATCTACAGAGGTCCTGCTGTAAGTATATGTTAACTGTAGATTGAGAGAATTATCATTGAGTGATGACAAAAAATCCTTCAAATCATCTTGTTCTCCCCCCAATATGAGGAAGAGATCATCGATATAAAGGACCCATAGAACCACCCTCTCCAAGTTGGTATTATTACTTTCTAACCACAAACATTCTGCCTCCCAATAGCCCATGGTCAGGTTCGCATAGGTTGGAGCTAATGATGTCCCCATGGCAGTCCCTTGATTCTGCCTGTAGAATTTGCCATCAAAAATAAAAACATTGTTGGTGAGACAAAAGGACATCATTTCGAGAAGCATTTTCGTGTGACTCAATAAATTGAGGGACCTTGATCTTAAAAATACTCACATGCTTTGAGACCATCCTCGTGAATTATCGAGGTGTACAACGAGACCACGTCGACCGTGACCATGATATAGCTTGGTTTCCATGGGGTGTTGTTGATCCGGTTCAGAAAATCCATGGAGTCACGGATGTACGATGGTAGATTTGCAACATAGGGAAGGATAAAAATGTCTATGAACCTTGAGGTGTTTTCAAGAAGAGATCCACACGAGCTAACAATTGGGCGGCCAGGAGGATTTTCAAGACTCTTATGTACCTTAGGCAGTACATAGAGTGTTGGCATGATAGGATGGTCTACTTTCAGGTACTGTAGCTCGCCATCATCTATAAGGCCATCTTCATGCCATTGATGTAACTTCGCATGGAAGATGGACTTAATATCGTGGATCGGATTGTTCTTCAGGCTCTCATAGTTGTTCGAATCCCCCAACTGTCTTCTGATCTCTTGTTGATATTTATTCCAATCCATCACCACGATATTGCCGCCCTTGTCGGACTGTTTAATGACGATATTTGTGTCCTGCCGTAGGTCTGTAAGTGCCCACCAGTCTTCCTTTTTCATGTTAGAGTACTTGTGGTTTCTGTGTTCTTTTTTTTTTATGTAGATGTCCCTCAGGTCTTCTGCCACCAGTTCCTGAAAGACATCCACCCTATTACCTGGAGGTAACTGTGGGCAAAATCTGGATTTGCCTTTACGTCCACTGCTCATGGACATATTGATGTCAATGCCCATGGCTGTACATAGATCAGAAGAATTTATCCCCTCAGGCATGGACACATGTGATGCATTATCGTTCATTAGATCTTGTATTGCTCTCAGGGGTTCAATGTCTTCTCCCTTGAGCTTTGTTTGGGATGTTCTGTATGAGGTCCTGGGCACTGGATTGGGCCTATTAGCAAAAACCTTTCTCAATTTTAGTTTTCTGCAAAATTTATAAAGGTCCACCCGAGCTGATGCAAGATCCATGCCTGAGTCAGGGCAAAATGTCAGTCCTTTATTTAGTAGTCTCGTGTGTTTTTCATTTAGATTCTTGTTGGTTAAGTTAATCACCAGATTATCTTCCTTTTGCAATTCAGGGTTAGTGATCATGGTTATTTCCCTTTCTTTCCTCTTCCTCTGCTTTTTCCTGCTGCGCCTTGTTCTATTTGTTCCTCTGTTCCAGATGTTGGGGGGGGGAAGCCTTTTCCTCTTCCCCTCGTCGTCATGCGCAGCAGCCGCATTTCCCCCGGAAAATCCATTTTCGGTCTAAGCATCTGGGTTCCCTCGTCCCCGAACTGACCTCGGAGCTTTCAACACTTGAGATTCTGTGTTGTTCCTGTGCTTGGATCTGTTCCATAGTTTGTTTCTTGAAATTGGAATCGTAACGACGTGCAAATGTCTAAACTCTACCAGTGGCATAATCAACTCTGTCTCTATTGAATTTCTTCACCTTTTTCAACTGGATCTCCTTTTCATGTTTATCCAATCTATTCTCAAGTTCCTCTGAAGCCTTCTTGCCTTCCGTAGTTTCAAAGAATTTTTCCAGGGACTATTCCAAAGCTGCAACTTTTTCCATTGCTGCTTTTAGTCTCCTCTCTGCATGGATTATTAAAGTCTCTATTAATTTCATAGAGCATTCTGTGGTGTCATTTTGCCATTTGAGTAATAGATCTGGGTCCAGGTCACTGAGAGTTGGTAGGACAAAAATTCGTAGCCCCCTTGGAATACGCTTGCATTCGAAGTATTTCTTCAGGGTGACACTCTCCCACCATTTATTTACTTCCATTACCCTGGCTTGTTCCAGTTCTCTCAGTTGCTGTTTTGGTGTATTCAATGTGTTTGACATCTGACTACACCCTGCTCCTTCTTGTATTCCTGCGTCGTCATTGAACATATCCTTTAGCAATGATTCACGTTTACTCCACCTATCAGCCATGTTTCCCAAAAGCAGATCTTGTAATTATTGTCCCTGTGCAAGAACAATGCTGCAATGTGTCCCCTTAAAAAGACGATATACCTCTTATTTATTGTCAGTATTAATATCCAAATCAGAAGTATGCACTCAACAAATTATCGTATAATTTCAAAATCGTTGCCTCATATACTGCGGATTTGTTACACACATGCAGGACTTCCTTACAGATTCGCGCTGCCTGCTGTGTTTCCGGAATACGACCCTCGAAGCCACGGAGTCCTTAAACGGATACACTGTTACAGAGCGGGTTTAATCTCCAAAGTTACGTCAGAGAGGCGCGAGAGGTAGGGCACTCGCAAAAAACGCCTGCAAGCATCCCGTCTCCCCTCGCCGGAGTCCTCAGATGGATGCACTGTTAAACCACGGATTTAACATTCTTGAGTACGTCGGGCTTAAAGGCGTGAAAAGTCAGGCACTCGCAAAACCAACAGCAAGCGTCCCGTCTCCCCTTGCCCCACCGCCAAGCCGCTCACCGTTTATGTGCAATCCTGAGTCTCCGTTACTCCTCCTAAATCCGTTAAGGCTCGAGACTCGGAGCAGACTTCCTCTTTCTTTCGCATCCACGCCACAATTTGCCGGTAATGCAGAGCTGCTTCACTTCTGGGTGCTTATTTCACGTAGACCAGCTCTACGTTTCATATTTCCATTTTCACCTCCATGCACACCGCCCTCCAATATTCAGCGCGTCTCGAGGGCGAGCAGAGGAACAGCACCACCAAATCCTTTCGTAATGAGGTAACTCGTTTTTATTTTTCAAAGTTTCAAATAGCCTCCATTACTCACGGGGCCATCACAAGCATAGTGCAAGAGTGCATGCAAACAGAAAAATGACCTACGCGTTTCGGCTGACGCCTTCTACTGGGTCATAGAGTATTGTGATAAGTGTCAATTTAAAGGGAGATCACTCCCTTTCACCACCACCAATTAAAAACAGGTATCACTTTTAAAGGGGACTTAACCACACATTAGGTTAGTAAATTCATCGTATTGCTAAAACAAATTTCATGAATGGTATATTACGCAACATGTAAAAATAATAATAAATGGAATTCATTTTGACCTTGTAAAGTACACTTACTCAGGAACCTGTTGATAATTAATCTGGTTTGGATTAGAGGCTTTTCTGTGTTTTCATCTGAAACAGAGTATGCTATGGTCAAGACAAATTATATGTGGAATAATATATATATACATATAATGTTGTATATACCGCTAAGATGGAGGTACTCCTTCATTTACTTTTACTTTTTAGAGTAAATTTTTTTAGGGATAAAGTATCCACCTCCATAACAAAAAGATTAATATATAGATGTGTAAATCCTTTTGCACGTTAAGTGCTCCTCTAAGCCTCCAAATTATACATGGCAGATTTTCCACTAATTCTATTCTCACTCCATATGTTGATTGACACTTTTCCCTGGATATACTAGATGTACATTAATCACAAAACAATCACTTCTTGATATATATACAACAACAGTACATTTGAAATGATTAGTACACCCTAATGGTGTACTCCTATATTGATTAACTATTCCAATACACAAAATACATAATAATCAAAATAACAGGTTAGTTCAAGCTCATGATAAGATATGTGTGGTATATGTACACAACATCTTTAACCTGTAACAAAGTGCACCGTGCATGTTTTGATCACTAAATACAGAAATACCTGCTAATTCTATAATCCTCCTTTCAGTTTAGTTCACTAAATAAAGAAGAAGTCTACTTCATGATGCAAATTACTGCTCGCGAAGTGACACATGTTAGCATTAAACATTCTGAATAAAGTGCATGGTGCAGTACTCCAAAAAATGCTTTAAACCACCAAGAAGAAACACTAACTCCAAGTTCCGGTTGCCATTAACGTGCGTAGTGCATGACTTTCAAAAATACCAAGGAGAACACTTGCCCCTGGTTCTACTTCCTAGCTAAAGCATTTTCTGTGAATCTATGTACATAAGTTGATCAATGTAAATTCCTCAAAACTGATTAAAGTGCAAAGTGCAACAGTACTCTGTTGTATAAAAAGTGACATGTGCAATCTTAGGATATCAATAAACAAATGTTATCCGTAATCAAACATTATCTCAGAAATAAGATCATAGCATTAGTATCGATTAAAATACAAAAATCTCATAAATCTATACAGAGGAGAGAGAGAGAATAAAAACCACTGTTATCAAAGGTTCATGATCCAGTAAAAACAGCTTTCGAACAACATAGTCTTACAGAAAGGTATATAGTTCCACATCCGTATTCAGGCCCCAAGGAATTTCTGTGCCCAAATTCACAATCCATCGCGATTCGGCACGCCTCAAGGCTAATTCTCTATCCCTTCCTCTGATCTTTACTGGGATATGCTCAATGCCGGAATAAAACAGGTGGTTTGTGTCAAAAATGCCATCATGCTCATTCCAAATGTGCTTGGCCATTACATACGTGAAATCTTTGTTGGTCACAGCCCGCAGATGCTGGAGTACGCGTAACTTAAGTTTGTTCACAGTACTACCAACATAACGTTGTCCGCATCTACACTCCAGCAGATATACCACATGCGTGGTCTCGCATGTGATCTTCTCTTTAATGGGCTTTTTAAAACCTTAGATAGTTGTTATTTCCACCATATTCCGCCCATAATTGCAGGCTTTGCACTTATGGCATTTAACAAACCCTTTGTGGGATAGCCAGGTACTTTTTTGGGCATTTTTTTTGGTAAAGTAACTCTGTGTTAACAGGTCGCCCAACAACGGTACCTTTCTGTAAGTGATGTTCGCATGTTTGGCAATAACTGGTTTAAGATCTTGATCCTTTTTAAAATATTCCAGTGTTTGTTTATTGCCTGTTTTACTACGATATTGGAACTATTAAAATCTGTAATGAACCTTGTTATTTCAGCAGTGGATTCAGTTGGTATCTCAATACTTTTGGGTAGTAGTAGATCCTCCCTCTTCATGTTTGTAGCCCTTAATCGTGCATTTTCCAAAACCATGACTGGATATCCTCTTCGCAAAAACAGTCGAACATTAGGTCTACTTGTTTTGTGTACTCCCCTTCCTCAGAGCAATTCCTGCGAGCCCGCAGGAACTCTCCATATGGGATGCTCCATTTTAGGGCTTTTGGGTGTGCACTGTTCGCTGATAGAATGCTGTTTGCAGGATGTGGTCTTTCGGAAGAGGGTGGTGCATATTCGTTCATTCTCGATGTAGATCCGTATATCAAGATAATCTACAGAGTTCCTGCTGTAAGTATATGTGAACTGTAGATTGAGAGAATTATCATTGAGTGATGACAAAAAATCCTTCAAATCATCTTCTTCTCCCCCCAATATGAGGAAGAGATCGTCGATATAACGGACCCATAGCACCACCCTCTCCAAGTTGGTATTATTACTTTCTAACCACAAACATTCTGCCTCCCAATAGCCCATGGTCAGGTTCGCATAGGTTGGAGCTAATGATGTCCCCATGGCAGTCCCTTGATTCTGCCTGTAGAATTTGCCATCAAAAATAAAAACATTGTTGGTGAGACAAAAGGACATCATTTCGAGAAGCATTTTCGTGTGACTCAATAAATTGAGGGACCTTGATCTTAAAAATACTCACATGCTTTGAGACCATCCTCGTGAATTATCGAGGTGTACAACGAGACCACGTCGACCGTGACCATGATATAGCTTGGTTTCCATGGGGTGTTGTTGATCCGGTTCAGAAAATCCATGGAGTCACGGATGTACGATGGTAGATTTGTAACATAGGGAAGGATAAAAATGTCTATGAACCTTGAGGTGTTTTCAAGAAGAGATCCACACGAGCTAACAATTGGGCGGCCAGGAGGATTTTCAAGACTCTTATGTACCTTAGGCAGTACATAGAGTGTTGGCATGATAGGATGGTCTACTTTCAGGTACTGTAGCTCGCCATCATCTATAAGGCCATCTTCATGCCATTGATGTAACTTCGCATGGAAGATGGACTTAATATCGTGGATCGGATTGTTCTTCAGGCTCTCATAGTTGTTCGAATCCCCCAACTGTCTTCTGATCTCTTGTTGATATTTATTCCAATCCATCACCACGATATTGCCGCCCTTGTCGGACTGTTTAATGACGATATTTGTGTCCTGCCGTAGGTCTGTAAGTGCCCACCAGTCTTCCTTTTTCATGTTAGAGTACTTGTGGTTTCTGTGTTCTTTTTTTTTATGTAGATGTCCCTCAGGTCTTCTGCCACCAGTTCCTGAAAGACATCCACCCTATTACCTGGAGGTAACTGTGGGCAAAATCTGGATTTGCCTTTACGTCCACTGCTCACGGACATATTGATGTCAATGCCCATGGCTGTACATAGATCAGAAGAATTTATCCCCTCAGGCATGGACACATGTGATGCATTATCGTTCATTAGATCTTGTATTGCTCTCAGGGGTTCAATGTCTTCTCCCTTGAGCTTTGTTTGGGATGTTCTGTATGAGGTCCTGGGCACTGGATTGGGCCTATTAGCAAAAACCTTTCTCAATTTTAGATTTCTGCAAAATTTATAAAGGTCCACCCGAGCTGATGCAAGATCCATGCCTGAGTCAGGGCAAAATGTCAGTCCTTTATTTAGTAGTCTCGTGTGTTTTTCATTTAGATTCTTGTTGGTTAAGTTAATCACCAGATTATCTTCCTTTTGCAATTCAGGGTTAGTGATCATGGTTATTTCCCTTTCTTTCCTCTTCCTCTGCTTTTTCTTGCTGCGCCTTGTTCTATTTGTTCCTCTGTTCCAGATGTTGGGGGAAGCCTTTCCTCTTCCCCTCGTCGTCATGCGCAGCAGCCGCATTTCCCCGGAAAATCCATTTTCGGTCTAAGCATCTGGGTTCCCTCGTCCCCGAACTGACCTCGGAGCTTTCAACACTTGAGATTCTGTGTTGTTCCTGTGCTTGGATCTGTTCCATAGTTTGTTTCTTGAAATTGGAATCGTAACGACGTGCAAATGTCTAAACTCTACCAGTGGCATAATCAACTCTGTCTCTATTGAATTTCTTCACCTTTTTCAACTGGATCTCCTTTTCATGTTTATCCAATCTATTCTCAAGTTCCTCTCAAGCCTTCTTGCCTTCCGTAGTTTCAAAGAATTTTTCCAGGGACTATTCCAAAGCTGCAACTTTTTCCATTGCTGCTTTTAGTCTCCTCTCTGCATGGATTATTAAAGTCTCTATTAATTTCATAGAGCATTCTGTGGTGTCATTTTGCCATTTGAGTAATAGATCTGGGTCCAGGTCACTGAGAGTTGGTAGGACAAAAATTCGTAGCCCCCTTGGAATACGCTTGCATTCAAAGTATTTCTTCAGGGTGACACTCTCCCACCATTTATTTACTTCCATTACCCTGGCTTGTTCCAGTTCTCTCAGTTGCTGTTTTGGTGTATTCAATGTGTTTGACATCTGACTACACCCTGCTCCTTCTTGTATTCCTGCGTCGTCATTGAACATATCCTTTAGCAATGATTCACGTTTACTCCACCTATCAGCCATGTTTCCCAAAAGCAGATCTTGTAATTATTGTCCCTGTGCAAGAACAATGCTGCAATGTGTTCCCTTAAAAAGACGATATACCTCTTATTTATTGTCAGTATTAATATCCAAATCAGAAGTATGCACTCAACAAATTATCGTATAATTTCAAAATCGTTGCCTCATATACAGCGGATTTGTTACACACATGCAGGACTTCCTTACAGATTCGTGCTGCCTGCTGTGTTTCCGGAATACGACCCTCGAAGCCACGGAGTCCTTAAACGGATACACTGTTACAGAGCGGGTTTAATCTCCAAAGTTACGTCAGAGAGGCGCGAGAGGTAGGGCACTCGCAAAAACGCCTGCAAGCATCCCGTCTCCCTCGCCGGAGTCCTCAGATGGATGCACTGTTAAACCACGGATTTAACATTCTTGAGTACGTCGGGCTTAAAGGCGTGAAAAGTCAGGCACTCGCAAAACCAACAGCAAGCGTCCCGTCTCCCCTTGCCCCACCGCCAAGCCGCTCACCGTTTATGTGCAATCCTGAGTCTCCGTTACTCCTCCTAAATCCGTTAAGGCTCGAGACTCGGAGCAGACTTCCTCTTTCTTTCGCATCCACGCCACAATTTGCCGGTACTGCAGAGCTGCTTCACTTCTGGGTGCTTATTTCACGTAGACCAGCTCTACGTTTCATATTTCCATTTTCACCTCCATGCACACCGCCCTCCAATATTCAGCGCGTCTCGAGGGCGAGCAGAGGAACAGCACCACCAAATCCTTTCGTAATGAGGTAACTCGTTTTTATTTTTCAAAGTTTCAAATAGCCTCCATCACTCACGGGGCCATCACAAGCAAAGTGCAAGAGTGCATGCAAACAGAAAAATGACCTACGCGTGCCGGCTGACGCCTTCTACTGGGTCATAGAGTATTGTGATAAGTGTCAATTTAAAGGGAGATCACTCCCTTTCACCACCACCAATTAAAAACAGGTATCACTTTTAAAGGGGACTTAACCACACATTAGGTTAGTAAATTCATCGTATTGCTAAAACAAATTTCATGAATGGTATATTACGCAACATGTAAAAATAATAATAAATGGAATTCATTTTGACCTTGTAAAGTACACTTACTCAGGAACCTGTTGATAATTAATCTGGTTTGGATTAGAGGCTTTTCTGTGTTTTCATCTGAAACAGAGTATGCTATGGTCAAGACAAATTATATGTGGAAAAATATATATATACATATAATGTTGTATATACCGCTAAGATGGAGGTACTCCTTCATATACTTTTTACTTTTAGAGTAAATTTTTTTAGGGATAAAGTATCCACCTCCATAACAAAAAGATTAATATATAGATGTGTAAATCCTTTTGCACGTTAAGTGCTCCTCTAAGCCTCCAAATTATACATGGCAGATTTTCCACTAATTCTATTCTCACTCCATATGTTGATTGACACTTTTCCCTGGATATACTAGATGTACATTAATCACAAAACAATCACTTCTTGATATATATACAACAACAGTACATTTGAAATGATTAGTACACCCTAATGGTGTACTCCTATATTGATTAACTATTCCAATACACAAAATACATAATAATCAAAATAACAGGTTAGTTCAAGCTCATGATAAGATATGTGTGGTTGATGTCCACAACATCTTTAACCTGTAACAAAGTGCACCGTGCATGTTTTGATCACTAAATACCGAAATACCTGCTAATTCTATAATCCTCCTTTCAGTTTAGTTCACTAAATAAAGAAGAAGTCTACTTCATGATGCAAATTACTGCTCGCGAAGTGACACATGTTAGCATTAAACATTCTGAATAAAGTGCATGGTGCAGTACTCCAAAAATGCTTTAAACCACCAAGAAGAAACACTAACTCCAAGTTCCGGTTGCCATTAACGTGCGTAGTGCATGACTTTCAAAAATACCAAGGAGAACACTTGCCCCTGGTTCTACTTCCTAGCTAAAGCATTTTCTGTGAATCTATGTACATAAGTTGATCAATGTAATTTCCTCAAAACTGATTAAAGTGCAAAGTGCAACAGTACTCTGTTGTATAAAAAGTGACATGTGCAATCTTAGGATATCAATAAACAAATGTTATCCGTAATCAAACATTATCTCAGAAATAAGATCATAGCATTAGTATCGATTAAAATACAAAAATCTCATAAATCTATACAGAGGAGAGAGAGAGAATAAAAACCACTGTTATCAAAGGTTCATGATCCAGTAAAAACAGCTTTCGAACAACATAGTCTTACAGAAAGGTATATAGTTCCACATCCGTATTCAGGCCCCAAGGAATTTCTGTGCCCAAATTCACAATCCATCGCGATTCGGCACTCCTCAAGGCTAATTCTCTATCCCTTCCTCTGATCTTTACTGGGATATGCTCAATGCCGGAATAAAACAGGTGGTTTGTGTCAAAAATGCCATCATGCTCATTCCAAATGTGCTTGGCCATTACATACGTGAAATCTTTGTTGGTCACAGCCCGCAGATGCTGGAGTACGCGTAACTTAAGTTTGTTCACAGTACTACCAACATAACGTTGTCCGCATCTACACTCCAGCAGATATACCACATGCGTGGTCTCGCATGTGATCTTCTCTTTAATGGGCTTTTTAAAACCTTAGATAGTTGTTATTTCCACCATATTCCGCCCATAATTGCAGGCTTTGCACTTATGGCATTTAACAAACCCTTTGTGGGATAGCCAGGTACTTTTTTGGCATTTTTTTGGTAAAGTAACTCTGTGTTAACAGGTCGCCCAACAACGGTACCTTTCTGTAAGTGATGTTCGCATGTTTGGCAATAACTGGTTTAAGATCTTGATCCTTTTTTAAAATATTCCAGTGTTTGTTTATTGCCTGTTTTACTACGATATTGGAACTATTAAAATCTGTAATGAACCTTGTTATTTCAGCAGTGGATTCAGTTGGTATCTCAATACTTTTGGGTAGTAGTAGATCCTCCCTCTTCATGTTTGTAGCCCTTAATCGTGCATTTTCCAAAACCATGACTGGATATCCTCTTCGCAAAAAACGGTCGAACATTAGGTCTACTTGTTTTGTGTACTCCCCTTCCTCAGAGCAATTCCTGCGAGCCCACAGGAACTCTCCATACGGGATGCTCCATTTTAGGGCTTTTGGGTTTCGATGTAGATCCGTATATCAAGATAATCTACAGAGTTCCTGCTGTAAGTATATGTGAACTGTAGATTGAGAGAATTATCATTGAGTGATGACAAAAAATCCTTCAAATCATCTTCTTCTCCCCCCAATATGAGGAAGAGATCGTCGATATAACGGACCCATAGCACCACCCTCTCCAAGTTGGTATTATTACTTTCTAACCACAAACATTCTGCCTCCCAATAGCCCATGGTCAGGTTCGCATAGGTTGGAGCTAATGATGTCCCCATGGCAGTCCCTTGATTCTGCCTGTAGAATTTGCCATCAAAAATAAAAACATTGTTGGTGAGACAAAAGGACATCATTTCGAGAAGCATTTTCGTGTGACTCAATAAATTGAGGGACCTTGATCTTAAAAATACTCACATGCTTTGAGACCATCCTCGTGAATTATCGAGGTGTACAACGAGACCACGTCGACCGTGACCATGATATAGCTTGGTTTCCATGGGGTGTTGTTGATCCGGTTCAGAAAATCCATGGAGTCACGGATGTACGATGGTAGATTTGTAACATAGGGAAGGATAAAAATGTCTATGAACCTTGAGGTGTTTTCAAGAAGAGATCCACACGAGCTAACAATTGGGCGGCCAGGAGGATTTTCAAGACTCTTATGTACCTTAGGCAGTACATAGAGTGTTGGCATGATAGGATGGTCTACTTTCAGGTACTGTAGCTCGCCATCATCTATAAGGCCATCTTCATGCCATTGATGTAACTTCGCATGGAAGATGGACTTAATATCGTGGATCGGATTGTTCTTCAGGCTCTCATAGTTGTTCGAATCCCCCAACTGTCTTCTGATCTCTTGTTGATATTTATTCAAATCCATCACCACGATATTGCCGCCCTTGTCGGACTGTTTAATGACGATATTTGTGTCCTGCCGTAGGTCTGTAAGTGCCCACCAGTCTTCCTTTTTCATGTTAGAGTACTTGTGGTTTCTGTGTTCTTTTTTTTTTATGTAGATGTCCCTCAGGTCTTCTGCCACCAGTTCCTGAAAGACATCCACCCTATTACCTGGAGGTAACTGTGGGCAAAATCTGGATTTGCCTTTACGTCCACTGCTCACGGACATATTGATGTCAATGCCCATGGCTGTACATAGATCAGAAGAATTTATCCCCTCAGGCATGGACACATGTGATGCATTATCGTTCATTAGATCTTGTATTGCTCTCAGGGGTTCAATGTCTTCTCCTTGAGCTTTGTTTGGGATGTTCTGTATGAGGTCCTGGGCACTGGATTGGGCCTATTAGCAAAAACCTTTCTCAATTTTAGATTTCTGCAAAATTTATAAAGGTCCACCCGAGCTGATGCAAGATCCATGCCTGAGTCAGGGCAAAATGTCAGTCCTTTATTTAGTAGTCTCGTGTGTTTTTCATTTAGATTCTTGTTGGTTAAGTTAATCACCAGATTATCTTCCTTTTGCAATTCAGGGTTAGTGATCATGGTTATTTCCCTTTCTTTCCTCTTCCTCTGCTTTTTCTTGCTGCGCCTTGTTCTATTTGTTCCTCTGTTCCAGATGTTGGGGGGGGGAAGCCTTTTCCTCTTCCCCTCGTCGTCATGCGCAGCAGCCGCATTTCCCCCGGAAAATCCATTTTCGGTCTAAGCATCTGGGTTCCCTCGTCCCCCGAACTGACCTCGGAGCTTTCAACACTTGAGATTCTGTGTTGTTCCTGTGCTTGGATCTGTTCCATAGTTTGTTTCTTGAAATTGGAATCGTAACGACGTGCAAATGTCTAAACTCTACCAGTGGCATAATCAACACTGTCTCTATTGAATTTCTTCACCTTTTTCAACTGGATCTCCTTTTCATGTTTATCCAATCTATTCTCAAGTTCCTCTCAAGCCTTCTTGCCTTCCGTAGTTTCAAAGAATTTTTCCAGGGACTATTCCAAAGCTGCAACTTTTTCCATTGCTGCTTTTAGTCTCCTCTCTGCATGGATTATTAAAGTCTCTATTAATTTCATAGAGCATTCTGTGGTGTCATTTTGCCATTTGAGTAATAGATCTGGGTCCAGGTCACTGAGAGTTGGTAGGACAAAAATTCGTAGCCCCCTTGGAATACGCTTGCATTCAAAGTATTTCTTCAGGGTGACACTCTCCCACCATTTATTTACTTCCATTACCCTGGCTTGTTCCAGTTCTCTCAGTTGCTGTTTTGGTGTATTCAATGTGTTTGACATCTGACTACACCCTGCTCCTTCTTGTATTCCTGCGTCGTCATTGAACATATCCTTTAGCAATGATTCACGTTTACTCCACCTATCAGCCATGTTTCCCAAAAGCAGATCTTGTAATTATTGTCCCTGTGCAAGAACAATGCTGCAATGTGTTCCCTTAAAAAGACGATATACCTCTTATTTATTGTCAGTATTAATATCCAAATCAGAAGTATGCACTCAACAAATTATCGTATAATTTCAAAATCGTTGCCTCATATACAGCGGATTTGTTACACACATGCAGGACTTCCTTACAGATTCGTGCTGCCTGCTGTGTTTCCGGAATACGACCCTCGAAGCCACGGAGTCCTTAAACGGATACACTGTTACAGAGCGGGTTTAATCTCCAAAGTTACGTCAGAGAGGCGCGAGAGGTAGGGCACTCGCAAAAACGCCTGCAAGCATCCCGTCTCCCTCGCCGGAGTCCTCAGATGGATGCACTGTTAAACCACGGATTTAACATTCTTGAGTACGTCGGGCTTAAAGGCGTGAAAAGTCAGGCACTCGCAAAACCAACAGCAAGCGTCCCGTCTCCCCTTGCCCCACCGCCAAGCCGCTCACCGTTTATGTGCAATCCTGAGTCTCCGTTACTCCTCCTAAATCCGTTAAGGCTCGAGACTCGGAGCAGACTTCCTCTTTCTTTCGCATCCACGCCACAATTTGCCGGTACTGCAGAGCTGCTTCACTTCTGGGTGCTTATTTCACGTAGACCAGCTCTACGTTTCATATTTCCATTTTCACCTCCATGCACACCGCCCTCCAATATTCAGCGCGTCTCGAGGGCGAGCAGAGGAACAGCACCACCAAATCCTTTCGTAATGAGGTAACTCGTTTTTATTTTTCAAAGTTTCAAATAGCCTCCATCACTCACGGGGCCATCACAAGCAAAGTGCAAGAGTGCATGCAAACAGAAAAATGACCTACGCGTTTCGGCTGACGCCTTCTACTGGGTCATAGAGTATTGTGATAAGTGTCAATTTAAAGGGAGATCACTCCCTTTCACCACCACCAATTAAAAACAGGTATCACTTTTAAAGGGGACTTAACCACACATTAGGTTAGTAAATTCATCGTATTGCTAAAACAAATTTCATGAATGGTATATTACGCAACATGTAAAAATAATAATAAATGGAATTCATTTTGACCTTGTAAAGTACACTTACTCAGGAACCTGTTGATAATTAATCTGGTTTGGATTAGAGGCTTTTCTGTGTTTTCATCTGAAACAGAGTATGCTATGGTCAAGACAAATTATATGTGGAAAAATATATATATACATATAATGTTGTATATACCGCTAAGATGGAGGTACTCCTTCATATACTTTTTACTTTTTAGAGTAAATTTTTTTTAGGGATAAAGTATCCACCTCCATAACAAAAAGATTAATATATAGATGTGTAAATCCTTTTGCACGTTAAGTGCTCCTCTAAGCCTCCAAATTATACATGGCAGATTTTCCACTAATTCTATTCTCACTCCATATGTTGATTGACACTTTTCCCTGGATATACTAGATGTACATTAATCACAAAACAATCACTTCTTGATATATATACAACAACAGTACATTTGAAATGATTAGTACACCCTAATGGTGTACTCCTATATTGATTAACTATTCCAATACACAAAATACATAATAATCAAAATAACAGGTTAGTTCAAGCTCATGATAAGATATGTGTGGTTGATGTCCACAACATCTTTAACCTGTAACAAAGTGCACCGTGCATGTTTTGATCACTAAATACCGAAATACCTGCTAATTCTATAATCCTCCTTTCAGTTTAGTTCACTAAATAAAGAAGAAGTCTACTTCATGATGCAAATTACTGCTCGCGAAGTGACACATGTTAGCATTAAACATTCTGAATAAAGTGCATGGTGCAGTACTCCAAAAAATGCTTTAAACCACCAAGAAGAAACACTAACTCCAAGTTCCGGTTGCCATTAACGTGCGTAGTGCATGACTTTCAAAAAATACCAAGGAGAACACTTGCCCCTGGTTCTACTTCCTAGCTAAAGCATTTTCTGTGAATCTATGTACATAAGTTGATCAATGTAATTTCCTCAAAACTGATTAAAGTGCAAAGTGCAACAGTACTCTGTTGTATAAAAAGTGACATGTGCAATCTTAGGATATCAATAAACAAATGTTATCCGTAATCAAACATTATCTCAGAAATAAGATCATAGCATTAGTATCGATTAAAATACAAAAATCTCATAAATCTATACAGAGGAGAGAGAGAGAATAAAAACCACTGTTATCAAAGGTTCATGATCCAGTAAAAACAGCTTTCGAACAACATAGTCTTACAGAAAGGTATATAGTTCCACATCCGTATTCAGGCCCCAAGGAATTTCTGTGCCCAAATTCACAATCCATCGCGATTCGGCACTCCTCAAGGCTAATTCTCTATCCCTTCCTCTGATCTTTACTGGGATATGCTCAATGCCGGAATAAAACAGGTGGTTTGTGTCAAAAATGCCATCATGCTCATTCCAAATGTGCTTGGCCATTACATACGTGAAATCTTTGTTGGTCACAGCCCGCAGATGCTGGAGTACGCGTAACTTAAGTTTGTTCACAGTACTACCAACATAACGTTGTCCGCATCTACACTCCAGCAGATATACCACATGCGTGGTCTCGCATGTGATCTTCTCTTTAATGGGCTTTTTAAAACCTTAGATAGTTGTTATTTCCACCATATTCCGCCCATAATTGCAGGCTTTGCACTTATGGCATTTAACAAACCCTTTGTGGGATAGCCAGGTACTTTTTTTGGCATTTTTTTGGTAAAGTAACTCTGTGTTAACAGGTCGCCCAACAACGGTACCTTTCTGTAAGTGATGTTCGCATGTTTGGCAATAACTGGTTTAAGATCTTGATCCTTTTTAAAATATTCCAGTGTTTGTTTATTGCCTGTTTTACTACGATATTGGAACTATTAAAATCTGTAATGAACCTTGTTATTTCAGCAGTGGATTCAGTTGGTATCTCAATACTTTTGGGTAGTAGTAGATCCTCCCTCTTCATGTTTGTAGCCCTTAATCGTGCATTTTCCAAAACCATGACTGGATATCCTCTTCGCAAAAAACGGTCGAACATTAGGTCTACTTGTTTTGTGTACTCCCCTTCCTCAGAGCAATTCCTGCGAGCCCACAGGAACTCTCCATACGGGATGCTCCATTTTAGGGCTTTTGGGTGTGCACTGTTCGCTGATAGAATGCTGTTGCAGGATGTGGTCTTTCGGAAGAGGGTGTTGCATATTCGTTCATTCTCGATGTAGATCCGTATATCAAGATAATCTACAGAGGTCCTGCTGTAAGTATATGTGAACTGTAGATTGAGAGAATTATCATTGAGTGATGACAAAAAATCCTTCAAATCATCTTCTTCTCCCTCCCATATGAGGAAGAGATCGTCGATATAACGGACCCATAGCACCACCCTTTCCAGGTTGGTATTATTACTTTCTGACCACAAACATTCTGCCTCCCAATAGCCCATGGTCAGGTTCGCATAGGTTGGAGCTAATGATGTCCCCATGGCAGTCCCTTGATTCTGCCTGTAGAATTTGCCATCAAAAATAAAAACATTGTTGGTGAGACAAAAGGACATCATTTCGAGAAGCATTTTCGTGTGACTCAATAAATTGAGGGTCCTTGATCTTAAAAATACTAACATGCTTTGAGACCATCCTCGTGAATTATCGTGGTGTACAACGAGACCACGTCGACCATGACCATGATATAGCTTGGTTTCCATGGGGTGTTGTTGATCCGGTTCAGAAAATCCATGGAGTCACGGATGTACGATGGTAGATTTGCAACATAGGGAAGGATAAAAATGTCTATAAACCTTGAGGTGTTTTCAAGAAGAGATCCACACGAGCTAACAATTGGGCGGCCAGGAGGATTTTCAAGACTCTTATGTACCTTAGGCAGTACATAGAGTGTTGGCATGATAGGATGGTCTACTTTCAGGTACTGTAGCTCGCCATCATCTATAAGGCCATCTTCATGCCATTGATGTAACTTCGCATGGAAGATGGACTTAATATCGTGGATCGGATTGTTCTTCAGTCTCTCATAGTTGGTCAAATCCCCTAACTGTCTTCTGATCTCTTGTTGATATTTCTTCAGATCCATCACCACGATATTGCCGCCCTTGTCGGACTGTTTAATGACGATATTCGTGTCCTGCCGTAGGTCTGTAAGTGCTCACCAGTCTTCCTTTTTCATGTTAGAGTTCTTGTGGTTTCTGTGTTCTTTTTCTTTTATGTAGATGTCCCTCAGGTCTTCTGCCACCAGTTCCTGAAAGACTTCCACCCTATTAGCTGGAGGTAACTGTGGGCAAAATCTGGATTTGCCTTTACGTCCACTGCTCACGGACATATTGATGTCAATGCCCATGGCTGTACATAGATCAGAAGAATTTATCCCCTCAGGCATGGACACATGTGATGCATTATCGTTCATTAGATCTTGTATTGCTCTCAGGGGTTCAATGTCTTCTCCCGTGAGCTTTGTTTGGGATGTTCTGTATGAGGTCCTGGGCACTGGATTGGGCCTATTAGCAAAAACCTTTCTCAATTTTAGTTTTCTGCAAAATTTATAAAGGTCCACCCGAGCTGATGCAAGATCTATGCCTGAGTCAGGGCAAAATGTCAGTCCTTTATTTAGTAGTCTTGTGTGTTTTTCATTTAGATTCTTGTTGGATAAGTTAATCACCAGATTATCTTCCTTTTGCAATTCAGGGTTAGTGATCATGGTTATTTCCCTTTCTTTCCTCTTCCTCTGCTTTTTCCTGCTGCGCCTTGTTCTATTTGTTCCTCTGTTCCAGATGTTGGGGGAGAAGCCTTTTCCTCTTCCCCTCGTCGTCATGCGCAGCAGCCGCATTTCCCCCGGAAAATCCATTTTCGGTCTAACCATCTGGGTTCCCTCGTCCCCCGAACTGACCTCGGAGCTTTCAACACTTGAGATTCTGTGTTGTTCCTGTGCTTGGATCTGTTCCATAGTTTGTTTCTTGAAATTGGAATCGTAACGACGTGCAAATGTATAAACTCTACCAGCGGCATAATCAACTCTGTCTCTATTGAATTTCTTCACCTTTTTCAACTGGATCTCCTTTTCATGTTTATCCAATCTATTCTCAAGTTCCTCTGAAGCCTTCTTGCCTTCCGTAGTTTCAAAGAATTTTTCCAGGGACTTTTCCAAAGCTGCAACTTTTTCCATTGCTGCTTTTAGTCTCCTCTCTGCATTGATTATTAAAGTCTCTATTAATTTCATAGAGCATTCTGTGGTGTCATTTTGCCATTTGAGTAATAGATCTGGGTCCAGGTCACTAAGAGTTGGTAGGAAAAAAAATTCGTAGCCCCCTTGGAATGCGCTTGCATTTGATGTATTTCTTCAGGGTGACACTCTCCCACCATTTATTTACTTCCATTACCCTGGCTTGTTCCAGTTCTCTCAGTTGCCGTTTTGGTGTATTCAATGTGTTTGACATCTGACTACACCCTGCTCCTTCTTGTATTCCCTTGTCGTCATTGAACATATCCTTTAGCAATGATTCACGTTTACTCCACCTATCAGCCATGTTTCCCAAAAGCCGGTCTTGTAATTATTGTCCCTGTGCAAGAACAATGCTGTAATGTGTCCCCTTAAAAAGACGATATACCTCTTATTTATTGTCAGTATTAATATCCAAATCAGAAGTATGCACTGAACAAATTATCGTATCGTTTCAAAATCGTTGCCTCATATACAGCGGATTTGTTACACACATGCAGGACTTCCTTACAGATTCGTTCTGCCTGCTGTGTTTCCGGAATACGACCCTCGAAGCCACGGAGTTCTTAAACGGATACACTGTTACAGGGCGGGTTTAATCTCCAAAGTTACGTTGGACAGAGAGGCGCGAGAGGTAGGGCACTCGCAGAAAACGCCTGCAAGCGTCCCGTCTCCCCTCGCCGGAGTCCTCAGACGGATGCACTGTTAAACCACGGATTTAACATTCTTGAGTACGCCAGGCTGAAAGGTGCGAAAAGTCAGGCACTCGCAAAACCAACAGCAAGCGTCCCGCTCCCCTTGCCCCACCGCCAAGCCGCTCACCGTTTATGTGCAATCCTGGGTCTCCATCACTCCTCCTAAATCTGTTAAGGCTCGAGACTCGGAGCAGACTCCCTCTTTCTCTCGCATCCACGCCACAATTTGCCCGTACTGCGGAGCTGCTTCACTTCCGGGTGCTTATTTCACGTAGACCAGCTCTACGTTTCATATTTCCATTTTCACCTCCATGCACACTGCCCTCCAATATTCAGCGCGTCTCGAGGGCGAGCAGAGGAACAGCACCACGAAATCCTTTCGTAATGAGGTAACTCGTTTTTATTTTTCAAAGTTTCAAATAGCCTCCATTACTCACGGGGCCATCACAAGCACAGTGCAAGAGTGCATACAAACAGAAAAATGACCTACGCGTTTCGGCTGACGCCTTCTACTGGGTCATAGAGTATTGTGATAAGTGTCAATTTAAAGGGAAAACACTCCCTTTCACCATCACCAATTAAAAACAGGTATCACTTTTAAAGGGGACTTAACCACACATTAGGTTAGTAAATTCATCGTATTGCTAAAACAAATTTCATGAATGGTATATTACGCAACATGTAAAAATAATAATAAATGGAATTCATTTTGACCTTGTAAAGTACACTTAGTCAGGGACCTGTTGATAATTAATGTGGTTAGGATTAGAGGTTTTTCTGTGTTTTCATCTGAAACATAGAGTATGCTACGGTCAAGACAAATTATATGTGGAAAAATATATATATATACGTATAATGTTGTATATACCGCTAAGATGGAGGTACTGCTTCATTTACTTTTTACTCTCTCTGTATATATACTGCCACTTGGCTTTTCATTGGCACTGTTTTACCGATTTTTACAAATAAAACAAACATTGTATAATCATTATCACAGTTAATGTCACAGATCTTTACAAATCAAACATACATTCATAATAATCATGGTGACGATTCATATCATAATTTCATAGATGTGTACTGTGTGTCCATAGTGCCATAAATGTCATTCATTACGATGGCCCGCTTCCAACTGATCACATCATGTTAAATTATTGTGATTAAGAGACAACACATAATCAATAAATGAACCCAAAAGAAAACATCAGTGTTCCCTTCATTAACATTGTGCCTTGGATGGGCTGTCAGAGTTCATCTGCCCCAGATGGTATCCGTATCCACCCCACCAAAGTTTATAATGCCCTGAATGGGCTTGCAATATGGACCCTCTAGGGTCGGGGTAGAGAGACGGGGCAATGAGGTGGCGAAGAGAGAGTACCCTTTATATAATTTGGCGCTTTCGCTGGTATGTCTCATCAGAACCAAAGTATCGCTGGCTTGTCATCATCTTGCCTCTCACACCACATCACCTGCATTTTATCCAGGGTCATGACGACCCATCTAATAAAAAATATAGTTATAATAACTAATTAGGCTCCATTTGACAGCCGTGTAGTGTAGGGTTAAAATGTACATAATACCGTTTTGTAAGCTGCCTACTCATATTTTGCCCTGTAGTCGCCTTATTGAATATGGAAGGGAACATCACCCAATTGAATCCAGCTATCAACTATCAGTTGCCTACTGCCATTTGATCTGGTGCCACCATCGTAATAACAGCTACCCGAGTTGATTACTCTCCTAAATGTACCCGTAGCTCCTCATCCTCGTTGAGACTAACCCTGGGCAAAGCACTACGCTACGCTCGCGTAGTTTGCGAAGTTTGCGCTACTTCGCACAACGCGAATAGCACGTAGCACAGTGCAAACACGCGTAGCGTAGTGCAGCGGTCATTTTTTGCTTGCTCGCGGTCCTCAACGTCAAGTTGGCGACCGCGAGCAAGCAAAATGACATCCCGGCGAGATTCTCAACGCAGGGAGGTCAGGTTTCTCATTGCGAGTGGTCGCGTATGCTCGCGACCGCTCGTGATGAGAAACTACCAGTTCGCGTTGAGAAAGCTACCGCTCAAGTAAAAATCTACTCGAGCGGCAGTAAAAGACAGCTCGCACTGTGCAAGATGCCGTTTTCAATGATTGCACAGTGCGGACAAGCATCCGGCACTGTGCAATCATTGCAAACAGTGCACTACGCAGTTCGCGTAGTGCTACGCGTAGTTCGCGTAGTGCGAACTGCACTTTGCGTAGCTTCGCGTAGCGCTACTTCGCGAACTACGCCCAGGCTTAGTTGAGACCCAATGGCATCTTGGTCTGCAACTTGATGATGTATCTTGACTCCAACTGTTTAAGTTTTCGTACACTGTCCCCTCCTCTTTCGCTCTGGGCACTTAATCGAGGTGAAAGTACTTCAGGAGATTTTGATTACTGTTGTGCACTGTTTCGAAATGTTGCGTGACAGGGTATGCAGTATTTTCTTTAGTAATAGCCCAGATATGCTCTAATAAATGCTTTTTTTGTAGGTTGTGTGGTGCTCCCAAATTATCTCCTGTAAAACGAACAATTGATGGATGAATGCTGAAACAATGTCAAATATTCACCCTCAGTACAGACATCTGGGCCTAAATCCATCATTGTTTTGCACACCATGCCATTCCAGTTTAGACCCAGCAATATGCAAATAAGTCTTTACCCTGCTCTCCATCAGAACAGTCCAGCCCGAACTGCTAAGCCAGGTCCTCTCTGGACCGGAAACAAGCATCCTGGGACCGGTTTTAGGGTATCACCCCTCATCAGCCAGGCTAAATTGACGCCAATGGAATGTTGAGTATGGGACCTGGGCATATTGCTGTAGTATCATAGGGGCCGATTCCGATTTCGGCCGGAAGGGCACCACACAATGGCCGGAGCCCTTCCGACCAAATCGGAACGTGCCGGCCGGATTCCTTTCCGACCGAGCCATTCCGATGGGTTCGGTCGGAAAGGAATCCGACTCGGATTTCCGGATGGCTTCCGACGGGCTCGGAGAGCCCGTCCGCCGTCCGGAAATCCTTCAGTACTCCCCCGGCCGCCTCTTCACGACCGAGGGAGTACGATGGCATTTTGTCACTGCCTTTTCGTGCCGGTCTTTCCGGCACGAAAAGGCAGTCGGAAACTGTCTTTGGGGGCCACCAGTAGGGCCCCCATGGGTGGCGAGGCCGCCGAATGGCGGCCTGGGGGCACCTATGGCGCCCCTCTGTTGATCCCTGCCCCCGGTGGCAGGCACCTTGGGGTGCCGGCCACAGGGTGCAGGGATGAACTGCACCCCTGCTTTTCACAATGCAAGCATGCATTCTGCTTGGAATGCATGCTCCCATTGTGGAGTATACGAGTGCGACCGAACAGGGTTCGGTCGCATCGTACTTGCAGGGCCGTATCCGACGACAGCAGGTCGGTCGGTTACGGCTCCTGACCGATGTCGGACGGACCTGAGTCCGTCCGACATCGGAATCGGCCCCATAGTGTTGTGGTCATAGTATTTGAGTGC
Source organism: Calotriton arnoldi (assembly GCA_963921515.1). Lineage (NCBI taxonomy): Eukaryota > Metazoa > Chordata > Amphibia > Caudata > Salamandridae > Calotriton > Calotriton arnoldi. The sequence goes on from CAWUFW010009516.1 coordinate 489,626, forward strand.
TCTGCCTTTGGGAAAAAATTGCACTGCTCGAAGGCCGGCTGCATGAGATATGCACCTGTATAGACTGGTCAGTGATAAAGTGATTAGCAAGAATTTCTCTTCCCACTGAATTCTATCAATTAGTCTCACAAAATATTTTGTGTCTCTTAGTATGAACTGAGGTTCTTAACAAAAGAGAACAAATACAAATCCACATATTTCGAAGCATTTTCCAAAAGACTTCCTTTGGACAATACAAGTTGCCATTCTGGTGGTAAGGTAGCATGTTTATGCATTTTGGAACTGTGGTAAAAGGTTGGAATTTGAGGGTTGTCACACTTGAGAAATTGATATTCCTCGTAGTCCAATTTTCCTTTGCTCTTCCAAAAGTCCAATAACTCATGGAACAAAAGAATGCTCTGTATATACTCTTCTTTAGGAATGGGTTGGTGATATTCCCTGTCTCAAGGGGATGTCTCTAATAACACTTAATCTACAATTTTTGTTCCCCTAGCCCTTTCTGTGCCAAGGGCATAACGGTTACGTCGTCCGCCACTCTGCCCGTGTGCGGAGTATGTAACCGCTCCGTCCTCGGCACATGTCCAGGAAGCCCTCCGCTGTTTGCAGCAGAGGGATTTCTTTTCAGCATCAGGAGCGGGGGAAGAGCTTCCCCTGCCATCCAAGGCATTTTTTTGTGTGTAATTTTATATTACATTGAAAGTGAAATGTGCCTTTTGGCTTATTGGGAAAAAAAAAGGGTCAGTTTTCGGTAGAAAATGGTGCTGCGTCCATGTTTCATTTTTGCCATTGTGGGCACTAGGTCTACCCACACAAGTAAGGTACAATTTGTATCCGGAGACTTGGGGGCATGCCACCTGGATGAAAGTTTGTGGCACCCTGCAGATTCCAGAAGTTCCCATCAAAGAAATGTGAGGAAAATGTGTGTTATAGTCAAAGTTTGAGGATTGAAAGGTATTGTGGGAAATAAAATGTGGTGATAGCTAGGCAAGGCAGCCCACCCTGGATAGCCCTAGGTTGGCTAGTTAGTTAGTTAGTTAACTGAGATTTATAGAGCGCATGTTCACCGACAGGTCTCTTAGCGCTGCGATAGAGAGACTAAACCCCGCCAAAGATCAGAGTGTGCAAGCTTCCGGTCTTGGCCAATGTTGTGCCCCAAGCTTCTATACAAAGAAGAGTCTTAAGTTTTTTCCTAAAGGAGAGCAGGGTGGGTTCCGTACGTAAGCTCTCCGGTAGCCCATTCCACAGTTGAGGGATCACTACAGAGAAGGCTCTGCCCCCTTTGGAGGTAGTTTTGAAGCGCGGGCAGGCTAGTAGGCCTGCCTCGAACGAGCGGAGGGAACGTTCTGTCACATAGTTCTTGAGGTGCTCCTTGATGTAGACTGGGGCCTGGCCATGAATGGCTTTGTGGGCAATGCAGAGACCTTTAAACCTAGCTCTCTGTTTGATGGGGAGCCAGTGAAACTGCTTCAGTATCGGAGTAGCATGTGCCCGTCTTGGGAGCCTAAAGATCAGCCTAGCTGTGTTGTTCATGGCAACTTGTAGTTTGGTTAGTAGATTTACGGTGAGACCAATGTACAGGGCGTTGCCATAGTCCAACCGTGACACAATCCTTGCCGACACGACCATCCGCAGTGTAGTAAATGAGAGGAGGGGAGCCAGTTTCCGCAGCTGTCTCAGTAGGCCCACGCAGGTCCCAACCATGGTGGACACCTGGTTCGACATGGTGAGCTTGGCATCTATTTTCATGCCAAGGCTTTTTACGACCGGGACTGGCGTAGCGGTGGTACCCAACTCTCGTGGCCAGAAGAGATCGCTCCAGGGGCCGTTTCCGGTGGTGATGGCCAGGACCTCGGTCTTGTCGGGGTTGATTTTAAGTGGATCCGCTGCCATCCAGTTAACCGTATACCTGAGCATATTTTGCATGCGTGCGTGGGCAAGGGAGGAGTTGTCAATCTGGATGATTATTTTTTATTTTTTTTAAACTTTGTTTATTAATTTTTTATACCAAAATAGCCGCAATTACAGTGCAACACACATTAATACACATGTTGGATATTATACATCATGCAGGTACGTACAGACAATATCAAAGTTAAGTCAATGATACCACAAGGGGCAGACAGAATACAACACTGTACTGACTTTACAATGGGCATCATACCATACCCCCCTCCGGGTCCACTATCCCACTCACAAGAGGTGCACTCGTGGGTTGTGTATTTGCTAGTGTAGTTGTGGCATCCGATACGTCCTGGAGATTAAGGTGTAACAGTTGCCATATATCTAAGGGTCTCGCTGCAGGCGGTTGTAATTGTGAATAAATGTCACTGTTTGTGCTACAATATGTCATACTGCGCAGCCATGACTTGATCGTTGGTGTACGCTTACTACCCCAGTTTATGGCCACCTTACGCTTAGCAATGAGCAGTGCAATGGCAGCATATCGCCGCTTGGATCTAGGGAGGTCGTGGACATACCCAAGGAGCGCCTTTAGGGGCGTGGGTGCAACTGTAAAATCTGGAAAGTTTTGGAAAGTTTTGGAAAGTTCCAAAAACACAGCCAACCAGAACCCTCCAACCTTTACGCAGGTCCAAGTGAGATGCACGAAGTCAGCCTCGGGGGATTGACATTTCGGACATAAATGTGATCTATATGGGTCAATACGGTGTAACGCACTAGGTGATTGGTACGCCCTCCACCAGAACTTAAAATACAACAGTTTATGCCTGTGAATCGGTGAAACTCGACGAGTTTGTGCACAGCACCTACCGCACTGTGTGTCAGTAATGGGGTGCACAAGATCATTCTCCCACGCCCCACGCACTCCTGCATCACGGGAGGGCAGTAGTGCCACCGTGGCCTTATATAATCTAGTCACCAAGTGCGTGCCATCCCCATCTTTGATGATACTGGTCAAAAGTGGGATTTCTGGCGGTTCCAATGGGTAGCTGCGTATGGTGGCCCTCAAAGCACCCTGTAACCTCTGGAGTATGACGTGATCCATAACAGTTGCATCACGAAAGCGAGGGTCCTCTGTCCGGGAGAATACATGCCCCTTTGGAAAGACGTCACCGAAGGTCACCAGGTGAAACTTGGCAAGTGTGCGCTTGACAAGCGCCTCCTGCAGGATAGGGATCCACCCATTACCAGCCACTGGCAGTGCGGATGAGTACAAAATCCGGGAGCCTGTGAGTTTCAGTAACTTATGCCATGCCCAACTAGTTGTAGACAAAGTTTGAATATCATTAGGGTCCCGCGGGTATCCCACAGGAAGCAGGGATCCGAGAGATGCAGGAAGCGCTAAATCAGCCTCCGGGCGCTGTTAGGGTACACGTATATCCACGTGATACCAGAGGCGAGTAAAACTTGCCTGCGCCACCAGATATTAAACTTGAAAATTTGGCACCCCAAACCCCCCCTTTCATAAGGTAGCATGAGAACATCCCAGCTAATTCGGGGTTGTTTACCTCCTCACACCAACCGAATCAGTAGAGTGCGAAGATTGGAAAAGAAGCTATTATTATCTAGCGGGATCGGGATGTTATTAAATAAATACAGAAACTGTGGGAGGACCACCATTTTGATAATTGCTATTCTCCCCACCATGGACAAGGGCAGGGCCAACCACCTCTCTATATTCTGCCCTAGCCGCTCAAGCACAGGACCGTAGTTTAATTGCAGGAAACGATCTTTGTCCCTATGAATCTGCATTCCAAGGTACTTAACAGAGTCCTCATTCCAGGTCAGGGGGTACTCACAAATTTTATGACAAGGTGCCACCGTGAGCAGGAACACCTCTGATTTCTCCCAATTAATACACAACCCAGAGAGACCGCCATACCTGGTGACCTCAGCCAGTAACGGCGTTCGGTTATCATCGGGGCACCGGACATATAATATAATGTTTTCCGCATATAGCGTGAGTAGCAACGGGCCAGTATTAAATTGTAAACCCCTATGGTAATGTCGCTCCTGTAGGTATCGCACCAGTGGATCCAGGGCCAGTACAAACAGCAGGGGGGACAGAGGACACCCCTGCCGGGTGCCGCATTCAAGGAGAAATTCAGGGGATAGCATCCTGTTGAGTGGAGTACGCGCTGTTGGTTGCGTGTACAGCAAACGCACAATCGCCAAGAACCGGTCCGGCACTCCTAACCTGCTCATTGTAGCTTAGAGGAAAGGCCATTAGAGCGAATCAAATGCCTTTTCGGCATCGAGTAGCACCGCAGCCGCCGGGACTGATGGGTCTATTCTATGCAAAGTCGCAAACAAGGTGCGAAGGTTTAATGCAGTAGACTTATTGGGGATGAATCCGGACTGTGCAGGGCAAATCAGTTTCACAATGATGAGTGCAAGCCGTGTGGCCAACATTTTGGCTAACACCTTCTTATCGAAGTTTAGGAGCGACAGGGGTCTGTACGAACCACATGGCAAGGGATCCTTACCCGGCTTTGGAAGCAAGATTATGACCGCCTCCCTTAGGGTGGGCGGAAGCACCCCGGCATCCATGGCCTCCTGGTACACATCAATTAAGTGTGGCGTGAGAACATCCTTAAACTGCTTGTAAAAGCAGCTGGTGAACTCATCTAGTCCCGGAGCCTTTGCGCCATCCAGCGCATCAATAGCATCAGTCACTTCCTCCACCGAGAAAGGTTCTGCGAGAAACTCCTGATGAGCTTTTTCCATCCAAACCATGGTTACCTCATCAAGATAGTCCGTGAAGGTCCCTAATTGCTCAGTCTCTCTAGTGGTGTAAAGTGCCTCTTAATATGCAAGCACTTTTTCTAATATACCCTCTGTGCCAACTATATGCTGGTCGTCTCTGCCCGCAAATTCCGCAATATATGTGGGTTTACAAGAATGTCTTAATATATTGGCAAGGGTCCGTCCCGGACGTTCACCCTCCCCATATCTCCTTGCTCTTGCATATTTGCCAAGGAAGTGCGCCTCACGTTCTGCCGACTCCTGAAACTCTGCCATAAGAGTCACCCATTGCCGTAAACTAGAAGGAGTTGTAGATCGACCGTCTTGCCGATCTAAATTGGCCAGTTGTGATTCAATGCGGGCAAGGGTGCGTCGGAGTTCTCGCAGGATTCCTGCATTCTTGGATATGCACACACCTCTAGTGTATGCTTTAAATGCCTCCCACAGTGTGGCCTTGGACGATACGGAGCCCTCATTCAGTGTAAAGTATTAATTGATTGCTGCACCTAATTCCGCAACAAATACCGCATCTATCAATGCCATATCAGGGAATCGCCATGGGCGCTCCACTCCCCCCGCACGGGGCACATACATATTCACCACCACCGGCGAGTGATCGGAGAGTGTGCGTGGAGGGGGTCACCATTTCCGTCACCCATAGTGCCATACCAGGTGACAGGAACCAATAATCGAGTCGGGTCCACGTGTCGTGGGGAGCAGAGTAGTCAGTGTACCCATCTTGTCTGTTATTACGGTACCTCCACGCATCCACCAGCCCATAGCCATCAATAATGTCTGACAATGCCCTCCTAGCCTTCAGCTTTGTGTCTGCTGCGGAGGAGGTACTATCCTGGACTGGGTCAAGCAATAAATTGAAGTCCCTCCCATACAAATCAGGTCAGCCCCCATGTGCATTATGTGTGTGTGAATAGCTTAAAAAAACTCAGGGTAGTCAACATTTGGTGCATATACATTCACAAACAATACAGAATGCTCCAACAGGGATCCTTTAAGTAAAATGTAGCGACCCCCAGGATCATGGAACACATCCACCTCCCTGAACGGTACTCACCTATGTATTAGTATCGCTACACCCCTAGCATACGAGCTATATCCAGCGTAGTAGCAGTGCGCTCCCCAGCCACCCACAAGGGTCGATTTCGTAGATGGACTTAAATGGGTCTCTTGTACAAATGTAACATCAACCTGGTGACGTTACATATAATTAGCCACTAACCTGCACTTGCGAGCGTTGTTGAGTCCCCTAACATTCCAGGTCATTAATCCAATCTGCACTTCAGCTTGTTCCTTGTTAATCATTTCCCAGTAACTCAATCCTTGCCAGTACCTGCATACGTAGTATTAGTCGTGCACTGTATTTGAACAAATCCACCAAGCTATAAAGACAGCAATCTTGGATAAGAACCCCCTAACCCATCCCCCATAGGAAACTTACGGGAAAAATCCCAACCCCAATCAACTAAGATGAAGCATATAAAACACTTCGACAATAACAACAATACAACGCCAATTGAAGTAGTGCGTACGCACACAGGGGGAGGCAACGCCCTGCCGCAGCATCTCAATGAGGCGTATGAAAGACTGTAAAAAATCAAATCTAATATCCCTACCCGGGGGAGATGGTAATAAAGAACAACTTAAGCAAAAATATCACAGCGAGCACACATATCCGGTCCATTGTCAATGTACTGTGGATATGTTAGAGTCTCAGCTAGCTGTAAAAAGATCTGCACTGGTACCAGAGCTCTGGACACTGTGCGACTGCGGCGGGGAGGGAGTATTATGCTGCCGCCCCGACTTGGAGTAGTTCTGGCAAAATTCCTGGGCCTCCTGAGGTGAATCAAAGATACGGGATCGTCCATCCACATCCACCTTGAGATGCGCAGGATACAGCATCCCGTACCGCAGGCCCATTTTGCGAAGACTCGCTTTAACTCCGGCGTACTTCCTCCTCGCCTCCTGCACCATTGCCGTAAAGTCCGGATATAAGGAGATGGCAGAGCCCTGCCACTCCAAGTTGCCCTTCTCACATGCCATTCTCAAGATCGTGTCTCTGTCTCTGAAGTTAAGCAGGCGTGCTATGATCGGTCTCGGTGGGCAGCCAGGATTAAGTCGGGGCCCAAGTATACGATGTGCGCGTTCCACCACATAAGTAGAGGTGAAGGACTCCGCCCCAAACAAATCAGTGAACACGGTTTCCACTAATCTATCCAGCCGCCCTGTATTCATAGATTCGGGCACACCTACAATGCGAACATTGTTGCGGTGCCCCCTAGCTTCCAAGTCCTCGTTTTTTACTGCGACGGCCTTAAGGAGCTTCTCCACGCGTTCCAGTCGCCTGGTGGATTGAGCGGTGCCATCCTCCAAATCCGATATCCTCCCTTCTGCCGTAGCTAAGCGCCCCTCCTGATTATCAAGCCGGGCCCCCATCGCCTCCATCCTCTTATCAAGGCTATCAAAGCACGTATCCAGGACCCGAAACCCAGCCCTCAGTTCAGTAGGGATAGCATCAGGCCCCCCACTTCAGTAGTAGTATATGATCCTCCTCCTCCGCCATTCTTGCTTGTTTCGTAGCAGCTGTACTTCCAGGTGGCTTAAAGGGGAGGGTACTTTGTTTGGGGTCCCTGCGACCCTTGCCCCAGTCGCCAGGCCCCACGGAGCCACAGCTGCGGGCTTGCCCAGGCTTCGGGTGTCCAGGGGGCTCACAGCGCAGAGGAATCTTAGGCGTCGTCCGCCGGTAGGGAATGCATGTGGGCACTAGCACGCAATGCCGCAACAACAAAAGGAGGGGAAAATGGTCATCAAGGAGGTGGCGAAGTAGGCAATATCAACATCCCCAGTGCCAAATGTGTGTGCAAAGTGTGTAGCCCGCAGCGGTAGCTCCCCAGCATCGCCTAAGCAATGCAAAACGAGGCTACATCGTCCACCTCCAGCTCACCGAGTCACCACTCACATAGGGCCGCGAGGAGGGCCACAAAGACCCGCTTTTACTCCAGTGTCCTAGGGGGAGCTGTTGGTGGGCTGGTTCGGTGCGCGGTGCCCTGGAGGTGAGGTGTGCCATTTCCGCATGTGGGGGGGCCACCAGATAGGCCCCCACAGCAACCGGCCTGGCGGCCGGTCCCCAGGCTCGCCTATGGCCCCTGTCGTCGCGGGGCCTTCGGGTGTGTGCCTGCGTGCCAAGGAGCAGGGAAGAAGCGTGCTGTGGCATCCCCCCACCTCTACTCCTTACCCCCGCCATTCCGCCGTGTCCGTGTGCGCCGCCCCAGCCTCGAATCTATGAGGCACCGCCATCTCAATCACGCGAGGCCCCGGCTCCACTCCTCACATCCGGGCCTCACAAGTCGCATCAGTCGCAGGCGGCGTGGCTCTGCATCGCCACACACCGGGGCGCACGAAGGGCACCTGAGCCGTCCACACACCGTCACACACTGTCCCGAGCCCGACAGGCATCCGTATCTGCCCCCGGGAGGGTGCTATGCCATGGACCCATGGCGGACCTTCAAGCAAGTGCGGCCATGATGGTCGGCGGCTTGGCCACGCCTCAATCTGGATGATTATTTGCGTGTCATCGGCGTAGTTAAATACTTGGCAATCCATGCGTGCCAGAGCAGCCACAAGCAGCTGGAGATAGATGTTAAAGAGAAGGGGGGACAGCGCTGAACCCTGGGTGACTCCGCATATTAATGCGCCAATGTTGGACACCCGGTCAGCCAGCTGGACCCTTTGAGACTGACCTGACAGGAAGGACAAGATCCATTGATGTGCCAGCCAGGGAAGGCTAGGTTTCCTTCCCTAGGTGCTAGCTGAGCTAGGGTCCAAAATCTAACCCTTTCGGAGCCGTGCCATTTCCCCACCTTGTGCTAAGCTTTTTTTGGCTATTTGGGGTGGTTCGTGCTTAGGTCCCCATAACATTTTGTCCACAAAAGGTATCCATGAGTTTTTCCTTTTGGGATCAACATTCAGTATGCTTCTCTACCTATTATATTTCAATCATACATACATTTGCAGATATCCCATATATCTGTCATTCATGAGTCCAGCCTGAGTAAATCAAGTGCCACAGTAGTTAAAAAAATAATTCAATTTAATATAAAATCTTCATTACAGATATCATTCAATAGATAATTCCATTACAAATTGTATTCAGACTAAATATCAAAGTAAAAATATCGTCATACTATAATATCGTGATACGGAAATACAGTCAGCAAGAATATCATTGTAAAGAATATAAATTTTAAGGTAAGCAATATCGATTTTTAAAATATCGAAGTCATTAATATCGTTTGCAAAAATACAGTTGTTTAAAATATTGTTTTTTAATTCTTTTTATGTATTTCCGGCACGAAAAGGCAGTCGGAAACTGTCTTTGGGGGCCCCCAGTAGGGCCCCCATGGGTGCGAGGCCGCCGAATGGTGGCCTGGGGGCACCTATGGTGCCCCTCTGTTAATCCCTGCACCCGGTGGCAGGCACCTTGGGGTGCCGGCCACAGGGTGCAGGGATGAACTGCACCCCTTCTTTTCACAATGCAAGCATGCATTCCACTCGGAATGCATGCTCCCATTGTGGAGTATACGAGTGCGACCGAACAGGGTTCGGTCGCATCGTACTTGCAGGGCCGTAACCGACGACAGCAGGTCGGTCGGTTACGGCTCCTGACCGATGTCGGACGGACCTGAGTCCGTCCGACATCGGAATCAGCCCCATAGTGTTGTGGTCATAGTATTTGAGTGCTCTGCCTTTGGGAAAAAATTGCACTGATCGAAGGCCGGCTGCATGAGATATGCACCAGTATAGACTGGTCAGTGATAAAGTGATTAGCAAGAGTTTCTCTTCCCACTGAATTCTATCAATTAGTCTCACAAAATATTTTGTGTCTCTTATGTATGAACTGAGGTTCTTAACAAAAGAGAACACATACAAATCCACATATTTTGAAGCATTTTCCAAAAGACTTTCTTTGGACAATACAAGTTGCCGTTCTGGTGGTAAGGTGAATGTTTATGCATTTTGGAACTGTGGTAAAAGGTTGGAATTTGAGGGTTGTCACACTTGAGAAATTGATATTCCTCGTAGTCCAATTTTCCTTTGCTCTTCCAAAAGTCCAATAACTCATGGAACAAAAGTATGCTCTGTATATACTCTTCTTTAGGAATGGGTTGGTGATATTCCCTGTCTCAAGGGGATGTCTCTAATAACACTTGATCTACAATTTTTGTTCCCCTAGCCCTTTCTGTGCCAAGGGCATAACGGTTTCGTCGTCCGCCACTGTGCCCGTGTGTGGAGTATGTAACCGCTCCGTCCTCGGCACATGTCCAGGAAGCCCTCCGCTGTTTGCAGCAGAGGGATTTCTTTTCAGCATCAGGAGTGGTGGAAGAGCTTCCCCTGCCATCCAAGGCATTTTTTTGTGTGTAATTTTATATTACATTGAAAGTGAAATGAGCCTTTTGGCTTATTGGGAAAAAAAGGGTCAGTTTTCGGTAGAAAATGGTGCTGCGTCCATGTTTCATTTTTGCCATTGTGGGCACTAGGTCTACCCACACAAGTAAGGTACAATTTGTATCCGGAGACTTGGGGGCATGCCACCTGAATGAAAGTTTGTGGCACCCTGCCCTGCAGATTCCAGAAGTTTCCATCAAAGAAATGTGAGGAAAATGTGTGTTATAGTCAAAGTTTGAGGATTGAAAGTTATTGTGGGAAATAAAATGTGGTGATAGGTAGGCAAGGCAGCCCACCCTGGATAGCCCTAGGTTGGCTAGTTAGTTAGTTAGTTAACTGAGATTTATAGAGCGCATGTTCACCGACAGGTCTCTTAGCACTGCGATAGAGAGACTAAACCCCGCCAAAGATCAGAGTGTGCAAGCTTCCGGTCTTGGCCAATGTTGTGCCCCAAGCTTCTATACAAAGAAGAGTCTTAAGTTTTTTCCTAAAGGAGAGCAGGGTGGGTTCCGTACGTAAGCTCTTCGGTAGCCCATTCCACAGTTGAGGGATCACTACAGAGAAGGCTCTGCCTCCTTTGGAGGTAGTTTTGAAGCACGGGCAGGCTAGTAGGCCTGCCTCGAACGAGTGGAGGGTACGTTCTGTCACATAGTTCTTGAGGTGCTCCTTGATGTAGACTGGGGCCTGGCCATGAATGGCTTTGTGGGCAATGCAGAGACCTTTAAACCTAGCTCTCTGTTTGATGGGGAGCCAGTGAAACTGCTTCAGTATCGGAGTAGCATGTGCCCGTCTTGGGAGCCTAAAGATCAGCCTAGCTGTGTCGTTCATGGCAACTTGTAGTTTGGTCAGTAGATTTACGGTGAGACCAATGTACAGGGCGTTGCCATAGTCCAACCGTGACACAATCATTGCCGACACGACCATCCGCAGTGTAGTAAATGAGAGGAGGGCAGCCAGTTTCCGCAGCTGTCTCAGTAGGCCCACGCAGGTCCCAACCATGGTGGACACCTGGTTCGACATGGTGAGCTTGGCATCTATTTTCATGCCAAGGCTTTTTACGACCGGGACTGGCGTAGGGGCGGTACCCAACTCTTGTGACCAGAAGAGATCGCTCCAGGGGCCGTTTCCGGTGGTGATGGCCAGGACCTCGGTCTTGTCGGGGTTGATTTTAAGTGGATCAGCTGCCATCCAGTTAACCGTATACCTGAGCATATTTTGCATGCGTGCGTGGGCAAGGGAGGAGTTGTCAATCTGGATGATTATTTTTTATTTTTTTTAAACTTTGTTTATTAATTTTTTATACCAAAATAGCAGCAATTACAGTGCAACACACATTAATACACATGTTGGATATTATACATCATGCAGGTACGTACAGACAATATCAAAGTTAAGTCAATGATACCACAAGGGGCAGACAGAATACAACACTGTACTGACTTTACAATGGGCACCATACCATACCCCCCTCCGGGTCCACTATCCCACTCACAAGAGGTGCACTCGTGTGTTGTGTATTTGCTAGTGTAGTTGTGGCATCCGATACGTCCTGGAGATTAAGGTGTAACGGTTGCCATATATCTAAGGATCTCGCCGCAGGCGGTTGTAATTGTGAATAAATGTCACTGTTTGTGCTACAATATGTCATACTGCGCAGCCATGACTTGATCGTTGGTGTACGCTTACTACCCCAGTTTATGGCCACCTTACGCTTAGCAATGAGCAGTGCAATGGCAGCATATCGCCGCTCGGTTCTAGGGAGGTCGTGGACATACCCAAGGAGAGCCATTAGGGGCGTAGGTGCAACTGTAAAATCTGGAAAGTTTTGGAAAGTTTTGGAAAGTTTTGGAGAGTTCCAAAAACACAGCCAACCAGAACCCTCCAACCTTTACGCAGGTCCAAGTGAGATGCACGAAGTCTGCCTCGGGGGATTGACATTTCGGACATAAATGTGATCTATATGGGTCAATACGGTGTAACGCACTAGGTGATTTGTACGCCCTCCACAAGAACTTAAAATACAACAGTTTATGCCTGTGAATCGGTGAAACTCGACGAGTTTGCGCACAGCACCTACCCCACTGTGTGTCAGTAATGGGGTGCCCAAGATCATTCTCCCACGCCCCACGCACTCCTGCATCACGGGAGGGCAGTAGTGCCACCGTGGCCTTATATAATCTAGTCACCAAGTGCGTGCCATCCCCATCTTTGATGATACTGGTCAAAAGTGGGATTTCTGGCGGTTCCAACGAGTAGCTGCGTATGGTGGCCCTCAAAGCACCCTGTAACCTCTGGAGTATGACGTGATCCATAACAGTTGCATCACGAAAGCGAGGGTCCTCTGTCCGGGAGAATACATGCCCCTTTGGAAATAGGTCACCGAAGGTCACCAGGTGAAACTTGGCAAGTGTGCGCTTGACAAGCGCCTCCTGCAGGATAGGGATCCACCCATTACCAGCCACTGGCAGTGCGGATGAGTACAAAATCCGGGAGCCTGTGAGTTTAAGTAACTTATGCCATGCCCAACTAGTTGTAGACAAAGTTTGAATATCATTAGGGTCCCGCGGGTATCCCACAGGAAGCAGGGATCCGAGAGATGCAGGAAGCGCTAAATCAGTCTCCGGGCGCTGTTAGGGTACACGTATATCCACGTGATACCAGAGGCGAGCAAAACTTGCCTGCGCCACCAGATATTAAACTTGAAAATTTGGCACCCCAAACCCCCCCTTTCATAAGGTAGCATGAGAACATCCCAGCTAATTCGGGGTTGTTTACCTCCTCACACCAACCGAATCAATAGAGTGCGAAGATTGGAAAAGAAGCTATTATACAGCGGGATCGGGATGTTATTAAATAAATACAGAAACTGTGGGAGGACCACCATTTTGATAATTGCTATTCTCCCCGCCATGGACAAGGGCAGGGACAACCACCTCTCTATATTCTGCCCTAGCCGCTCAAGCACAGGACCGTAGTTTAATTGCAGGATACGATCTTTGTCCCTATGAATCTGGATTCCAAGGTACTTAACATAGTCCTCATTCCAGGTCAGGGGGTACTCACAAATTTTATGACAAAGTGCCACCGTGAGCAGGAACACCTCTGATTTCTCCCAATTAATACACAACCCGGAGAGACCGCCATACCTGGTGACCTCAGCCAGTAACAGCGTTAGGTTATCATCGGGGCGCCGGACATATAATATAATGTTTTCCGCATATAGCGTGAGTAGCAACGGGCCAGTATTAAATTGTAAACCCCTATAGTAATGTCGCTCCTGTAGGTGTCGCACCAGTGGATCCAGGGCCAGTACAAACAGCAGGGGGGACAGAGGACACCCCTGCCGGGTGCCACGTTCAAGGAGAAATTCAGGCGATAGCGACCCGTTGAGTGGAGTGCGCGCTGTTGGTTGCGTGTACAGCAAACGCACAATCGCCAAGAACCGGTCCGGCACTCCTAACCTGCTCATTGTAGCGTAGAGGAAAGGCCATCCGAGCAAATCAAATGCCTTTTCGGCATCGAGTAGCACCGCGGCCGCCGGGACTGATGGGTCTATTCTATGCAAAGTCGCAAACAAGGTGCGAAGGTTTAATGCAGTGACTTATTGGGGATGAATCCGGACTGTGCAGGGCAAATCAGTTTCAAAATGATGAGTGCAATCCGTGTGGCCAACATTTTGGCTAACACCTTCTTATCGAAGTTTAGGAGCGACAGGGGTCTGTACGAACCACATCGCAAGGGATCCTTACCCGGCTTTGGAAGCAAGATTATGACCGCCTCCCTTAGGGTGGGCGGAAGCACCCCGGCATCCATGGCCTCCTGGTACACATCAATTAAGTGTGGCGCGAGAACATCCTTAAACTGCTTGTAAAAGCAGCTGGTGAACTCATCTAGTCCCGGAGCCTTTGCGCCATCCAGCGCATCAATAGCATCAGTCACTTCCTCCACCGAGAAAGGTTCCGTGAGAAACTCCTGATGAGCTTTTTCCATCCAAACCATGGTTACCTCATCAAGATAGTCCGTGAAGGTCCCTAATTGCTCAGTCTCTCTAGTGGTGTAAAGTGCCTTTTAATATGCAAGCACTTCTTCTAATATACCCACTGTGCCAACTATATGCTGGTCGTCTCTGCCCGCAAATTCCGCAATATATGTGGGTTTACGAGAATGTCTTAATATATTGGCAAGGGTCCGTCCCGGACTTTCACCCTCCCCATATCTCCTTGCTCTTGCGTATTTGCCAAGGAAGTGCGCCTCAGGTTCTGCCGACTCATGAAACTCTGCCATAAGAGTAACCCGTTGCCGTAAACTAGAAGGAGTTGTAGATCGACCGTCTTGCCGATCTAAATTGGCCAGTTGTGATTCAATGCGGGCAAGGGTGCGTCGGAGGTCTCGCAGGATTCCCGCATGCTTGGATATGCACACACCTCTAGTGTATGTTTAAATGCCTCCCACAGTGTGGCCTTGGACGATACGGAGTCCTCATTCAGTGTAAAGTATTAATTGATTGCTGCACCTAATTCCACAACAAATACCGCATCTATCAATGCCATATCAGGGAATCGCCATGGGCTCTCCACTCCTCCCGCACGGGGCACACACATATTCACCACCACCGGCGAGTGATCGGAGAGTGTGCGTGTAGGGGTCACCATTTCCGTCACCCATACTGCCATACCAGGTGACAGGAACCAATAATCGAGTCGGGTCCACCTGTCGTGGGGTGCAGAGTAGTGAGTGTACCCATCTTGTCTGTTATTACGGTACCTCCACGCATCCACCAGCCCATAGCCATCAATAATGTCTGACAATGCCCTCCTAGCCTTCGGCTTTGTGTCTGCTGCGGAGGAGATACTATCCTGGACTGGGTCAAGCAATAAATTGAAGTCCCCTCCCATATAAATCAGGTCAGCCCCCATGTGCATTATGTGTGTGTGAACAGCTTAAAAAAACTCAGGGTCGTCAACATTTGGTGCATATACATTCACAAACAATACAGAATGCTCCAAAAGGGATCCTTTAAGTAAAATGTTTCGACCCCCAGGATCATGGAACACATCCACCTCCCTGAACGGTACTCACCTATGTATTAGTATCGCTACACCCCTAGCATACGAGCTATATCCAGCGTAGTAGCAGTGCGCTCCCCAGCCACCCACAAGGGTCGATTTCGTAGATGGACTCAAATGGGTCTCTTGTACAAATGTAACATCAACCTGGTGACGTTGCATATAATTAGCCACTAACCTGCACTTGCGAGCGTTGTTGAGTCCCCTAACATTCCAGGTCATTAATCCAATCTGCACTTCAGCTTGTACCTTGTTAATCATTTCCCAGTAACTCAATCCTTGCCAGTACCTGCATACGTAGTATTAGTCGTGCACTGTATTTGAACAAATCCACCAAGCTATAAAGACAGCAATCTTGGATAAGAACCCCCTAACCCATCCCCCATAGGAAACTTACGGGAAAAATCTCAACCCCAATCAACCAAGATGAAGCATATAAAACACATCAACAATAACAACAATACAACGCCAATTGAAGTAGTGCGTACGCACACAGGGGGAGGCAACGCCCTGCCGCTGCATCTCAATAAGGCGTTTGAAAGACTGTAAAAAATCAAATCTAATATCCCTACCCGGGGGAGATGGTAATAAAGAACAACTTAAGCAAAGATATCACAGCGAGCACACATATCCGGTCCATTGTCAATGTGCTGCGGATATGTTAGAGTCTCAGCTAGCTGTAAAAAGATCTGCACTGGTACCAGAGCTCTGGACACTCTGCGACTGCGGCGGGGAGGGAGTATTACGCTGCCGCCCCGACTTGGAGTAGTTCTGGCAAAATTCCTTGGCCTCCTGAGGTGAATCAAAGATACGGGATCGTCCATCCACATCCACCTTGAGATGCGCAGGATACAGCATCCCGTACCGCAGGCCCATTTTGCGAAGACTCGCTTTAACTCCGGCGTACTTCCTCCTCGCCTCCTGCACCATTGCCGTAAAGTCCGGATATAAGGAGATGGCAGAGCCCTGCCACTCCAAGTTGCCCTTCTCACATGCCATTCTCAAGATTGTGTCTCTGTCTCTGAAGTTAAGCAGGCGTGCTATGATCGGTCTCGCTGGGCAGCCAGGATTAAGTCGGGGCCCAAGTATACGATGTGCGCGTTCCACCACATAAGTAGAGGTGAAGGACTCCGCCCCAAACAAATCAGTGAACACGGTTTCCACGAATCTATCCAGCCGCCCTGTATTCGTAGATTCGGGCACACCTACGATGCAAACATTGTTGCGGTGCCCCCTAGCTTCCAAGTCCTCGTTTTTTACTGCGACGGCCTTAAGGAGCTTCTCCACGCGTTCCAGTCGCCTGGTGGATTGAGCGGTGCCATCCTCCAAATCCGATATCATCCCTTCTGCCGTAGCTAAGCTCCCCTCCTGATTATCAAGCCGGGCCCCCATCGCCTCCATCCTCTTATCAAGGCTATCAAAGCACGTATCCAGGACCCGAAACCCAGCCCTCAGTTCAGTAAGGATAGCATCAGGCCCCCCGCTTCAGTAGTAGATGATCCTCCCCCTCCGCCATTCTTGCTTGTTTCGTAGCAGCTGTACTTCCAGGTGGCTTAAAGGGGAGGGTACTTTGTTTGGGGTCCCTGCGACCCTTGCCCCAGTCGCTAGGCCCCACGGAGCCACATCTGCTGGCTTGCCCAGGCTTCGGGTGTCCAGGGGGCTCACAGCGCAGAGGAATCTTAGGCGTTGTCCGCCGGTAGGGAATGCATGTGGGCACTAGCACGCAATGCCGCAACAACAAAAGGAGGGGAAAATGGTCATCAAGGAGGTGGCGAAGTAGGCAATATCATCATCCCCAGTGCCAAATGTGTGTGCAAAGTGTGTAGCCCGCAGCAGTAGCTCCCCAGACTCGCCTAAGCAATGCAAAACGAGGCTACATCGTCCACCTCCAGCTCACCGAGTCACCACTCACATAGGGCCGCGAGGAGGGCCACAAAGACCCGCTTTTACTCCAGTGTCCCAGGGGAAGCTGTTGGTGGGCTGGTCCGGTGCGTGGTGCCCTGGAGGTGAGGTGTGCCGTTTCCGCATGTGGGGGGGCCACCAGATAGGCCCCCACAGCAACCGGCCCGGTGGCCGGTCCCCAGGCTCGCCTATGGCCCCTGTCCCCACGGGGCCTTCGGGGGTGTGCCTGCGTGCCAAGGAGCAGGGAAGAAGCGTGCTGTGGCAGCCCCCCACCTCTACTCCTTACCCCCACCTTTCCGCCTTGTCCGTGCGCGCTGCTCCAGTCTCGTATCTATGAGGCACCGCCATCTCAATCACGCGAGGCCCCGGCTCCACTCCTCACATCCGGGCCTCACAAGTCGCATCAGTCGCAGGCGGCGTGGCTCTGCATCGCCACACACCGGGGCGCACCGAAGGGCACCTGAGCCGTCCACACACCGTCACACACTGTCCCGAGCCCGACAGGCATCCGTATCTGCCCCCGGGAGGGTGCTATGCCATGGACCCGTGGCGGAGCTTCAAGCCAGTGCGGCCATGATGGTCGGCGGCTTGGCCACGCCTCAATCTGGATGATTATTTGCGTGTCATCGGCGTAGTTAAATACTTGGCAATGCATGCGTGCCAGAGCAGCCACAAGCAGCTGGAGATAGATGTTAAAGAGAAGGGGGGACAGCGCTGAACCCTGGGGGACTCCGCATATTAATGCGCCAATGTTGGACACCCGGTCAGCCAGCTGGACCCTTTGAGACCGACCTGACAGGAAGGACGAGATCCATTGATGTGCCAGCCAGGGAAGGCTAGGTTTCCTTCCCTAGGTGCTAGCTGAGCTAGGGTCCAAAATCTAACCCCTTTGGTGCCGTGCCATTTCCCCACCTTGTGCTAAGCTTTTTTTGGCTATTTGGGGTGGTTCGTGCTTAGGTCCCCATAACATTTTGTCCACAAAAGGTATCCATGAGTTTTTCCTTTTGGGATCAACATTCAGTATGCTTCTCTACCTATTATATTTCAATCATACATACATTTGCAGATATCCCATATATCTGTCATTCATGAGTCCAGCCTGAGTAAATCAAGTGCCACAGTAGTTAAAAAAATAATTCAATTTAATATAAAATCTTCATTACAGATATCATTCAATAGATAATTCCATTACAAATTGTATTCAGACTAAATATCAAAGTAAAAATATCGTCATACTATAATATCGTGATATGGAAATACAGTCAGCAAGAATATCATTGTCAAGAATATCAATTTTAAGGTAAGCAATATCGATTTTTAAAATATCGAAGTCATTAATATCGTTTGCAAAAATACAGTTGTTTAAAATATTGTTTTTTAATTCTTTTTATGTATTTTAGAATATATTTTAAATGTCCATGATGTAAATTTTTTGTATAATTATTGTTTATGTTTTTTAATATATTTGGTAATCTTTTAGTAGTTATTAAATGTAAGGTTATTAATTTTTGTGATTTTTAGTGCCGTAGTGGGATGTGGAATTATAGGCGTATAGGGTGGTAAGTAATTTAATTATAATATATTAACAATTAGTTTTTATTTAATATTATTTTTAATTGCTATTTAATTATGTTAATTGTGCTATTAATTTTTTTATGTAAATTTGATGTGTGGGTTGTGGGGTTTATAGGGCTAAAGGGTGGGAAAAACATATATGCATTTAATTAATAATTAGTTGTTAAGTAATATTAATTAATTAATAATTAATTATGTTACTTGTGTAAATTTTTTTTTTTTAGGTGCGGGTTGTGGGGTTTATAGGGGTAAGGGGTGGGAAGTAATGTATTTTTAATGATTTATAGGGGTAAGGGGTGGGAAGTAATTTATTTTTAGTCATTTAATAAATAGTTAATTAATATTAATTGATTAATTGATATTGTAACCATTACATTGATAATTAATTATGCTAAGTGTGTTAATAATTTTCTGTTAAATTTTATGATTGGGTTGTGTGTTTTGTGGGGGTATATTGTGGGAAGTAAATTAATTATATATAATTAATAATTTAATTAATGATAGTTAGTTTGATAAATATATTAATAGTGTAAAGACTTTGCTTTTTAAAGTTAAGATTTAGATGCAGGTTGCAAGATTTGTGGGGTTATAGGGTAGGAAGTAACCACATTAAATGTATGTAAAACCTATTTTGTTAATAAATAATTTCTAAATAAAAATATGTATTTGTATGGAAATTAGTTTTGTATTTTATTTATAAAAATATTTGTAGTTATTTTGATGTGTATTTAACATTGTGATATGTTTTTTTTTTTATTAAATATATTTGAATTTTTTTCAACATAATAATATTTTTCTTTATTTACTTCGTTTTTGAAATAATGTTATTTTGTTTGTTTTTAATGTTGCACGAGTGGAGTGGGAATAGTAAATTTTACCCCTCTGCAATCAAATACTTTTCCTACTGTTGTACTGATTGGGGTGGGAATAGTAAATTTTACCTCTGCGCAACCCAACACTTTCCCTACTGTTGTACTGACTGGAGTGGGAATCATACATTTTACCCCTACGCAATCCAACGCATTACCTACTGTTGCACTCATTGGAATGGGAATAGTAAATTTTACCCCTCTGCAATCTAACACTTTCCCTACTGCTGTATTGACTGGAGTGAGAATAGTAAATTGTATTCCTCCGCAATCTAGCACTTTCCATACTGTTTTATTGATTGGAGTGGGATTAGTCAATTTTACCCCTCTGCACCCCAACAGTTTCCCTACTGTTGTACTGGCTGGAGTGGGAATAGTAAATGTTACTTTTCCACAATCCAACACTTTCACTGCTGTTACATTTACTGGAGGGAGATTTGTACATTTTACCCAGTTTTATATTTTTGCATTGAGTGAAGTGGGAGTAGTACATTTTTTATAGATTTACTATAATAGTTTGCATAGTTTTGTATAAATTATAGTGGGAATAGTATGTGTAACACTTTTTATATTTTATAATTTTTTCTAATTTATATTATTGCTTTTGTTTATTTAAATTTATAATGTTGATAATTATTTACTTTTTTAATGTGTAAAATATTTTTGCTTAATTGTTAGAATTTTATGCTGTTTACTTTTTTTAGTTTAATTTGAATGGTTTGTTTTTGGAAGATTTTATGTTATTGGTATATATATATATATGTATTTGTTTTATTTTTATATTATTTAAACATTTGGAAATTATAATATAAATTATTAGTTTAATAATTATTTTTAAGTAGATATATGTAAATATATATATTCATTATATATGCGTGTTTAACTTTTTTAAATGAAGTTCATTTGTTAAAATATATATTAAATCTATTTTATTTCTTTAAATTAATGTTACTATTTAATATATTTAATATTTATTATTTAAATTTATATATATTTAAAAAACGATATTTAATACAGCAATACTTATTACGTTGATATTTGTTTCTCTCAATATTTTTATACTTACCATTATACATGTAGGATGATGATATTTTTTACATTGATATTTTGGTCATGATATTTTGGCATGGGAATATTTAGAGGGTCGATATTTTGTCACTGAACCATTACAAATTACACATTACATGAGGCATACATATAAAAACCGTTTTCTTGTTAATAAAAGACACAATAACGTGACAAACTTTGAGTCATTATGACTAAAAAATTCAAAGAGAAAAAAGAGAGAGAGAACCAAATAGACAATCGCTTCTATCTTTCACATTCGCTAATTTGTTCAAAACAACAAGCTGGACACACGATTATTAGCAATCTTCATCTACTGTGCCCATGTGTTTTCCAAATTTAGCATAAAAAATAGGCGTCAGCGTGTTTCGGTGGTTGAGTTGTGAACCACCTTCTTCCGGCAATAGATATCTCATAAAAACTGAGCTAACGTTAAAAACCATGCCAAAGCGAAAACGTCTTTTGGATCATGTTGGTTCAATTGCCATCGAGATCCAGTACATATGATTTCCCGGTCTCTGTTCAGGGTAATATCCAAGAGGTCTCTGAATGCTCCACTAGATCTCTTTCTCTCAGGTGGGTTCTCCCTCCTTGGAGAGTTACGAAAATCCTAAATCTATTTCAAGTCTTGAACGAGGCTTGACCGCTATTGCTTGTCTGTGGGTTCAATTGTCATCAAGACCAGTACAAATGATTTCCCAGTCTCTGTTCAGGGTAATATCCAATATGTCTCTGAATGCTCCCCTAGATCTTATTCTTTTAGGTGAGTTCTCAAAGACGGGGTGCAGACGCATATACATGGCATGTTATAGCCAAAGCATGGGGAGCCACCAAGGATTACAAAAAGCCGTCATTATAGAGGAGTGATAGCGGGTCAAGCCTGGTTCAAGAAAAAGCTTTTTATATGTATGCCTCATGTAATGTGTGATTTGTAATGGAATTATCTATTGAATGATATGTGTAATGAAGATTTTATATTAAATTGAAAACTATTTTTTAACTACTGTGGCACTTGATTTACTCAGGGTGAGGTCATGAATGACAGATGTTTGGGATATTTGTAAATGTATGTATGATTGAAATATAGAAGGTAGAGAAGCGTATTGAACGATGATCGCAAAGGGAAAAACTTGTGACTTTACAGTCACATGAGGAGCCCTGTTCCTTTGGTCGAGGGGACACTTTCTCTCTTCTTTACTCACATAAAGTATCCATGCCAAATTTACGTCCTTTTTTCCAACATCCTGGGGATTCTAAAGGTGCACAGTGTTTGTGGATTCCCCTGGAGGGGACCGAGAAATTGGCCAAAATACAGCTAAATTTGGGTTTTTTGGGGAAACAAGTGCTGCAGAAGACAGCGTCTGTTTTTTCCCTGCAAATGGCATCAACAAAGGGTTTGCAGTGCTAAAATCCCCATCTTCCCAGCTTTCAGGAACAGGCAGACTTGAATTAGAAAAACGAATTTTTCAACAAGTTTTGGCATTTTACTGGGACATAGCCCATTTTTCTCAATTTTTGTGTGTTCAACCTCCTTCCAGTTCGTGGTAGAATTGGGTATGAAACCCATGATGGATCCCAGAAAGCTATACATTTTTGAAAAGTAGACAACATTATAAATTCAGCAGGGGGGTCATTTGTGTAGATCCTTCAATGTTTTACCATAAAAAGTAACAGTTGGCATACAAAAATATTGAAATTGAGTAAAAAAAAATACAGCCATTTATGTATACGTTTTCATCAGTAACTTCTAACTATGGCATATTTTTTAAAGCAATATACTGTACATCCGCTGGACCCTTCTGGTTGCGGGGAAACCCCGAGCCAAAACTGAGCTGCAACTTGCAATGGTTTTTCATTGTGTAGAGAGTATACAGCAATTCATTTGGTAAAATATAAAAAGTGAAAATTAGTATCAAGAAAACCAATGTATTTCCGAGACGGGCACAAGATATGGAGTTTATTCAAGTTACTCGACCAGCAAGTCTAGTAACAGTTTTATGATTTATCGAGGCCTGTGGAGAACGGTGCCCAGGAGGAGAGCACCCACCCCAGGGCTTGGTTGGAACTTCTGAACACGGCCACACAAGCTAAGCCTCCTCAGGCCCGCGGGAACCCATCCTGGGCACTTGGATAGGTGATTGGCCGCAGGACAGGGGCTCCCACCCCAGATCCCACTGCAACCCTGGCCCGTTCCATGCTTCTGAACCCAGCTGAGCAGGGGAAGCCCCTCCAGGCTCATGGAGCCCTGTCCTGTGCTCTTTGCGATGCTGCAGCATAGAGGACGGAGCCCACACGTGGGCGCCCACCACGTGGCCAGGTGGGGGCCCTGGGGCCCCGTTCAGATCCTCTTAACCCAGGCATGCAGGGGCAGCATCCCCTTTATGACACTGCGGGCTGGGGAATGGAAGCCAAGGCCCTGGTGGACTCGCAGACCCAGGCCTGCCAGCTCTCCGACTGTGCAGAGCCCCGTCCTGTCCACTCTGTGGTTCGGAAGCCCTGACTGGGGCCAACCAAGCAACCCACAGTCGCCAAATAGGCCCAACTATGCCCAATCGACCACCAGAGTCGAGTCTGGACCTTTCCCAGGCAGGCCACCCTATCCGTGACCATGGAGCCTATTTCCACCGCCGCATACTTGGTGGCATGGAGGGCTGGTGCATGGAGTCTGGGCCCTGGCTTCCCTCTCTTCCGGAGAAGGGGGAAAAAGGCTCCATGGGCCTGCTGCCTCCCCTATGCCAGGCACCACTCGTTCTTAAAAGATCTGTAAGCCTCGTTCCAGTTGTACTGATGGTACCTCCAGGGTGGTGCAGGACATCGAGAGCCGCTCTCATTCCAGACCGGGCCAAGACGTCTGCTGAGTGCTTCTCAGAGCTCTACTAGGCCTGTGTTCCAGCTTGACACCCCATGGGCAGGGTCTTCACGCAGGGCTGGTCTTCGCTCTTTACCCCAAACCCAGTGGGGGAGCACGAAAGTCCTACCCGGTCTGCAACCACCCTGCCCTAGGTAGTGACTGTCACCAACATACCATGAGCTCAGGGGGCTGCTTTCGGTGGGTGGGTGCCTTCCACCTTCCTGAAGCCGGAGGAGCCAAGGAGGGTTAAGCCCAGACCATCCTCTCCCCATAGGCCTGCCTTGGAAGCCCAATTTCCTCAACTATTAAGCCCCCATGAAGTGGGGGCTAAAAAAAACCCTGTGGGGGACCAAAAGGTGGAGTTAGCCCGGCCAGCTGGCCATCTGATCATCCAGCCCACCGGGCCATCTGGTCGCACAGCCTGGCAACCAGATGGCCCAGGATGACCAGGCGACCAGATGGCCTGGGACAGCCAGACCCAGAACCCAGTCACACGGCAGTCAGATGACAAGAGTTGCCATGCACTCTGAGGCCAGTGCTGGGAAGGCTCCTTCCTGGGGCTGCTTGCCTCCTGGTGACTTGTGCGGGAGTAGAAGGATCCCGGTCCAGCCATCTGGTGGCCTGCCCTTCGCAAATAAAAGAAAGCTCACCCCAGGGCTCCCGCCGGCTTCTCCTGGATCGTTTGCGTTATCGCACTGGACGCCGCAAGAGCACCCATCTCCGCCACTCCGGGTTTGGAAATATGAACGCGACTCCCTTTTGATCAACCAAGAGCAACGGAGGCCATGGCCAGTCCCTTCCAAACGGTGCTCGCCCATCTCTTAGGACTGACTGACCCATGTTCAACTGCGGTTCACATGAAACCCTTCTCAGCTTCGGCCTTCAAAGTTCTTGTTTGAATTTTTGCTACTACCGCCAATTTTGCTAGGTCTTCAATATATGAAAGCCTGAGCTCCAATGTACAATAAAGTGGGAGCACATAGGAGGTAAATGAGGGGTATCAGTATTACCAAAACCCCAGACCCCCGACCCATAAAGAGCAGCAGAGACACACTGAGATTTGTAGATCTTAAGGATAGGGAAAACTGTGCACCTTCCCATCCCAAAGGTAAGTTCAAAATATATCCAGCTGCTCTGCTAAGTTTTAAACAAGAGTTTCAAATGTGTGTGTGCCATGTCCCCACACTGCTAAAGGTGATCCCCAAGTTATTAAAATAATTTACACCTCCTAAGGGGGTTTCCCTTAACCGCAACCTTTGCCAAAGTATTCTTACCTGGCCTGAAAGACAAAATGTGCAATTTGCTATAATTTGTGACCAGGTTCAGCTCACTCATATAGGATACGAAAGAATTCACCAACAATTATAAGGCTCCTGGGGTCTGTGCCATGAGTACCGCCTCATCTGAGTAAAGCAGTGCCGGAACTAAATCATGTTAAATTCTTGGAATATCACAATGCCAAAGTGAAACACAAGTTATTAATGTAGACCACAAAAAGAAATGGGGCCAAAATGCAGCCTTGACGCACCCCCTGTGTAAGTGAGAAAGGATAAGACAGTTCACCTGCCCTACCAAACCGGACCCTTGCCGCCATATTCTCATGCAGGAGGTGCAGTACATTTACTTGCTCCACCTCAACCCCTAGATCAAGCAATGACAATCAGAGTTTGGTTCTGTTATCACAGTCAAATGCAGTTGACAGGTCAATGAAAACCAGGTACAGTGGCTATCGCTTGGCAATGGTGTATTTTCCAATTATCAGATTCAATTTCAAACATTGTTCCTCTGTACCCAGGCCTTTTCGAAATCCAAATTGATCGGGGCATAGAATATTATCGTCAACCATCCAGGATCTTAACCGATTGTATATCACCCGCCAAATTATTTTAACTGAACTATCTATAAGGGTCGAAGTAGGTACCCTTCTTCCTAGGCAGGGTAAGGGGGATACACTTCTAAAATAACCCCTGCTCACCCACATGGTAGCATTGCACGAGCAGACAGGCTTATCTCAGAGGCAGTGTGTAAAGCATTTGTGCACACATACAGTAATACAATGCAAACACTACAAATGGACACCACACCAGTTTAGAAAAATAAGTAATCTTTATCTAAACCAAACATGACCAAAACAACAAAAATCCACAATACAGTAATCAAAACATAGGGGCCCATTATGATTGCGGGCGGATCACCACCGCCGGGCCGGCGGTGGCAATCTGCCCGCCATATGTCCCTGGTTCGCCCCCGCCATATTAGTATGGCGGGGGGCACCACGGCGGATGGAAAGACCGTCTGCCGCTTTTCCGCCGGTTGAATTGTCGACCGCGCGGAAAAGGGACACAATATGGTGGCGGTGTCTGCAAGACACCGCCATCCATATTATGATGTAGGCGGTAAATTACCTTTCCATGGCGGCGATGCCGCCATGGAAAGGCATGCGGTTCTTGCTGTTGGGGGCCCGTTGCGGGCCCCCAGGGTGTTGGGAGGGTGGGGGGTCCACGTGGTGCCTGCCATGATTTGCATTGCAATGCTGTGCACAGTCCTTTTACATTGCGAGCGGGTCTGCAGCCAGCAGATGCACCCGCAATGTAAAAGGCCCAGAATGCGCCCACCAGTGTGGCGGGCACATCCTAATTTGCATGGGGGGACCGCTGCAGCATCGGCGGTCAGTCCAGTGCTCCGCTACGGTGGCGGGCGGACTTTGTCCGCCCGCCATCGTAATGATGCCCATGGTTCTTAGAAGGTAAAAACAGTTCTGTTCATAGCAACCTATAGATGTGACACTTTCAACACAATGGGGGTCATTAGCATGGTGGGCGGACTTTGTCCGCCCGCCATACCCCCGGGAAATGGGACCGCCCAAAATGCATGCGGCGGTCCCGCACATGCCATTAGGATGCGCCCGCCACACTGGCGGGCGCATCCCACATTTCTGACATTGCGGCGGGTGGTGCTTTCAGCACCGCCCGCCGCAATGCCAAAAATGCAAGTTGTGCTTTTCAATGCACAACGTGACAGGCACCGCGCTGTGCCTGCCACGTTGTACATTGAAATGCAGGGGGGTACCATAGGTACCCCCCATGTGCACCCCCCACCCCCCAGAATCCCTGGGGGCCCGCTACGGGCCCCCAATGTAGAAGACTGCATGCCTTTCCGTGGCGGCGTTGCCGCCATGGAAAGGTATAACCCCGCATGTATCATAATATGGATGGCGGTGTCTACCAGACACCGCCACCATATTAACAGCTTTTCCGCCTGGTCGACTCATCGACCGGGCAGAAAACCGGCGGACGGTCTTTCCGTCCGCTGGGGTCCCCCCCGCCATAGTAATATGGCGGGGGAATTTACATGCGGTCGGGAGGATATGTCGGGCGGATTGCCACCGCCATGCGGGCGGTGGTGATCCGCCCGACATGCTAATGACCCCCAAAGTACCTTGGATGCATCACAATCATAAACAAAAACAGCTACAGGGAAGGTGATGTGTTGGTTCCTTACGCACAGTGAAGGTGAAGCGTTGGGTCCTTACTCTAGGGAAGGTGATGCGTTGGTTCCTTACTGCCACGCACGGGAGGTGATGCATCAGTTCCTTACTGAAGGGGAGGTGATGCATCGGTTTGTTACTGTGCGGGGAGGTGATGGGTCGATTTCTTACTGCAGCCCCGGTGTCCTTGTAGATTTGGTGCCCCGGTGCGATGCGTGGGAATCAGGGATGAGTCGGTTCTTGATGCAGCGGCAATGGCGCTGCGTTCATCTCTCCAGCTCTTCTCCTTGGCAGAGGTTCCTCTTGAGTCCAGAAGTATTCTAAATTTCTGGGGTCTGGGCCCCAATTTTATACTCCATTCTCTTTCTTCTCTTGTGGCAGAGAGGCTCTGTGCTCAATCAAAACCAGTTATGTCCTCTCTGGTCCAGCTTCCCGGCAGGAGGTGGAGACAGAATTGTGCAAGGCAGACCTGGGCCATTCAGGTGCAAGGAAATCTCCTCCCCCTACTCTAAATGCAGCCCAGCCCTGACTCGCCCAGGATAGGCAGGACACACCTCAATACCCCCCAGTGGTTGTCTACAGTGAATGCACATCCCCAGCCCCTGTCACTCCAAAGCCAGACAGTCAATTTACAAACCCGCAGAGGCACACAGGATGGTTAAGCAAAAAAATACCTACTTTCTAAAAGTGGTATTTTCAAACACAGAATGTAAAATTACATCCTTACTAAAAGATGCATCTTTATATTCTGAGTTCAGGCATACTAAACATTACCTTCCTATCTTGTCCCAATGGGAAGTTACATTTATAAGATGTTATAAATAAACTCTCATTCTATCCTATGGCACAGATCGCCATTCAAAAGTGAAATACGAAATTCACTGTAGTTCATTATCAGGAGATGTTACATGTCCTACCTTTCACATACAGTGCACCCTGCCCACAGGGTTACCTCGGGCCTACCTTAGGGGTGAATCACATGTAAGAAAAGGGAAGGTTAGGGTCTGGCAAGTGGGTGCACTTGCCAGGTCGACATGGCAGTACCAGATTGCGCACAGACACTGCAGTAGCAGGTCTGAGAACCTTTTGCAAGACTGCTTGTGTGGATGGAACAGTCAGTGCTGCAGCCCATTAGCAGCATTTAACTTACAGGCCCTGGGCACACACAGTGCACTGTACTAGGGGCTTAGTAGTAAGTCAAACAAGCCAATCATGGAAACACCAATCCATAGTCAAAATTTATAGAGGGAGGACTTTCACTTTGGCGCTGATCAGCAGTGGCAAAGTGCCCAAAGCATCTAGACCAGCAAAAACAAAATTCAGCACACAGCACAAATACAGGAGGCAGAGGCAAAAATGCAGGGGAAAACCACGCCAAGGATGCCAGATCTAACAATTACCATAATCCAATCTCGAGGGTATCAGTGCCTGGATAACCGTTTTTCTTGCCGTGACTGAAAGGTACTGCAAGAACGTTTTAGAGGGTGCAGAATTCCAAAACAAGAGCCTACCACTGACTTAATTTGTGGATTAAAGGACAGACTGTTATCGAATTTGATCCCTAAGTTCTTAACTATGCGTCCCTGTAGGTCTGGAGGGGGGCAGAAATTCTGCCTTGTTTCTTGGGGAGAATTACTGAAAAAGAATTTTAGTTTTATTTGCCTAGCCTTTGAGTTGGTGTACAGTATTTATATGCCTTATGTGCCTCCCTATCCTCCATGGGATCATTAGGATTAGCCAAAAGGGCTTTGCAAATCCTACAATTTGCTGTAGAACAGCAGCCATCGAATCAATGGGGTGCCACCTGCTTGCTCCTAACTGGTTGTAACAAATAGTGCCTGATTCCTAGAATTAAAGAATTAAAATGATCAACCATATCTATGCCGTGCGTGTTAGCAAGGCATGCCAAAGAAACCATAATATGGGACTGCAACAACATGGCTATTGTCCCACTGGTTTTCATCAACTGACTCGCTTGTGGCTCAACCAATGTTTCATTTACAAATTCCAAATCTTCATGGCTTCAATAGAGTCTAATTCACCAAATAAAAGGGATGCTGTTGGTGATGGTGGGGTGACTGACAATGAGCCATAAATACATTGAAGAGATAGTTAATTGTCTTTTATCCACATAGAAATATTAGATAGATGGGGGGTCATGAACCTCCCCGCATCACTTTAGCAGCTCGAGCAGAGAGTGGGTGCACTGGACAGCTCTGATTAACATAAAATATTTATGCTCTTGTTTATAGCTCCTTTTCCTTCGATCATAGACCACTGGCCTCCAAATAGAAACACTGTAAGAGGTTAGAATGATGAACTGTGGGAACAAATGTAACAAAAGAGTATGAAAGGAAAGAAGGGAAGGAGGGATGGATGGATTGATGGATGGAAGAATGAATGGATGGAAGAAAGGATAGAATGAAAGATGATGGATGATAAAGTGGATGGATGTAAAGATGCATGAGGGATGGATGGAGAGAATGATGGATGATGGATGGAGAGGACCCATGGCGAGAATGGATGGAAAGAATATGAATACATGAAGAAACGGATATATGATTAGATATCAAGAAAGTAGGACAGAAAGGTGGCTGGTTAAATGTTTGGACGGATTCATGATTGGACGAAGACAAGAAAAGACAGAATGATGTGTTCATGGATGGATGTATTCAGAAGGAAGAAAGGAGAAATAGAGAAAGATGGATAGAAAGAAGGAAAGATGGCTGATGGAAGAGTGGAGAGAATGAAGAATGGATGGAAAAGAGAAAGAAAGATGAGAGAAATAATGCAATTTCAGAAATCCCTGAGATAGAGTCCTTGAACGTTTACTGGGCTCACCCATCGCACTCTCTCACTTATTGCCATTTGCACAGTAGCAGCTCCTCCGCTAAGGCGGATTAGCGTCGCGCCACTGCTCGCTCAGTGAGCAATTAAAAGCAGAAAAATAAAATGATAACTTAACGTTATTATCATTTTATTTAAATTAATGGCTCGGTAGGGGTTGGGGTGGGGTTGGCCTGTTTAGAGGCTGGGGAAGTGGTAGGCACTTCCTAAGTGCGCATGACATTTTGGCTGGCTGTCTCTGAATGGCCAAAATGTCATGCGCACTTTGCATGTTCTCCACCCAGGCTGCATTACAGCTTGGATGCAGAACATGCCCAGGCTCCGATTCCAATCACAACGCTTCTTTGCAGCATTGTGATTGACTCAGAGGAGCCTGGGTGATTTCTGCTTCCACAGAAGCCAGGAAGAGGATGGAGGAAAGGGGATGGCCAGCCGGCCGCATCCAGGTAAGTGTGTTTTTTTAATTTATTTTTAATCCCCTCCTCCCTCCTCCCTCCGCTCCCCCACACCCTCCCCATGCCCATTCAGTAGCAGCCGCTACTGCATCTGCAGTATGGTAGAGAATTGAGGTTATTTTATTTTTCCTGGCTGTCACATTGAAATTTTTCAGGTTTAAATTTGCTTAAGATTGTAATAACTCACATCACTTGGTCATGTTTTGCTGTACTTAAACATACCATGTATTGCATCGTACAGTTTTTTGCACAGAACAGCCAGTGCTCACTAGCTCTTTGGAGCGAGTTATGGCAGTCTGGCTAAGTATTATTGCATGGCAAAAGGACTCTAACAGAAAAAGCATTTTTCACATCAAAACACAAAGTCCAATTGGCACCCAGTAAGTGTCCATGAATGTCAAATTTTCCTCTCCCATCAACATCACAGTGTGAGCACATTTCATAGACAGCGACATGGACGTCTGAGCAGCTCCTGGCTTGTTAGAAATGGTACACAGAAAAAGAAAAATGTAGAGAGATGCAATGAGGTGGCGCACAGTGCGATCTTTCCTGAGCCGCAGACTGTGTTTGTGATGGAAAAGGAAATTATATTTCTGCTCGGATTTACCCCCCTCCCTTTCCTTGAACCAGGACTGACAGAGCGAAACACTTCTATTCGGCAGGATATTGTAACTTGGCAGCTGTCTGTTGGCCTCTGTCATTCCACAGCCCTGCTGTCTCATCCTCATTGCATTAGGAGCCTCTTGTTACTGATTAAATATGAAACTGTACCTCTAACTAATTTAATCCAAGATTATAATTAATAACAATGTCAATCTAGAACAAAGTACTGCCAAGTATTAAAAATATTGTCTCTGAGACGACCATGAAAGAAATCAAGAAACATCGGGCCGAGGACCTGAGTGAACCCTCTGACAGTATGCATTATTTTGCTGACCATCGTTCATTTTATGTGTACTTTACCTTTTGTCTGTTTTTCTCTGTTATGGTCAGTTCTGATGTCGCATTTGATTATATTGTATCCCTGGTCTTCTCACTTTTCCTTTACTCTTTAATATCTAGTTATTACAGAGTTTTTGCTGAAGCGCTTAGAAGTCATTTTCCTGTAGTGCTGTACAATGCACGCCTCCAAGACATCTGCGCTCTTCCACTCAACTTCTGGCGCATGTTCCGCGTTTTCGGCTGCAAAGAATGGGTGGCAGCTCCCTTGCTTTGGAAGCCGCTTTAGCCTGGAACTTGTTGCTGTTCACTCTTCGGTGCATTCAGGATCCCATTCTGTTTAAAAAAAAACTGAAAACATTTCTTTTCGCTTAATCTGTTCCCTACTCTCTCTTAGGCTCGCGCAGGGACACTCCTTGGAGTATCCGTGCGCGTTATAAATATAAATAACATAACATGGCACAGAAAGCATGTAAGTGCTTGATTATACAATGTCTCTGTTAGTTTTTAATGAACCACAGTTTCTGCGGCCCATGGTGCTTGATGTCTTTCTGCCATGGGCCGTGGCTCCCTCTCCCTCAGCCCCCCACCACCAAGAAGACTTTGGGGCTCATTACAATGCCGGTCGGACGCTTCGCAGTGGAAGTGGAACCACCCGACTAGTAGTCAGCAGTTTCACTTCCGGTATTCCAATGTGACCGCCAGCACGGCAGTCAGAAATATGTCTTTTCCAATTGCAGCTTGTGCTACAGCCTGAAAAAGGGCTGCAGCACAAGTTGCAATTGAAAAAGGCATATTTTATCCATCCATGCACCTTGTGCCAGGCACCACGTGGTCCCCAGGCCCCATAGCGAAGGCCCAGGGGGGACAGGGTCCTTTTCCATCTGCCATTACTTAGTGGTTGGACCGCCATGAAAAGGCAGAGGAAAACGGGTATTGTAATCCCTACGGCGGTGCCTGAGTAGGCACCGCCCCTATTGTAGGGATTACTGTCCATCCGCTGCACCGACGGGCTCCTTGAGCCCATCAGAAAAGCAGTGGTCGGTCTCTTCGTCCAATCCCTCTGACCACAAGATCAGAATCCGGCAGTCGGACCGCTACTGTAGATGTTGGACGGCCTGTCAGTGGCGGGTCCACCAACATCGAAATAAGCCCCTTTCTCTCAGTCACAGAGGGAGAGGTGTCACCGTAGAACCATGTGCTGCAGAATCACAGGCCAAATAGCCAACTAGCTTATTTCATAGGTTTGTGGGCCCGTGGAATCTCGGCAAGATTCAAGCAATTTGATGGGTCCTATTGATCTCTTGGAGGGAGTCAAGTTTTGTACACTCAATTACGGGCTTGGGTGATTGGAGGAAGATTTTGAGGGGTTCTTTGGTGAAGATGTCAGCTGTGAAATTAATAATTCATATTTTCAAAGTAGATGTTGAGGATGGAAAGACTTTTCTGATACAAAAAAAGATTTCTAAAAAATACTCTCATTTTGAAATTGATTTAGATTTATTGGGACTTCACCCCAAAGCAGCAGAAATTACATTTTTATATTTTTGCTCAGTATTCATTCCCACCCCTCGTCAGTGAAATGTTGAGCAAGAGTCAAAACAAATTTTCCACATGGCATTTCGACAACTCTCCACACAAACGCCTCAGAGTGCTAATTGCACAGCCTCATGACTAGTCATTCAATAAGCTTCCTTCATTGGCTGTGGTCCTGAACCTTCACTGTAAAAACAGGAAGGCATCACTACTGCCTGAGAAAAAGAAAAAATCTGCAGAGGCCTCAAATCTCAGAGCTAAAGCTCTTTGAGCTTCCAATCCCCAAAATATGGGCAAATACACCTAACAGTTGTGGCATAGTTTTCCTAGCTAGTACTAATAAGTCCTGATTTTATTAAAGACCCAGAATCAGGTATTATCTTTCTTATTATGTTAGAATTTAGCTCAGAGATCTTCAAACTGGGTGGACGGGCCCCCTTAGGGAAGCCTCAAGTGATCCCAGGGTGGTGCCATGCTCTGGCCAAAAAAAAGTATTATGCTGATAACAGTGGTAACAGTGCTCTGTTTTCAGCAGAAAAAAAGTTAGTGGCAGTAAGCCGCTCTGTGATGGGCCATCACTAAAATATTTTGTCATTTATACCCTGGCTGGGAGAAGATGTCAAAAGGGGAGGGACTCCAAATATTCTTCAAAACCCCCACTTTTAATAATTTCACTGTGGATACTTTTACACCTTAGCAAGGCAGGTATGACCAGAATAGTATGTTTGACAATCATGTATTTGGTTGCATTTTTAAAATGATAAACAACAGAACTTAACTGCAATGTTTAAATAAGTTTAGACAGATTTAAACATTGCCAGTTTAATATAATAATTATGAAAACATTTTGCGGGCGGCCCTGATGATTTTCTTTGTTTAGTGGGGACGGGGTGCTGCATTAAAAAGTTTGAAGACCACTTATTTAACCCCTTAAGTGCTGAGGACGTGGCCTCTATGTTGCCTCCATTATCTTTAAAGTGCAGAGAAAGCAGAAAACACATAGCCTTGGGTGGGAATCCCTCTTGAGCTCCCACCAGAGGAATGACCTTTTCAAGAACTTCCTTGTGGGGCGTTTATTGAGTGCCATCCAAGATGGCGGTGCGTCGTTGAGCTCCATATTGAGTGGGGAGCTTTTCAGCGATTTTGGACCAATCCAGCTCTCACCAGCGGAGGAGATACCTCTGCATCTCCTCCTGAGCAGCCAGTGAGTTGCTGGTATTTATTTTTACATGCCAGCTCCTCTCTGGTCTGTATAGCCAGCCCCGGTGTCTTTTCTACTCAGCAGGGGAGCTTGTGCCTGCCATTTTGTGAGGCGGTAAGCACATCTCTCCACACTTAACCCCTTCATAAGACGCATCACTTCAAATTAAGCTGCCAGCTGCTCTTTCCAGTGTGTGGCTGGCTCAGGGGGCTTCCTTTCTTTCTATTTATCATGTGAATTTGTACTCAACTTGTCCTGAGGGGGTGAGCACATATTTTTTTCTTTTTTCTACAAGCTTCCTTATGCAAAGACTTCTGTTACAGCAGCAGTATGCCTGAATTCACTCAGCTGGCCAGGGGGATTCTTTCCATACCCAAGGAGAATATGCTTGACCAACTACCTGCTGCCTCTATGTTTAAATTGTTTTTTGAGCCACTTTTTATTGCTTTTTAATAATATCTGAGATGCTGATATTAATTTATATACATTATCACCTTTTTCATTCTATGCAGCCTGAGAGATAGATACTGCTCTATTCATAATCTTTTTGCGCAAGGCTTTTTTTATTTCCTCAGTGCTCATAATTACTTTTTTCAGTTTATTACTAGTTTTTGCTCTATAATTCACTTAAGGTCTGGCTTTAGTATATTGTATTTGACTGTTATTTTACTGGCATTCACCCGTCTTCTACCCGACTTATCTTCTATGGGGAAAACAAGAAACCTTAAATTGCCTGGAGCACTAAATTCCATTTTGTTGTCAGACTCTGACTCTACAAATAACGATACTGATGACAATACCTTTCTGAAGTCAGACTCTACCCCAGTAACAATTCTAAAGTCATCTACACTTGGTAAAACACCATTGGGATCCAATAAGAGACCAAAAAAGATCTCCCATCACCAGTTAAATCCACTCCGATATTCATGGAAGTGATACTCCAGGAAATCCGTGCATTAAAACCCTTCATGGAAGAAACTGTCAAGACTTTACAACATTTGGATAATAAATTGTCCTCTTTGGAGCCGTGAGTTTTGATGGTAGAGCAAAAAACTGCTAGTCTTCAAAATGCAGCCTCACGTGTTGCCCATTTTGAACCTGAGATCTCCCTCCTTAAAAAGAAAACAGAAGATCTAGGAAACTGAAATTGAAGATATAATCTTCACATTTATGGTCTTCCCAAAAACACTGAGAGCTCTGATCTGATCATGTATTTTCAGTCCTTCCTCCCAAAACGTCTGGGATATATGCCTACAACCACTCATCTCAACATCCAAATGGCGCATAGATTTGGTTCCAGAGTTTCAACTGTACTAAGAAGAGTTATCTTAGTTTTCTTGCAATATACAGATCTTCTGCAGGTGACTTCTGCTGTTAAATCTAAAAAGCAAATAATTTGGGATGGTCACAGACTCTACTTCTTCCAAGATGTGGCTAACGTTACGGCAGACCGCCGGGAGTAAATTCCTGGATATGCATCCTCAGCTGAAAACCCTGAACACCAGATTTGATTTAATCCATCATTGCTTAATAAAGGTGACATAAAGAAAAAGCTTCTTCTTATGAACATCCTGCTGCTCTCAGGAGTTTTCTTCAGCAACATGGAGGAAAAGACATGGAAACTTCAAGAATTACGTAATTATTGTTTATTGATGTTCTTTCATGCTCAATAGGTTCCTATGGTTTCTCACATGACATTTTATTGTGATATATCTCTATCTTCATGACAAATTCTATTTATATATTATTTTTTCTTTCCATATATAGGTGTTTGTTTTTCCGTCTCATTCTCTCATGGTCCCACATTCATGTGATGCCTTAATTCACATCATAGCTGCCCTGCTCGTCCTCTGGAGTAAAGATATTGCTTTCTTCTTCCAGTGTTCCCACCCTCCCCTCTTTTATATTTGTATTCCAAGGTATATTTTTCAGTCATCATTTGTATGACTTGTACTGTCTCTATGTTCCTTTTTTGCTGTTTTCTTTCTTGTGTTCTAGTGTTGCTCTCCTCAGTCTTCTTTTCTCTCTTTTGCCTCATCCTCTTACCCTTCTGCCTTTCCTTCTCCTTATATAGGGCCTAATTACGACTTTGGCAGCGTGGGACTCGGCTGCCACACCAGCAAACCTGCTCCCACACTGCCA
The DNA here is from genome assembly GCA_963921515.1 of Calotriton arnoldi. Taxonomy (NCBI): domain Eukaryota; kingdom Metazoa; phylum Chordata; class Amphibia; order Caudata; family Salamandridae; genus Calotriton; species Calotriton arnoldi. Next base: position 525,725 of record CAWUFW010009516.1, read on the forward strand.
AAGACGTACTGACACTGCCCAACAGATTACGAGTTTTCTGGTGTCTGGCGGGTGGTGCTTTAGCGGTCCCATGATGGTGCCCATTAAAAAGGCATCAAAATGGGAGCACCAAAGGTCGTTCCTGCACCGCATGGACTGTCCAGCCCATGCCGTGCAGGAAAAGGGGGGAATGTTGTGCCCCCTGTAGGCACCCCTTGGCACTGAGGAAACAGGGGGCTCTGTAGGGACCCCTTTGTTTCCTCACCACCACAGTTTCCAAGCCAGCCTCCAGGCCATGAAAACTGTCTCGGTGAGGAAACTCCTAATATGCTTGGTGGTGCCGCAGTGGCACTGGCAGCATATTAGAGCCTCTCACCGCCAGACCACTGTCATGCCACCGCCGTGGGATCCAAGATCCCTGACGGTTGCAGTGGATCTGTGGTAGTCCCACTGCCGTAATCATAATACATTGAGTGGACCACCACGGGTAATAAGCCCCAAGGATATTTCTTACTTTTTCCAATATTTCATTCTTTATTTATCCTTGTATTTCCAATTTGATATCAATTTTGTTACTGTACTCATAAAAATGTGCATGCTGTTGTACAAGTTTTACATTTTGAGTTACTACATGGAACATTAAAGGTTTAGGTAACCCTGTTAAAAACAGAGAGTGTTATCTCATTTAGCTAAACTTCAAACGGATGTGGGTACTACTACTTCAGGAGTCACATTATTCTGAGTTGGAGGCTGCTAAACAAAAAAATGCTGGGGTAGAATTGTTTTTGTCTTGCCTGCAATGGAGAAAATGAATGGACTACTATTCTTTGTCATAAAAGATTGAAAATTTCGGTTATAACCCAGGAACATGACTCTGAAGGTAGATGGATTATTGTTAAACTACTTATCGATGACAAACCAATGATAATTTTCAATGTTTAAAGCCCAGTCTCTCTTGACAATGCATTCTGGACTACTATCTCCAACAAACTGCTTTAATGTGATAATGATTATATTATATTTGGTGGTGATTGTAATCAAGTTATTGACCCCATATTAGATAGACACTCTAAAGTCAATTTGTTCATACTAAAATGCATACACAATTTAAAAAGGGCCATTCATGGCAAATCCTCGGTCGATATTTGGAGATTATGTCATTCGGATCTTCGGGACTATACATTCTATTTTACAATTCATCATTCTCAATCACGAATAGATTATCTCTTTTTCAGTACATCCTTGAATCAACATACCCTTAATACAGATATAGAATACATTTTCATATCAGACCATGCTCCAGGATACACTTACTTAGATGTTAAAACCTTTTCATAACATTCAGGAGGATGGCACTTTAATAAATCCCTGTTTTAGATGCTCAATTTACTTCTCAGTTTGAGGCTTTTGCTTCTGAACTTTTTGTTATCAACACCACAACTGACTCCTCTTTTGCCATGATTTGGGATTCCTTTAAACAACAGGTCGAGGTAATATTATTGTGTTTCACAGAAGAAAAAACTCATGTAAAACCAGTCAACCCAGCTTCTTGATAAAATAAAAAACTGGTGTACACCTATTATCATTCCAAGAATGAGGTTTCCTTACAAAACGTAATAAATGCCAAATACACTTTTCATCGATTAACTACAAATGCCACTTCCACTTTTTTTATTAAAGAGTAGTACAAGATAGTATGGTGGCCAAAATAGGATGGGGAAATTACTTGTGAATTATTTAAAAGTCAAATAAGATAGAACTAAAATAGAATCTTTAATAGATAACAAAGGGGCTGTTGTCTTTGAGGACAAAGATATTTTGAATGAATTTGTCACTTTTTATACAAATCTCTATTTCTCAGAAACACATCCTTCCTCATCAGATTTACTTCCAATCTATTGCACCCTCCACCCCCGTCCCAACATATTAATTTTGAACCACTGGTTGCAGATATCACTTTATCAGGAATTACTCATGCAGTCTCTATAATACGGAGCGAAAAAGCTCCAGGACCCGATGGTTTTACCATTCAATTTTACTGTCATTTTGCAAAAATCCTCCTCCCTCACCTTTTACTTTTGTTAAATTTTTTCATCATTAATGGATCCTCTCAAGGGACTTTCCAGGAATCAATGATTTGTTTAATCCCTAAAGAAAATAAAGATCTCACACAATGTAAAAACTATCGTCCCATCTCATTAGTTAATACTGAATACAAAATCTTCACCAAAATCTAGCACTATGTATTGATCCTATTCTACCAGATCTCATAGGCCAAGAACAGTCCGGTTTTGTCAGGGGCAGATTAGCATCTAAAAATGCTCATGTTTTTTCAATGTCTCAGGTAAAGATTCCACATTGAATTATCCTCTGGCTGCTATTGCTTTGGATGCAGAAAAAGCCTTTGATAGAATTGGTTGGGAATTTATATTTCATGTATTTGAATGGATTGGTTTTCCACCTACATTGCTTGCTTTAATTAATGTATTGTATACAGGTCCTAGAGTTGCAATGTTTGTTAACGGTATCCTCTTATATTATTTACCTTTGTTTAGAGGAGTGCATCAAGGATGTCCTTTGTCTCTCCTTTTATATATTATTGTGCTTGAACCCTTTTTAAACAAAATTCAGCAAGAACCAAACATTTCAGGATTTCAAATAGGTGAAAAACACAACAGTTTATGCCAATAACATAGTTTTATATGGTTCCAAACCTACCACATCCCTTCCTTCATTTCTCAAACAAGTTTCTATGTGTTTCCAATTATCAGGACAATGGTTAAATGCTGATAATTCTGAAATATTACCCTTAAATGTTATATGTAATAAACGGCTTTAGGCTCATTCAAATTTTACTTGGCAGCCCACAAAAATAAAATATCTTGGATTATGGTTCACACCGACAATTAAAGACATGATTAATTTCACCTTGATCATATAACTAAGACTTTAAATGATGCACTCATAGGTGACACCCACTATTTCTTTCTTGGTGGGGCAGGATGAACTCCATTAAAATTATCCTCACTCATATGATACTCAACATTGTTTCCATGGTTCCAATTCATATACCTGATTACTATTTTAAATGAATAGACTCTCTCTTGTCTAAAATTGTTGGATATCAAGCAATCCTAAAAAAAGATAAATTTGGAGAGGTGTTAGACCTGGCATCATTGGCGTGGGTTTCTCCTGTATTTTTGCCTTTGCCTGCTGTGTTTTTACTGTGTGTTGGACTTCGTTTTGATGGACTAGGTGCTTTGGGCACTTTGCCACTGCTGTTCAGTGCCAAAGTGCAAGAGCTTCCTTTGTAAATTGTTGTTATGGATTGGTGATTCCATGATTGGCATATTTGATTTACTAGTCAGTCCCTAGTAAAGTGCACTGTGTGTACCCAGGGCCTGTAAATCAAATGTTGCTAGTGGGTCTGCAGCACTGGTTTTGCCACCCACACAAGTAGCCCTTCAAATGTAACTCAGGCCTGCCATTGCGCAGCCTGTGTGCAGTCTAGTACTGCCATGCCGACCTGGCAAGTGCACCCACTTGCCAGGCCCTAACCTTCCCTTTTCTTACATGTTAGTCACCCCTTGGGTAGGCCCAAGGTACCCCTGTGGGCAGGGTGCAGTGTATATGAAAGGTAGGACATGCCCTGATGTGTGCGGCATGTCCTGATAGTGAAATACTGCCAATTTTGTTTTTCACTTGTGTGAGGCTACCTGTTCCCATAGGATAGAATGGGGTGTTTGCTTATAACATCTTATAAGCATAACTGCCCCTGGATAGGAAAATAAAGTTTAGTATGCCTGAACTCAGAATGTTAAAATGCATCTTTTAGTGAGGGTGATTTTTACATTCTGTGTTTGAAAATGCCACTTTTAGAAAGTAGGTATTTTCTTGCTTAGCCATCCAGTGAGCTTCTGCTTGGATGTGTATTGACTGTCTGGCTTTGGAGTGACAGGGGCTGGGGATGTGCAGTGGCTCCAGAGAGTCTGGATGAGTCGGCGCTAGGCTGAATAGGCCTGGTCTGCATTTGGAGGGGTAGGAGGAGTAGCACCTGCACCTGAATATGGCTGTGCCTGCCTTACACAATGATGGCTCCGCCCCCCTGTGGTGTGTCTGGAGCCAGGGCTCACACTGACAATGGAGGTTGTTGTGCACTTGCAAAGTGCACCCCAGAACTGGTTTGGACTGGGCTCAGAGCCCTGGTCCAGGAGAGAACAAAGAGATTTACTGTATAAAAAGAGGGGCCCAGACCCCAGACTCAAAGATCACTTCTGGGAAATCAAGAGGAAAGTTTGCCAAGGAGAAAAGCTAGAGAAACTGAGATGGAATACTGCCCCTGAGCTGTTTTCTGTCTGGGTTTGGCCTGCAGTGGCTACTTTTGGCAAAGGAAAGGGAAAAAGGACTTTGCTGCTTGCTGTGTCCCCTGCTTGAGGAAGATCTCCAAGGGCTTGAAACTGAGCATGCCTCCTGTTCTAAAGTCTCAGGCACACAAAGACTTCACCACCAGCTCCCCTGAACTTCCTTGCTGGGAGTTATGACCTGCTAAGGGGTGCCTGCTGTTGTTTTGGACCTCTGGAGGCTGTTTGCCGCTGGGAGCTGGAAAAAGTAATGCAACTTTGAGAAGCGCGACACATCCGCACCTGTTTCTGACGCATCGCCAAAGAAATCGTCGCAGAGCCTGCCCGCGGCTCAAGAAATCGCCGCACGCCACATCGAGTGCACCAATTTCCAAAGTCCGAGATCACCGCACCGATTCCGACACAAGGCCTGTTGGGGGACGCAGTAAGAAACCGACGCATCACCTCCTCTGCGCAGCAGTAAGGAGTCAATGCATCACCTTCCCTGAGTGTAAGGAACCAATGCATCACCTTCCGTGCGACCCTTTTTGTTTGTGTGCGCGAAGCATACAAGGTACTTTGTGTGAAAAGTTTCACATCTGCAATTTGCTTTGAACTGAACTATTTCTACCATTTGAAAGTCATATTTTTATTACTGTATTGTAGATTTTTTGTCGTTTTGGTCTTGTTTGGTTTAGATAAAGATTACCTATTTTTCTAAACTGGTGTGGTGTCCATTTGTAGTGTTTTCTCTGTATTACTGTATGTGTTCACAAATGCTTTACACACTGCCTCTGAGATAAGATGTGTTGGAAAACTTGGAGAGATAAAGGATTGTGTTGGTTATTGCAGCTTTTCAACAAAAATCAGCTTTTATCTTTTCTTGATCTTTAAACTAGATTTTCCTTGCCCTCTACATTTAGAACATAATACGAGCTCCTCCATGCCTCCTTAACTGATACCAAACTACTCCTAATATTAAACCCAACCTGATGCCAGGGTTGGGTTTATTAAAAAATGCACTCAGGGGTTCCCCTAGAGATGTCCCCTGAACAAACAGCTCTAGTGTGTTATTTGACTGGTCTGAGCCAGCCTGCTGCCCTGAGAGGCTGTTCTGGACACCTGAGGTGAGAGCCAGTCCTCTCAGCAGCCAGAACAAAGCTTGCACTGGGTGGAGGGCTTCGCACCCCCTCCCACCCAGGATGATTAATCTGAGGCGGTGAGCTTCAAAGGGCTCAGCGCCCTTTGGTTCCCTCCCCCAGCCTCTCCTGTAGCAGGAGAAGGCTGTCCTTCCTATCCCAGCCCTTTTTGGTGGGAAGAAAGGTGGGAATCCCACAATAGCCAGGAGGTCTGCTCTCCTCTGCCAACCCCACCCCTCTGGTGGGGGACATGAGATAAAGTACAAACTTTACTCTTCACCATCTTGAAGATGGGGAAAGATAGCCAATAGGGTTTTGGGCAATGCCCTCTCCCACTGGAGGCTGGCATTTAGGGGGTGTAAGGTAAGGGGCCCATTGGCCTTTGCCTTCTACTCCCTTAAAATGCCCCTAATGGGGCCTCCCTGAACCAGAACAACATATTCCAAGGGCAAAACATTCAAGAAGAGAATGATCTGCTGCTGGAGCGAAAACAGAAGATCCTTAGAGGACTTTTGGCACCAAAACTGTGCCTACAACTCTGGAACTCCAGAATAGCCTGCCCCCCCACCCCCATCAGCCACTTTTGCAGCTGTGTGGCCTCTAAAAACCCCAGAGTGCTGCCAGCCTTCAAAAATTTCCCAAGATCTCCCTCGGGACAGAGGTAGAGGTCTCCCTGCAGCACAGGCACAAAAATCCCTAAAGTCTGGTACCGTGTTTTTGCTCTGCCTGGCACATCTAAGACCACTGAGGGCTGAGCTTTGGTACCTTTACTCAAGAGGCTCACAACAACCACCTCACTAAATTGATGGTCCCAGGTCCTTCCTAGCATCCCTGGTTCCAATGCCCGGGGTGCAGACCACCGCACCCAAAAAAACAGGTGAAGCGAGTCCTAGCGGGCTCCCACTTGCCGGCATGATAATAACCCTCAAGGGACACCCAGCCTTTGGAGATCAACTTCCTAAGTAGCTCAGAAGACCCAATAAGAATTGTGCCGGCCCAGACCTCAAGGCGCACTTTTGAGCATGATTCCAAGCTGTCCTGTTTGTTCTGCTCCCTGCCTGTCCTGCCGGGATCTCCGAAATCCTGTTGTGGCCTGAGGTTTCACGACACTTGCAACCTCATCCTTCTTTGGGGAGACCACTGACTTCCTTGGAAGTCCCTTTCTACTCCCTTCATCCAACTGGCCCCCTTTTGGTGGCATACCAGCTACACTGTTCCTTTGTCCCCTTCTCCAGCCAAAACTCAGGAGTTTCCTGTGAGACGATCCTTGGAACCTTGGATCTGAGCCCTCTTCCTGTCTGCTCCTCGAAGATGAACCCCCGAATGCTGTGCATTGTATGTTTTCCTACTGTGCCAAATTTCTCCTTAGAAATGCATGGTGTGCCATTGCTTACCCTTGGTTACCATTGCCTTTGAAACCAAATTGCCTTGCAAAAGTACTTTCACTTATATCCGAAGTTTTACACAGCCTTTTTAAATTGAATGGCCTTAGTAAAAGTATTTCCAGGTCATACCTGTTAAAAGTGCTTACCTGTTTTCCTTCCATAAGATTGTATCGCATTTTCCTGACAATGCTGATTTCTTAAAATATTACAAAACATTTTCCAACACTGCAAAGTATTTTTATACTACTGTAAAGTATTTCACTGCCTTTACAAAAATATATCTACTCCATTTGAAAAGTATTAGTATTCTTAAAATTGTTACTTACCTGCAACTGAGTACTTCTTGGTTGTAAAATAAAATAACTAAATAATAAATGTTCATACAAAACAATTGGTCTGGATTCAGTCTCTGAGTATGTGCAATCATTTCTTGCCTGAGTGTGTAGAACAAATGCTTAACACAGCCCTCTGATAAGCCTAACTGCTCGACCACACTCCCACAAATAGAGCTTTTAGTATTATCTACTTTAGCCTCTGTAAGCCTCTGTGGATCCACTGGACTTTATGCACATTATACCTTACTTTGGTATAGTATATACAGAGCCAGCTTCCTACACCCAATAGCTAATCTAATCCCCAATCTAGCTTACTTGCCAGCAAAACCATTTAGGTTTCTGCTGAAGTACAGAGGCCACCTTGAATTCATTTCTCAATCTTTTTTCGTACAACTTTTATGTAGTTTTGTAAAAACATTTATCTGATGTATTTCTCTCTTTCAGATATGTCTACAGTATCTATTATTATTTTTTTCTATTTTCTTCGATAATATGTTTCCTTCATTCTCATCCTCCCGCTTACTGACTCCCCTTAATGTATTTTATATACCTTGTCAGTTTTCTACAGCATAAGATGTATATTTATTATTATTATAGCTCTTTCAGTAGTTTTATAGTACACTCTATGATGTCTTTTACATTTTTATATTATATTTTATTTTTTATGCCATTACTGATGTTGCTCACTGTTCTCAATAAACTCAAACTTAAAAAAAAGAACTTCCCTTGCATCATGAGATATGTTGATTTTCAGTGACGTTCCCTGATGGTGTAAGAATTTATAATGTGCCAATAAAGCTGAGCATGAAAACACCTATCAATGACTACAAGCCATATAACAGCCCATAGGGTACTTGTTGAGATACGATGCATAAACGTTGACTTTCCTCTTTTTATGCTTAACATTTTTTATGCCTAACCCTTGTATCCGAAGGCTCATACTACTCAGGTATCCAGCTCTAACAGTTTTATGTTTTTTAACCTAACCTAAACTGCCCCTCGTTAATTAAACACCAGTGGGACATTAACTGAGCAAGGTCCTGATGCTCTTTCTAACCGAAACATGGCTTAATGATGCTTCAGAGCCAGATAATATTACAGCATTACCCACAAAGTATCGGATTCTCAGAGTGGATTGCTCAGACAGGAAAGGAGGAGGAGATATTACCTCGGTCCGTGCAGGTAACAGTGTTGGGGCCGGGTGGGGGGGGGGATTCCGAGGGACGATGCAGAGGGAAAATTAATTAAATAATAAATAGTCCCTCAGTATCGTCCGTCAGAATCCCCCCCCACCCGGCCCCATCGCCCCACCGCTGTTACCTGCAGGGGCCGCGGCTGTTTTGCCGTAATTTTTAAAGAACGTTTTATGTGTAAAATAGACAAACTCACTATCCCTGACTGTGAAGCTCTTCTTTTTTCACTTTCATTAACCAAGAGCTTCACCGTGTCCAGTGAGCTCATTTATTGCCCACCAGGATCTGCAGGCAAATGGAGCGCTGGTATTACTGAGGCCCTTTCTTCACACATCCTTAAATTCACCAATTTCAACATTTTGGGTGATTATAATATCCATTTTATTAATAGGGATTGCAGAATTGTCTCTTCTTTGAAGGAGGATTTTGCAGCTTTGAATATTTCGCTTATTAACAAATCTGCTACCCATGTAGCAGGACATCTGCTGGACCCCATATTTTCCAATCTTGGCGTTCTGGTAGCAAGCCGCAAGCTGCAACTGTTTGGATGTGAAATGGCGGCTTGCCCCCTGACCTGGAGATAAGATTGGAGTGCAAATGAGGGCGGAGGCAGGGAGAGAGGTTTGGTGCTGAGAGCCTTTGGGCTCTCTTGGCGAGGGCTTTTTCTGTCTGCACATTACCCTCATTGTCGCATCCTTGAACGGATTCAGAAGTCGGGAGCACGGCACCACAGCAGTGGTGAGGATCGGAAACCAACATTCTTTTGAAGGATCGTTTTTGCATGGAGCTGAGGATGGATTCTTTATTTGGTAATGTCACTCTGCTTGAACTCAGTAATAAAATGGGTGAATAATTACGAATGATTATGAATATTTGCACGGTATTTCACATATGATTGAAGAAACATTTCATGATATAATGATTTTGGCGGGGAATGGAAAGTATTTCTTCTATATCCAGTGTTAAACTAACATTTACAGAGCGCACAATATGGCGATATGTTTGGATTAATAAAGGCTGTCAAATCAGCCGAAACCCGTCTCCTACTGTTTACAGCTACATTTGGTGCTGCTTGAAGATGAAAACAAGTGGATTTCATTTTACTTTGTGCAACTTGGTACATTAAAAATATGGACAGTTTCTGATCTTCGAGTGCAAGCTTTATTTATTCAAGAAGGCACTCTGTATATATATATATATATATATACATATATATATGAATTAACCTACTGTCGGTCGCCACTAGGTAGTAATAGTTAGGACAATGTTTCCATAGAAAAAGTGTTTTTTTTACTTTCCTATAGCTCTGGCGTTGTTTGTCAAATGAAATTTTCCCAAAAAAAGTCATAGTGAGTCTTGTTGCGCATGGAAAGGTTTAGGGTGATCCATCAAGTAGGGGGCCGAGAAAGAGAGGTGGTCAAAAAAGTGTGTTTCCCATGTTAATTCCCATAGGAGGTTTAGACACGACTGAAGCCTGAACCACTGGATGGAATTACAATAAATTTGGCAGTAAGGTGGATTTTGGGTCACAGATCACGCTTTCAGTTATGCGGTGTAATCGGTTCAGAAATTGTTGAGAAATTTAAGGAAATCCAAATGTGTTTATCTGCAAGCTCATGCAAGGAAATGCAGAGCTCTGATTGACTTCAAATACTCCAACCAGGAAGTCTTGGCAGCCATCTTGGGACTCGGCATCAGCTGAGTCCCACATAAAAACAGTGCAAAAAAGAAAAGGGGGCAGGGTAGGAATACCCTGAACCCCATGCCTTGGTCTTGGAGTTCCAGAGGGACCTCGGCAAGGCAAAAAAGCATGTTTTAGAAAAATGTTGCCACAAATTTGTGAAATTCGTGATTGCGCAGAAAACACAAACCATGCATGTATTGAGTTATGAATAGAGTCCCTGGGTGGGCTAGGTCCGGAGGGCATTTTTTAATAAAAAGAGGGGGACACATGGGGCCCCCTTCCTTAGGCCCTTGGAGCCCTGGGAACCACTACCTCCCCAGGGCTTTATTTGTAAAAAAGAGGGGGGCATAAGGGCCCCCCTTTTGAGGCTTTATAAGACCGAGGGACCACCACCTCCCAAGGCTAAAAAAACATTGATGGAGGGGCTGCACAGGCCCCCCCAATCCCCCAGTACCACCACCTCCCGGGGGCTAAATAACACAATGGGGAGGCCCTGTGCCCCCCAAGGACAACCACCTCCCCAGGGTGGCTCTAAACAAGATAGAAGGAAGGCCCCCTCCTGGAGCCAAATATGGCACTGGGGACCATTGGCCCCCAGGGCCGGCTCCTGTTATGGCCCGGGGTGCCCAGACCTGGGACATAGCTGTTTGCTTTTGCTTGGCAGGAGCTTTGACAGCTCTCGCCATGCAAAATCTAACACTCCAGTTCCAGCGGGCGGGAGCTGTCAAAGTGCTCCTGCCTGCTGGAAGCAAACGTTCCATCTCTTTACCTGCAGGCAGGGAAAGAGATGAAACAATGGCTCCTGCACGGAGGGAGCTGCCTTTCCAGCAGCTCCCTCTGTGCAGCAGCAATGCCTGCTCCCGCAAGAGGTGGGGAGATGGCTGCAACCGCGGGTGCCTTGAGTCTACCCCCCGCGATCCTGAGGAAAAAGAGCAGCAAGAGGCAAAATAAAGGTGAGAAATGAGCAGAAAGAGGCAGCCTAAAGATCAGCAATGAGCAGAAAGAGACAAGATAAAGGTGATAAACGAGCAGCAAGAGGCTAAATAACGGTGATAAACGAGCAGAAAGAGGCAATATAAAGGTCAGGAGTGAGCACAAAGTGGCAAAATAATAGGCAGAATGGGCAGAACGAGGCAAAATAGCAGTGAAAAACGAGCAGCAAGCAGCACAATAACGGGCAGGAAGAGCAGAAAGAGGAAACATAGAGGGCAGGAACGAGCAGAGAAAAGTAAGAAAAACCAGCAGAAAATGAGTAGAGGAGGCACAAAACCAAAGGCAAGTGAAGGTAGCGGACTGCAGACAACCTGGACAGGAGTACCATCACAGGGGGAACTGGCATGAGGACCTGCTCCCATGTGCCTCCTACTTTTTTTACCACGCACCTACTGACAGACCCATTCATACATTTATGCACCCACTTACACACCCACTCAGATACTCATGCACGCACAAACCCACTGAGAGACTCACACACCCACTCATACTCCACTCACACCCACTAACACACTCATACACCTACTGCCAGACCCACTCAGGGACTAACACACCCACTCACAGACCCAATCAGACAGCCATGCACTCACTCACAGACTGACTCACATACACAGAGGCACTTGAAAACCCACTCAGATGGTCTGAAACCCACTCACAGTCACACACAGACACTCATGCACCCACTCAGATACTCACACACCCACTATCAGACTCACTTAGACACTCATGCACCCACCAACAAACCCAATGAGACATTTATGTAGCCATTCCCAGGCCAACGCAGACACTCATGCACCCATTGAGACATTCATGCACTCACTCACACACCCACTGGGGCACTCATGCACTCACTCACACACTCACTCTCAAAGGTTACAGGTTACAGTTAGGGAATAAAATAAAAAACCTTCAAAAAGTTCACTTAAAAAAAACAAAGGTTACAGGGACGTTATAGCTAGGAAATAGAATTTTAAAACCCATAAAAATGTATTAAAAAAAACAGAGGTGACAGGGACATTATAGCTAGAAAATTGGATTTTTTTAAAACTTAGAAATTCACTGAAAAAAACAAAGGTTAAAAGGACATCATAGTTAGGCTCAAATTTCACTTGTACAAAACCATAGAAATTCAGCAAATATAGTTGCCTGAGGTAACTATAACTTACACTCTCGCAATGCACTGCTTATTATCTCAAATATTACATCACTCATGGCTTGGTCAGTGACATCACTGATGACATCTCAAATAACATCATTGAGGACATCACAAAAAACACAAAAAAAGGCCCCTTGAGACTACACGAGGACAAAAAAGTATTTTTTAATTATTAGCGAATATCGCTGTGGATTTTTTTTAAAAAGCAAGAGTGGTCTCCTGTGCTTGTTTTTAATAAGGCCCCCAGGTGGTGGGCCAGGACCCAGGAGTATGCAGATCTTTATGAAAAATTAATGGAGGGGGCGCTCGTGGCTCCCTTCCAAGGGTATATTTATACCCCAGGGGCCACCACCTCTCCGGGGCTACATATATATATGGGGGGGCGCAGATCCCCCCGGGGACATCACCTTCCTGGGGCTTTTTTATAAAAGGAGGAGTGCCACACAGACCCCCCTCTTACAGCTTTAAGATGCCCGGGGACCACCACCTCCCCGGGGCTACATATATATTATATGTAGGGGGGGCTTTGTGGACCCTGGGGCTTTTTTAAAAAAGGAGGCAGGCCGCGTAGGTCCCCCTCCTAGGGCATTTAGAGCCCCAGGGACCACCACCTCCCGGGGCTAAATTAAACAATATGCAGGGGGTCTGTGCGGACCACCCCCTCCTCGAGGTCAAATTCAAAATTTAAACATGGAGGGGCAGCTCAGCCACCCTCCTGGGCCATAGACGGCCCTGGGAACACCACCTCCTTGGGGCCGGCCCATTCTAAGTAAAGGAAGAGGGCTGCGCAGCCCCCCTCCTGGAGCCAGTTATGGCCCTGGGGACCACCACCCACTGTGAGAGCCAAGCCAAGCGAGAGCAAACATAAGTCTGCTTCCAGAAAGAAGGAGCTGTAAAACTGCTCCCGCTTGCTGGAAACAGAGTTTTCATCTGTTTTCCTGCCCGCCATCATGTAGGCAGAGAAACAGATGAAACAATTGCTCCTGCATTCAGGGAGCTGCATTTCTATTAGCTCCCTGTGTGTGGGAGCTATGCCGGCTCCTGCAGGAGGCAGGGAGCCAGTTGGGACCACGGGATCCTTGAGGCTCCCTCCGTGGTCCCCATCATAACACACTGGGTGCCCTGGGTGGGCTCCAGGGCACCCAGGGAGACATGACCAGGCCCCAAGAGATGGGATCCCCGTGGCTGAAATTGGCCAGGGGAGGGGGACTGTGTTGCCCCCATTAACTTTTTGCCAGGCCCCAGGGCATGGGGTCCCCAGGGCCAAAATCTGCCCGGGGATGGGACCCTCCTCCCCATTGAATTTTGGCCAGGCCCTGAGGATAGGGTCCATGGGGTCAAAATCGGCCCAGGGATGTGATCCCCACATAGAATTTTGACCGGGCCCCTGGGAATGGGGTTCCGGGGGCCCCCCTCCGATTGTGTAAAAAAAAGGACCCTAACTTCTTGAGCTTGGGAAAGGCAAAGCAACTGTGTTTCCTCTCGTATTCCATGTTGAAAAACAATCTTGGAGCAAAATTGGAGCGCAATCTGATCTGGGGTGACTGTGACCAGTGGTTTCATTCTCGTTGTCTCCCGATGAGAGCAGAGACCATGATTCTCCATTTTAATTACCCTGAGTATGCAAATGTCCAAAATCATCTGCATGAGCAGCCCGTTTGGCCACGCCCCATTTTTCTTAGTAGTATTCGAACGTCTTTCTGTCTCTTTCCATGTTGATGGGCAGCCTACTAAAAGGCCCTTGAGCATGTCTCCAGCCGACTTTGATAATGCATTATTGATGCAGAGGAATACGATGACATGTCCAACGAACAAAAAAGCACTAACTTTCTTTAGTTAAGGGGAAGTACCCATGTTTGGTGGAGATTCACCTCTTTGTAGTCTTATCGTCTTCTCTTAATGAGGATTCACATTATCACAGATTTGTAGATGAAGATGCTTGAGGAACAGTCACATTGCTGAAATTACATGCACACCTCATGGTCCTTTATGCAGCTGCACTGTAGCATATGCACAGACATTTTCGCAATGAAGTAGCATTTACTAATTAACCAAATGAAAGTACTCCAGTTGGGTAGGTGTTTTCGGTAAAACTGGGGACTCTTCTTGGAAAACATTAGGTTTGATTCCAGCCCTGGTGCTGATTTCTAGGCTTGTGCGGAGTTTGCAGAGTTCTGTGTATGACCAAAAAACTCCACCGCGCTACACGGAGTTCCGCAAGCGGCAGAGTGCGTTAGGTCGCTCTGTTCGTGCTGTTTTTTAGTGCCGGGTGTTTGTCCTGTGCTGGAAAATCAGTCTGAACGCCACCATGCACAGCACAAGAGGGCACTGCTTCTTTCTGCTGCTTGAGTAGATTTTCTACTCAAGCAGTTGCTTCCTCAATGTGAACGGAAGGTTTCTCAATGTGGGCGTTCGCGACCATACGCGATCGCCCACATTGAGAAATCTCACTGGGAGGTGGTCTAGCGTTGGATTTTCCTCTCTCGACAATTAAAGTTGGTGAGCACGAGCCAGGTAAAAACTCTGCTCCGCAGACTTTTTCGGAACTCCGCATGCTCCATGGAGTGCAGAAAACTCAGCAAACGGAGTGGAGTTCAACACCAAGGCCTACTGATTTCACAGAAATTAAACCTCTACGGGAAGCATTCACAAATATAAACACAGCATGTGCCCCAGTTAAATTTCCACTTCAGTAAAGCAGAAACCATCCTAACTTCTTGGGCCTGGCAAAGGCAAAGCAAATGTGTTTCATCTTGTATTCCACGTTGAAAAACAATATGAAATCCTTAATGGAGGTGAATTCATTGTTGATCTATCGGAGCACAATCTGATGTGTAGTGACTGTGATGAGTGGTTTCTTTCTTCTCGTCTCCACTAATCAGTAGGAACTGCGTGTTTCTGGACGACATAAACTTTGGAAGGTGCC
The DNA here is from genome assembly GCA_963921515.1 of Calotriton arnoldi. Taxonomy (NCBI): domain Eukaryota; kingdom Metazoa; phylum Chordata; class Amphibia; order Caudata; family Salamandridae; genus Calotriton; species Calotriton arnoldi. The sequence continues at coordinate 540,855 of CAWUFW010009516.1, forward strand.
AGACTAATTCCATGCAGCCCCCAGAGTATGTCTTCCCTTGGGCCAGCTAGCTTTCAGTGCCACCATAAGCCCCTCTAAACCTAGACAGTGAGCGAAAGGTTCTGGCAACTACTGAACATGACAACTCTGTTCCCTCAGGACCTATGGTGAAAGACCTAGAACCTTTTGCTTTGACACTCGTGCTCTCTTTCACTCAGAGAAATATACAAAGAATACACAAAGAGAAGTTTTTCAATATTTATTGAACCAAAGTGATTCTTGTATAGAAAATAAGTACTGCAATGATAAATAGACAGAAGCAGACAAAAGTTACAATAAGTGTCAAGACAGTGAATAAAATGAAGAGTTCCACCATCTTGCTGAGACAACTTTTATATGCATTCATATACAGTATTATAACAGTCTAACGCACTCCTACAATGCAAACCCTAACCTATGTGTCTAAGGTGTAAATGTATAGTCTGCCAAGAAATCCCCTTCTGGATGATGTTCCCCTTTACCTGGTGAGTAAGAGTGTAGGACCCTGTCTTGTTCGCAAACTGGATACCCCTCACGGAGATGTCAGTCAGCTGCTAGGAGAAAGTTTCAGCATGTAGGGCCCCTCGAACTCAGCAGAGTGTCTCCTCTGATTATACCTGGAAAACAAAAGGTTATATATAGAAAAAGGCATCCTTGCCTTGGGCCGAGATTGTGTTTCAGGCTGCCATTGTTTGCATTCCACAGATAGCTGTGTCGCCATAGGGACGTAATCACAAACACATTTGTATAATGCATGTGAGGGTCTTGTACTCAATGCCAAGGCAGTGTGAAAGTGTTCTCCCAAAGTTCTCTGTGTCAGCAAGGTTGTGGTTTCCAAGAAACTACCCTAAGTGGCACAAATGCGCATTTGTGTCAAAAGTCGATGTGACAAAGTGAAGGCAACTTTAGGAAAGAACTGTGTACATGTAAAATGGCTCTATTTCCTACCAGGCCGAACTTGGGCACATTGCACCCACTCCTCGTACATAGGTCAACTAAGAAGCTTTTCAAAAAAACGAATCCTTTCATTAAAACATGCTTCAGCATATAGAAAGAAAATTACTACCATTTATACGATAAAAGGATGATAAAATCCTCAAATGCCCAAAATGCATAGCACCACTCACTCACACACACACTCACAGACATACACAGGCACTCACACCCCCGCTCACGGACCCTAACAGGCACTCAAACACCCACTCACTGACCTAAAAAGTAGGGGTGGGCGGAATTTGCGTAGTCGCGCTACGCAAAGCTCCGCAAAATGGTAAAAATCTCTGCGAGCACGCAAAAGTTCCACGAACACGCGGAATTGCTTGTTCCGCCCGTTCGCGATGCTTTTTTCCTGTTCGCGAATGCTGTTTGCGTGCTCGGGGAGAAATATCTCGCGAACACGCATTTTGAAAGCGCGAACAAGCAAAAAATTCCGCAAAGCCGCGGATCGTGGAATTTTTAGCTATTTCGCATTCTCCGCGGAACGCGAAATTACCCAAATTCCGCAAATTCCGCGAGCGGAACGGAATTTACCACCCAGGCCTACTAAAAGGCCACTCACACACCCACTGCCAAAGGTTTGAGTTATTGTTAGGAAATAAACTTTTAAAAAACCTCTGAAATTCATTAAAAGAGCTTTACAGGGCCGTTATAGTTAGGAAATAGAATAATAAAAACCTTAGAAATTCACTGAAAAAATCAAAGGTTACAGGGATGTTATAGTTAAGCTCAGATTTCACTTGTTCAAAACCATTGAAATTCAGCAGTTATAGCTAACAATAACTTGTGCCCCTGCAATGCACTGCTTATTACCTCACATATTATATCATTCATGACATAGGGGCCGATTCCGATCTCGGTCGGAGGCGCACCCAATACCATTCGGTCGGGAAAAAAGCCATGCGAAAGCCTGTTTCCCGACCGAACCGTACGCGGGTCCGGCCGAGCGAGTACGATGCGAATTCGCCGACCGACTCGTCCGGGCGACCCGACCGCTCCAACCGACTCGTACCCGGATCGTACCGCTCCGACCGACTCGCTCGGACCCGATTCGCACCGCGCAATGGAGACGTTTTCCGGCCGGGTAAGTACGATGCGCACCTCGACCGCTCCGACCGACTCGCGCCGTCCGACTCGAACTCGCTGTCGGAGCCGTACTTTGGGGGTCCGTGTCGGACCCCCTGTACTGCGTACCCGTGCGAGGCGCACACAGGGGGACCCATGGGTCCCCCTACCTGTGCGTGTACGCCGCGGAGCGCTTCGCGGCGTACTCGCTGTAGGGGCGCCCTTGTCCGCCTCGCACCCATTGAGGCAATGGGAGCCCGCGTCACGCGTTGTACGACCGGCTCCCATTGAGTTCAATGGGAGTCCGACCGACTCGTGTCCGATAACATACGGACGCATCGTACTCGTTCGGTCGGACTGCACGGGTCCGATTCGGTCGGAAATCTCTCCGGGTCCGGCTCGGTCGGAGAGATTTCCGGCCCGAATCGGAATCGACCCCATAGTCAGTGACTTCACTGATGAAATCACTCATGACATCATGCACAGAACCACTCACACACCCACTCATACCCCCATACAATCTCTCATACACCCACTCACACACTCACATAGGCACTTAGACACCAAGCTTTGCCACTTGCCTGTGACCTCCAGTTACTGCTTGTTCCAGACTGATCCAGTGACACCGCAGCTGCCCTGGTTTTCACACTGGGGTTTTCCCAACTGGGTTTTCCCACTCACCGTTCTTCCCATCAACAGAAGCCCCACCCATCCCAGGACCTACTTATTACAGGCTGCAGCACGACCACATCAGTAGGCACTAGGATACCTAGCTTGCTACTTGACTGTGGCCTCCAGTTCCTGCTTCTTCTAGACTGATCCAGTGACACCTCAGCAACCCGGGTTTTCCCACTGGGGTTTTCCCAACAGGATTTTCCTGCTCACCATTCTTCCCGCCAACAGAAGCGTCGCCCACCGCAGGACCTACTTAATGCAGACCGCAGCGCGACTGTGGTGCTAGCATTCCGAAGGCTTGCCAATGGAAAGCCCATAAACAACCGTCTGTGGCTGGACTGCACCCAGAGCCATGACCCCTGGCCCTCTCACCGCCTCCCGAAGATACACCATTGGTGAGCTCTACACCCTCGACTCCGGACGCTGCAACAAACACTGCCACCACACTGACCCACAGTCCACTCAGCCTCTCCAGCCAGAACACCACCTCCACCATATAATCCTTCCACTCGGAAGTTCCCACAGACCCATGCCAGCACCACATCTTCAACCTTAGAAACCAAAGTATTGGCCAGGAATTCACCACCATACTCAACACCTCTGAATGAATGAATGAAATGCCATTTATAGAGCGCCTGGTTACACCATTGGTGTGTCCCCGTGCTGCAATCAGACCATCCGGGATCGAGCAGAAGGGCAAAGATGCAGCAAGAAGATCTAAGACAGAGACCTAAATAGCCAAGTTTCTAGTTGTTTGCGAAAAGCTTGTCCTGCCGAGCATGCTTTCAGCGGGGTCGGTAGGGAGTTCCAAACTTTAGCAGCCAAATAACTGAAAGAACGAGCACCCATTCTAGCTTTCCGGATTCTGGGAACCTTTGCCTGCAAAGTTCCGCATGACCTGAGGGTGCGAGATGGGAGGTAAGGCGTGGTTAGAGAGCGCAGGTATCACCATGGCAACATTTACCGATGCCTGGAAACATACTAAAGTCCGAACACTGTTCAAAAAACCCTCCGCCAACCCCAGCGAACTCAAAAACTACCAGCCAATTTCCCTGCTCCCACTCCCCGTGAAGGTACTGGAAAAGATCATCAACAATCAACTCATGACACACCTGAAGCAGAACCAGCTACTCGATGACTCCCAATACGGCTTCCACAGCAATCACAGCACCAAAACCGCACTGACCGCAGCCACCGATGACATTCAAACCCTCCTTGACTGAGGAGATACAGCAGCGTTCATCCTCCTTGACCTCTCAGCAGCCTTCTATACCATATCCCACCACACGCTGATCGGAAGACTCCACCACATCGGCATCCAAGAGGACGCGCTCAGATAGATCACCTCCTTCCTCACCAGACAAACCCAGAGGATCCACCTCCCACCTTTCACCTCTGAACCCAAGGAGATCACCTGCCATGTCCCCTAGGGCTCATCTAACAGCCCCACACTCTTCAAAGCATATATGGCCCCGCTGGCCAACATTGTCAGATCCCACAGTCTCAACATAATTTCCTACATAGACAACACCTAACTCATCCTTTCACTCACCGACAACCCTACCATAACCAAAACCAACTTCGACAGATGCATGACAAACGTCACCAACTGGATGAAGAACAACTGCCTGCAGCTGAACACAGACAAGATGGAAGTAATGATCTTTGGCAAAAGCAGCAACATATGGAATGACTCCTGGTTGCCGTCAAACCTAGGACTCACACCCACTCCCTCCGTCCACGCCAGAAACCTTGGAATCATCATTGACAACAAGCTCACCATGAAATCACAGATCAATGCCATCTCCTCTGACTATTTCCTCACTCTAGGCATTATACATAAGATCTTCAAGCGGGTACCCCTACACATGAGACACACTGTGACGCAGGCCCTGATCACCAGTTGACTGAACTATGGCAATGCCCTCAATGTAGGAATTGCCACCCACCTCCCACAGAGACTTCAGACCATACAGAACGCAGCAGCCAGACTCATCCACGGCCATTCTCGATGAACCCATATAACACCCCACCTCAGGCAACACCACTGGCTCCCCGTAGAGAAGAGATGCCAATTCAAGCTTCTGACTCACGCACACAATGTTCTACACAATCAAAGACCTGCATACATTAACTAGTGCCTGATCTTCAACCAACTGTTGAGAAGTCTACGCTCTACCTCCTTTTCTTTGCCCATACTCCCGCATCTACCAAAGCAGAAGTGGAGGATGCTCCTTCTCCCACATCACAGCAAGGATCTGAAACAGCCTCCCCATGCAACAGTGGACCATTACCTCATTTCCAGAATTCCAATCGGTGTTTAAGACCTGGCTGTTCGAATAAGCCTCCTGGACCTGCAAACATCTGGATACCCTAGGGGATGATTATCCGTGCTTTATAAATCCTGATTGATTGATACTCATTCACAGACCCATAAAACTACTGACACACACCCACTGAACCAGACAGTCACTCACACAATCACTCACTCACCCATGTGGCCACTCACACAGCCACTCACAGACCCACGAGCCACTCACACAGCTACTCACTCAGCTATTAACAGAGCTACTCATTCGCTGATATAGCCACTCACACATCTATTGACTCATCCACAAAACCATTTACATACCCATTCACACATCGATACAGGCACTCACACGCTCACTTTCTCACCTATATAGTCACTCAGACAGATACTTACTTTGCAAAGCATCCACTTACACACCCACTCACTTACCCATACACACACTCAAGCAGCCACTCACCCATACACCCATTTACACACCCAGTCAGTCACCCATACAGTCATTCAGACAGCCATTTAGTCACCCATACAGCCACTCACACAACCACTCACCCACCCATACAACACTGACACACCCACTTGATAACCAATACAGCATCTCACATAGTACCTCACTCACCCATACTGCTAATCACAGACACTCTTATTCAGCCATACAGCCACTCACACACCCATATAGCCACTCAGACACCCACGCCCACACTGATACAGACAGTCACAGAGCCACTCAGATGACAAATAATAGAAACAGTATCGCTCATTAGTAGTACAAAAAAAATAGAGATTTAACTCATACCATAGCTTACTATAAAGCTTTAAGTCTCAGAAACGTTTTCGAAACACACTCACTGGATGATGTCATCAGTGATATCATCAGTGATGTAATCAGTGATGTCTTTTGAGATGTCATCAGTGATGTCACTGACCATGTCATGAGTGATGTAATATGTGAGGTCAGCGTAAGTTATAAATAGCTCTGGTAACTATAACGTCTGAATTTCTACACACCCTCTCACTCATGTATACAGTCCCTCACATACCCACTCACCTTTCTATACACCCATTACACACCCACTCACTCACCCATACAGGCACTCCGACTGCCACTTACCTTAGTGTATATGTTTTACACTCAGTAACTTTTAGAAAACACTCATAATCACTAAATGATGTCATCAGTGATGTCATCAGTGATGTCATTTAAGATGTCGTCAGTGATGTAATTTGGGGTGTCATGAGTGATGTCATCGGTGATGTCACTGACCATGCCATGAGTGATGTAATATGTGAGGTCATAAGTAGTGCAATGTGGGGGCATAAGTTATAGATAGCTCAGGAAACTATAACTGCTGAATTTCACTGGTTTTGTACATGGGAAATCTGAGCCTAAATATAACAGCCCTGTAACCTTTGTTTTTTCAATGAATTTCTATGGTTTTTTAAATTCTATTTCCTAACTATAATGTCCCTGTAACCTTTGGTTTTTAAGTGAATTTCTAAGGTTTTTTAATTTTATTTCCTAAGTGTAACGTAGAACCTTTGAGAGTGAGTGTGTGAGTGAATGCATGAGTGTCTCAGTGGGTGTGTGAGTGAATGTTTCAATGGGTCTATCAGTGGGTTTGTGAGTGTCTTAGTGGGTCTGGGAGTGGCTGCATAAGTTTCTCACTGAGTGTGTGAGTGAGTGTATCAGTCTCTGAATGGGTCTGTAAGTGGGTGCGTGAATCTGAGTGGATCTGTGAGTGGGTGCATGAGTGTCTGAGTGGGTCTGTGAGTGTGTGTGTCTGGGTGGGTCTGTGAGTGGGTAAGATGCTCTGTGAGTGGGTGTGTGAGTGGCTACGCCACATTTGAATGGAAGGGGAGCCACATGCCGCCCTTCCTGGGCCAATTTCGGCCTTGGGGATGCTGTGCCCCAGGACTGGGCCATAATTAAATGAGGGGGACCACACGGCCCCCCTCCCCGGGCCGATTTCAGCCCTAGGGACCCCATTTCTCAGGGTCAGGCCATAATACTATGGGGAGGGGTTGTGTGCACTCTTCCCCGGGCCGATATCGGCCTCAGGGACCCCAACCCCCAGAGCCCGGCCTTTGATTTGTTTAATTGCTATTTGGAGAGGGGGGACCATGTGGCCCCCTTCCCGGGTCGATTTTGGCCCCGGAACCCCATCCATGGGGCCCAGCCATTATACTATGGGGAGCGGGGGCGTACAACATATCTCACCCTTGGCACCGATGCAACACAAGCCTTTGCAGCCCCAGCGGCTTCCTCGTTGACGATGGAGAACCCCATAATGCAAGCCCCTTTTGACCGCTCAGCAGCTCTGCTGCTGCGTGATGCATCTCAAAGCACCCTGCTTCGCAGCTCCTTGTTGATGACTTCTTGATGCCTGCCTGCACAGGTCGATGCAAGGACTTTGCATTTCGATGCCCAGGCCACAAGTTACTTTGTCAGTGGAATAAACTCAGACTTGTATCCGGCTCTCGCTCCATTGGGGTCGGCCTGAACTTTTAACTTGGACCCAGTCTACCCTGACCAGATAACCATGGTTGTCACTTTTTGCTTTTTATCACTTGATTTTTACTTAAACCTTTAAAATTGTATTTCTCCGGTTCTACTAATTGGAATTTTGTAATTTTGTTTTCAATTAATTTATTCAAATGTAATCAATTTTTCTAAATCAGTTTGGGATTTTTTCTTGTGTTGTGCTTTCACTTCATTACTGTTTGTGTGCTGCAAAATACTTTACACTTTGCCTCTATGTTAGCATGACTGCCTTTGTGCCATGCAACCACAGGGATAAGCACAGGTTACTTTAGTGACTTTAGTGGTTCACCCTGATGGTGATATTGGCTGCTACTTGAAGAGGATTCACACCCTTTCATCCAACAACCCAATTTCTCACAGTGATGAACATGCACCCCTGCATTGAGTGTCCCAGCTGCATGTATATCTGCATTCCTGGTATTGATTTTTGGTCATGGATGAACACGGATCATGCATATGCGCCATGACCTAGGCATGTCTCTTGGTGATGTTGTCTTGTTAGACCAGAAGGGGTACATCAACCGCTACCCTTAGAGTTGTAGAGGGCTACTGTGCTTACCTGGAGTTAAGTGACATGAGCACAGTGATTGCAGCATACCCGTTTTGTGTTTCATAGGAATCAGTAGCAGAAACTGTGACTGTGTACTGAACTCACCATTGGTCAGTATGGATTGCGCGTGCCAGGATGTATATGTGCCTGTAGATGGTACATAACAAGGTGGCCTATGAGTAACATTTTAGAAACCCAGGACCTGTAGAATCTAGTGGAAGTGAAGACTGCGAAGTTGGTATTGATGTTACTAGAGAGCTGTCCACTCTCTGGCAGAAGTTGGTAAACCTCCATCGGGCATACCACAAAGTTGCGGGTATTCCTTGGTGCAGCAGAGTGTCAAGGGCCCCATATGCCATACAAAAGGTGGTGGGGGTACTGGGACTGTTAGGCCCATTGCCCTTTGCCTCTCAGCGTGCTGGAGCTGTCGCCTGAGACTGATGGGGCATTACCAGTGTCCTTGGCCCTTGTATCCCGGAGGTTGGCTACTAGGGCTGTTGGGACATCACCTGGCGCATCTGACCTCGTTGGGTTGTTGCCTGTGCCCATGACCTCTGTAAGCCAGGAGGAGGCCAATAGGACTGTTGTGGTCAGTACCCGTATTGGAGGAGTCCCTGTAAGTAGAGGAGGGACTCAGAAGCAAGGTCAGAAGATGCCCTGTCGGTCATATTTCGCAGCAACCTTGTCCATGAACTTCACAAAACGGACATTAAGTGTACAGCCCCTGCCCTTGAAGCAGTGATTGATTGCCTCCAGACAAATGTGGACATTAATTTCTCTGAATCAAGGCTTTAATCAAAATTGTCCTTCCCAGTCAAAACTAGGCCAGGTGCACATGACATGGGCCAAAGATTCCTTCGGAAAGGGACAAAAGGAACAAGAGCTATCATGATCATCACACTATTGTTTCCATATTTGGGCATCTTTCCTCATGTCGAATAGGCCCATCCTTTCTCTTAGAAACCCTAACTTGTAGTGTGTTGACAGTGGTAGTGACAAATAGTATTGAGGCTTCAACTCGACATAGGTTGCGGCTGCTTATCAATTATGAGCTTTTGTTTGTAGGGCCAGAAGATCTTTTTTTACTGACAAGATTTTCTTTGCCTTTCCTAAAAGAAATGTGAAGACCCCATGTGAGATAGTCATGTCCCATGGATGATTCATTTGAAGAGTTTTCCAAAGACTTACGAATGGCCTCTTGCAAGGCAACACAGGTAAGTTAAACAGGCCTTTACCCAAATTAAATTTAAGGCTCCTAGCTTCAGCCTTCTTTAGTGTAAACCGGAATTTCAATAAGGTGGTCCTCTGTACCAGTGTTTGTTCTATGCAGACAAATTCTAGTCTGAATATTTAATTAAAGAGCCTTGATTAGTTCTTGTTTAACCAACTTCCACATTTATCCGGAAATGTTTCGAGGTCATAGACTAATGAGGGCAGAAAATTGTTTTTATGACTTGCAATAGCTATAAAAGCCAGTGGCCTCTAATATTGTTTTCTATTTTGCAAAGACCTGCAGCTAGCCCTATAGCTCGTTTTTGCAGAGCTTCCATGTGAATGCTTAAAGTACCATAGAACTGAAACTCGATGCCTAGATACTTGTATGAGTAGGACCTGTTGATTGTATGCTCCCCAAATTTCCATGACCAGGAATATTGCTTGCGAATCCTTGTAAAGGTGACAATTTTTGTTTTTCCTGGATTTATTTCTAATTCATTACTCTTACAGTAGGAGGACAGTTGTTAAGAGAGTGATAAAGGCCTACAGCCAAAAAATCCAGCAGTACCATCTCACCGGCATATTGCATAATGTAAAGGGTTTGCTATTAAGTCTCCAAGGTCATGATTTTAGCATAATTACTCGAAATTACAGCAAAATTACTTGAGATTGCACAGAATTACACAAGGAGCTTAACCCTGCATTTTGCCGTATATTTTAGTGATAATATTCATCCTCACATCCACAATGGACCCTAGGATGTATTTTGGAGTAAGAAAATAGCACTAAGTACAAAAGTCCACAAACAGCAGCAGCCACTCTACTCCTACTCTGTTTGTGTGCTCTTCTACTAGGCATTTTTCCTCCAATTATTCTAAATTATGTGAGCGGGCGTAATTGTGTAATTTTCAGCAACTTTGCATGACATGACTAGTGCAGAATTACCGAAAATACTTCATTTAATCCAGCCTAATTAAAATTTCACCCAGGCCTAGTTGCTAGCCACCTGCTATTATGGTTGTTCAAATCTATCACTGGACTGCTAGGTGTTCTGATATGTGAGTTTAGTGCAGTGTCTTATTGGTGACATATATCTGTCTATTAAGTGTAGATTGAGGGGCAGTGCCAAGGAATGTGTACTTTATGCATCTTGTCCCAGCAGTCATTGTGTGGTAATAACCCTTCCTTGTGCAAGTTCACAGGAGACTAATGCCAACTACTGAAGATTTTGATGTATAAAAACTTTAATCTAGCTTCTGTGATGTGCTTATCATGAGTGGTCAGAGAAGAGGAACAGTCATCTATGGGGTGTTCCCGTCCCAGAAATCTTTGCCAGTTGGTTCTGATTAGATGGGAGATGCATGACAGTTCGGATAGCTCACGACCCTCATTAGAACGGAGCCGAAACTAGAAGGCACGACCCATGAGTTACAAGTCATTGCTACCCCAAAATCATATTATGCCATTGCCACCTTCCAGGTAGGTGGCTATGGCACTATATTCCCCTGTGTGATGTTTATGTTTTTGCATGCTTTAGGTTCTTATAGGAAAGACAGAATCTGTCTGAATGTTTCTACACATACTGAGTTACAGTTTTTTTAAAAATCTGACTTACATTCAACTGATTCTAATATAATTTTACATCAAGAAATGAAGGGCCTGATTTAGAGACTAAACGATAGATTACTCTGTCACAATCATCACAGATATCCTGTATGCTTTACTGAAAGTGCCATAGGATATAATGCACTTATAATAAGTTTGATGGGATACCCTTTACGTTTGTGATGAATTAACCAATCTCCCAAACTCTAAATCAAGCCCTACATGGTTTTTGGTGTGTTTAATTTTGCACTAAAGATTCTACTTTTATTCTTTATGTCTGCAAACATCCCATATCTTTCATAGAAACGAGCCACACAACAAGGATGTAAGTGGTTTGTGCGAAGGGTGATGGTTTGTGCGTGTAGTATACGGAATAAACTATTCCCTGGTGTGCATTATAAGGATACTGTAGTACCTCAGGGTTTTGTGACCTTTTAAAGGGGCTTGACCTCCTGCCTCCTTCCTTTATATGGTCACCGAAATCCACGGTGACTCGTAATATCTTTATAATATACTGCAGGAGGTACTTTATCCCATAAATAATTTACGTTAAAGTCAAAAGTAGGACCTGGTATAATCCATTTACATTTTTAGAGCCTTGGTTTGTGTTTGCAACAATGAGGTGAGTAGTGAAGGAATGCTTTGATTAATGTTTGATGTGATATGAGAACGCTGCATCCTCTAAAGCCGAAAACAAATGTCGAGGATGTCGTTGGCGCGTCGCCGGTTGGAACGGGTCCCTCGCGGCGATAACCCTCAATAAAGCCCCACCAGCCTCATATCAGAGCACACGGAAGCTGAAGGATTCATTCGTCTCGGAGCCTGTTTGCTGTTATTCACACTGGGATAATGAGATTATTGGAATATATTTTTTTTCTAATGAGAATTAGATAGAAACCCTCAGTCTCTAAATGATTTAGTCACAGAGGACAGTCATTAGTCTTCGCTTGATTGCTGTCAGATGGTGGAAAATTGCGATATTATTCTGATGCGCTTTGTGATGGAGCAGTATTTTTCTAGGCCTCTTTGGTGTCAAACGAGATGGGAAGGGCTTGTCTGAAGTGGCAGATCTGTTACACTTGCGGCGGGGGAGACAGATAGATGGTCTTGGGAGATAAATGGAAAGAACTTTGGATGGAACGCTAAACGCATCTTGGCAGAAAGACGGATGCTTCGAGAATGGTCTTTGTCACACCTCTTTACATCACTGGCATTGGTACATGCTGTACAGTTTTTAAGCACCCGTGAAACGTGCTGGATTGAGAGAGAAAAGAGAATGAAGTCTGTCAGGGGTAGGCTGGCCTGAAGGGAAATCTGCTGAAGCTACTTCAAGGCCCATAGGGTTGGGGCGTGTCAGTCTCCTGGCAGCTGAACATGACTAACCAGCTAATCCACAACGGCCTTCCAGTGTTGTGGGCCTGTTGCTTGGGTAATTGTGTGACAGACCTTGATCACATTTGAAACAGTGACTATGGGTATTGTTTCACTTCCATGAGCCTTTGTCACAACGAATGCGCCTAAAGTCTAGATGAACCCAGTCCAGCCCAGCTATGCCCAAGTCCTTCCTTCAACCCTTCATCGCACACTTCTACTAAAAGAATCAGATATTTTGTCTTGCGTTAGATGTGATATTCATTGTAAGTCATAAATAAAATACCAAAGGGTGCATTATTTTTCAGGTGCAATAAATACCACCAACTAAAACAATTCCCCCCTGAAATGGGGCATGACATGCAGATTTTGGCACATACTGCAAACCGCATTTCACACTAAATGCTTCAATTTGTATGGAATTTTGCAATATTTCACAGGAAAAAAATATTCACCCAGCTTTACTGTATGGTTATGTTTATGTTTATGTGTGGGGGATTTATTAAGCGCTCGTTTACCAAAAGGTCTCTTGGCCCTATCGGAGATGGGAGAGCCTTACTGAAGAGCTCTAACAGTAGGCTAGGGTGAACAACCAAGTTTTCAGTATTTTCCTAAAGCTGGTGTACTCCGATGTTAGTCTGATGTCTATCGGCAGAGAATTCCAAAGTGTTGGGCCAAGTACAGAAAAGCGAGAGCCACCTGTTCTCTTGCGCTTAAATCTGGGAATAATCAGCATATTCGTTGAGGCTGATCTGAGATTCCGTTTGGGCAAGTACTGTGAGATCTTTGCAGATATGAATTTGGGGCCCGTCTCGTAAAGTGCATTAAAGATCATGCAACCTGTCTTAAACATGGACCGCTGAGTTACAGGAAGCCAGTGTAGCTGCTTCATAAGTGGCTTGGTATGACAATGTCTCGGTTGCTGAAAGACTAGCCTAGCCGCTTGATTTTGAATCAGCTGCAACCTATGGGTTTGATTGGCAGGGAGCCCTAAATAGATAGCGTTGGCATATTCCAGCCTGGACATGATCAAGGCCAGCATGATTACCATGCTTGCCTCCCTGGTAAAGAATTTCCTGATTTTCTTAAAGGTCCTCAGATGGTAGACGCAAGATGAAGTAACCAGGTTGATCTGTTCATGCATGGATAGATTGGCATTGATTTTAATCCCCAGACTTTTAACCGAGTTTTTAGGGATAGGTGGAGTATCCAATGCAGCTGGCCAATGTGCTGGCGTCCACTGATTGAGTCTGTTATTGGAAATAACTATCTCTGTTTTATCAGAGTTTAATTTAATATAGTTGTGACTCATCCAATCTTTAATGAAGAGCATGGTATGTTGGAAGAAATCCTTGGATTCCTCTGTCTCGTCAATTGGGAAAATCAGCTGCATATCATCTGCATAGTTATATACCTTCACTCCCCTGTTTTAGAGGGCGTGGATCAGGGGACAGATATAGATGTTAAACAGATGAGGGGAGAGGGATGAACCTTGAGGTACACCACAAGTGGTATTGACCCTGGCTGAGTTAAAGGGTGCCAGCCTAACAGACTGGGTACGTTCCCCTAAGAATGAAATCATCCAATCCAGTGCTGTACCTCTCAGGCCCGCCGCTGCCATTCTCTCTGCTAATATGGTGTGATAAACGGTATCGAACGCAGCGGACAGGTCGAGCAATACCAAAGCCTGTGTGCACCCCCTGTCTGCACCCTCCTTCAGATCATCCACTACGCTTAAGATGACTGATTCAGTAGAGTGTGATGGTCTGAAGCCTGCCTGATGGGAGTCCAGGAAATTAGTTTCTTCGATGAATGCACAAAGAAGTTTTGCTACATGTGCTTCCAGCATTTTTGCCGGATATGGAAGGAGCGATATTGGTCTGTAATTGCTCAGAAGGTAAATTCCGCCATGTTTTTTCCTGCTTAAGTCACTGCTAGAGTGTATCTGGCGCTGTAGAAACAAAAATCACAAAACTCATGGGGGCATATTAGCAAGACCCACGTTAAAATTATCGCCGTTTTAGCGGCAGGAAACTGCCGCTAAAGCGGCGATAATGGGCTTGCTAATATGCGTTATGGAATTCAATAGAAGCCCAGGTTAGATGTCCTGCACATCTAACCTGGGCTTCTATTGGAATTCTATAACGCATATTAGCAAGCCCATTATCGCCGTTTTAGCGGCAGTTTCCTGCCGCTAAAACGGCGATAATTTTAACGTGGGTCTTGCTAATATGCCCCCTGATTTTTATATAGGCAATAATAGGGATTACCTCCTAATAACTAGGACATTAATTAATGGACTACTCGTAATGAAGGCCTCTTTCAAGCAATTTTGTTCAGTACAAAAAGCTTTCAAGTTTCCGCACTTAGAAATAGTGTAACATTTAATTAATCACAACACATAGAAATTGCATTAAAAGACATTAAACATAAGATAAACTAAAATAGAGCAGCATTCATAAATGGATTCAGAGAATGGTTAAAACGAAAATATATTCACTTCACAATGAAGGAAAATGTCTTTGTAGTTTTCCAAAGAGAAAGAAACTTGTTTTAAATTCTGGGGCAATGAGAATGGCAGCCCATCAATGTTAAGCCTTAGCAAAGGACGATTTATTTGGGAGTCTGACTTCTCGACATATGGAGTTGCTCATAGTGTAAGTAGCCTTCATGTAAGTAAGTGCCTACCAAGTAATTCAATAACAATTAAATCTTCCTGTGCTCACGTCTTTGTAGGTTAGGGACATAGGATTTTTACTTGTTCAAATCGTTAATGGGTGTCTTTTGGTCCAGACCAGTCAAAAGGTTTTGTGGAGCCTTGAGAAAAAACGAATTAGGAGGGCCTGCCCAACAGCATCTGGTTTCAGTCCTGGCTTCCAGCTTGGCCAAACTGTGTGATCGTGGACAGCTATATTTCTTCACCGTGTCTCCATCTCAACGACCATCATACTTAACAGCACCCTGAAATAAATCAGTACAGGATGCTGACTGTCCAAAACCTCTCTTGTGATTGATTTAAGAAATCAAAACGTTGCTTCATTTATAACAACAATAAAGGCCTTATGTTGGAGGCACAAGAATAATGACTTGCATCTTGTGTCACTAATACGTCTGTCATACAGGTGTAAGGGGAAAGCCTGCAATTCTCATCCAGTGGTTGAATTGAACAGTGTGAAATCGGAAAACCTAGTTTTACTTCCATCTTCCCAATTTAACATTAATGTGTGACCCCGGCAATTCATTTTCTTCACTATGCCTCGTTTTCAATGATTATCTCATATGTGAGCACCTTGAAACAATTTAGTTCAGGGTGGGCCCTGGACAAATATTTCTCTTGTTTATGGTTTAATAGACTGTAATTTTGCAATATCTCCTTCAAATGTTTTCCTTTTTATTAGCATTTTCATCTATTTATTCAGTGTTTTCTTCCCATCAGTTCAGACGTCAATGTAAAGGTTCAGATTGAGGAAAACCTCCTGTAGGACCTTCTTCCGAGCCCTCTTATCCATCACTCGTGATTTTACAAACAGGAGACTGCATTCGTGTTGCGGTAGGTGGTGTTTTTTTTGCAAGTGAGAATGACAGGTCACAAATAAATGAAAGGGTTATTCACAGAGTTCATAGGACTGAATTTGAACTACAAACAACAGATTCATCATTGTCCTAAACTAATGGGTTTCAACTTGGTCATAAAGCTGGGTCTGGGAAGGTGTCCAGGACATTCTACAAAAGAAGTTCAACTCTCTTGAGTTGCATAGAAAGAGCAATCTCGTCAGGTAGATTTAAACGTATTTATTTAAATCGAGTGAATCTAAGATGTAAAGAACCCATTTCAGAAGGGACAGTCTCAAAAGATCATTCTGCTGCTGATCTTTTTTCGAATGCATGGCATCATTTGATGTGGATGACACGTGCCTCCAATTTCAGATTCATAATTCGAGGTTCATATTGCCGCAGTACCACTTCCAGTTCTCTCTCAGTTAGTCAACTCGCAGATGCTCATAAGCATTCTGGCTCAACTATGGGTTCCCCAGAGGTTCTAGAGCTATTTCTACATGCTTTCTTAGACAACTGCATGTTCCTCTGCTTATTCAGGGACTGAATGAAAGAGGAGATGCGAGATGTGGCCAGAACTCGTGCAAGTTATGGATTTATATTCAGTCTGAAGTACTCAAACCTGCTACTGAAAGTGCCTGGGCCATTTACTTAGTAACCCTCTGATGTTGATCCTCCGATGGTCCTTTTTTTGCAGCATGAAAGTGTAAAGGGGACCAAATTTCATAAACCAATTTAGTACACATTGTAACCAATTTGAAGCTACACAATAACCCAATTTGAAGACCAAATGAAGGTTAGTCAATATTTATTGCAAATTCAAGATTAGTTGGATATATAACAATTGTAGTAAAAGAGTATAAAAGTACAGTGGGAACAGAAGAAATCCAAGTCTTTAGAAAAGATTAACTCGATGCAGTAGCAAAAGAACAATGAGTTGTATGATTATTATGCAAGTAATCAAAAAGCAAGAATGAATGTTTCCCTGCATCGGCACTTCATTGGAGAAAAGCACTTAGTTCTATCTATCCCTACTCTAACTCTGGAGTGGAATCCCTACTTAGCATTTTTGACAAAAGGTTCAGAAATGGAAAATGTGTCAGTGGTTAGAATCTTTGTTAGACTTGGCTTTTTCAGCGGGTTTACCCCCAGACATTTTGCTTTTTGGCCTCCTGTTTTTGACCCTGTGTGTGTTGGTTTTAGGACTCTGGGCACTTTCCCACTGCCAATCAGTGCTAAAGTGCATATGCTCTCTGTGTAAATTGTGTTATGGATTGGTGTTTCCATGATTGGCCTACTTGATTTATGTGTCAGTCCCTAGTAAAGTGCACTGCGAGTGCCAGGGCCTATAAATCAAATGCTGTTGGTGGGCTGCAGCACTGGATTGTGCCACCCACGCAAACAGCCCGTAAAGTGTAACTCTGGCCTGCCATTGCAGAGCCTGTGTGCAGCCTGGGGCTGCCATGTCGACTTGGCAAGTGCACACACTTGCAAGTCCCTAAACCTTCCCTTTTCTACATGTTAGTCACCCCTAAGGTAGGCCCAAGGTACCCCCGTTGGCAGGGTGCAGTGTATGTGAAAGGTAGGACATGCCCTGGTGTGTGTGGCATGTCCTGATAGTGAATTACAGCCTATTTCGTTTTCACTATTGCAAGGCTACCTGTTCTCCATAGGCCAGAATGGGCAGTTTTGATTATTACAGCTTATAATCCTAACTGACCCAGGGAACATGGTAGAAATTCGAGTTTAGTATGCCTGGACTCAGAATGATAAAATGCATCTTTTAGTGAAGTTGGTTTTAACATTCTGTGTTTGAAAATACCAATTTTAGAAAGTGGGTATTTTCTTGTCTAACCATCCAAGCCTGCCTCTGCTAGGTTGCGTATTCCTTGTCTGGAGTGTGAGTGACAGGGGCTGGGGGATGCCAGGAGACAGGGTGAGTCAGCACAGGGCTGAATAGCAAGATCTACATGTAGATGGGTGGGAGGAGATGCACCTGGGACCTGAATAGGGCTGGGCCTTCCCTCCACAATGCTGGCTCCACCTCCTGTGGTGCGTCTGACGTCCCTGGCCTGCACTGTGAAAGGAAAGAAGGAGCCTTGTCAACAAAGTGCTCCAGGACTGACCAGAACTGGTTTGGACTAGGCAAAGGCCTCTCTGCCTTCAGAGGACAAAGAGAAATTGAGGATAAAAAGGGGGACCCAAACCCCAGAACTTTGGAACTCTTTTGGATCAAGAAGACTGCCAAGAAGAAGAGCTGGAGGAGCTGTGAGGAGGAACTACCACTTTGCTGTGTGCTTTGCTGTGTTGGCCTGCAGTGGCTGCTTCTGTCTTGGGCAGTGAAAGGACTGGACTGAACTTTCTGCAATCTACTTTGTGAGTGTCTCCAAGGGCTTGAGGTAGAGCTTGCCCCCTGTTCAAGAAGTCTCAGGAACAGCAAAGACTTCGAGCCCGACGCCGTCTACGACGCCGCTGCCGACTCCGTGTCCTGACGGCACCGCAGAGGGCACCTCCGCAACGCCGCACCGCGACCCTGGTCTCACCGACAACGCCTGCTGATGCCGCTACCGAGCCGCTGCTCGCACCGTGACCTGTGGGCACCGCACTCCACACCGCCTCGCTTCACAACGACGCCGTGGCATCCCCGACGACGCCGCTCCACACCGGACTCGACGCCGGTGCTTGCACTGTGGTTCGAGGGCACCGCTCGTACAGTTACACGACGCACCGCCCTCATCCTGCACCACAACCTTGGCCTACCGACGCCGGTGCCATCGACTGCAGTTCGTCAGTCGACAACAGCGCTTAAGCCACGACGACGACGCTGCTGCACCGTGATCTGCCAGCACCGTGACGAGCACCGCCTTCATCTCACACCACGACCCTGGTCTCACCGACGACGCCATCCGACGCCGCCACCGAGCCGCTGCTCGCACCGCGACCTGAGGGCACTGCACGCTGCACCGCTGCACTTCGCACCGCAGCACCCGACGCAGGCCGACGCCAGCACTCCTGACTTCAACAGAGAGGAGATCGATCTGCAACGCGTGTGACTTTGAGGGCCCCGACGACGCCGCTTCGACCTCCGGAACCGACGCCTGCGGACGCCATGTTTTTGGAAGCTCACCGCGAGGTCATCGATGCCCTGCATTTCTGAAAGGTACTGTTTGCGGGTCTTCCCGACGCCGTAGCTGACCCGCGACGCCGCGGTCAGCCAGAACTGTTTGGATTTGTTTGTTCACGACGCCGTGATAGCCCCGGATGGAGCTATCGACATCAAGGAACTGTTTTTAAGGACACTGTGATAACTGAAGATTTTTAAAGTACTGTACTGTGGATTTTTATCGTATTGGTCTTGTTTAAAATATATAAAAATATTGGATATTTTTCTAAACTGGTGTGGTGTCCGTTTGTAGTGCTTACACTGTATTACTGCTGGTGATGTGCAAATGCTTTAGACACTGCCTCTAGAATAAGCCTGACTGCTCGTGCCAAGCTACCAAGGGGGTGAGCAGGGGTTATTTTAGGAGTGTAACTCCCTTACCCTGACTAGGAAGAAGGGTCCCTACTTGGACAAAGGTGCAAGCCCTTGCCAACTAGAGACCCCCATTTCTAACATTGGTTGTCAGCGGTGAGGATAGGACTTGTGTTTGCACTTGACTTACAGTGATTGGTGTGCACTACTACCATATCGCAGACCATTACGTACCACTTACAGGTTCTTTTTCTTTTTGGCCTATTTTTGATCTTGCCAATTTGAACTTGCTACTTCAACATGCCTGAATCTAGAGTATCATCAATTGCATCAGTAGAAATTGCCTTTGAGGAGGATCGATTGGAAGCCTACAATGTCAAGGAGTTAAAATCGATTTGCAAGAACCTGAAAGTCCAGGTCAGAGGCCTCACCAGGAAGGATGAGCTACAAAAGGCGCTGAGGGCCTGGGTAGCAGCCAGAGGTGCCAGTGGGCAATCTGGTGATCTCAATGGAGAGGTGGAGGAGCCTGTTCCTAGGGTGGATGTGCTTTTGGGAGGGGGGGAACCCTCCAGGCAAGGCAGCCGTGGCTTGTCCCCAGAGGAGCTGGAGGACAGGCGGGAAGCAAGGAAGTTCGAATTAGAGAAGCTCAGGATGGAAAGTGAGAGGGAAGACAAAAGAATAGCCATGGAGGAAAGGAAGATGATCTTGGATCATGAGCTTAAAATGAGAGAGCTGGAGCTGGATTGGGAAGCCGGTATGGCTTTGTCCAGCCCAGATGGTGGCAGCAAAAATGTAGTGTCTAGTACTGAGGATGAGGTACACACACACACAGATTTGGGGCCCTACTTCAAGGAGGGGGTTGACATACACCAGGGGGTTTAGGATTGTGAGGTTACTCCAGTGGTGCGTAGTGTCCCTGAGGAGGATTGGGAAACTGGCACAGGGGATCATATTCCTGGTAGTGGGAGGGACACTCTACTGACTCTAGAGGAGAGGTGCAGGGAGAGGGGTTCCCCCATGATAGAAGCCCTGGTAAGTGAGTATGGAGACCAACCAGAAGAGTATGGGTTGAGAGACAGCAACAGTCAGACACTGTCTCACAAGTCTTGTGAGAATGATTTGGGGTACTTTTCTGAGGCACTGGGTGGTTGGGTGAAGGGTAGTTTGGTTAACACCTGTGTGGGGCTGTGTGATTCAAGTGTTGGAGAGCATATTTTAAGTCCCTGTTTTCCAGAGCTATGCCAACACCCAGTAGAGTGTGAGTTTTCTGACCCCAGAGAGCTTGCACTGGAGGCAGACCTTGTGGTGGATTCCAGAGGGTCTGTAGAAGCATCTGGGGGTGACCCGGAAGGAAGTGGCTTAGGTATTTCCCAACCAAGGGTGGTGGGAAAGGTTCATGGTAGCCCAGATAGGTCCTGGTGTCATGGGAAGGGTGCAGGGACTCACGTCCTGTCTCCGCGGAGAAGGAGTGGGAAGGGGCTGCGGCCCAAGGTGCCCGAAACCCAGTCCCAGAGCCTGGGTGGTTCCAGGAGGGAACACCAGGTGGGGAGCCTAGGCTGTACTGATAGGCCGTCCGTTGAGGGGGATCTCCTAGAGTCAGGAGAACCTGGAGCATCTGTAAACGGAGCTCCAGTGGTTCTGGTGTCTGGCGGCACCGCTCCAGTTGGGAGGGTGCAGAAGTCCAGATGGAGGGGTGAGAGGGGGATGTGTTCCCCAGTGGGAGAACCAGTGGGTCAGGGGCCAGCCAGAAGGGCTGAGCCTCCTAGCAGTGACCATGGTGACACCACTTCTGTCCTGGGGGATCTTTTCACACTGTTAGATGGACAGAGGTCAGGAGATCTGTGCCAGGCAGACTGTCACACAATGCATGAGTCATGTGTTACCCTCAGGGGGGGCATGCGTGCTCCCAAGGAAGTCCTGGTGCGCCGGGCAGGTGCTCAGCTGCAGGGTTTAGTCCCTGGGTTGGGAAGCCAGGTTCAGGTCCTGCCTGACCTGGAGGGAAGGACGACTGTAAGCAGTGTCCTGACCAGTTTGTCTTCTAGGGGGACCACTCCAGGTGGGAGGGTACAGAACTCTGGAAGGGGGTGCAGAGGGAGGGAGTCCTCGCCTCTGACCCCGGTTCAACTTGAGGGTTTAGACCCTAGGTTGGGAGACCAGTTGCTGGAGGGAGGTCCTGAACTGGTGGGTGAGTTGGGCAGGACACCTGCCACAGGTGCCCTGACAATTTTGGAAGGACCAGTAGGTCAGGGGTTGCCAGCTCTGAGGTCAGAGCACCCCAGGACTGACCCTGGTGAGGCCACTTCTGGCCTGGGGGATCTTCATGCTCTGTCAGGTGGACAGGAGGCTGGAGACCTGCGCCAGGCGGATTCTGGCACAACTCATGAGGGGTGTGTTTCCTTTGGGGGGGTTGGTGTACTCCCCCGGAAGTCCTGGGTTGCCAGGCAGAGGTCCAGCCTAAGGGTACAGGCCCTGTGTTGGAGGACCAGGTTCAGGGTGTCCCCCCTGACCTGGGGGAAGGGGCAACTGCTAACAGTGCCACTACCAGTTTGTCTTCTGGGGGTGCCGCTCCAGGTGGGAGGGTACAGTGCCCCAGGGAGGAGGACCGGGTGTGGGAGAGCCTACCCCAGTCCCTTGTTCAGCCTCAGGGTACAGACCCTGGGCTGGTGTACCAGTTGCAGAATAGCACCCCTGAACTGGTGGGTGAATTGTGCAGAACCCCTGCCACAGGTGGCCTGACAATTCTGGAGTTGAGGGGGACTGCTCCCGGTGGGGGATGCAGTGCCCCAGGGAGGAGGACAGGGTGTGGAGAGGCCACCCCAGTCCTGTGTCCAGCCTCAGGGTGCAGACCCTAGGCTGGTGTACCAGTTGCAGGATAGCACCCCTGAACTGGTGGGCGAATTGTGCAAGGCACTTGCCACAGGTGCCCTGACAATTCTGGAAGGGGGTACCACTCCAGGTGGGAGGGTACGGAGCCCCTGGGAGGAAGACCGGGGATGGGAGAGCCTACCCCAGTCTCCTGTCCAGCCGCCGGGTACAGACCCTAGGCTGGTGGGTCAGTGCCAGGATGTTATCCCTGGCCTGACAAGAGGGAGAGTGGACAAAGGGTGCCAGGCACCTGGGGCTCCCGCCCCCCACTCTCTGACGCCACAGAGGTTAGAGAGCCCTGAGAGGCATAAGGCCTGGGTCTCCCCACTGACAACTGTCGGTAGCCACTGTGGCTTACTGTCCTGGTGGACAGAGTTGCCCCTGGGAGGGGGACAGGAGTCACACCCCGGGGGTGAACTTAGCCACACCACTGTGTTGGCCATGTGGGCACTGTCGGCCTGTTGCGACACATCTGTGAGCAAAGTAAGTTCAGGCGCTGCACAGATGGGGTTCACAGGTGAAGAGAAGTGTACCCCATGGGTCAGCTTAGTGGGCCCTGAGAGTATGGATAGAGGGATCCAAATGGGTTTGGAAAGGTGTAGAACCTGAACGTGCCCCCGCTGTTGTGGGCCAGGTCTATGTTCTATCGCCCCAAGCAGGGAAGTCCATCAAGGGATTGATTAGTCTACCCTGGCTTTTGGCTGGGAGGGGGTTGTGTTAGACTTGGCTTTTTCAGCGGGTTTACCCCCAGACTTTTTGCTTTTTGGCCTCCTGTTTTTGACCCTGTGTGTGTTGGTTTTAGGACTCTGGGCACTTTCCCACTGCCAATCAGTGCTAAAGTGCATATGCTCTCTGTGTAAATTGTGTTATGGATTGGTGTTTCCATGATTGGCCTATTTGATTTATGTGTCAGTCCCTAGTAAAGTGCACTGCGAGTGCCAGGGCCTATAAATCAAATGCTGTTGGTGGGCTGCAGCACTGGATTGTGCCACCCATGCAAACAGCCCGTAAAGTGTAACTCTGCCCTTCCATTGCAGAGCCTGTGTGCAGCCTGGGGCTGCCATGTCTACTTGGCAAGTGCACACACTTGCAAGTCCCTAAACCTTCCCTTTTCTACATGTTAGTCACCCCTAAGGTAGGCCCAAGGTACCCCCGTGGGCAGGGTGCAGTGTATGTGAAAGGTAGGACATGCCCTGGTGTGTGTGGCATGTCCTGATAGTGAATTACAGCCTATTTCGTTTTCACTATTGCAAGGCTACCTGTTCTCCATAGGCCAGAATGGGCAGTTTTGATTATTACAGCTTATAATCCTAACTGACCCAGGGAACATGGTAGAAATTCGAGTTTAGTATGCCTGGACTCAGAATGATAAAATGCATCTTTTAGTGAAGTTGGTTTTAACATTCTGTGTTTGAAAATACCACTTTTAGAAAGTGGGTATTTTCTTGTCTAACCATCCAAGCCTGCCTCTGCTAGGTTGCGTATTCCTTGTCTGGAGTGTGAGTGACAGGGGCTGGGGGATGCCAGGAGACAGGGTGAGTCAGCACAGGGCTGAATAGCAAGATCTACATGTAGATGGGTGGGAGGAGATGCACCTGGGACCTGAATAGGGCTGGGCCTTCCCTCCACAATGCTGGCTCCACCTCCTGTGGTGCGTCTGACGTCCCTGGCCTGCACTGTGAAAGGAAAGAAGGAGCCTTGTCAACAAAGTGCTCCAGGACTGACCAGAACTGGTTTGGACTAGGCAAAGGCCTCTCTGCCTTCAGAGGACAAAGAGAAATTGAGGATAAAAGGGGGACCCAAACCCCAGAACTTTGGAACTCTTTTGGATCAAGAAGACTGCCAAGAAGAAGAGCTGGAGGAGCTGTGAGGAGGAACTACCACTTTGCTGTGTGCTTTGCTATGTTGGCCTGCAGTGGCTGCTTCTGTCTTGGGCAGTGAAAGGACTGGACTGAACTTTCTGCAATCTACTTTGTGAGTGTCTCCAAGGGCTTGAGGTAGAGCTTGCCCCCTGTTCAAGAAGTCTCAGGAACAGCAAAGACTTCGAGCCCGACGCCGTCTACGACGCCGCTGCCGACTCCGTGTCCTGACGGCACCGCAGAGGGCACCTCCGCAACGCCGCACCGCGACTCTGGTCTCACCGACGATGCCTGCTGACGCCGCTACCGAGCCGCTGCTCGCACCGCGACCTGTGGGCACCGCACTCCGCACTGCCTCGCTTCACAACGACGCCGTGGCATCCCCGACGACGTCGCTCCACGCCGGACTCGACGCCGGTGCTTGCACTGTGGTTCGAGGGCACCGCTCGTACAGTTACACGACACACCGCCCTCATCCCGCACCGCAGCCTTGGCCTACCGACGCTGGTGCCATCGACTCCAGTTCGTCAGTCGACAACAGCGCTTAAGCCACGACGACGCCGCTGCTGCACCGTGACCTGCCAGCACCGTGACGAGCACCGCCTTCATCTCACACCGCGACCCTGGTCTCACCGACGACGCCATCCGATGCCTCCACCGAGCCGCTGCTCGCACCGCGACCTGAGGGTACCGCACGCCGCACCACTGCACTTCGCACCGCAGCACCCGACGCCGGCCGACGCCAGCGCTCCTGACTTCAACAGAGAGGAGATCGATCTGCAACGCGTGTGACTTTGAGGGCCCCGACGACGCCGCTTCGACCTCCGGAACCGACGCCTGCGGACGCCGTGTTTTTGGAAGCTCACCGCGAGGTCATCGACGCCCTGCATTTCTGAAAGGTACTGTTTGCGGGTCTTCCCGACGCCGTAGCTGACCCGCGACGCCGCGGTCAGCCAGAACTGTTTGGATTTGTTTGTTCACGATGCCGTGATAGCCCCGGATGGAGCTATCGACATCAAGGAACTGTTTTTAAGGACACTGTGATAACTGAAGATTTTTAAAGTACTGTACTGTGGATTTTTATCGTATTGGTCTTGTTTAAAATATATAAAAATATTGGATATTTTTCTAAACTGGTGTGGTGTCCGTTTGTAGTGCTTACACTGTATTACTGCTGGTGATGTGCAAATGCTTTACACACTGCCTCTAGAATAAGCCTGACTGCGCGTGCCAAGCTACCAAGGGGGTGAGCAGGGTTATTTTAGGAGTGTAACTCCCTTACCCTGCCTAGGAAGAAGGGTCCCTACTTGGACAAAGGTGCAAGCCCTTGCCAACTAGAGACCCCCATTTCTAACAGTCTTCCTAAAAAGTCATTACAACATCAGATGGGTCAAACAGCATAAAGCCACTAACAGAAAGATGCAGGATAGCACTCAGGTGCTTTCGGTCAAAAAGGCAAGATGGAATGGGGGCTCCCCTCACTACAGTGCATCTTATACACAAAACCTCATTCAACAAAAGTCCCATAATGCTTTTCTCAACTTTCTCAACAGTAGTGTCAGCCACAGGTTTTTCCAATGACGTCGATTTCTTCCACAGCCTTCTCCATGTACACTCCCTTGCAACAATTCATCCTTGGTTTTTAACCTTTCTCCCGTGCGAACGCACCTCCTTCTACCTTATCTTTGCCATGCCAGGCTAACTGTAACTCCTTCATACCTCAACTATCTAATGGAAACAATAATCTTACTATTCACCAACTGAGCGCTTGTCCACCTGAAGTGCAAAGCATGAAAACAAGTAACACTATACAAATTCACATGGGAACCTAAGCATTGCTTTCAGAAACGAGAACAGCCAGCGTTTTGTGAACTCAGGCCTACGACTTAGGCTAAAATAGCAAATGCACCATGTTATTCACGTTAACATTTTCATAACTGATTTGCATTTTCAATAGACACCTTTACTAAACTACATTAATACACCTATTCAACTACATCATTAGCATAATAAACATTCAAATACATTTAATGTATCAGTGCGTCACATTACTAATAAAGCCTATGTAAGTGTGTTACATCATTTTATACGCAGTCACCAAAATTCTATTAATCGTGTGTTAAACTCACATTGAATCACATTAATATGGCATGGATATGTTAATTAGTTCACAATTCTTCTACCATCTACTTACGTGACTAACACTGAATAATATGAAAGTGCATACTACAAGCGGTTACATTGAAGTCCTAACTAGTACCCCGAGTAGGATACAAATTTCTGCTCTCACTACCATTGCAGGCCTTCAGTTCATAGAGCCCCACTTCAGCATAGATCAATAGACTATTTTCTTTTTAGATATGAGATCGATATCATATGTCAGATCTTCTTTAAGATGTTTCCAACTTAGCCAAGGGTTAGCTTCAGTTCCAGAAAGACATGGTGCATGAGTTAGACTCTGCCTTGGCCCTCTCTCAAGATTCTATGATTCTAAAAAACAAGCCTGCAACAACGTGAAACACTTGTTGCAGTGTGCGCCGTGATGAAGGAAGGCATGCCTATTGCACTGAGCCTGTATCCTTCCAGCGCCTCCCAGTTACCCAGTGAGGAATAGGTTTAATAATCAGATTACCTCCGGTGAAGCATAGGGAGCGATTCACTCTAAGACTCGTAAATCTGTCTCTGATGTAGGGATAACAAAGTACCCTTGACAACGCCACCTGGTTGGGGGGTATCTTTGACAGAAGATTCTGTCATCCTTCCTACGCTGTTACATTTTAGATGACATTGAGGACTGTTCAACCATTTGGGAAGTGGTATTCACAGGCCACATGCAAATGTGAGTCGGCTGCTGGCGTGATTATTTATGGTAATCTTCAGTACCCCGATGCAATCTTCCTCGTTCCAGTGACTGCATTCCTGCCTTTTGCCCAGTGGGTGTTCGTCAGTAACCCTGAGTATTTGCTTTTGCAGCAGCAGAAAATGTTGCAGGAGAGTCTGCCCTTTACTGCTTATGCATGGGTTGAAACATTAGTTAGGGGCAGGGGCAAAACTGCTGGTTTTACGGTTTGGAACCTGTTTTGCAGATGGTGCCTGTCTTGTCCTCCCTGATCTGACGAGCAGGATGAGGAAGGAGATGGAGTGGTAATGTGTGCTTCGGCTGGCTGGCCTAGGGTCAGCACTCAGATATCCAACTCAAATGTTAACCACCAAAACCGCTCCAACATGGTCTGTGTATGGTTGTCTCTGGATTGTTACTTCTAGTTCTTAACATTGGCGTGTAGCCTGCTTGCAGGTGCCCGCAATTTTGTTGCTGAGGGGACTGAGGCACAGAAAGATAACGTGACCTGTCTTACATTACACAACTAGTATTGCTGTACATGGAAGTTGTGCACGTGAGATAAACTGCTGCCCAGGATCATACTACTCAGTCAAATGGGGGAGCAGTGATTCAAAGCAGTAGATCTCGTGCTAATGTTTCAGAAGCCAACTGTTTCGCCGCTCCTTCAAGCTGTCTCTCCCTCTGCTGTCTTTTGGTGAACCAACACACCCCCCGAAGCTCCGTCACGGTGTCATCACCTCAAGAACCTTTGGTCATTATATCTTAATTAAAACGTTTGCATGCTGATGAGAATAGATGAATACGTTTAGCTATCTTTCACTGGCTTATAATTCCAGATATAGATGTGGGTCTCTATTATGTAAAGCAGCGAGTATCTTTTCCGAGTGAACGTCCTTGGTCTCCAGGGATATGGGACCAGACCTTCTTTAAGTGTGATTCTGAATATGCCAACCAGGCATGTTGCTCGTAATTAATCCGCAGCCAAGCAAGGACTCGCGCGAAGCTACATCAGCAGCCGGATCAAACTGTACAGCCAGCCGGCCTGATTCCAGCTGCGGCTGTCCAATTAAAGCCTGAAGGGTCCTGGGCCGAACAAGAAACGGCGTCTGAAGCGCTGCTAACTGCTTGTGGTTTGCAGCAGTTGATGATGCGCGCCGCACCTCGTTTGCTCTTGTCTCTCTCGATTCCGACTTGCAGGCTTGTAGCTAATTACGAAGCGCCCAGCTGTTTCCCTTCCCGACACCAAGCAAGCCGCAGAATAAAGAGGAAACAAAGATGGCGGAAGAGCTCTGCTGCAGGCGACTTCAATAAAGTAATGGACTTGCACAAGTCTGACCCTTCGCCTCAAAGGCGTCTGTGTCAAAAATAGACACACATTTCTCGATGATGTACATTTTTTAAAAATAGATTCAGGAAATATTCCCACAGGTGCAAATTGAATGCAAAATACTTCTATTCAGACATAAGAAATTTCTGAAGCAGATTGCATGCGATGCGTTGCACTATGTCAACACAATGTAAGGTGATCAGCGGTCGAAGTGCATTAAAAAAAAAGTATGGAAACTGTGCTGCATGCAATGGGGGCAAGGTCAGTGAATGTGGGTGCAGGGTCAAAGGTGTGGCTAAAAAAGCAAAAGAGTCTGTACTTTTTTTGGTCTTTCACCTTCAGGTAGCTACATATAAAATAACACACAGCTTATATGAGAAATAAATAGAAAAACATAAGTTAAAATGTGGGATATGCACTATAGTACATTATGAAAACTCTATTAGTTAATGCACAGCAGAGGTTTAGGTGTTTTCCGAGAGACACAGAATTAAATCTTGGTTGGTGCAGTAGCGAATAGTGACTTGTGCATTTTTAGCTCTACGTGGTCCATCTGTGACAGATAGCACTGTGAATATGTAAGTCGTTATTTTAAACTTGCATCACACGCAGTATAAGGTAGACTGTTACAAAATGCGCAAAAAGGTTTTAGATGAAATGGTGTTTCAAAAATATAGATTTTAGTAATACCCAGACTGTACGAAATGCAATTTTTTTATACAGCTATCCCTTAAAAGCAAGCACTTCACAGCTCAGCTGGTAACTTCTTTGCACTGCCACTCAAAAAGAATACATCTTTGTCATCACAAAGCATCAAGTGAATCCATCAATTAAATCCAGTATGGGCTCCCAACCACCCTTTACATTTGCATATTAACCAGTTGCATACATTTGCATTTCTTTCGGGCAAGCAGGCACCCTAGCAAGGAGGCTTGTTTACTGTTTAGCTGTCTGCCCACCTTTGGTTTCACACCACTGGAGACTCCCTGAATGACACTTTAACTGAAGCATTTAAACTATTGGAAACAACCGTCCAGGGATGGTTGTCTTTTCACAAAAAGTAGGGGAACAGTTTTTCATAAATTTAAAAAGTATGGGCACATCATGACCCTCCAAGCCCGCCAATTTGACCTCTGAAGGTATCAGAAATAATGTGGTGAATTATTTAGTAGAAGAAAAACAGTATTCAGCATAATTTATAGAGATCACTGCTTTAACCAGAGTGGCCATGAATTGCTGTTTCCATGCCCTCGGATTGCATGCAGTGTGATCTATGGATGGAAGGGTAGGGTTTTGGCTGGCATGGTTGTTAGACTTGGCATCCTTGGTTTGGTTTCCCCTAACTTTTTACCTTCGGATCTCATATTATGCTGCCTTTAGGATTCTGGACAATTTACCACTGCTATCCAGTGCTAAAGCGCATATGCTCTGTACTTTAAAAATGGTAACATTGGCTTATCCACAAGTGGCATATTTATTTAACTTATAAGTCTCAAGAAAAGTGACTATATGTGCCACCCACTCAGTAGTCCTTTAAACAAGGCTCAAGCCTGCCATTGCGGAGCCTGTGTGTGCAGTTTTAAACTGCCATTTCAACATGACAAGTTAACCTACTTGCCAGGCTCAACCCTTACTTTTTAGGTTTCGCCTGCACAGTACTTGCGCAGTGCTTGAGAAATCTATTGTTTTTAATATAAACTTAAAAGGGTCCTACATCACACCTTCTCTCTTTACTGGCTTCTCATTGGTTCCTGTGCATGCCACTTACTTTTCCTCCATTTCTATTGGCTGAAGCATATTTTCCTGCATTTACCAATGCTTGTTCCTCGTTTGCTTCTCTTATCAGTTTCCTGCAGCTGAAATACTGTTAACATCTGCTTTGGTAGAAGTATTTTCTCATAAAGTTTTGCCTCTTTTTGCTTTTTTGAGTGCAGCAGATCTATATAGCGTAGAGAGATTAAGTGATTTGCCCAGAATGACAGGATATTGCACCGACGTCGAGACTCGAACCAGGATCCAAAGCTCTCGAGCCAGCAGCTCTGGCCACTGCGCCACATCCTCTCCACTCCTGTGATACTTGTCAGGGAGCCCATGTTCACTAGTTGCTGTCAACCACTCTAATGTCAGGAGGATGAATAGCAGCTGGTGCTGTTTTTTTGCTTAGCCGATAGCACTGTGCTTGTGGAAGAGACACGTATTTGTGATCAGAAAAATGAAACTACAAGCCCCAGGGTGCTTTATGCTGATGGGTAAAAACCAGATTGAAAGTCTACTCCATTACATGATTTGAAAGTTCCCAGCAATGCACAGCTATTATATACTATGAAACAAAGCACGAAAACAGCAGCAGAATTATAAATAAAACCAATCCGCTGTACAACTTCAGCAAAGTCTGTGTTTTGTATCACATAGCGACTTCAATTATTCGGAGGAGTATAAACTGACATGGCTGTGGCTGATGATCGTGTAGCATGAACTCTGAACAATATTCTACCTCCAGCGTCGTAGCACTGACGCCCTGCTCCCTCGCTCACTCACCCTGAAAGATAAAAGCATTTTGTTTCAGGATGTTGCACTGCTGAGACTCGAACCGGGATCACCAGCACTTGAGTCAGTAGCTCTGACCACTGCCCACACCCTTGCTACTCCTGTGATATTTGTCAGGGAGCTCTTTCCTTCGTCCCCGACGGTGATTGATGTAAACAGCTTATTATTAATCACAGGCAAAACCGATGTATTAGCAATGCTTGTTATTACATGTAAGTCACCCCTAAGGTAGGCCCTAGGTAGCCCCATGGGCAGGGTGTAGTGTATTAAAAAGGTAGGTCATGTACTTTTGAATTTTACATGTCCTGGTAGTGAAAAACTGCTAGAATTGTTTTTAGGTTGAGCTTGCAGGCAGCGCACCTGCGCTGTCGCTATGGTGATGACCTGTTGTTTCTGGAAAAAAATCCTCTATTAAAAGGGGCTTTTAGCCCGCTCATTACTTACGATTTGTTTGCTGCCTTCTAATTTGGCAGCCCATACGATGTTGTCACTTCCTTGTCTCCGTGTAGCATGGCCCGAATACAGATTAATTTAACTTAATTAGTCTCTCTCCACCCCTCGTGCTGCATTTTTAAACAGCGTGAACTCAACCCGATTGGAAGGTATGGGCAACTTCAGTTACATTGCACAATTTCACTTTTTTCAAACAGGGGAGATTAAGTGATTTATTCAGAATCACAGGATGTTGAAGCAACCCGAGATTCGAACCTGATTACCCAGCTCCAAAGTCGGCATCCCATCTGCCGACACCACCCATAGCACCACATCTTTCTTATTGGCATCAATTCTTGCTGTCCAGGGTAGCAAGTATGGAGCCAGATGTAGACCTTTGAATGACACTTTGACCCCCGTGAACTTACACATACTGCAGCATTTCTGATGAAAGAACTTTTTTAATGTGCAGCCTTTTCATCTGAAAGTACAATTTGGCAGTTCTTTAATTTTTTACACTTCACGTATTCCAAAACAGATTAGAAATTAGAAAAAAAAACAGACACACCGCATGATAACTGTACATGTCACTACGTGTGTGTGTTGATTAGGGTGGCACACATGTAGATGATGTCATCCCATAAAATTGGTGTCAACCTTGCATACTTAGTTGGCAAAATCATGGCTAGACTGGCATTTCTAACTAAATAAGGTCTCTGTGACCTTGTCACAGAGTAATTTATTGTAGTTTTTTGTGGAATGTTAATGTCATTTTGCATAAGCTTAGTGTGCTTTTATTGGTATGAGCTGCACCAATACGGCACATGCAAAAATAGTAATTTTCTGCTGCATTGAGAAGCATTGTTTTCGTTTCCAGAATTTCGGCTGGGTGTGTGTTTTCTTGCACTTATTACCTTTTGCCATGGTGAAAGCAACATTTGCCAGGCAGCTGTTTGGCATAGAAGAGATTAGAGCATTGCTATTGAAATTATTTTTTATGTTATGCCTGAGCATCATTTACGCGCCGCAGAGAATGTTAGTTTAAGTGCACAATGAAACTCAGCTACTGGAAAAATCAAACATTGCTAAATAATTAAAGTACAAAGGTAGCAAATTACATCTCTCCTAGGAGAAGGGAAAGCTCCTGTTTTTCTGGTTTTGTGAAGCAGCGCCTACTTTCTCCACTATGATTCTGTAGCAGGAGTTTATCGAAGCTGCCTTCGAATCTCTTCACTGCTAACGTCTGCAGTGACCAGGTGGGGTATACAAGAAAGGGTGCATGTGGTGCAGGCAGGGTACATGACAAGGCACACATGATTGATACAGGGTTGGTACACGACAGGGCACACATGGTGCAGGCAGGGTGCACAACAGGGCACATGTGGTGCAGGGAGGGTACATGACGGCATATGTGGTGGAGGCATTCGGCAGTTGCACTTTGTGCACTACAGAAATAGCCAGGAAGCTATGGTCTAATTTCTGCGGTTAACTCCTTCTTTCCCTCATCCACCCTGTATCTCTTTCTTCTAGCCCCCACCCGCCCAGTCCTTGTTTCATTTATCCCCCACCCACCATGTCACTGTTTCTTTTCTCTCCAGACACCAGCCCCATCCATTTCTTCTCTGCCACCAGACAGGCAAAAGAAATAAAAGTGATATAATGCAACCAGCGCTGGCTGCTTTAAAGCATTTTTTTACCATCCTGCTTTCCACCAATATATCCGCCTTCCCATCCACCACCCCCACCGGACTGAGAAAGCTAATAGCTCACCCATAGACGAGACCTATTGGCTTTGTCAATGCTTGTTCACTACTGCAAGGCCTATCTCTCCCATAGGTTAAAATGGGAATTGCCTTAAAACATCTTTTAAGTGTACTTTCCCATTGGGAGTAGATACAAAATTAGAGTTTGGTGCCTCTAGACTCACATTTTAAAAACACTTATTTTAGTAAAGTTGGTTTTTAAATTGCAGGTCTGAAAATGCCACTTTTAGAAAGTTGCCATTTTCTTACTTTAACCATTCTGCCTGTCTCTGAATACACGTCTGGGTTAGGGTGACAGCTGGGCTTGGTGCATTTCTTCTATACAGCCACACAATGGGAGAAGGGGTGTGCAAGTTTCATCCTGATGGCCCATCACCAGGCTGCTGGGTCTTCCTGAGGTAGATTGGAAGGGAGGAGCTGACACTTGCACCTGAATAGGGCTATGCCTGTCCCCACACAAAGAGCTGCATACACCCCTGTAGTGTGTCTGGAGCCAGGGCAGGAATGGCGGGGACCTTGTGATCTTCAAAGGCCTCTTTGATGTCTCCCCCACTTCGAAGTCACATGAACTCTAGTGGAATCAAGGACATTCTGCCTGAAAGAAGAGCTGCTGTGCTGCACGAGGGACTGCCACTTTGCTACTTGCATTGCTGTTTTGGCCTGCTGCCTCTTGTTTGCTGTGCTGTAGGAGGGACTGCCACTTTGCTACGTGCTGTGCTGTGTTGGCCTGCTGTCTGCTGCTTCTTGCCTGGGAGTGAGAGGGACTGGACCTGCTCTCTACATCCTTGAACCCAAGTTTCTCCAAAGGCTTGCTGGCTTGCCTCCTGTTTTCTGAAGTCTCAGGGACACAAAAGACTTCTTGTAACTCTGCTGGTGCTGTTGGACTCTGTCATCTGTGAATCCTACCCTTGTTATGTTATGTTATGTTAAATGAGCTTGTAAAGCGCACGTACACCAAACGGTTTCATGGCGCTGGAGTCCAGGGAATGCTGCAGCAGTGAGAGGTTTAGTCATATGCCTGGCAGAACAGCCAGGTCTTTAACTGTTTCCTAAATTGCGCGTAGGAGGTCAATGATCTAATCTTCAGTCAGAGAATTCAAGAATTGAGGGGCCAAGACCACAAATCTTAGTCCCCCGTGTTTCTTACGTTTGAAAGACGGGATGACCAAAAATTCAGATGAGAGGACCTGAGGTCCTGAGAAGGGACTTAACGCTGAATCCGAGAGGATATAAATGCCAGACTGTTGCCATAGAGAGCTTTAAAAGTGATACACCCCAGTTTAAATGCACAACGTTTGGCTACTGGGAGACAGTGTAGACTTATCATTAATGGCGTAACATGTTGCCATTTGGGCTGGTGGTAGATTAATCTGGCCGCTTGTTTTGCACCAGCTGCAAACGTTTTAGTTGATATGCCAGAATACCTGCATATAGTGAGTTGGCATAATCAATGCAGGAGATTACTAAGGCCAAGATGACTTGGGTCAGGGCTTCTAGAGTCAGAAATCTACTGATCTTTCTGATCCTTCACAACTGGAAGAAACAGGATGAAACCACTGTCCCAATCTGGGCTTTCACCGACAGGTCACTGCTGATAATAATACCCAGACTTTTAACTGAGCATTCTGGGAGTGGGGGGTTTCTAATTCGGGTGTCCAGAAGTTGGAGTTCCGGGGGTTAGCTGGCCCACCAATCAGGATCAGCTCCGTTTTATTGGGGTTAAATTTTAGATGATTACTGTTCATCCACTCACTTATAAATCGCATGGTGGATTGGAAATTGAGGACAGAAGATGCCGATTGATCGATATCAAATATTAATTGGAGGTCGTCAGCATAGTTGAAGGTGCCAACCTTCCTTTCTCCAAGAGAACAGATCAGGGGCAGTAGGTACAAGTTAAAAAGAAGCGGTGAAAGAGAAGAACCCTGGGATACTCCGCAGGTCAATTTCATTTTGGGGGAAGAGATATTAGCAAGGCGAACTGCTTGAGAGTGGTTACTGAGAAAAGATGAGAGTCACCCTTGCCCAAGGTTCCCCCTCATCCCCTTTAAATAAAGCTTTTGGGGCTCTTTGCAACCGTAAATGGGTCAGTTTGCTCTGGAACTGCGTTGCTCGCTTGAAGGATCAGCTCAAGTAGGCACAAGTTAGTCTCTTCGCACCACAGAATCGCTGCATGTGACCGCGAGGACCTAGCCAGTATGTCCGCTACGCCTGGCAGCTCTTTGCGCCCCGCGGACCACCACCAGGCACACTCACCGTGCTCCCGGCATACTCCTTCCCTGTGAACGGGTGACTTGTCTCAACTGGAGATGGTAAAACTTCAGCGGGACCTGTTTGGAACTGTATCTGACCCGCGCTTCATCGCGGTTAGCTTGACTTTTCAGATTTGGCCTGGTCTAGCGCGACCTCAAGTGACCCTTTAGCGCTATTGACTTCTGACTGTTTTTGGATTTAATCTTTTAAAATTCATATCTCGACTACTACTGATTGGATTTTTGTTGTTTTGGTCTTGTTTTACTCAGATAAATATTCTCTATTTTTCTAAACTGGTGCAAGTCTTTTTGTGGTGTTTTCACTGTGTTACTGTAATTAAAGTGTGCACGAATACTTTAGACATTGCAGCTTAAGTTAAGCCTGTTTGCTCTGTGTCAAGCTGCTAGAGGGTGAGCACAGGTTTAGTTAGGGTGAGTATCTGACTTACCCTGACTAGAATTGTGGCTCCTGCTTGGACATGGTGTATACTCAGCCAACCAGAAACCTCGATTTCTAACAGTGATCAAGCCATATGGTGCGTGAGGGTCCAAAAAGTGCTGTAGTATTATTGCAGTAGACTTGATATGGCATAATGTGTAGAGAAGCACTAATGTAAAAGGTGAAGTTCAGAGGCAGATAGTGAGGTTTGTGTGAGTAGCTCTCTACGTTGTGTGAGAGTGCTGAGTTTGGACAAAGATGTGCTCATAGACATGTACTATGATTGACATGTGGCAAGCAAAATATGCAACAAGATATTAAACAAAGATGTGTCGTCATGGAACACAACAATATTAATGTTTCATTGCCTGATTAACTCACAGAACTAGTGATGGGTGTGTGTACAACTCTGTCTTCATTGCCCTGAGGAAGACAAGGCAATACATAAACCTGATAAAAGCCAGAAGAGAGTCCTAAATCAGGTAGTTTTCGATTGAAAATGTCAAGCCTTCAAATTCAGTTTAACTGAAGTTTAGGCTTTTAGGCCCATTCCATTTTAATTTGGTTTTGAAATCATCGTAGGTAGCAATAATTGATCACTCGGTCACTACTACTCAAAATTGTCCTCAACAATATTGCAAAGGAGCCACAAGCAAATAATCTCAGCAGAGCATACTGCTAAGCATAGAGGTGTAATAATATCCTGTAAAGGTCCTTAGACTGGCAGTCAGCAAAAATAGGACTGCTATTCCTCTTACATTTATTGACTGAGATTATGTAAATAATACATTGCTGCATGAAGAATTGCTTATCAGCAAGGCCTGAGCTGTTTTTTCCCTTTAAACTCGAGGATGCAACTTTTGGATTTACTGAAGTTTCTTGGTGTGTCATTTGTAGTATTTCATGTTTGAGACTTTGTAGTTTTAACAGAAACAAGGAAGTAAGGGTGTTCAAGATCCATTGGGATATGCCAAGCCTGGTTTGAGGCATAGAGCAAACAGCTGAAGAGTCATGAGAGGTGCTTAGAGGTAAATTAGTGCAAGAAGGAGACTGATAATGCAAAAGAGGGAAGAAGGAACTACAGGAGGTAGTGTAAATGAAGTGAAAGCATTGTGAATGGGTAGTAGAGCAAGGAATCACATTTGTGTTAAAAGCCAGGTCTAGAATGTAGAGCATATGGTTGGTTCTTGGATATGGTTGTTCCTGACTATAGTGAGAAAATAAATGATGCAATGAAATGTACACTGACCATGTATTGGTCATAAATAAACACTTTAATCTATCTCCCTTTTAGAGTGAGATAGTTATTAGTCAATTCCTTAGTCAGCTGTGTCCTGGGGGGCAACTCCTCATGTGTATTATTTAAAGATTTGAGTTAAGCCTTAAGATGAGCATAGAGAGAGGTTGCACACTGTCTAGTAATAGAATACAATTCTGATCTTCTGTGGTTGTTCCTCATAAACATGTATTTGGAAGCCTTAGATCTGGAGTACTTCCAAGACTGCCTAACAAATTAGCTAAATCTGCTTTTGTTTTCATTATAGAAAGTTTTCTGGGAGGGAGGTTGTGACATTGTGTCTCAGTTACCAGAGGTGACAGTGGTTCCTGTCAATTTTATAGAGTTGTCCAAACAGCCGGCGGACACCACAAAAGTTATTGGGTGAAGTTCCCTCAGGAGAGTGGTGGTAAAAAACATCTCCACCATCCTGATGGAGTAAACTCTACCTGACAAACTCAAAATCTGTCCCCAAACTTGAACACATATATTCAAACACAAAGCAAACTATACAATCAGTAAAGAAGCACCTTTTAATAAAAATACCAGAACTATTGGCTATGTTAATATTTTGAGAACCCAATCCTGTATAGTTACTGGACCAAAGCCTTATTACATTCAGAGTCCTCTTTAAGGTGCCAGGTAATAATGAGGCTTCAGGCATGATCTAGAGTTTGGCGGACATTTTAATGTCTGTCACAGTGATGGTTTAATGTCCATCACCCTGACAAACATTACATCCACCAAATTTAGACATGTCCATTGTCATCTCAGACATCTCTATACATTGACAGGAACTGCTGTGATGGCAGTTAATGTCAATGTTGGAAAAGTTTGATGGATGACTCTGTCATTGATGATGGCCAGCCATCAAACTTTTGCAAAGTTTTACATTTACCCTAAACAACCTTCCAAAGCATGAGTTTGTTTTTGAAAAATAAAAACTAATAGCCCCCACATCATGGAATTTTTCTCCCATCGTGTGGAAGTAATTTTTTGTTTTTACTGTCTCTCACCTCCAGGTATCAATGTGATAGACAGCACAAAAAAGCCATTATACCCTGACTCTAAATTGGGCAGATGGGCAGATGGCTTACTGCTGATGGTCTGCACTCTGTCAAGCAGTAGGAGGAGTATGTCAGTGAGGGACCTGGAGCAGGCTCTGTCGTTGACATACTGTTGGTCTTCTCAGTTGTAAACGGTACAGGTGGACCGAGAGTTTGGAGAGAACTGTTCTTCATCAACGTTGCACAGAGTATCCTTTAGGCCAAACTCTAAATTAGCCCCTTAATGGTTCCAGGTGATAATAATGCTCAATGTCTGCATTATTGATTGGAATGGACCCTGTTAGAAATAACCATTTGATCTTTATTCCATAATAGGGAGCGTCAGTACTGATCTAAGACAGTAATGCAAATGGAAACCATTAATAAATGTGAATGTGCAAAGGCACAGTATTGAGCATTAACATTGCTATTGCGTTATGAGCGTTAATGGCTTCAGGCAGTAATGATAATTTATGGCCCCTCACTATTGGTACAACCTCCTCAGCCAGTAAGAAACTTTAATAGCTCCAGACATAACTAAGCACAATTGACCCTAGGCAGTAAAGAGCTTAAATGCCCCATTCATTAATATTCATTAATGACCTGAGAGGTATTTACTATTCATGTTTCCCAGCAGTGACTTTCGATGGGCCCAGTCAGTAGGGAACCTCAATGAGCTCATGCATTGATAAGTATAAATAACTCCAGGCAAAAAGAAGCTTTACTATCCTTATGCACTATTAAGCATTAATAGGCCCAGGCATTAATTACCATTAACAGAGCTCTGTACATTATGTGAAGGGTTGGGAGACAGTCTATATATACTGGTCTGTCATGTAGATCAAATGAGGAATACACAAATGGACTTTACACACATTTTAGGCACAGAGAGGTGAAGTGATTTGTTCAGATTCACATGATGTTGAGCCTAGCGTCAAGGCTTTGATTCCAACCCAAGTCCCCAGGTTTGAAAGGTGGCAGCTAAGACACATTTCCTCCCTAAGATATTAAAACGTTTTTTTTAAGCATTTGATATGTTTTCTTTTGAGCTTGTTCCATTAATGTCCCATCTGGGGACATTGATGCTCCTTATCAGTAGGTGCCATTTATGTTGATTACTGCTATGGGTTATTCATACACAAGTCTTGTGTTAGAACTGGGGTTTCTGGTTGTCAGAATATGCACCCTGTACAAGCAGGTACCGCCACTTTAGTCAGGGTAAGCTAGGTACACACTAAAAGATAACCTGAGCTCACCCTCTGGTAGCTTGGCACAGAACAGTCAGGATTAAAGAGGCAATGTGTAAAGCATTTGTGCAGTACACACACAAACACAATGAAAATACCACACAAATACTCCACACAGGGTTAGAAAATTGAATTGTATTTTCATGAGTAAAACAAGACCAAAACGACAAAAATCCAATAAGTAGAATTGGAGTTATGAATTTTTAAAGAAAAAATCTAAAAGTAGTGCTTAGAAGCTAATAGCGCTTAGGAATTACTTGAGGTTGCGCTGGACTGGGATAAATCCATAGTTCAGGCTGACTGTGATTGAAGGCAGGATGGCTACAGGACTCACACAGGTCTCACTGAAAAAGTACCTTGAATGGAGCAACCATCAACATCGAAGACTTGATACGTCGGTTCTGGTACGCACAGGTGGTGAAGGCTTCATCAACAAACCCCTTTACGATGCAGGCGCTGCGTGGTTGTCGAGCCATGCTGTCCACCATCGAGCCACGCAGCCCATAGAAGCGATGTCATCGAAGGGCAATGCGTCGGTTCCATTCGGCACAAAGTTGTCACTGTGTCTAATTTGATGGTTCTGCTCAGCAGAAGTCACCTTTCAAGGGCCCAGGATTGGTTTGGCACTACATGGCAGAACAAGACTCACAGATGGCAGAGACCAGGTGCTGTTGCCTGGTCCTCAGCAGGGCAGAGACCAGCAGGCAGCAGGGCAGCACAACAAAGCAGAAAAGCAGTTCTTCTAGAGCAGCAGTCAAGCAGCGTGGCAATCCTTGTTGCACAGCAGTCTTTACTCCTGGCAGGTTTTCACAGGTCCAGTAGTGTACTGTAATGGTAGGGTCAGAGTCCCAAGACTTATACCCAGGTGTGTTTTGAAGTGGGGGTCACTTCAATGCAGGCCTTTCGAAGTTCACAGGTCCCCTATCATCCCACCATTGGCTCCAGACTATCAGTCAGGGGTAATCAGCCCTTTATGTGGGAAACAGGACACTGCCTATTCAGGTGTAAGTGTTATCTCCCCTCCTCTTCCTGGCCAGGAAGAGCTATCAGAATGCAGTTCTCTGTCACACCCACCCTTCCTATGTTTGCGGCTGTCTTAAGGGAATGCACAAAGTGTAGCTGTCACCCACCCCAGACATGTATTAAACACAAGCTGCAAGGCACACAGAG
Organism: Calotriton arnoldi; assembly: GCA_963921515.1. Lineage (NCBI taxonomy): Eukaryota > Metazoa > Chordata > Amphibia > Caudata > Salamandridae > Calotriton > Calotriton arnoldi. The sequence continues at coordinate 581,295 of CAWUFW010009516.1, forward strand.
CAGTAAGAGTAGAGAAATGTCCACGTGAAAAAGTGGCCTTCTAAAATAGTAATGTTGTTACGCTTATCAGAGGCGACTTTGCCATCAGCAACTAACCCTGGGCGTAGTACTAAACTACGCTCGCAGAGCGTGCGTAGTTTGCGCAACTACGCACTACGCGAATTGCACGTAGCACAGTGCAAAAACGCGTAGCGGGCATTTTTTGCTTGCTCGCGGTCCTCAACGTCAAGTTGGCGACCGCGAGCGAGCAAAATCAACATCCCGGCGAGACTTTTTCCTCGTTCGCGATCAGCAACATCAAGTTGCCGATCGCGAGCGTGGAAAATAAACCTCCCGGCGAGATTCTCAACGCGGGGAGGTCAGGTTTCTCATTGCGAGTGGTCGCGTATGCTCGCGACCGTCGCGATGAGAAACTACCAGTCCGCGTTGAGAAAGCTGCCGCTCGAGTACAAATCTACTTGAGCGGCAGAAAACGACCGCTTGCACTGTGCAAGATGCCGTTTGTAATGATTGCACAGTGCGGACAAGCATCCAGCACTGTGCAATCAGTGCGAACAGCATTTCCCTACCGCACTATGCAGTTCGCGTAGCTACGCGTTGCGTGCGTAGTGCAAAGTGCACTTCGCGTAGCTACTCGTAGCGCTACTACGCCCAGGGTTATCAGCAACTTTAGATCATTGAACACAACCAAGACTGTGCAATTCAAATGCTCCTACGTGTGGGTGAGGGAAGAGGGGTAGGGTCACTGGTGGGGAGGCGGGCAGGGTTCTGCCAGCACATAATCAGCACTCTATGCATGTCTACACCAGAGAATGTTGTCTCTTGGGGAAAGTGAATCTGCTGCTGGCACTGTTCATTTTATCTTTAAAAATGCTAATAAAAGATTTGAACCATAAAATAGTAATGTTAAATTTAACTTTTCCAGTAAAGAGGGTTTATCATTACTATTTCAAAGATATGAAACATGATTCAGCTACTCATTTCCAATCAAGAATTACAGCTTAAAAGTGTATTAAGGAATTCCCAATGCTAGCCTATGAGAGGAGGATGTCTCACAGCAGTAAAAAACTAATTTAGCTGTTTGTCACTACCAGAACATGTAAAACTTAATAGTACATGCCCAACCTTTTACTTACACAGCACCCTGCCCTTAGGGCTACCTAGGCCCTACCTTAGGGGTGACATATAATAAAAGGCGAGTTTAAGGCTTGGCAAGCGGTTTAAATGTGAAGTCTAAGTTGCAGTGAACTGCACACACAGGCCTTGCAATGGCAGGTCTGAGATAGGATTGAAAGGCTACTTTTGTGGGTGGCACAATAAGTGCCACAGGCCCACTTGTAGCATTTAATTTACAGGACCTGGGTATATGGTATATCACTGTGCAAGGGACTTTCCAGTATATTAAATATGTCAATCATGTACACAACAATGTCACCATGTTTAGGTGTCAGCAGTGGTAAAGTGCTCGGAGTCTTAACATCAACAAAAAGATACAGCAAAAGAGGAGGTAAGTAGGCAAAATTTTGGGGGAAGACCACCCTAAGGATGACAGGTCTAACATCTTGGGTCAAACATGATTATTAATGCATAGGCCCAATCATTATCTCTTTCCCCTGGGGTCATTTATACTTAATGCATTAAGGTTACTTAATGACTGGTGCATCAATAGTCACTGTCAGTGCCATTTACATTCATTAATGCCTGGAAGCATTAAAGCATGCACTTTAAAACACATTACAGCTCCTCCTTGTCTGGGACAATATATCCTTATTGATGTCTGTATCATTTGAGGTTCCTTACTACCTGAGCCTATTGATAACCATCACTGACTGAGCCTATTAAAGTTCATAAAAGACTGGCCCTAATAGTAATTCTTGTTATTCACTGGGTACTTTAAGTTTCATTAATGGTCTTAGGTCCACTGATGTTTTTTAATGCTGGACCATTGATGTTCATTAGGTCCTGTTGTTTCATACTATACTAGCTGGAAACATTCTTGTTCATTACCACCAGACACTGTTATGTCCTGGCACGGTCCATTACAACTATTTATTGCAGTCAACTGTGAGTGTTATTGCAAACTGCGCATATTCTCATTCCACCCAAGGGAAATATATTGTTATTTAGAAATTGGTCCATTAATGGTGTGATTAGGAAAATCTGCTTTTTCTGTACTGTCGGAATTTTTGCCTTTGCCGGACCCTGTATTTTTTCTGGCTTTAAAACTCTGTACAATTTTTTCACTTCTGCTATCCAGTAGTAAAGTTCCTGGGCTCCCCCTTTTATCATAGTCAAATTGCCATTTTCCTGATTGGTTTAACTGGTCTACAAATCCCTAGTATGTGGTACAAAGTGTACACAGGTCCTGAAAGTTAAATGCCACTAGTGGACTGCAGCACCCATTTTGTTGTTGCTCAAAAATGAATTTAACTTAAATAAATTATAAGAGAAGAGGTGTTTGGCAAAACAGGAACAAGTTGATTTAATTAAATGCAGCGGCCGGGAGAGTATCGACAGAGGCACATCTGAAGACAGTCTCGAAGTACACTAGTTTTGGCCGCACATATATACATTTTGTGGATACAATAAAACACTTCGACATTCTTTGAAAAGCATCATAGTCATAAATAACAAGTACAACCATCTGATAAGGGAGACACAAATGGCTCTTGACCTCGGGGAGAGCTAGTGTGGGCCAGTGTGTGCGCGTCCAGATGTCCAGTGTGGTGAGCGCGTGATCACCCCGTGCAGTGTACCAGCCATGTCCTGATTGACTGAGTGTTCCTAACTACATGTGGTATTTAACTTTGTGGTATTTTGGAAATGCACGCCTTTGGTCAAACATGTTTTATTGGGGCCAATCTCCTCGGTCCGGTTTGTGGTGTGACTACCTATCTGTGGGATCGATCAAGGTTTATCCTGGGTGCGCGTTTGTCTTTGGTATAAGTGTAACACAACCTGAGACCTGGCAATCGGTAGGCTTGGGTCGCAGACCCAACGGACCTGAAGAACTACCGACCTATCTCCCTCCTTCCCTTCGCAGCCAAAGTCACAGAGAAGATTGTCAACGCCCAGCTGATTCGAAGAGAACTCCATCCTCGACCCCTCCCAATCCAGATTCCGCAGCAACCACAGCATAGAGACCGCCCTCCTCACCGCCACTGATGACATCCGCACGCTCCTCGACCAAGGCCACACCGCAGCCCTCATCCTACTCAATCTCTCCGCAGCCTTTGACACCGTCTCCCACCGCATCCTCGCAGCCAGACTCCACGATGCCGGAATACAGGGAACAGCCCTCGTTTGGCTCCGTTCCTTCCTCGCCGGCAGAACCCAAAGGATCAGACTCCCGCCTTTTCTCTCCAAACCCACAGAGATCAACTGCGGAGTACCACAAGGATCTTCTCTCAGTCCCACGCTCTTCAACATCTACATAGCCCCCCTTGCCGCCATCGTCAGACAGCATGGACTCAGCATTGTATCCTACACCGACGACACCCAGCTCATCCTCTCCCTCACAAAGGACCCCGAAACCACCAGACTCAGCTTCCATGAAGCAATGAAAGACGTTGCAGCTTAGATGAGCAGCAGCTGTCTGAAACTCAACTCGGAGAAGACAGAAGTCCTTGTCCTTGGACCCTCCCCCTCTGCGTGGGACAACTCCTGGTGGCCCTCTGCCCTCACATCCCCCCCACCCCCACGGACCACACCCGAAACCTCAGCATCATACTCGACTCCTCCCTCAGCATGACCTGACAGATCAACGCCGTTGCCTCCACCTGCTTCTAAACCCCCTGCATCCTCCACAAGACCTTCAAGTGGATCCCTCCGAGGCCAGAAAGACCGTCACTCATGCACTCATTACAGGCAGACTGGACTACAGAAATGCCCTGCTACGCAAACTCCAGACCATCCAGAACACTGCGGCCAGACTCATCCTCGGCAGCCCACGGCATGAGCACATCACCCAACACCTGCGAGACCTCCACTGGCTACCCATTGAGAAGAGAGTAACCTCTAAGCTACTCACCCACACCTACAAATCCCTCCACAACAGCGGACCCAAATTCCTCAATGAAAGAGTCTCCTTTCACGAACCCAAAAGGAACCTCTGCTCCGCTGACCTCGCCCTAGCAGAAACCCTGCACATCTGCAGAACCAGAGCGGGTGGAAAAGCCTTCTCCTACATCGCAGCCAAAGCGTGGAACGAGCTCCCAGTCACCATCAGACGCTCCCCCACTTTGCACACCTTCAGGAGGAGCCTCAAGACCTGGCTCTTCGGCTGATCCAGAGCTCCACCCCCCCAGCACCTTGAGATCCTCATGGGTGAGTAGCGCTCTTTAAACCCCCTGATTGATTTATTGATTAGGTTTGGGTCACAGGGCCTGTCTGACCATGTATCTCTGACTCGGAGTTGATGGGGAGGTCATCTCGGATGAATCCGACAGCCATGATACGAGTTCGTGAGTGTGGGCATGTGTAGCATGGCAGACATTGATATCATATTTACCAATATTCTCATTATTACATGTACAGTTGTTACATCGTACATCAACATGGCATTCACTGAGATGGACGTCATTATGCGTACATCAGTTACGTTGTACATTGACATTGGATTTACTGGTATTGACATCACTGTGCATGCATAGGTTACAACTAACATCGCTATTGCATTTACCTATATTGACATCATGGCGCATGCATAGATTACAGGGTACATTGATAGTGCATTTATTGGTACTGCCACTGCAATCTCAATACTCCCCCCTCTAGTTGAATTTTCAATTGCATCATTTTCTTCATACGTCGTGACACTCACATAATTTGAAATGGTGTGTGTTGCTGTGGTGTCTGTTATTCCTTCCCTAGCTATTTGCATACTACCTAGTTTGCGGACTGCATTTTTATGGCACGAAATGCCCACCTATAGGAAACCACACAGTAATAGTACAACTATGACAACAGGAAACAGCGATGTGCACAGCCTGGTCCCCTATAGGGGGAAGCCAGGTGAAAAGATTATGAAACCAGTCCTGCTCAGGGGCACCTACCTCCTCCTTCATCTCTGTTTTTAGACGATGCAGTGCTTGGATGGGAAGAGCGAGGGATTTATTATCGAGATCATTTCCGGGAATAAAAGTACAATAGGAAGCACCAATCTTGGAACACACTCCTCCCTCCATTGCTGTCATCAAGTCCAACACATACTGATGTTGCATCACCATGAGGCGTACAGCTCTCAGTTCTTCCCTGATAGCATTATGGCTGAGCTCAGTGTCATTTATCATTTTCAACATATCCCACCTGGTAATTTTTAACCAGCAGGCATTTGCTTTTGTTTGAATGGTGAAGAAAATTATGTACCCTCATGCATTGATTTGAGTGTCAGTGAAAAGTCTCAATTCTTCCGGAATGTCCTTGTACTGAGCCCAACCAAAATATTCAGCAGTTCTTCTTCTTCCATCCTGATGCAACAGAGTTGTTTTCTTCTGCAGAGGATATTGGAACAACTCAGACAGATCTTCTCCATGGGTCACAAGAGTCGGGTGTGTATGGTTACGAGGGTGCGCAGAGGCCCCCCCATCTGGGAAAGAGTTGGGCATTGGCAAAGTTGCCATAATGCCAGTTAAAATCCATTAGCGTGGAGGTGACCCATTGCAGGTCCGGTATGTGCAACACTGCTTCACAGTTGACATTGGTCCTGAACAGTATTGTCCCCTTGCCTCTGAAACACAAAGAATATTGTGTAAGTTTCCGTACAATTAGGGGTAGCCCCTTCCCTTCCAACCATGTGTACCTATTTATCTCAGTATCCCAGATTTTAATGCATGGGGTGTCTGTGCTGGAATTCAACCCTCTTCTATAGGACTCATTTCCCCTGGCATTATCGAGGTGGATGGCCCCACACTGGAATTCCAGTTTTTCATTTAAAAAGGTGGCCCCAAATACATTAAGGGCCATCCAGGTACCCCAGACAGAAGCGAGGGTAGACTTGCTTGCATACTGGAGCAGTGGTTTTGCTACCTCTAAGAACCTCTTTTCTACAAAGTCTTGGGGCCAAACAGTGTCCTCCCCTGCAGTGCCCCATCTGCGCTTCCTGTCTAACCATGTTTGAATGTTGCTAGGTTCAGTACAAAGGTACAGTACTGTTGGATTGGCCTCGTATTAGGAGATATTTACTACTTCTTTATGCAGTTCTACTCTACTGGGTTGTATCTTTGCCCTAATCCTACAGAGAGAGACAGGTGGATGAGACATTTGGCTTTCTCTATGGCTATCTCTTGGGGTAACTAAAGTCTGTTTGCACCTATTGCGTGGGGTATCAGTGAGCATTTGTATCACGACCTGTTCGTGGTTTGAGTGCCCATGGTGGTCAAGGGTTTATACCATGTGTTGTGTAGGAGCGTATGTGTAGTGTGTGTGGGATGCTAGCATTGGGTTCAGTGTATATGTACGTGAGGTGCGAGAGGTCTCTCCACATGGGTTTCAAAAATGTCAAAGCGGGTTTCATGGAACTAGGCACATTTCAGGGATTGAAGGGACTCTCGAGCACCCCAGCTAAGCAGAGTGTGTACAAAAATACAGGGGTACATAGCTTAAATTTTTTTCGTAGGCTGTTGGACGGTCTTCGGGGCAGATGTCTGTCATCTGTGCACCCAGAGGTGTCTTGTCTTCGTGAAGAGCAAAAAAGAGTGTTCGATATCAAAAAACAGATTAAAAGTCAATTTGCAGTTTGTGCTCATGAGCAGTTGGCTTGTGGAAGTTCTTTTGGAGGCTGTGATCAAAATTCTTTTGGAGGCTTCGGCTGAAAAGGTGGCAGCTGCTGTAATGATGGTGCACATGCAGTTAAATCACCTACCTGTAAGATAATAGCTGTGAGTTGTTTGTTAGCTTGGAAAAACACATTGTTAGACACTTTTTTAACTGGTTTTCTTTATATGAGAAAAAGGAACAAATGATGGACGGAATGCTGAACAATGCAAACATTCACCCCCAGTCACACAGATCTGAGTTTAATCCATTGTTCTTTTGCTCACCACGCCACCCCAGTATGGACCCAGCCATATGCAAATCAGTCTTGACACTGTTCCTAATGGGAACAGCCCAGCCTGAACTGCCAAGCCAGGTCCTCCCTGGACCGGACACAAGCATCCTGGGACCGGTTTCAGGGCATCACCCCATATCAGCCAGGCTAGCTTGAATCTAGTGGCGCAGTGAGCATGGGACCCACGTCTGGGCATAACCTTCCCACTTAGGGCAACAAAAGCAAAAGGAACAACCAATGGATTCCTTTATATGAGTACATTCTGTGGTGTTACTGGGCAGTGAAGCTACCTAGCAGAGAGCTGAAGAATGGTGGTAGCACTTTTAGGGAATTGTGAGTGTCTAAGTTTGTTTTGGTTTCATTTGTACTATTGCTCCCTCCCTGCTTGCTACGGTGGGGACAGCATTTTCCTCTGTGGGCTAATCAGTAAAAAGGTGTGTTATTTTACCCAGTGCGGAGCATTCTTTTGACCTTCATGGACTGCGTGCAATTTTCAGAAGCAGAGGAGTCTTAATTATTTGGTGGTCTGTCTGTTGACACATGAGCGTTTCTCTGGTCTCTGCACGTGGACTGCATTGAGGTTCTCTATAAACAGGGTTGGGTTATTGGGCTGCGCTTTCTTTCTGAAAGGTTTGAGAATTTTGGGCTGTTTCTAGGCTGCCTCGTTTGGGTTCCAGTTGGCGTTTACCTGTGGTCTGGGCGTTCCAGCTTCTAATAAGGAATACCGGAGGTGGTCCGAGGGTCCTTTATTGCCCCACCCCGTAGAGCCCTGCAGGGAAAAGGCTGAACAAGTTTGTTTGCTGTGTTTTCCAACGAGGGTCAGGTGTGCCGCTTAGACTCGCCGTGCTCAGCCTCATGTGGGTGGTGTTAATGGACTCAATGGATTTTCTACTGCAGGCTGCGGTCATGTGATTGTGTTTCTTTGGAGTTTTGAGAACACCTTTGTCCTATGCATTTGGGGAACCTGGCTACCGACACTGAAGCATTTGCCTCATTTTGGAACTAAAGGAGGGCCTCCATTTCGTGGTAAATCCTGAAGTTGGCGAGTCTTATGTAGCCAGCCCAACGTTGGGCTTGGGTGAGCATTCCTGTGTGCCCGCTTTTATGCACCAGCTGGGGGGCCGCCCTGCTCCCTCATCAGACTGTCTTCCCCCAAGGGTGTGGTCAGCTAGCCCCGACCTGGGAGACCAACAGCGGAGGGAGGCCAAGACCCCTATGGACACCTGGATGGGGAATTCTGGCATGACCTCCCAATCGACCTAGCATTCCGGAGCCTATACAACTATTGTGGATGTAGGTAAGGAAATGTGTCTGCATGATGGTGTGAGGGGAATACATCCTGTTAGAGGTGATCTTGTGATACTGTGTGTTCGTATTTTGTGACTGTGTAAAGGTGTTGCCTCCCCAAACAATTGCCCCTCCCTGCCACGGCTGTGACCCTGGCTGGGCTGGGCTTCCTGTCTGCGGTGACAGTTGACACGCGCTCGGCCAACCACCTGATCCTTACTGTGGTGGGACACTGGTTGTCTGACTTCCCTGGGGCTGATTGGAAGCTGCAAGGGTGTTGCTCTGGGCTTGATTTTGTGGATGGGAATTCTGTGCTGGGAATATGCTTTTTTGTTTATGGTATGCTTTCAGGCATCAATAGTCAGTCCTGTGGTTTTTTCGGGTAGCAATAGTGACATTGTCTGGGACATGGGGCCTGTCGGCCTAGTTGCCCTCTGGTGCAGCAGCTCTGTCAGATCCCTCTGGGGTTCCATGGCCGCGTCCTTTTCCAGCCGGAGGGCATTTGCAAGCTCGTATTTACAGTGGTCTTTTGAAGGCCAATCTCACCTGCTACATGGTCACCCCTAGGGAACCACTGTGCTGAGAGTGGTGTTTGTAGCCTGCCTGTTTTAGGTCCTGGAGCTTTTCCGGGGTGGCAGGTGAGGATACCTCCTCGGGGTGTCTCCTTGCTGGTCTGGTGTGCTGGACTTCTTCCAGAGGTCAATTGCCAGGATACTGTATTAGATAGCAGGTAGGGGGCCTCCAATGCATGGGATGTGTCCCTCAGCATGGGGCCACCTTGTCTGTGCCACTTCCCCACTCGGGAAAGGGTCAGAGTGGTGCCAAAGGCCAAAAAGGGCAACCCCGGGAGCATGGGCGGTTTGGTTGCTACCCCCATAGTCCCCATTGAGTCTAGGTGGAGAGCCTTGGGTCGGCTCTCCACCTAGCCTCGAGGGACTCAGTGGGCATGCGTGTGTCGTTGTTCTGCGTCTCCTGATCCTTGTGCACTTTGCATGCTGTCTGTTGGCTGCTCCCAACAAGAGGTGGTGTGTGTAGCCTGCCCACTGCCGGCTAACTTGTATAGCTGTAAGAGGCTTCTCGTATAACTCAGGACTGTCCCCTTGAAGGGGGCTCGACAGATTGGGATCACCCTGGCTGGCATCCGTGTAATGTGGGAGCCTCTGCTGGCTTGTGCACTAGAGGAGAGTTTCCAGGGGAGGAGCAGGATATAGACCCATTCTCGGAGAACTGGATGGTCATTCTTAGCTTAGACAATCGGTCCCATCCTAATATATTGATCAGGGAGGAAGGATAATACAGCAATTGTTCCTCGCACCTTATGTTCCCCTATTCTCAACTCGAGGGAGTCAGCCAGAGAACCTGAGATTCCCTGTACTTTGGCAGTGGTCTTTGATATGGGGCCTGCTTCTTCCCGCAAGCATGACCTGGCCACCCCCCAGCCACTCGAAGGTGGTATGGTGTGTTGCCTAGTAACATTGTGACTACAAGGCCCTCCTCAGGGCAGTCGGGGCTGACAATGGGGTGAGCATGGTTTTGAGTGCCTGGGTGGCCTCCGGTGTGTGCACCCTTGTTTCTCCCAGGGTTGGCGAGTCTAAATGTTCAAGTAGGGCTTCTTGTTTAGCCCTCTTCTGACATGTATACCTGGTCAAAGTTTGAGTCTTTGTGTGCTCTATGATGTTGGTCTCAAATGTTCCCCCCTCAGGCCAGGGGAATACGTATGCTTTGGTATGGGTGTGCCACTTGCGGTAATGTTTTCCTAATTTTCTGGCCTGTGTGGGGAACCTAGCTTGCATATATATATATGTTTTTATTCTTTTTATTGCAAACATGCTCGGTACAGAATAACTTACATCAGGGCATGTCAAATAGCATAACACCAACATGACAGAAAACAGTATTGCATAGCAGTAGAATAATCGGGACTACAAGGGCACATTTACGGCCCGTCAACAATATCCAAACCCTTCACCCACCCTCTCCATCCACAAAGGCCTTTTCTAACCTACACAGACCCTGTCAGAACCCCCTATAGGCCTGCCATGCGCCCAAGATCTTCTCCCACTTCTTCGGGCAGCCCCTGCTTTGGTAGACTATCTTTTCTGCTCTCAGGCACCAGTCTAAGTCTGATTTCCAGTTATGGAGTTGGGGCGGATCTGCTGAACGCCAGCCTTTTGCTATATTCCGCTTGCCCATCCCCGCCGCCAATGCGACCACATTTTCTGATACTTGGGCCATGCTGCCGCCTTGAAATCATCAACAAGAGCCATTTCACGCCCATTGGGACCTCTTGAGCCAGCACCTCTGTCATTGTCTGTGTTCCCCCACACCAGTACGTTTGTATCATTGGGTATTCCCCGAGAATATGGAAGAAGTTACCCTCCCTGCCACAGCCCGCAGGTATGACGATGTGGGTGACCTCCCAATTGTGGCTAACCTGGTTCTAGAGTAATAGGAGCGATTAAGAATCCTGAGCAGAACCAGGGGAAATCTCACTTGTATGGCCACCTCACGATGACTTTGCAGGGCCTCTTGCCAATCATCATCATCTAGGCCACTGTGATCCTCCGCCCAGGCCTCCCTCAATGTCACCAATGGCCCAGGTGAATTATTGACCAATTTACGATATATTATGGATATAGCTTTGCTTGAAATAAGTTCAGTAAGGAGGCGATCATCCATGGGGGAGGCCTTCTCCCTCTTGTATGTGCAGTGCAAGTGCGTGCCCCAGCTGGAGATACCTGTACCTCTCTGTATCGAGTAGCTCATACTTTTTACCTAGGGTTTCGAATGTAATATATGCCTGAATGTGTCAGACATCCCCCAAATGTTCTATCCCCAGTATCTTCCATTTGGAGAAGCTCCATAACCCACCCACCACACCGAGCAAGTCACTGCGTCATAATGGGGGTCATAGTTGTTAATTGCCCCCTCAATCCCAAAAAAACCAGTAGCCTCTCGCCATGCCCTAATTACTGCCTGTGTATGTTATGGTAACCCTTTATTATTCTTCCCCTGGTAGAGGAGTGCCCCATGACTCCTTCGCCCCATAACCTGCCTATGGACTCTATATGCTGGTTCCTGACGATCCGCAAATGCCCATTCAATTATTATGAGGAGTTGAGTCGCCCAGTGATATTTGGTAATGTTCGAGATCGCCAATCCGCCCTCATAGACCCCCCATTGCAACTTGGCAAGTGTTATGCGTGGCACTCTGTTCTGCATCAATAGTGTGCGAACTTCCCCTAAATCTTACAGACAAACTCCTTGGGGACTTGGTACGGTGTAGTTTAAAGCACACAGAGCAATCACGGCAAATGTCATCATTTTATATAATGCCGCCTTTCCCACCAGGGATAATGGAAGTGTACCCCAATGTTTTACATCCCCTTTCAGTCTCTCCAGCTGTTGGAGGAGATTTCTTTTAAAAATTCCAGGGGATCTCTAGTGCTATGCATCCCAAGATACTGCAAGTCACCCCCACACAGCGGCACCTGGCAAGATCAGAGGAGTCGTACTTCACCACCTGTAAGCGGGAAGATCAGTGACTTCGACCAATTAATACAGTATCCAGAATAGCTACCGAAGAGATCAAATATGTGCAGCACCCTGAGAATGAAGGAGGTCGGGTTAGTCAGGTATAGCACTATGTTGTCTGCATATAATGATATACGCTCCTCCCAGTCTCCATCACAGCTCACTCCTCTCACCAATGGGTCCTGCTGTATCCATGGGGCAAGCGGCTCTTTTGCCAGGGCAAAGAGCATCGGGGAGAGGGGGCACCCCTACCTAGTACCCTCCTGCAGGTTGATGGTACAGGAGCCGAACCCAGTCACAAAACTTCAGCCCAAAGCCAAACCTCGATAGGGTAGCAAACAAATAGTTCCATTCAATGCTACCAAATGGCATACTCGCATCTAACGACATTTCGACTGCCACATCACGATTTCGGGTTCCTGTCACATGCATCACCCCAAACAGACGGCGCAGATTTAATTGAGTATTCCTGTGAGGCATAAAGCCTGACTGGTCTGGATGTACGAGTTTTGTTATTACCGATCATAACCTGGATGCCAGAATCTTGGCCAGTACTTTAACATCAAAATTAAGTAAGGATATAGGTTAATATGACTCGTACTACATTGAGGGCTAACCCTTTTTGTGGATGACCACTATCAAGGCAGTCCCCTGTTCTGGTGAAAGACTTCTCTCCTCCTTTGCCCCATTAAACATAGCTGGCATATGTGGTGCCAACTTACTCATCAGCATCCCTTTAAACAGGGCATTGGGTCTGGGCGCCCTACCCGACTGAAGGTCCTGTACCGCTGTAACAAGCTCACCCTCTTTTAGTTGGCCTCTAATGCCTCTCTGTCTTCCTTATTAAGCATGGGTGAGGGCAGCTCCTGCAAGAGGTCCCTGCAGTTGGCCAGGAACCAGATCACAGTGGATTTATAGAGTTTCTCGCAATACTCAGCAAAGGAGTGTGCAATGGCAGAACTAGTGGTCTGGGGTGTGCCTGACTTCTCTCTCACCTCTAGGACCCAACAGTGATCCTTGTCCTGTTTCTCAAGCCAAGCAAACAGTTTGCCTGCCTTGTCCCCAATATTGTTAAGGCAACGCTGCATCGCCAATGCATGCTTCCGGGCGGGCCGCTCCACTAGGGCTCTCAAATCATGCTGTCTAAGACGTAGCTGAGGCTTCAATCCCGCCTCCTCTTCAGTTACCTTTCTTGTCTCCAGTTGCGTAATCTCCTCTTCAATCGCAGAGCAAGCTAATCTATATTCCTTTTTCACCCCCGATCAGTGCCTGGGCATGGCCCTGCAGGACCACCTTAAAAGCTTCCCCCAAAACACATGCAGACTCTACCGAGTCAACATTCTCTGTGAAGTACCGCTCTGCCCCTTCTTTAAGCTGTTGCCTAACCTTCTCATCTTTCAGGTACCAATGGTCTATTTTCGGGGTTAAGGTAAAATCCTTTGTGGGACCTCCTAGTGTCTCTCTAACCGGCAAGTGAAGTGATCTGAAATGCCTCGTGGATAAGGATTGGCCACCCTAACCTGAGTGGAATGTTCCAAGTGGGTGCAGAGATAATCCAGATGAGAGAAACTACCATGGGCTGTGGAGAAATACGTGTACTGTCGGAGGTGCGGGTGTTGTAAGCTGGTGGATAACCCTACCCACGATAAGGGACATACCCTAGACGGGATCTACTCAAACAATCTGGACCTCGTCGGTACTACGGTATTCCCGCTGCTATGGTCTGACCATAGGGCGATCCAGTTTCAACTAAATACACCCGCGAATCCCATAATTCCCTTAACTACTGCTCACGAGATTGAAACCAGAGCCTGGAAAGAGGTAGACAGCTCCAAGTTGGAAGAAGAGCTTTGGAAATCTCTGTGCCCTCTTCCCGCTGGAGCAGAAGAGGCTACCTCAGTCTACACTTCGTGGCTAGAGTCCACCTGCAATACTCTTGCTCCAATTAAAAAGTGGGTTCCAAAACGTGTTACACCTTCGGCCCCTTGGTATTCAGAGGAGCTCAGAAGTCAAAAACTGAATTGTAAATGGCTGGAACGGGCTTGGAGGAGAGAATATAATAGGCTCGACAAGGACACCTATAGACACAGCATCGCTATCTATAAGGGAATGCTGCTGGAAACTAAAAAGAAATTCTATGAGGAACAAATAGCCCAAGCCAAATCGAACCCCAAGGAACTTTTTAAGACACTCAAAAAATTAGCCATACCTAATGTTCCTAAGAGCTCCAGCAGCCCCAAATTTTGCGATCAACTGGCTGATTTCTTTAAATCTAAGGTGGAATCTATTTTCGCCTCTTTTTCCCCAGCAGATAATAAAGAGGTTGACCTGCCATACACGATCGGAAAAGAAAGCTCAACAACCCCTGCATTAGAATACTTTCAACCTCTCGCGGTCCCAGATATTATTAAAATTCTGAATTCTATTCGCTCGGGAGCTCCATCCGATCCTTGTCCAGCTTATCTATTGAAACAAATCTCTGGAGTCATTGGTTCGGCCCTTACCCCTTTGCTGAACGAGATATTCAGCTCTGGTATTTTATTTTTCCCAAGAAGTGGAAGGTTGCTTCCATTCTCCCCCTCCTAAAAAAACAGAATCTTGATGCAGGTGGCCCCAACAATTATAGGCCTATATCTCGTCTCCCGCTTTCTGCTAAGGTCTTGGAAAAAGCCATGAACCTACAACTTAATGCCTTTCTTCAATCTAACCAGACTCTTGATCCATCCCAATATGGCTTTAGAGCAGAACACAGCACTGAGCTTGCCTTAATTAGCCTGGAATGAGCTTCCTTTCCAACTGAGGAACGCTACAGATCTCCTCTCTTTCAGGAAGGGGCTCAAGACCTGGCTTTTTAATCAATGAACCTTCTGGCCTCTTCTCTAGCAGGCAATGCATAGCGCCAGGACACCCTAGGGTAGCAGCGCGCTCTACAAATTTAATTAACATAACATAACAAAGGTCTACCATACCCAATACCTCCAGGAAGGGCCTGAAAGGGCCCTGGTCAGGAGGCACAGCCGCACCCGACTGCCTATCCCAACAGGGGTCCACTACTGCATTTTTATCACCACCCAGGACCCAAATCCCCTTTGGCGCCCCCAGCAGCACAGCGATCACCATTGGAATGTCCCTGCATGATGTTGCGGAGGGACATACAATGAGCACATATTTAGTGAGCCCCTCCCATGCTCCCGATATGACCACAAAGTGGCCCCCAGGATCCTGCCACATCCGGCGGACTATGAATGTTAGCATTTGCTTAAGTAAGATCCCCACCCTCTGGAGTCGGTTCTATACCCAGCATGGGCGACCAATTTATAACCAAATCTGTTCAGAGCTCTATGCTGATTACCCCTAAGGTGTGTTTCCTGGAGTAGGACGAGGTCTGGGGAGTGTCTACGTAGGTATTGAAGCACTGTTGTTCACTTTATCTTCTTCCCAAGGCCATTAATATTCCAAGTCCAAATTATGAACCCATTTGGATCATTATCCACCATGGCAAAGAATTATGTTCTTCCCTGGCCCCCATCTCTGTGCCACCCGTCCTTCGTTGGCATTCTCCCCCAGCACATACTGACAGTCCCTGGAATAATAATACCCTCCGTGCATGAGCAAACACATTTATATACCAACACAACCATAGGCAAAGTAAATAAACACAATCGAGCAGGCTCCCCCCAACTTGGGGATGTTTGCTGGTTAAAGAACCACATATGACACCAGGATTGAAATCTAATAACACCCAACACCCCCTCCCTGCATCCCTGCATTGTGAGCTCAGAACCGCCCACCACCCCAACTCACAGAGTGCCTGTCACCCCAAAGTTAACAAATGTAAATGTGGGTGAGCTACACTGCCACCTTGTGCTTAGATGATCAAGTGTCCTTCCTTAAAAGTCTATATCACTGAAAGTGCCTTACATGTCTCACATCAGCATCCAGAAAGGACAACATCCCAAGCCCAGCCAGACCGGGTCCATTTCTCTTCCAATGACTCAACCATCCCCAGTTCCACCATGACCACACCCTAGACATGGTATACATCCCAACATGAGCTGGTGCCTGAAGCCGCTGCTGATCCGGAGAGAGGCCCGACATTTGGTGTCTCGATCTGTCCCCTGGCACCCATCCTTCGTTCCTTTCCACCGCACCACGCACCAGCCCCCAAGCCACTTCCATGCTTCCTCTGGGGAATCAAAATGCCACATCTTGCCTTCAGAGATGACCCTAAGTCTGGTCGGGAGAGCATCATGTATTTAATTTCCTTGTCTCTTAATACTCGCTTGCCTCCTTCAAAACTATGTCTCTGCTTCTGCACATGGATAGTAAAGTCTGGAAAGAGTCTTATATCTGCATTATAAACATGTAGATCTCCATGGGCTCGGGCCGCTTGAAGAATTGCAAACAGGTCTCTGTAGTTGAAAATGCGTGCAATAATGGTGTGTGGTGGCACTCCTGGTTTTGGTCTGGGGCCCAACGGCTGGTGGGCCCTCTCGATCGAGAAGAACTTGGACAGTCGCTTGAGGCGAAGGGTATTAAGAATCAAGTCCTTCAGAAAAAGGTTGACACTGGGCACCTCTGCCCCTCCTGGGACCCCCACCACTCAAACATTGTTTCTCCAGGACCACCCTTCTTTGTCCTTCAGCTTGCCCGCCACAATGGCATTTTGTTTAGACAAGGTTTGCACTTTCTCCTCCAGTCTCTTTGTCATGGACTGCAGCCTACCAATCTGAGATTCCGCTGTCTTCACTATCTCAGAGATATTGCTAAAGTCTGCTCTCAATAGGCTGACATCGGTAGTGACAGTGTCTAGTTTAGGCTCAATTGTATTCCAAAGTGCTTGAATTGCTGCCATTATTTCCCTCAGTGATGGTTTCTTGCCAGATAAAGCGGGCTGACTCACTGGATTATCACCCCCGGCCACCCTCTGTGTAACTCCACCCATGGGAGGAAGAGAGTGTAGTACAGGCTGAGTTGTTCTATAGTGCGGAGCCCCCCTCTTCAACCCTCTGCAGCTGGTGCAATGGGCTGACCATGAGCCCCAGGCTCCCCACGCCAGTCAGAGTGGGCCCTGACCCGTTGTCTTGCACCTTCCTAGGTTACCCTGTATTCATGCAGGGCTTTCAGCAGCCTCAGTCCTGCCATTCAATGTCCACACAGTTCCTCAGTGGGGCAGACCTCTGTTATCTCCAACCACTGTGGGCCACAGGTCACCAGGCACCTCGGGTGCCCCACCAGCCATAGGCCTCTCCAGCTATGCAGAGGCCTCCGATCACCGCAACCAAAATTAAGGAGCTTGGCCATCCCTGCCTGACCCAGACGAGGCTCTAGGCCCGGGTGTCTCCCGCCGGGCTCAACGGTGGCTGCCTCTGCGCACCGCCACCTCTTCGCTGCTCCTCAGCACCATTAGCAGGAAGGGTCCCACCCCATCCATGAGGCACTACGTGAGAGCCCTGCCGGCCACCACCCTCATCCTCCATATCACGCAGTGGTCTGGCCAGCCCGTCTTCATCCGCCGTGAGGCCTCCGGGTCTTCACCTCCGGCTCCTGTCCCGGCCCTCTGACAGCCACACTGCCAGTGCTGTCAGCAGGGACCCCGGCTGTGAGGCCTCGGCCGTCATCCGAAGGGGCCTTGTTTTCTGTCGCCCTCAACACTGGGTTATGGACCAGCCGGCCTGCCTACCACCGCTGCGAGGCCTCTGGATCCCTGCCTTCGGCAATCAACTCAGGCCGGCAGCAGCCGTAGAGTACTCCCCTGGCTCACCACAAGTCTAGTAAGGCTGTCTTAGTGCGGCACTTCACGGATTATATAGGATGTGAAGGAGTTAATCGTCGGCAGCTGCAGAGCCGTCCTAAAGTGCGGCCATCATGGTCGCCGGTTAGCCATGCCTCCCCTAGCTTGCATATGGTTGAGTGGGATCTCCATGGTGGATTAGGGAACTCATTTTAAGCAATTTACAAACTTTCGATTGTCTCAAGATTTTAAATTATTACAAACTCCACTCTAATTGCAGGGAAAACTGTGTACACAGGGTTGTACCAGAAACAATCTGCTGGTTATGAGCTCAAAAAATCGATGCATCAAAAGACGTTTAACAATTTGACAATGACAAATGCAATGTAATAATAACAACCTGTAACAAAGTGTAATGGTTAGTTCAGAACAATATGAGTTGACTTTTAGCAGTAAAATAGCAAATATGGAATTCTGATTTATGGAACTAATAGTTAATGAAACGCATAAACTTACTAACATGACGCAAATTTAAACATTAAGCACAATTTGCAAAATGTCAACAGCACCGCCACATCAATAATGCATAAAATGGAAAAATCTAAAAGAGACTAGAAGAGAAAAGATTTGACAGAAAAAAAGGATACTTTATCCCAAAAAATCCTTAGTCCCCTCCCAGGGCCTATAGGCCGAGTAGAGGGATGCTCCATGTAACACACAGAGCTAAGGGAGCTCAATAGTCCGTCAATATCGGCTCAGCGGGCAAAAATAGCAATGATTTGTGCAGAGAATAAAGGGACTGCTGACGATTATCACCCCTCTGTGTCCAGACACAAGCTATACCTTATTTTTCAAGGTCCAAATTTTTCACTAACGTCTGAATTACACCCTATGTCACACCCAGGGGTTATGCCTACTGACTGCCTGACGCCCAGTGGTCCAAGTGAAAAAGTCCACCATTCACTTCTTTCAAGAACCGTCAGTGTTAAGAAACCAACAGCCCCTAAGATGATTCCCTTTAACTAAAAAAAAATAAGATTCAGGTGGTGACCCTATATAACACACCAAGGGCGGGAGGTGTGCCTGTTGTGTATCACCCAATG